>UELW01000006.1:2017500-2654301 GCA_900490495.1 Danionella dracula
TAACAGTAGTTGGGAGTTTCTGTAATTTTTGCTATAAAGTTTAAATTGTATCTTTGTTCAAAGAATCCATGGGATTCTTGAGCTTTTTTTAAGCTCAATACCATTAGGGTGATCGTACATAAAAATAAATTATTAATTGTATACATTTGTAATTAATAAATTCTATTTATAATTCTTTCTCGCTGAATCTGTTCAGATCTTTGTCAGAAAAACCCTACTTGTTCATATTTCATGCTATGTTTTTTCCACTAGAGTGATCTACAAATTGAGTTATGCATAATTTGATTTATTGAAAATATCAGTTATAGTAGCTTTAAAATGTGCTTTAAAAATGTACATTTTTGTGAAGATTGTTTAGTGAAGCTCTACTGTATGTTCAAATATTATAATTTTTTAGCACAGATTCAATGCATTCTCTAAAGGTTCTGTGTACAAGATCTCTGAGTCTGTTTACATTTAACATTTGAAATGCCCAAAGCAAAGATTCCCTAGACCTGATTCTCTGGTTTAAAAATCTTATTTAGCTCTTTTAGAATCACAGTTCTGCAGCAAAAATAACTGAAAATAAATGTGTCCACAAACATTGCTGTTTTAAATTTTTTTTTTTTACTTCAAACCTCTATTATAAAAGACAATGTAGTGAACATTTCTGATCTAATCAAACATGTATGTCCTGCTGAATAGTACAACCTCTATGTGCAAAACAAACACTGGTCAATATCCATGTCTCTTTTGATATGTTTTTCATTCCTACACTTTAAGCTTTCATGTAAGTCTCTCTTTTAGCTAAAGCAAACATGAAGTGGGCAATTGATGAGTGATGTTTTATTAAGAGTGTTTGGCTCTCCGATATCCTAGTCTCTCTTCCATTTCCTGTTTAGTCTTTTTTTGACCTCATTTTCTCTCCCTCTGATAGCTCGCATCCATCTGTCTCTTTCTGTCAGAATCTTCTCTACATGAAACAAGCTACGCTGGCACAAAGACACAGCGCTGCCTCTGTTTCAGCCTCATTCCCATCATCAGTCACAATTGTTAGGCGTGTGAGAAAATGACTTGAGGTGACATTTCAGGTGTAAACAGCACTGGTTTAATGCACTCGTTCTTCTGGAAGCCCACTGATTGATTAAAATTGTCAGTACAATTAAGCAGGAAATGTTGAAAATGACACCAAAGTGCAGCCTTTTGAAGCGGTTTCCCAAGGCACCTTTTGAAGAGAGTCAACAGCTCTGTTCCAAACTAGTAAGCTGCCAACAGCATTTAGCTGAAGTTTCCAGAGCTCAGCCTCTTCAGAAAGGTGGATGCTGACTTTTGAGATGTCATGTTTACAGACTTTAAAGCAGCTTTTTTGTGGAGTGTAGTGTAGTCTGTAGTTCAATATTATTGTTTTATTGTGCTACATAAGATCAGCTGTCTATAAATATTCCTTGCACACACATACCAAAATCCAAACCCTACATACATACGCACACGCACAAACACACGTGCCCGCACGCACACACACACACACACTGGGCAATAACTTCCACAAACTTCACCTGAAATGAAAAAAGATTATTTTAAACAGTCAGATGCCCATGTTTAATTATGTATTCACCATACGCAGCATTGATTAGACCATGATATTTGTTTTATAAGGGAGTGGGGGAGGGGGATCTACTCTGCTCTCTAAAAGAAGCCCTAAAACAAGAAACTAGCCATAAAGGTTGTAAAAAACATATATATATATATATATAATTGTGAAAAATAAACGAAATATTGGGCGTTTATTTGTTTCACTGTTCATATGTTTATAAATGAATCAATAGAACATATTTAAAGTACATTTGTGCCTCTTATAGCTAACAGCGGGATTGACAGGAACCCAATTGGCACAGATTTAATGAGGGGCAAAATTAACCATTAAATCAACCATTAAAAGAGATTTTAAAGGGTGAATCTATTTTAATGGACAAAACTATTTTAGGTTCTATTGAGCAATTATTTAAGGTGGCATATTTTGCCAGTAATGGTAACGCTTTCAAAAATGAACCTTTTTTACAAGAACAGGGGTCAAGGGGTGCGGCTTAGAGTATGTTTTCAACAATAAATGACACTATAGACGTTATGAAATTGTAAAACGGTTACATGAGAATATCTAACATTTTCAAACTATGTAATTACCTCATACTACCACAAGGTAATTGTATTTCATTTTAGTATTGGATTTAAACCTATATTTACTATATTTATTAACATTATATAAGTTGATATATTTTAATATTTGCTATGATTTTGTTTTCCTAATTTTCTTCTAATTTTAAACTAGAAAAGAGTTTGTTATTTTTGTTTGCTTATCGCAGCATCACACTGATAGCGGTATACCACCTTCCTCCGCTCGAGTCAATCTCTGCAGGAGGCCTGTTATTTGCATTTCTTTCTCACTTGCTGCCTGTGTAGACCGTTCCATATCAGTCACTTACACAAGGTTCCATTTCATTTATAATGCTTTCTGCTGACAGTGAGCAGAAAACAGACTGGAATCTAGCTGGCATTGGAATCAGAGCTTCCTCTGTTGCTGTCAGACATACGTTATGTCCTGACAAACACAAGGCAGACACAGCTTCTTTCTTAAAACGCTTATAGTTAAACATACCTGCATTCAAAACATTTTACATGAGGTAGCAAAAGATGTGTTGTGTGATGCCATTTTAAAGTAAATCCCTATTAATCTACTCTGTCGGCAAATGTGTTTGATGCAAAGTGCTACAATTGCAGACAGTGCAGGCTTTAATATAACTGCTGAGAAGTCAGCCAGAGAACTAATAAGGAGCACTTTGCACCTGTGTAAAATGCTTTATGTTAAAAATAGTAACATTTCAAGCTAGTAAATGTTGTAGCCTTGCCTCCAGCGAAGTATTTATGCTTTTCAAAAGATTTACACTACAAGAAAAGTACTAATGTGTATGAATTAATAATAATAATAATAATAATAATAATAATAATACAAGGAGTATGTATAAGACGGATAGAGAGGGCAATTACATTAAACATAAAGGTCAGTAAAATTGATGTGATTTGAATTCAGCGAAATTTTCTACAGAGCACATTGAGCATGGTAGGATATTCCAGAGCTTGGGAGCAATGATACTGAATGATCTGCCCCCATAGAAGAAAGGCATTGCTGAGGGACTGTGAGAAGCCCAGAGTCAGAGGGCCGGAGAGAGCGGGGTGGGGTGAATGGAGAAATCGTATTACAGAGAAATTGAGGGGCTAAACCATGTAAAGATTTGAAAGTAAGAAAAAGGATTTTGAATTTAACTCGATATGCAATTGGAAGCCAATGGAGATTGAACAGAACTGGTGTTATGTGAGCAGAGCGTTTGGTGTGAGTGAGTAGTCTTGCAGCAGAGTTTTGTTGTAATCTGGAAATGGAGCTGGCAGGTAGACCAATAAAAAAAGAGTTGCAGTGTTGAGTGCATGTAGTGATTAATGCATGAAGGATAGTTTCAGCATTTTTGCTACTGATGAATGGGCGGATTTTGGCAATACGACATAGATGAAAGAAAGCAGACTTGGTGATAGATTTAATATGGGAGTAAAAGGAGAGTGTGGAGTCAAAGATCTAAATTTCTGACAGAATTTGACAATTTGATGCGTGAACCTGAAATTTCATATGAATGTAGTAGAAAATATTGGTGAGTGATGGAGTTCCAGTTATGATGGTTTCAGTTTTATCCATGTTGAGTTTTAGACAATTTGAGGTTAGACAATATTTTATGTTCTTCACACAAGCAGGAATGATGTCCATTTGACCAGTTATAGCAGAAGTACAAACGGAGTAAATTTGTAAATAATGTAAATACATTAGTAGCTCAAGTTATGTAAAATTTGTTAAAAATGAGTTTATAAACTTTCATAAATGAGTCAATAAACTTTCATAAGTTTATTTACTAATACTTTAAAATGCAGACATATCTTGGTGGATTTTCCGAAACAGTAAAGTTTTCAGATCTCCTTCTCTGAGGAGAAATGTAATGAATGTTTAACTTTGCAAGGAGAAGATACTCTACTGATTTTTTTCATCAGATTTTTGTCACATTGACTTGTTTCATTATTTAACATGTGAAAAAAAAACAACAACATTGATTTTAATTTGACCAACTATCGTTTACTGCAGACTCCTAATCAACATGATTGGATTGTCAATGCAAAGTAATCAAACAATCAATCAAACTTTTTTTCTAGAGCTCCTTCTAACAGCCACGGCTGACCAAACTGCTGTACGTGAATTAAATACTCCAAAATATACAAGGATAAAATTAGCAGAGTAATAGAGTAAAAACACAACCTTAATTTAAAATAATAAAATAAATGGCGCATAAAAACATAAGAGTTGAAAGCTATTTTAAATAGATATGTTTGTTTTTTTTGTTTTTTTTCTCGTTTTTTTTTAAACACTGGCAAGGCAGAAATGGAGCGAAGTTAATGTCAATTGAACTGTCAATTGAAAATCACCCTTTCTGAAAATTTCTTATATTGGGTCTGTTGGTTTCTCTAGCAGGTGTTTGCCAGATGGTCAGAAAATAATGCTGGATTGGTGATCGGTTAAAGCCTCACACAAATTCTACCTCATAGCCTTATGTTAACTGCTTTTTAGTTGTGTTGCACTTTACTGTACTTATGTTGTTTGTATTGTACTTATGTTGTTTGCACTGACTACTCCATTGTACCATAGAAAATTCCTTGTGTGCACAGACACACACACTTGGCAATAAAGCTGATTCTGATTCTGAAATAAATGGGGATATGTCATTCACCACACAAAAAAACAAATATTAATATTTTATTTTGAATTTTAAAACTATCGGGAGCCAGTGCAGGGAGTACAGAATAAGTGTAATGTGCAAAAGTTTTCTGGTACCAGTAAAAAGGCAGGCAGCAACATTCTGTAAAAATTGTAGATGGTAAAGACTGGTGTGCTGTATCCCCTCATTGAAGGTATGACAGTAGTCTAAGCAGGAATAAAAAATGCATGAATTGCTTTCTCAAGAAAGCTACAAGTTAAAAAAAAAAACTCTCAAAAGAATGTGAAGCTAAAAGAAGTTTGTCTTAACCATAGAGGAAATTTACTGATCATAAAAAAAAACTGTCCAATATAATAGGATAGCCAAAAACACAAATTTATGTACATCTATCTATCTATCTATCTATCTATCTATCTATCTATCTATCTATCTATCTATCTATCTATCTATCTATCTATCTATCTATCTATCTATCTATCTATCTATCTATCTATCTATCTATATATATATATATATATATATATATATATATATATATTTATTTTAATTTTTTTTACAAATGTTTAAACTTTTAATCGACAGACAGTTTCTATTGTCTCAAACAATAGAATAGACAGACTGTTTCAAACTCCCTATGCAGAAGGTACAAGTACTCGCTGAGACTGTCTGTGAAAAATAATGATTCTCGTATATTATTGTGTCTGAGTCTGTGTGTACATGACAATTATATTTGATTTCAGTAACATTTAAGCTGAACAAATCTATTTTTCCTTCATAACCAGCAAAACATGCGAACATTACTACTCACTTCCAGATAATTAAGCGATTCCAGAAATATCTCATACTATTTGTTTACAACTCTCTATTGTGAAATCTGGCACACCTAAATAATTGCTTTGGGTAATATTTCCAGCTTTCTGTTTAAACCAACAGCTGGTAGTTTGTGTAGTGTTTGCATCTCTGGGGTAAATGGAATTGAAATCAATAAAACTGAGCTTCTAGTCACCAAAACTGCTCCATATGATTATTTTGTATTTGAATTTCTTAACTATGAACACAGAGCTGTAATTACATATTTAATTGCTTAAATGCTGGATGAATGTCCATTAAGTGCCGGATTTATTGATGCTACACCTTACCTATTACCTCCAATCAACACAAAATGTCAAGTAAAATTGCAATAATTTGTACTTACAAAGGTTACCATATACTGAAATGTGCTGAATTGTGCACTGTTTTTACTACTATAATTTCCTTAGTATGTCTCGTGTTACTCTAATAAATTGTTAAAATATTAAGTTCAATTGTGTTTTTTTTTTACAATGGAATTGAAATCAAGTCTATTGTTCATCTCTAACTCAATAAAAGTGTTATAGTTTTTTAACAATCAATCTAATGTTATTAACTTGATGAAGCATTAATGAAATTAACACATTTTAAGCTGGATAAAATACCTTTGTCTAGTTTTTAAAATTCACTTGAATTATTTTATGCCAGTTTGGTTTTATTTAACACAATTCTTCATGTTGAGCACAAAATGAAAGGCATTCAAATGCAGAAACCAAAATACAGCCAAAACTAGGAACAAGTACACAAAGATATATTTACTTGGAGAGCACAAACAGAGCAGAAAATGTTATTTATCCCGCACATATCTTGTCAATAGTCATGTAGCAGGATAATTTAATTATTACAACGTTACAGTAACCGAAAGAAGATTGGAAGCCGACAAGAAGCTATAAAACAAGTTTTTCATTCAACAGGACAGCAGGTTCTAGGGGAATAATAATGCTCTTAATTATGTACCGGTTTTCCAGACGGTCAAAGACACTTTACATTTTTAGCTGCCTTGGAAGCCCTCAGCTGACCTGGGGCAGTATTATTTGATTTGAACAGGTTGACACAAATACAAGGTCAAAAAAATATTTTGTTTTCTCATTTTACCGGAATTGGTGGTGATTCCCAAAGGATTCGTTTAGTGACTCATTCATAATAAACCCCTCCTCAACGTAACACAACCGGAAAAGTCTATGATGCTACTGAATGAGATCTATCTGGTTCAGTTTTGATCACATAGTTGACTTTTAACTAGGACAGCAGCTCTGAGTCGACTATTTCTTATTAAAGGCAATATTTTGATACACAAAGTGATTTCACATTTATAACTACAGTAGGGTGTTTCACAAACCTAAAACTATGTTTCATACCACCTGAGAGGAAAAACATGTTTCACACCACATGAGAGGATAGCGGTTCTTTAAGGTACTTAATGAAAATTTAAGACTCATTTCAAGTTCACCAAGATGTTTGTCCTGCTGTTTCCTGGACCAAAAATTCTCTGTTATATTAACACATCATCTCCTCCAGGATTTGAACAGCATTATTTCGTTTATTCTTTGACCCTTCTATTATCTATATCCCCTGTTTGACGTACCTCATGAATGAACCTCATAAGATGATATTAATAAACTATTCAGAAATATAAATAATTCAGTTCATAGGAATGAAAGTTAAGTCAGCTTCCAGATCTGATCCGTTGTGCAGATCTGTCCTATGTGTATTCAGCATCGCAGCTTAAAACCCCAGATCCATTTATCCTGATGAAACCACTCCAACTGCCTTTGAAAAATGGGCACAATGGGTTTCAGTCAGTGGTACTGCTATCAACCTTGCTGTCTTCTTACCTCAAGTGAACTCAGTGTTCTTCTTTGATTGTATTTAATGTGCGTTCTTTCCTAAAACTCAATCAAAAGCCCTGGCATTCATTTCATGCCATACAAACCCTGTTTACCCTCTCAGGACTGGAACATCTGTCTGAATCTCTATGCTCTCAGCTTATGGTGAAATCATCAAATTTCTCCTAAAGATGACAGAGACTTCCCGAGCTTGCACTTCCAAAATCAATTGAGGCTCTGTGAAAATAGCAAAGCAGCATATTGAGATGAGAGGTTTTATTGTAAAACTGAAGAGATTTTTAGCTAAGAAAACCTGTTAATCTTCTGTGAAAGTGAAAATGTGAGAACTGTCAGGCAATATTAAACTCAAAACTAGCTTTGAATTAGGGACCGTGTTTGTCGAGGGCATTTATTTGAGATAATTCTATAAAAACAAGGATTTAGAAAATTAAAAAACATATATTCATTGGGTTGTTAACGTACATTCAGCAGCTGTGTGCTTTGGTAAAACCGAGTCATTTTACAGCCTCATTAAGCACATTACTGCTTAGCCATTCTGCAAGTGAGAAAAGTTTCAATACATTTACTAAATGGCTCTCGGTGAAAGGAGGAAATGAGGTCAATGAAGATTATGAACACTGGCATGTAAAGGTCACTTTATTGCAAACTCTGAAGGGCGTATTTGCTATTCTACAAGTCAAATCAGATTCAAAAAAAAGCTGAGCGGGAAGCGTGCAAACCATGTACAGTGTACATCAACAAGAATCATGTTTAAATGGTGTTGTCACAGTTACAAGCTGTCACAAAGATGCACTTTTCCCCAGTGTTATATATAATTCACAGCTCTCCAGTCTGAGAACGGATGTCTTTACATAAGTCAGAATACCAAGCACAGGGCATTTTAGCATTCTGTTTTAACGAAGACTGAAGTCGATGTATAAAGCACTCTAAAACTATCAATGTATTATATAAGAGAAAAAGAGAAATATGCTTTATTTAAGATAAACTTTGCTCAAGAATATGCCATAAGTAGTTTTAGTTTCTTTTCTTTCTACACAGTGAGCTGAACAGTTAAAAGACAATTAGGATAAACCGGAACCACCATTGGATCAAACATGCTTCAATAAAGGGTGAAAAACTGGAGATAGAAACTTTCTAAACTCTTTGACTTTAAAAGGTATAACTTTTGTGACATAAGTATTATCTGATAAATTTTCTAAATGGTTCTTAACAATTTTGTTAACTGCTAAACTGAAGGGTTAAAATTTGAAGTGTTGAAAGTTTGATTGATGGCTCAATGCTAGAACATCAATTGATGCTATTTTACTGTCATTTCCATTGTGAAGGCTTTATCTGTTGATTAGTGCATTTATCACACCTGTGCCCATCATCACCTCCAGTTTTATAAATCTCCACTCCTCCAATCCAAGCCCCTCATAATTGTGTGCCGGCAACACTAGCTTTTGAGAGCTCTGATGGCTACCGCATGGCCATGCTGCAGTGAAGACCCTCCCAAATAGCTAGAAAGTTTAATTTCGACAAGATCTCTGATGACTGGGATCAGGTGAGTAAGAATTAGCAATTTAACTGCAAGTGGATCTCTGAGACAAATCTCTTACTTACCATGTACCTACTATGGACTACTTACATTCTCCTTAATCTCCTTGAAACTTTACTTCACTAGATTATAGAATCTTCAGAAGAAGAAAAAATTAAAATAGCATTTCTTAGAAGAAGAAAATTTAAATTAAATCTTACCCAGTGACCCCAACTACACATAATTCTGCATTCGAGATAAGCCTACTACTGATGACTGAAAGACTTTAGTTAAAGATCATTATAAATAAATAAAAAATACAGCCTTCTGACCAACACCAAACACACAACGGCAGAATGGACTGCCGCGGATCAAACCGACAACCCTCTGATTATAAGACGACCAACTTCACTGAACCACCTTTGCGTCTCAAGAATATATATAAACTTCCCTCTTCAATTTCTGTTTTTTAGTTTTTAGAAACATACATTTAGAGCTTCTTATGCAATTACACTGCTTATACCTTATATAGTATTACTTGCATCCTAATTTTAGAATGCAGCTACTTTATTATAACAAAATAAACAATGTTTATTGTATGCTTATATTTTTCTAACTTGAAATTGGTTCAAAAAGGTTATGTTGGCAAGAGCAATCTTTCATTCACTATCACAGCTCTAAACTTAACACAACATTTTTCTGTGTATTGCTTTTGTAACAAAAATCAGTGCGCAAAATGTTATCTAAACTGGTAATCGACTTTTGCTAATTTACTCATATCATTTTCTGCATATCTTTTATATTCATAGGCGGTTATGGTCTAGTAAAATGTATTTTTGAGAAGATGGAAGCGAGCCAGGTCTGTGAAAAATGAGAGTGTTTCTCTGATTGCTTCTAACTGTGCTCATACTCACACTTTTGAGATAAGCTGTTTACGGCAGTTTGGATCAGAGTGGAACGATTCCACTTCACCCTGCCAGAGTTATTTGTGGTCTGCATTTGATGTCCCTGATTCATCTTGCGAGTATTTAAATGAGCTGACAATCCAGTGAACTTCTGTGATTTGTGAGACACTGAAGAGAGAGGCACCCTATGAAGCATTTTCCTTTGTTAGAACACAGAAAGAACTGAAGCAATCAAGAACCCGATGATTGCCATTATTTGAACAGACGCAGTAAACTGATAATGGAATTCTTATTAAAATGGTATTGTTTTCACTGTTTAAGATATGGGCATTTTAATAATTTCAATATTAACATTTTCTTAAGTATAAATCTTAATGTTTAAAAATAACAAAGGTAATCAAATGAGGATTTTGATTATGGAAACAATTTGTTTTTTTTTTACTTTGTTGTGTAGTAAATGTAATGTACCCTCATGAGAGTTTGGTAATTGCTCTATAAAGAACATTAGAGGGCGTATAAATAAATGTGACTTTTTTATATCTCTTACCCACAATTAGAAAATTAAATTAATCACTTAGTTTAGATTTCTTCTAGGTTAAAATTTTTCTCAAATGTATTTGTTGAAGTAAACGAATACCTTACGCAAATTGTATTTCTTTGTTACATCTGTGAATGCTGTTCTTTTTTAAAATATTTGCATTGAGGCTAAAAAGATGGTGAAATTTGTGTGATGGTGGCCACGCGTCTGATCGAATTCATGAATTTCAGAGCCTGTGATCAGACCTACGTTCCCCATGACCCCACGAAACAAAGGCCATCCAAACCCTGGTGGTGATAAGTCTTCTATCACTCTCCACACTTCACTAGGCTCTAGAAATACATTCTCTCAGTCTCTGGGGACCTGACCTTTTCATATCTGAGGCTTTGAGTTTTTCTATTAGCTTTGAGGAGATTACTCAGGTCTTTCACTTCGGACTGCCATTCATGACACTTTCTTTAGAACTGATCCTTCGCATCTCTACACATATCAGCGAGGATTGAATACAGTGTACATACTTCTGAAAAGTCAATTTGTTTGTTGGAATTTCTCACTTAAAAAATATGAAAAATGTAGCTTCTTGCTAAAGAATTGAAAGGGATTTTTGAACACACTCATTATATCAATGTCATTAGAAAAACAGAAAGACAGCTTATATACTGAGTGAGGATGATGTGCTGTCAGCTTCATTAAAGTGAGTGATAAGACCCACCTAAAGGGCAAACTTTCGCTTTTCCTAGTGTTTTAGCAAGAATGTGGCTTGTTAGTCTGAGTGAGTTTTTTTTTTAAATAGTCTATTAAAATTGCCTTTTATTTAAATCTTCAATTCCCCCCAAATATTGAAATACCTTGATTGTGATGTCACATAAGTTCCCTCCCTGCTCATCCTGCTCATATATCTATCTTTGGGTCAAACTTCACTTTGTTAATTATCATAAATACCATAAAAAGCTTGTGAGAAATGGGCATGGTGTCCTTTTTAACATTACACCAGCCCGGAGGCCGATGGGGAAGCCATCTCATCGTACATGATGAGTGAGGTATACCCAAGTGGCAACCTCCTCCTTTCCTCCTCCTTGATTCATGATAGGAAGGGACTGAATTGCAGTTCCCTGGACGGCTGCTTGACGCTGACTCCAAAACAGAGCAAGTTGTCATTCACTCCAATATTAAATCTGGCCAACTTTGGGGCTGAAAGAAATATGTTTTCACCCCTGGCTCCCTTAGGCTTGTTGATTCAGATCGCTAGTTTTGATCTTCATGAACACTCTGGGAGAGGTGAATTATTTTTAAATTTGTTTGTTTAAAATATGTAAAAATTCAACCTTCGACCAATCAGACGCCTTCACTACAGCCATGTCCCGCCTCTGAGGGCGCGTTTTCGAGTTCTGGCTGCGCCCATTTTAAGCTTCATTTGACTTTGCTAGAACCCTATGGCTGATGGCATGAACACCTTGTCAATTTTATATACTGTCAATGGGATACTGTAAGTGGAGCAAAGAGGAAGTGTGGCAGTCACTAAAAGTTAAGATTATTATAAACCCAGTTTGAACAAAAGACGAAAGTTCTGTTTTGTATACTTATGAGTGAGCTAGGGTGAGGCACAAAATTGCTTGTTAGTGGAAGTGATTTTGAGATAAATAAGAAACACAGCATTATTTTGCTATAAACTTGTCATAAATATCCTTAAGAGTCTGATGACACTTTTAAAGTGTTGTATATATGGGTTTTAAGGCTTGTTGTGGTATCATTCCCTTCTCAAAAGCATGCCTCAAGTCATATTCAAATTGCTTCATGCTTGTTTGTGTAATTGACTCGATGGCTGTAGCGCTGTCCACTAACCAATCAAATGGACTGCTAATGCAGCTCAATAAAGAATGCTCTGACTGACCTGGAAGTGTTACCAATAAACAAATAAAAGAAAGTGTGGTTTTGGATGTCCCATCCTGTCTTGTTATTTTGTTTGTTTGTTTGTTTTTTGGTCTGCCAAAAGATGAATGTATTCATTGGAAATGGATGAATTATCAGTGACAACAAGCAAAACACAGGAAAGATGAGTTTAAGAGCTCAACTTTTCATCAGACGGTTTTGTAAACAAGCCGGATAGAGGACTGGTGACACGGCTGGTTATAAAAGCATACGCCTTTCCAAACATCCTCAGAATTGCTGAGGAGCCCCAAGCAGTATTTGCTTCTCAGTGGCTGAACTTAAATTAAACGTTTTAAGTGCAAACATTTTTCTTTTAATTTGACATTATGCATTTTCAACAAGTATGCTTGTTAAAAAAAATACTATTTCAGGAAATATTACCTGTACTTGATAGCCATATTCTATCAAGCAATTATTGAACTGCATAATAAAAAAACTGAAAACGTTGTTGAACATTGATGTTTCATCGAAGAAATGGATGGAAGCATGGCAGTGGGAAGGACATGGGGCACATGACTCGTTTTGCAGAGCACAACCATTTGAAGTTATTCAAAGACATTGTTTACAATACATATTGCCAATCAATCAATCAAGTTTTTTTATATAGCATGTCTTTAGCAGAAGCAGCTTCACAACATCCTAATGAGGATCAGGTAGAGTAAATAGGAGTTCCCTCTGTGAGGCCCCTGGGAGCTTTGCTGACTGAGGCAGGTGCTTGTCTCCTCCTCAGCATAAAGAATACACAAACTTAATATCCATCGACGAACAGTTTGCCTGACAGCAAACAAAGGAAAAAACAACGGTTAGAAAACTGTAACACAGACAACAAACAGGTGATCAACATCAGCTGCAGGATGAGTGATAAATGATGAGGATAAGTTAGAAAGGCACATTGAACCACATAGTTTTTTTCAAAAGTTTGCATCTATATAGTGCTCAGACACCAGATCTGTTTAGACAAATACCAAGAGACAATTATTCGAATGCTAGATTAAACAGATATGTTTTTAATTTAATTTTGTACTCTGTGAGTGTAGCTGAGCTCTGAACAACATCCGGGAGTTTGTTCCAGAGCTTCGGGGCTCTATTTGAGGAACCTCTTCTGCCTCTGGTGGATTTACTAATCTGCGGAATAATCAGTAGTTCTGCTTCTTGTGATCGAAGAGAGCAAGCTGGAATATATCGTGATAGAAGACTGCTCAGGTAGGCCAGAGCCATTTTGCCACTAGAAGAGTATGAAGGGGGCAGCGATAATCTAAAGTGATAAAATATTTATTCTCAATGATTTAATAGGTACATGATATGACATAGAAATTGGGAAATTGTTTATAAAGATATGTTTCGTGTTTCAGCTGGACCTGAGAGTGAAATACAAAAAGTTCAAAAGTATGGGGCAAGCTGCAAAATTAAATAGTTTTGACAAAAAGTTAATCACAGAATTTAACTGATCATAACCAACTTTGAATGTACAGTACACGCATGAGTTAATTATTTAAACGTTTATTTTGCAAAGACAAACAGTGTAAATAAATGTGCTGCACAGGATTTTTTCTGAATAGCTGGCTTTAATAATAATGATACCTTCAATTTATATAGCGCTAAGATGCTTGACAATTATCAGAGCATTACTCATTCACTCCACATTCACACACTAGTGGTGATAAGCTACCTTGGTAGCCCTCAGCTGCCCTGGGGCAGTCTGACAGGACGTGGCTGCCATTCTGCGCCTGCGGCCTCCTGACTACCACCAAACACCCCACCAGTCACACACATCTATACAGGGCAATGTGTGTGAAGTGGCTTGCCCAGGGCCACAACGGCAGAATGGACCTGGTGGGGATCTAACCGCCAACTTTCTGGTTACAGGACGGCCAACTCCACCACTGTGCCATCTTTGCTCCTCTAATCGCACAGCAGCAAAGAAAACTTTCAGCAAATCACAGCAAAGTTTTTTAAAGCTTACTGAGGAGGGTGTTGGTCTAGGTACACATCATTGATTAAGTAATCAGAAAGAGAAAGAAACGCCTTTTCTGTTATACAACGATCTTATTATAAACATTCAACAAATTGGAAGCAAAGCAAGCCTCTTTGGTGGGATAAAAATGAACCAAACAAATTTGAACTTGTAAGACGTAAAACTTGATTATTTAATATTCCAATCACCTAGATAGAACAATTGTTTAATAGATAAGACAATAAAAGATCATCCAGACAGTTAAAATCATCTGAATGGCCAAGCAACAAACTAAACTGCTGTATAAAATGCTGTGTTATAAATATAAAACTACTGAAAGCATAAACACACTGTACAAAAGGTGCTAACAGAGAATGCTGACTCTGATTTTGTTTTGGGTTTGATGTCTTTTGGTTGGGTAAAAAAATGCAACATCCGGTGCTTACGTTCCTGCAGCTTAAACAGCCTCCAGGTAAAAGTGAGGAAAATAACTTTGATGCCCTGGAATGTATGAATGGATTAAATCTTTACCTTCACCGTGATCCAAGTGGTTTGAAAGAAACATGCTTGCCAAAGGCATTAAAATAAATGCACTAAAAGAGCTTTTTCTCACAGATCCATTCACAATAACTTCAATATCTTTTTATTCACCACACAAAATGCAAATTATATACAAATGCACATTGTATTTAGTCAGTTTTTTGTCACTTTATATCTTTGTTGCATATGTTTTTGTATTGCTTTAAAGCACAACATATATAATTAATGAGAATAATATTTAGATTAATACTTAGAAAAAAAGACTGTTTCTTTAATCCATTCAGACCTGAATCGTTTCCTAGGTCTCAAAAAATACAAAACATACCTTTTTTGTTCTTATGGCAAGACTTATTATTAATTACAATGTTACATTCTTTTGTGATTTTTTTGTTTGTTTGTTTTTCATTTCAGTGAAAATCAGAAATGGATGAATGAATGGATGGAATTCTTTATTTTTAGAGAACATTTTCAGTGGAATTTTATTTTCTGCTCCTGACATTTTCTTGCACACAAAGTGTCCAATGTAAGGAAAAATTTGTTTAATTTGAGAGAAATCTTCCAAAAGCAGCAAACTGTTGAACTCTTGTATCCACCTGAATGGACGCAGGGTCTGAAGGGTTTTAAAAGTCTTGCTTTATGCTTTATATATAAGATCGGTGCAAGGATGGATAAGAATCAATTGTTTTTATATGCCCTTTAAATAAGTGTCCTTTTTTGCTCTGTAAGACTGTAAATACAATACAATAATCATTCTCAGCACATTTATAATGATACGTTTGTTTATACAGTGTCAGAGTTTGGTTTGTTATTAATATCAAATGAACTCTATGCACGACTTCTTCCACATTCCATGTCAGATATTTGTCATCGGCAGAACTTGCTTTTTCCATTCGCTTCAATGGAAGCGATCTCCTTGGAAAAGTATGGATCTAACAGCTGAATTAAACCATGACAAATTATCACATGATGAGACACAGCATTATAACAACATCACATCTTTATGACAGAGAAGCTTACAACTTTTGGATCTTACTTAAAAAATAAATTTGAGATATATATTGCACATAAAATATGGTAATACACATATTACCATATGGTAATCACATGGTAATACAACAAACCTGACTAGTTTAACACCTATGAAAAAACAAACTATCAACACAACACCCCTATATAAAGCACAAATGCGTATCTACAAACCAATATTTTAGCGGAAGTGTGTAGGCAGAGGATGGAGTCTATTCAAAGCAATCCGCACACTATTCACACATTTCTGGGGGCAAAATGACAACTAGGGTGTCCCAAACCATAGTGTACATTAAAAAAAAAATCGGAAATTTGCTTAAATGTATACAAAAGGAATACAAAATGTCACACTCTTTGTGGATAATAACATAGTAGGCGGACATTTTTTTTTTTTAAGAAAGATTGTCTTAAATTATGCGTTGTTTTTTATAACCTTTTAGGTGGTGTCTAATCTCTAAACATCTGCAGGAATTCGAAAAGATTTGGAGCTTAAAAATTCCTCCTCTAGACGTCTTTGGCATATTAAAATAAGGGGCCAAAATGTTGTCCATTTACTCTTGTTGTAAATTCAGAAATGAGCTCAATATTATATTTAAAGCTGCTGAGCCAAAACACTTGTGCAGTGGAGAGTGAAATATAACAGCGAATGAGCTTAAAAACTGAGGAGGTGTAGGCTTGCACTAATAGGCCTTCTGGAGACTCCGCTCATCCCCTTGAGACGGTGAAGCACAGCCCTTGTAATGAGCTGCGGGAAACTGATGTTCAAGAAGGAAAATCCTGTGAAGGTAAAACGATCAAGGGCTGTTCTCCTGTTGAGCCCTGAGGCCAAACAGACACACGGGAGGCTGAATCAAAGGAGAGGTGAAGAGGAGGCAATGATTCACTTCTTAAAATATGAAGTGACGCACTTTAGAGTGGTACACGCCAACTGCTGTGTTAACCAAAGCTGACGTGTACTTGTATGGTGCACTGTGTTGGCATCATTGCTTTGGGTTTATTGGGATTAGATTCTTCGAAGTGACTTCTAGAGAAAGTGGCAGCTTCAAAATCAACATCATTATTTTTTGAAGAATTTTATAAATTTCTGCTCTGTATGTAGACTAAATGTCATTTTTATCTATTTTACTGCATAATGATAAAGTTGGTGATGGAAGTCAGCCAATCAGAACTCAGGAGAGAAGTAATAGCAGGAAGTTAGATCAAGTTAAATGTCCACTCCACAAAAGCAATACTCATTTTCAATCATTTTAGGTATAATTATTTAATTAAATTAATTGTTTTTCAAAATTTCTCTGACATGTACATCTAGACTCTGATATCAAGATCCATTCATTTAAAAATGTTCTTCCACAAAAGAAGTTATTTCTTATGGGGTGAAGCCCATCCAAAAAGTGGAGGACATAGTATATGACAGATTGTATTCATAAATCGTTTGTGATAAAAATAACTGTAAACCAGGGTAACAAGATTTGCTACAGGTTGAAGCTGTATGAGTGTTTCTGGATGTTCTTGTATGGTCATGTACTCGTCATCAAAACTTTTTTTGTTGGCAGAGTTTTGTCAAGGCCTCATAACACTTATGTGGTTGGATTCCTTCATTAAACAATAAAGATGGCAAAACAAAATACTACATTTTATTGTTTCCATGTAAATCAAATAAGTATTTAACACTGACATATTTACAGCACAACACTGGTTAATGCTGACTTAAAAACAGACTAATTAGGTTAATGTAAGTGATAGCTGCTACAAGCTCTGAGAATTGTATTATATTTTATTTCATTTTTGAAATGTTTTTATAATTTAGTTTTTAGCTGTCTTATTTTATTTTTATTTTATTTTGTAATTGTTTTTATTATTACATTTTTAGTTGTCTCATTTTCCCAGCGATGGGTTGCGGCTGGAAGGGCATCCGCAGCGTAAAACATATGCCAGAGAGTTGGGGGTTCATTCCGCTGTGGCGACCCCGAAAGGGAAGAAAGCCGACATGAAGATGAATGAATGAATAGTTGTCTCATTCTATTTTATTATTTTTTATCATTTTGTTTACAGTTGCCTCATTTTATTTCATTTTTTTTTCATAACTTTACTTTACTTTACTTTACTTTACTTTACTTTACTTTACTTTACTTTACTTTACTTTACTTTACTTTACTTTACTTTACTTTACTTTAATTTCATTTAGTTTATCATTAACAATTTGCCATAATTTAAAATAAAGTTAAGATAAATGTTTGGCCTAAAACAAGGAAATTATCAACATTGAAACAGAAAATAACAACAAAAAATATGTTCTATTTTTTTAAGTACTAAACTGACATAGAAATCAGCAAGTGGTCAAATACTTTTTTTCCTCTCTGTATATAAAAATGCACTTTAATGTAAATATACCTTTCTTGAGAAACAAATGTCCATCTCAAGGATAAAGCATGTTAAGGTTTTAGAAAATCGATACCGACATCATAACTCCTAAAGCTATAATTAAACCCTGCTGGAAACACATCAGGTAACACTTCCAGATCGAGGCTATTTTGATCATCTCATCAGGAAACCCGTTCTGTGATCTTTATTGTTTGAAGATAAAGCCCATTTTTCTGAAATCACACAGGCTGCGAGCTCCTGGCGAAGTACAGCCTTTCTTGTAAACAAAATTAATGATGTGTCAAGAGCGCAGACTCACCACTGTAAAAGGTTTTTGTGCAAGTGGACCACACTACAACCGAGGTGGGCTGTTCTGTTTAACCCTAAACAGAAGTATAAAGGGGTCAGTTCTCAAGGGAGGTGATTATCTTTTAGTCTGCCTAATGGCCCTCATAGACAGCTCTTAATGAGGAATAATGAGGGGCCATAAGACCACGTCTTCATATCCTCAAAGGAGTCGTGCAAAGAAATCGGTATATTGGGTAGTGATTTCATGATGACACCCATTGTTTTCCTTCTATTTGTTTTGTTGTTGTAAAAAGTACTTTATTACGGTATTTTAAATCCCACAACATTTTAGTGGTGAAGTTCTTAAATGGAAATTAAACATAATCTTCATTCATTCATCTTCATGTCGGCTTTCTTCCCTTTTGGGGTCACCACAGCGGAATGAACCGCCAACTCACTGGCATATGTTTTACGCGGCGGATGCCCTTCCAGCCGCAACCCATCGCTGGGAAACATTCACACACACATTCACACTTTAACACTATGGGCAATTGTTCTTACTCAATTCACTTTTATCGCATGTCTTTGGACTTGTGGGGAAACCGGAGCACCCGGTGAAAACCCACACGATCACGAGGAGAACATGCAAACTCCACACAGAAATGCCAACCGACCCAGCCGAGCCTAGAACCAGCGACCTTCTTGCTGTGAGACGACCGTGCTTCCCACTGCGCCACCGTGACGCTTAAAACATAATCTAATATGTATAATTTTTTTTTAGGTAAACCTTTACAGTCTCTTCCCCAAAAACACGATTAACAAAAAATAAGCATTGTGGATTAGTGATTACAAGAGTGTAGTTCAGCAAAAGGTTTCCTCGTTCAAACTATTGGTGTATTAATTGTCCAGAGAAGTGTTTGCAACAGTTTGGTGAGTGTGATGAAGCCCTGAGGAACCCCCTGATGAACTTGTCATCTGCGCAGGGCTTTGATGCCTCTGCTTTTTACCCAGTGGGATCTGGCACTACTTCCAACAAGTTAAGGATAATTTGCCGATCTTTTGAAAGGTCTGATAGACACAGCACGGGACCCAGCCCACCAGGTGGCATGCTCTAAAAATGCCAATCTCTAAATATAATTCATTCAAACAGCAACAGTGTTCACTCTCATGTACTTCACATCAAGACTGCAGTCCGAAAACACAAAATCTTGCTTTAAAATGAGATTTCGCTCACCTCTCTAATCCAGTGCTTTGAAGTCCTAGTACATGAAGTCCCTGTTAGCTGGATAGCTACTGAGAGCTCCTAAGGCCGCTGCATGGGTGTGAAGGAGCGAAGTCCCTGCTCAGCATGTAGCTCATTTTAAAAAAATACCGAGCTCTAAATATAAATTATCCAAACAGCAGCAGGTTTCACTCTAATGCATTTCACATCAACACAGCAGCCCTAAAAAAATCTAATTTAGCTTTAGAACAAGTGAATGATCTTATTCAAGTCAATGGAAAGGTTTTCGTAATGTGACAACAGCATGACAAAAATTAAAACTTTTAAAGTTTGTGGTAAAAAGTGGTCCTGCAATTATATAAAATAAAAAAAAAACTTTGAAGCTGCCAGTCCTTGCCTTTGATGGGATCTGGCAACCTGTTTGATGAAACTCTGATGTCATCATTAGACTAAAATTATATAAAAAGAACGTTATTTAGGGCCTGTTTTTTATTTTCACATGCTGATATTCAGACTATATCCAAATTAACTTGATTCCTAATGTCTTTACACATAAAGCACACAATTGTATCTTATGTTACATTTTGTACAGCAGCTTCGACATAATGGAAGAAGGGATGATTAAAGGATCTGCCTATTAACAGTTACCTTTACACAAAAACAAATCTGCTCTAATGAGAATTTAAAAATTGCTGCTAATTACCACTGAATCAAATATTTAGATGAGGAATTAATTACAGAGTGGACCTTTAATGTTAACTTCTTAATTTTTCAGTTGAAAAGGGCAAGCAATGATTTTTTTTTCTTTTTGGCTCGCTAAATGTAACCACATAGCCAAATATGATTGGCAGGGGGTTCTATGTGGAGTTAAAAGGCGATCAGCAGAAAAGTGCCTGTTAAAAATCTCACAAGGGTTCATCTCATTTGACTCAAATGAGCCTCATGAAATGTTTGAAGCCTGTTTACAGAGGCCAATAACGTTGGCAGACAGAAGCCAGGGTAATCAAGGCAGATATTCCTGAGCCCTTAGGCAGATATTCTCTGGACGGAAGTAGCCCAGTTCATTGCACTTCCTGAAGCTCTGGCAATCCTTTGTGAGTGAGCGCCTCTTTATACAGTAGTTTAACCGCTGTGCCTCAAAACTGTCAACACCAGAGGGTGTTCCAAGAGAAGGTGTCGGTGCCAAATTGTCTGCCTCAGTCCCTGGGTGCTTGTTTTCACCACCAGGTCAACAAACATCGATGGCAGTTTAAGGATGTTAGCTTCAGGAAGACAAAAATAAAGGAATTTCCTAGATTCTAGTGCTGTTGGAAAGGAAAAAAGTCCAAATTCTGACTTATTTTTTTGTTGTTGCTTGTTTTAATATAATGGCTGTATATATACAGTCAAAATTACAATCTGCAAAAATGGGAGCCACATTTTATATTTTGTCACACTTTATGTATTGTTCTCCTTATTTGTTTGTCATTAATAACCACATTTTCAACAAATCAGATTTGAGCGTTGTTTTTTTTTTGTTTTCTGTTTTTTAAATCTCAGAAAGATAGCAATTGGTCTTTAGTCATTTCTGGCCTTTACATTTTTATCAATAATATTAAACCAAAAGTAAATATCAGCATGTATAGTCTGAAACTGCTTTTTTCATCAAAGGTTTAGTTCTTTTTCATTAAAAATCAGCTCCTTTTTGCAACTTTGATGGTTCAGAAAACAAAAGAGCAGAATTTGAATGATACAACCCTGCCACCCGCTGGTAAACGTTCAAAATATCCTCAATATTCCACATTTATTCCTCAGGGCAGTTTTGCCAGACCAGTGAGTGCTTTGGATGGGTATCGGAGCCATCTGTTATCATGTTCCTCATTCTGTTCATCAGAACATCTTTCAGCGTGCTCCTAATCACTGGGCTGGCACACCTCGAGCCTCTGTAATCTTTTACTCCATTTAATCTTGTGTACATATGCAAAATGATTTAAGATTTTAGAGTTTTTGTTCAAGTCGATGGCTGTTGTTCCAGATTGTATATGAAAATCTGCAAACCCTGACTGTTGCCTTCTTATTAGGTTTTCAGGGCCTTCCAATGTGTTCAGACAGTGTTACATGGTCTTTAACATTAAATGGGTTAGGTTTCACACATCACACTTTATTTAAAAAAAGCATACAATGGTACTTTTATTCATCAAATGTACAACATACACCTCACATGGCATTCTGTCACTTTCTTAGTATATCTTGCATAAATATTATTAATGATTTAATTCTGGTTTCAGTAAGTATGCACAGGTCATATATTCAGGTCTTAGGGCTGCAATGTTCGGATACAAGTACTGTATTTTATAGACTCAACTCTTGTAAAAATAAATTATTATTGCAACATCATTGTT
The DNA here is from genome assembly GCA_900490495.1 of Danionella dracula. Taxonomy (NCBI): domain Eukaryota; kingdom Metazoa; phylum Chordata; class Actinopteri; order Cypriniformes; family Danionidae; genus Danionella; species Danionella dracula. Next base: position 2,039,641 of record UELW01000006.1, read on the forward strand.
ATGTTAAGCAGTGCAAAAGAACCATTGTTAAATAATCATGAACCTGTTCGTTGGCTCCTGAAACTTGTCATCGACAAAAATATGAAATGGGGTAAACTTAAGAAAGATATTTTTTAACACACACGCCACAAAACTGTAATGTTTAACTTACAAGAAATAAAACAGAGATGATAGTAGTGATTGACATAACATAATATGGAATGTTCTCACACAAATACAACAGTCAACAGTATATCGTTTTGTAAATGTAAAAAAAATTTACATTTTAATATATAAAAACAAATAATTTTACCTGTAAAAATTTATGACAAACGCCAAGTTAATTGGATGTGGTCAGCTTTCATGATTTACATGGTTTTATGCTTATTTTCAAAATCATGTTCCATTCTGGTTGGCTATACAGTTTTTTAAAACCAGTCCACCCAGACATGCAAATAATCAAAAGGAGCTGTTAAAATAAAGATGAAGCCCTGGTCTATAGGGGCAAGCTTTCATAAATGAGCAACCTCTCCCAGAAATCACAAAATTCAAGGCACATGAAAAATTATAGCTTTTACTATCATGAAGCACACCTAATTCCACAAGTTAGCGCTAGGAGGGTAGCATTCATTCGCGGATTGACTATATGCCAAAAAGCAGGTTCCATTAAAAAAGCTCCTCTTGGTTGGTATGAAGTTGCTCTTGTGTCCCTGGAAATAGAGTTGAAACATATATCATAAAGGCCCTGTGGGTTCCAGCTATTTTTGACATATTTAAATATGAGTTGCAGTTGTTTATCAGATAGTAGCAAAATAATATGAATGACCATTCTGGACATGATTACTCAAAAAAGTTTATTTTATTTCTATGTTTTCTTGCATGGTGTACATTATTCCCTGTGTGGTTCTCATAGCGGTACAACATATTTAGGATTTTCTCTAATCTAGCTGGCGTCTAATTTGCCCATTCGAAAGCAAATCACACAATGACGTAATCATTCTCAGCATCCAGTGATGGAAGTCAAATTTAGTGACATCACGCCAGGGCGGTGTCGCGCCATTTTGAAAGTTGTGAGAGGTGTGGGTGGATAGCTAACTGAGAGGCTTGCACTTGTATGAATAAAAATATCAAGATCCAAATATAGTTAAACAATTGTCGAGAAAAGAACTTGCTTCCAACATTTCCCCGAATCATTTTTCAAAAGTAACTGCCTGCATTAAAATAAATTCGTCAATTTCTGTGAACATGTATCAAACCAAAATTAGCTGAAGCGACCTAGGGTAAAAACCGGAAGTGAAGTATAAGTGAACGCTACAAGTAGTTTTGCTTCAAAATAAATTTCAATTTAAATAATGGGTCCAGTTAAATGTACTTAAAACCCTGTCTTTTTTATACCTTTTTTCTTGCATTTAGTGATTTCAGAATTATTATATGACATTTTGGTTTTGCTTTAGTGAAAATTGTATTCTAGAAAATGAAAATATATTTTATTAAGAGCGCTAAAATACAATAATTACACAATAAGGATTAGCACATTTTATTCATTTCAAAACATTCCACTTTGAGTGTGAATTTGGCTTCCCTGTTTGAATTATGAATTTCTACAGGTTCTTGTCTGTCAGTTTTAAGTTCTATAGTATCAACTTTATATAGTACAACAGCACAATAATGAGCATACGTTGATGGAGTAAAGAACAACCGAGAAAAAAAAAGTTTTTTTTCTTCAAAACGTTGTACATGGATAAACAATGTACAACACTGCTCCAAAAATGCAGTTTAGAATCTAGCATGTCCTTAATAAGACGTGCTGTCTAAATGCTGTCTAAGTTGCTATTTTTAGGATAGTTTCTTTGTCGGAATTTTCGATATAATACGCCTACGTGATAAAAAAAATCTTAATAATTATTTTAAAAGTATTGATTTTTTATGTTGATATTTAGTTTGATAAGGTTCGTTTATTCGCGCACCAATTTGTTTCCACATTTCTCGATTTCTCAAGAACTTTTATTATGAAAAGGTAAACTTCCGGCGGCTCTTCTGGAAATCTTGCTCTGATTGCTGGTTTCACACTGCTTATCAACCCTAGGGTCCATCATCGCTGCTCTCGCCATGGCAGGTAACTTGGCAAGTTTTTAACCAGCTTAAACAAAGCTTGATTTAAACCACAGCCATGGTATCAGCTTTTTGCATTTAATACGAAAAGGACAACGTTAGAACCAAAGCTATCGCTGCATTATTGATCCATTGACAGTAGCATAGCCGCCTAGCTGCCTCGTTTCCCTCCAGTTAGCTGCCAGTATTTAAAAATGATTTTAGCAGAATTTCTATTGATGGTTCGACTATCGTATTAAATAGGATATATCAGCACGCAAGCCTGGAAATCTGCTTTGTGTTTTAGCGATGAGATTCATTTGCGCGGAAGCATATCTGTTAACCTTTTCATCATTTGTTAGCGGGATGCACGGCAGGCTGCATGATTTTTAATGTCTGTTAAAATACACAATCATCTATTAGCGCCCACTTACCGTCCTCTCTGTATAAATAGAAATATATTAGAGGAATATGGCTTGCATGTTTAAATGAGGTTTGTTGAAGTGTGCAACTTTAACCGGCTTCTGCAGAGTCATGTGCAGTCAAGCTGACGCGCGATTCCTACAGAACCGCTGAAAAGAAAGAGATGCGCAGAAGACCAGGCGCTGGTTCTGTGCTTAATCACAGTTTTTACAGAAGTCACTGACTCTAGATCAGACTTCATCTATCACTCGTGATCTAAGTCGTGGGTAGATCCAGTATTGTTGTAAGCGATTGATGAAAGGTAACACCATCTACTGACACAAACACAGAAGTTAAAGCTTGAAGTCTGAAGAATATTTTTTTTTGTTTATTTATGTAACATTGCATTTCATGTAAATCGAACGACAGCTACAAAGTCTTCTAATCGTAAGTCTAATTAAGTGCGTATGAAATATTGTCTTATGTTTCAAGAAAAATCTGCTCACATTAGATAAAAGTATGTCTAATGCAATCGCTTTTTTGTGATGTTACTAAATTTTACATTAAATGATGTTTTCCATGTTGTTAGTTGTAATTAGTGTTGTTTTAGTTTGCTGGTTTTTCGCTAGTTTCGCTGGGAACTTTTGGCAGCTTTTTTTGGTCAAGACCCACCCATGAGAACAACCAGTCCCATGTCGCTTCACATAGCGTCATGTTTTGGAATGTATTTCTGTGAATTACTCATACTTTAGCAAATCCAATGTTCTTTAAAATCACACATTTTCAATCCACATGATGGATATTCTATGTTGTCATTTGTTCGCCTCCATATTGTTTCTGGGCGGAATGAAAATAAACGCAACACTTGCTACTACTGGAACTCCTGTTAAGTTTCACCAAGCGAACCACGACTTCACGATTTTTTAAGTGTTAGGACGCCACAGTAGGAATATGTTTGATTTCTAATTTCAAAAAATTAGGTCAAATAACCAAATTCAGTCAGGCAAAATAAAAATAAAAAACTAATCGTAATGATAAACATGCGGCAGTTAGTCTTCGATACAAATCCAGATTGCATTGTTTCCTTTACCATTGAATGGGTGATAATATCAGCAAGCTAATATCCGCATTTAAATATTAAGAGTAACAAAAATAGTGTAGGTATTTTTACACTGTTATTAAATAGTAGGTGCAACTTTCGTTGAGTAGATTTTTATAGGGTAAATATCTTATTATGCAGGTAAAATAGCAAAATGGTTCTAATGTCTTTTCAAGTGAGGTAATTGTAAACAAATGAAACCAGTTTCTGGCTGCCTCGAATGGGCTTTGGGACTTTGACTCAACTTGTCTTCCAGCCTTCCCTTCATTAAAATGCAAGAGAATTGTTTAAATTTTCTATGAGTGTTTCTGGAAGCTAGTGGAGTTGATCTGTTTCCAGTCTAAAAAAATATTATCATTGAATTCAGGGTAAGGTTATGTTGCTTATGCGTGTGTGTTTTGTATACAAAGAGAGCACCATTATCCCTCATAAAATGTCGGCGTAAGCAGCTTAAAATTGGATTTATAAGTACTTCTGTAACAGGCTCAAGTTTAGGTCTTTATTTAGACTCGATATTTTCAAAACATGGTAATCCTTGTTTATACGGTGAGCAAATGGTGCTGAAGCTCTGGTGTATGCTGTGTGGTTTCTGTGTCCTTGGAGAACTCAAGAAGCCTGATGTAAGTTCTTGATGGCCAACTACTAGAGAGCAAGAAGCAACCTCTTGTTTTTACTCTTGAAGCTCAATAGGAAGTAACTAAACTGCAGTACCCTAAGCGGTCGTTTGAGGCTGACTCTAAAAGGGAGCAAGTTCTCATACACTCCAATATTAAAACCAACCAAATTTGGAGCAGAATTTTCTTTTTCTGCCTGGCACTATTTGGTTTGAGGATTAATATCGCTAGTTTTCATTTGTCATGAACACTCTGAGGGGGTGAACTTTTTTTACATTTGTTTAAGATGTCAAATTTAAACCTTGTAGCCAATCAGGTGCCTTCACTGTCACCATTAACTCCTCTGAGGATACGTTTTCAACTACTGGCTACCCCCACTCTGAGCTTCATTTGACTTTGACAGAACCCTATGGCTGACATCACGAACACTATGTCCATGTTATATACAGTCAATGCAAAAGACTCCATTCCATTCAAAACACTTTTCATTGCTTCTATGATCTGATGAAATGTTAGCTTTTGATGTTTATATGAAGAGCCACAATAGTCTTACTTTGTGAAAATAAACTGTATTTGGAGGAACTTTTCTTTTGTTGATACAATTGTGTTTCTCCTCACTAAGTGAAACAATTTATACATGTGATGCTTATATTTTTTCCCAACAGTGAGAGATTTTAAATTGTCATCTTTTTTTCTTCAGGAGCCGGAGGCGGGGGAAATGATGTGCAGTGGTGCTTTTCTCAAGTGAAAGGGGCTATTGATGATGACGTAGCTGAAGGTGATCAAGTTTTTGCAGTCTTCCCAAATTGTTGAGGCAAACAATCACAAATCAGAGCAAAAAAATGCATTGCAAATATATGTATAAACCTACAAATCAACAATCTGATCAAGAAGACATGCAACATTAGAGTTTTAGGTTTGGAAAAAAGTGTTAATGTTAATTGTTTTAGTGGATAATGAAACAAGAGACCATTTTCATGGTTATTGTGGAAGCTAACTGGCACCAGCATGACATATATAACTTGTTTCCTGTCAGCAGCAGGATGCCGAGTAAGAAACTGTGGGGGGGTTTCTCCGACCTTTAACACATCAGACTAATACTCTCCAAGAGCCCAGCTGCTCTTAAAATTTAAATCTGTGTGCATTTTTTGCACTTGTAGAAAGCAGAAGTCTACTAATGTAATGTGTCTCCATTCACCATCTCTCCCCAAGTTAAAATGTAGTGTTCCTCATTTCTTTTTTCATTCATACCAGTGACTGTAACAGAATTTTCAGTTTTACAATTTTTCCATTCAAAAATGGATAGACCAGTGGAAAATGAAACATTAACATTTGATGTGTAATATTAAAGGGACTTTAGTGTGGTGATCAAGTTACACAGCACATGAAAAATAGGCTAAAGGCCACCACTCACCTATGCGAATAATCAGTGTGAAATTACGAATATGTTTGTACCTCGAGCCAAAAATAATGAGCATGGATACAAGCTCGCACATCAGACCAATGGATTAATGAGAGTGAAAAAAAGTTAAGTTCTGCCATATTGTTTGTTCCGGTGCATAATTCACAGTCGACCAATGAAAGATGGCTCTTTTGATCACATGTTCAGAGTAATTTCTAGACATAAGAGCAGCTGAGTGTCGCTCGATACAAACGCACGTCAACTCACGACAGAAAATAGTGAAGAAGAACTACTATGGCTATTGAAAAGCTCATCATGCTGGTGTCTGACCAACAAAAATTTTCACGTAATTGGAGGGTCAATGGAGAGTTTAAGTTCTTTTAATTATTTTAAACGTTAAGCACCTCCCCCCCCGGCTGATCCCATAAAGTTTTAAAAAGAGTTATTTAAATGCAGATCGTTGTGCTACTGGTATTAAGTCACTACTGGTATAATTTTAATCAATGTTAAGCTATGCTAAATTGCTATCAACCTGAAGTGTGGCTGAACAGACAGCATAACTTTTTGTCTTAAGTTTGGTGAAAATAGAGATAGAGAAGGAGATTATTTGCAAAAACTGAAGTGTTCTTAAAAAACAAACACGGTCTTTGATTGTACTGGAACTTGTCTTTGTCAAACATCTTTCACATATCTCATGCCTCTCATCCAAAGCTTTAGCCATTCAGAGGTCCTCGTGGTTTATTATATATTTATATATAATATAATTCACCAAATTGTTTCCCGTCACATGTTGCTCATGTCAGTAGAATTCTTGTTTTTTCAAAATGTCTTTGTCATCAGTTTTTTTTTCACAGTGAGAAACTTCAGCTCCTCTTTTGTCCAACAGACAGGGGTCATTCTCCTTGCTCTCGTTGAAGTGAATTTTGTATTGAGTTATGAGTCACTAGGGCTTTTTGTGATGTGAAGGATGTGACAAACTTGTGAGATTCTTTTTTTGCAGCCGATATCATCTCCACTGTGGAGTTCAACCACTCAGGGGAGCTGCTAGCCACAGGGGACAAAGGCGGACGAGTGGTCATCTTCCAGCAGGAGACTGAGGTACAGGATGTAGGTTTTGACTAAGTTTTTCACTTTTTTAAATAAGTAGCAATAACTTTCATCAGTGTCATGATCAACCAAAAAAACACCAGTTGGTTTATCATTTTAAAAGTGCCAGCTAGTTAGAAGAGTTAACGTGTGTATATAAGTTTTTTTAATGCAAAAAGCAGTGCTTTTATGGTAAAGATGTCATTTAATTTAGAAGAAAAACATCTCTTTAAAAAGCTATAGATTTCGAGGCCCTGATATGTACAGTAACTGAAATAAGGCTGAGCTGATAAACTTCAATACAGCAGTCTCAAAGGTTTAAGGTTTTTAAATGGTTTCTCATCATCCTGGTTAAAACAAGTCGAGTGACATGCATTTTTGTGTTTTCGATGTTGATATTTAAAGGAGACCACTGATGACAATTTAACACAAGTTAATTAGGTTCTTTAGGGTAAATAATATATATATTATATTATATATATATATATATATATTTTTTTTTGTGCGTGCGTGCAGCCTGTAAAAATCTGAGTTTATAGTTCTGAAAGGTTTTGTAAAAAAAAAAATTCATGAACACTCTAAGGGAGGGAATTATTTAAAAATGTTTTTTTTAAGCTTTATTACATTTAAACCTTCAACCCATCAGACATCTGTGTTACGCCCATGTCCGATCTTTCTGGCCATTTATGGTTACCAGGAAGTGTACTTCTATAAAGGTTATGGTTGGATATGTCCATTTTTAGCTTGTTTCACTGATCATACACATGCTACCTCCATGTTATGTACAGTCTATGAAAAAAAGCAGAATTGTTACTTCAACCACTTCTGGTAAAAACAAGTGGTTACAGGAACTGTGCCAAATGACTTATCGCCTCGCCCCTCCGCACGTAAGCTTGTTAATTAAGCTGTGAAGAACTTAACACAAGTTTGAGAAGAGCATGTTTGAGCTATATAATTTAAAAAGTAAAAGCATGCGATATATATTTTTCTTCATGAGGAAGGTGTGGCGGCATGATCTCGTGGTAGAGTTTTGAACTGTATTGGCACCAAAAAGTTTGCCAATGTTATTAGAATTACTAATGTAAATAATTGGATGCTAATGACAGATGAGCCATGAACTGGTCTCTCAGGTAAAATACTGTAGTAAAGGGCTGTTTTGTGAAGGATTGTACTTTTTTGTGACAAATACACTTGCATTATAATCAGCTACGTTTATAAATCTGGACGCCAGATACCGATTATCAAAAAGTGTTGCAAACCCATAATCGGTTTTAATGATTAATCAATCTAATTAGGCAGATTACTACCAACTGAAACATACTTTTTTTCTCACAAAGCTGTGTATGTTTTTTTTTTTTTCTTCTTCAGAACAAGAGTCAGCCACAGTGCCGTAGTGAATACAATGTTTACAGCACATTTCAGAGCCACGAGCCCGAGTTTGACTACTTGAAGAGTTTGGAAATCGAGGAGAAGATCAACAAGATCCGCTGGCTACCTCAGAAGAACGCCGCACAATTTTTGTTGTCCACAAATGGTTAGTAAAGCATTCAAGTGTCTTGTTGCTATTTGAGAGGATGAGCGTCCTCTGATTGCCCTGAATCACAGGGATTCAACGCTTAAATGGGTCTGGTAAATAATTGATTGTGGGAAATTAATTTTTAAAGAGGGATTAAAAATTGATTGCATGTGATCGTTTATAAAGCAATGAAATTCTTCAATTAATTTACAATGTATTTACATTAAATACACTCCCTATAGTTTTTGTTACTATTAAGCTAACATTGATATTGATTTATATAATTTTGGTTTAATCTGAGCTTTAACTGCTTAATTAACTTGAGGCTCTGCCATTTCTACAGACTTGTCCCGATGTGTCCCCATGCTGTCTAAAAATATGAAGTCTTATGTAACTGGTGGATATTTAAGGGCCTATTACGCTGACTGAAATTTTTTTCTAGATTAGGAAAATATTGTAGGTGAAGTTTATTATAGGTAGGACTGAACAATTAATCACGTTTGCAGTTAAATCACAATGTGAATAAAGGCAATTTTCGAATCACAGAAGCTGCAACTACATGGTCACATTGTTTAAAAGGGGTGATCTAAGAAGGTTTTTATTTAGCTAAAGTCTTGCTGATGACTTCAATAGTCAATTCTTAAAAAGTGTAGTCCACAGGTTTCTGACAAGAGCTTTCAATTACTAAAATATGGTAAAGCACAGTTTGTTTGATTTGTTATATTTGTTTGATTTTATGTTGAGGTCCAACAAAATCAATTAACATTGGGCTACTGTATTATACAAGTTGAAATATGCTTATGCTTTTAGTTAATTTAAATATTTTTTGATTATCACTGAAATGTTTTTACATATTATTCTTAAAAAAGTACAGAACAGACAAAGCTTTAGAAAAAGTAATTGGATTGTTAATCTCTATCGGTTGATTGGTTGAATATTGGTTAAAAGTAATCGCAATTACTTTGTTTTCCAAAATTAGTCCAACCCTAATTGTAGGAATGCAGCTATATATATTTTTGATTGTCTTCTGACACAAATGTGACAGAGAATTAAAAATTGTCTAAAATTCAAAAACAGATGTACTGCAAGCTCCCGCGCCTAAAAAGTAGATATGTCAGAAAAATATGCAAGTTTCTCTAAAACACTAATCAAGATTTCAAGATATTTAAAAAGAATCAAAATAAATAAAATGGGAGGTTAAAGTTTTGCAGAGTATTTGGAAAAAAGTTACTAGATTTCTGTTCTGAAGAGAAAATAAATTTTTTTAATTATATTTTGTACAAAGGGAGATCTCCCATATTTTGACTTAAATATTCATGTTTAAAAGTTAATTAGTTTTGTTTTTAATAGAGTAGAATTGTCTGCATGATCATGCACTGTACAACTTGATCTATAAGTTAACAATAAAAAAATGTTCTGCTCATCAAAAATGCTATGGTAAAGTTATGTTCAAGTTTAGCATTAAGATGCCACAGAACAGAAAAATAAATAAAATGTTTTCCGACCTGAATTCCCTGCTTTCTGCTCCAATACTCTGATGTGGCGTCGTTACTTCAGTCTCATCCTTCTCTTTATTACTTGTGTGATACACGACATCTGTTTCTAATATGCGTATAAGGAGTGTCAGTCTGCAAGAGGAAATGACCTGTTTCTGTACATTCATTTGCAGATAAAACTATTAAACTGTGGAAGATCAGTGAGCGTGATAAGAGACCAGAGGGATATAATCTTAAAGAGGAGGACGGACGCTACAGAGATGCTGCTACCATTACCAGTCTACGGGTGAGCTTAGAGAACAGTTATATGCTTGAAAGTGGATGACTTATGCTCCTTGTGGCTAAATCAACTACAATTTTTAGAAATGCCTTAAATAGCTTAAATTGAAAAATGAATTTGTTAGTTTGTGAGTTAGCACTCCTCACAGTAGAGCTATTGATGGATTATTTTGCTTTTTAAAATTTAAAAGCCCAAATTTCAAGTCTTGAAAAGTCTTAAATTCACTGTTTAACACTTTATACAGGTCTCATTTTTCTAATGTAAAGCTCATGTGATATTTTTTTGTTGTCGCTTGGGGTTGTGAGAGATTTAGAAAATACTCCTAAATGCAAAAAAAGTTACAGTTAGGGTTGACAGAGTTTGAGAACTTTCATAAATCCTCAATCCTCAAAACAAAAAAGTGATGCCTTAGTTTGAGAAAAGCCTCATATAAACTCAAACTCAAGTGATGGATATTGACATGTGTATATATATATATATATATATATATATATATATATATTTATATATATTTATATATATATATATATATATATATATATATATATATATATATATATATATATATATATATATATATATATAATGTGGTTGTTGAGTGTTGCCAGAGATTAGAAAAACTTGCAGAAATGCTAAAAAAGCATAAAAATGATTGGTTGAGAAAATCCTCCTAAATATAAAAGAAAATGAAATAAAAATTAGTCCTAGGGTTTCCAGAGTTTGAGAAAACGCTCCTAAACCTCAAAATTCTCAAAAATGTAAAAGTGATGGTTAGGGTTTCAAAAAACGTATTTAAAGCAAACTGATTATTGTGAAAAAAAAAACTGTTCTATTTGTTTTTGGTGTTATGATATAGGTCTTAAATTAGATTCTTAACAATCTTAAAAAGGTCTTAAATGTAACATTATCAAACCTGCAGAAATCTTTTTTGTGTTATGGCTGAAATATATTCAAATACTGAAGCGAAGAACTGCTTTGAAACTGTTTTCAACAGCAGATAATGTTCTGTTCAGGTGCCAGTATTCAGGCCTATGGATCTGATGGTGGAGGCCAGTCCTCGACGGGTCTTTGCCAATGCCCACACCTACCATATCAACTCCATCTCAGTCAACAGCGACAACGAGACCTATCTGTCTGCAGACGACCTGCGCATCAATCTGTGGCACTTGGAGATCACAGACCGGAGCTTCAGTATCCTACCAAACAAACATGAATTGTTCTTTTTTGGGGTTTTTTGTTGTTGTTTCTGTGTCTAAAGAGTTCAGATCAGCTCTTTCTGTGCCTTAACTCCGTGCTAGACATCGTCGACATAAAACCAGCCAACATGGAGGATCTGACCGAGGTTATTACAGCTGCTGAGTTTCATCCTCACCAATGCAACACGTTTGTCTACAGCAGCAGCAAAGGAACCATTCGCCTGTGTGACATGCGGGCTTCTGCACTTTGTGACAAGCACTCCAAATGTGAGCAGTTTGAGCAGAGCATCCAATTTTTTTCTGTGTAGGCAGTTGAGCTTCATCAATGTGTACTGGTTCCCAAGTTGTGTCCAACTTTCTTTCTTTTTTTTTAAGCCCATTTAGGTTGATAACTTAAACCATTATTTGACATCGGTGTGCTAATGATTTTTGCTACCCCGTGAGATTTTACAGACTTGTATCAAATGCCCTTTTAAATAAAATGCTTCAAAACAAGTTTTATAACATGGTTGGCTGTGTAATTAAAGGAAAATGGTGTTTAATAATTAAAAGTATACTTGAAAAATGTTTAAATAATTTTTCCTCCATAAAATACAGTACAACGCAAAGAATTATGGTCTGATAAAGTTATAAAAGGCATAAAACAAAACGTTGTTTGTTTCTGGGCATTTGCAGTAGGCAAATCTCACAGGTAGCAAAATCTGATGAAACCCCAGTGTATGGCACATGCACTTACTCTTTATTGTTCTAGCCCATGTTCATTTGAGTTTTGTTTGCATTTATTTAAACACATTAGAGAAGGATAGAAAATGAATTTGATGGCCAGAATTTCTTTTCCAATGAAATCGTTTTTTTCCTGTTCTTGTCCAGTGTTCGAGGAGCCTGAAGATCCTAGCAATCGCTCATTCTTCTCTGAAATCATCTCCTCTATCTCAGACGTGAAGTTCAGTCACAACGGTCGCTACATGATGACCCGAGATTACCTGTCTGTCAAAGTCTGGGACCTCAACATGGAGAATCGTCCTGTCGAGACCTACCAGGTGAGGGCTGATCCTATTAGTTTTAATCTTGATATTTTTGCATTTAAACATTTTGTTAAAATACGTAATATCTCTTTAAAATATTAACAGAGATAAATTTGTCTTGGTGATTTTATTTTCAATTACAAACAGTGGAGAGCTTTGCTTTTGGAGTCGTTATTTCATTCTATATAAACAGATTAATAACTTGATATTGACAAAATATTTTGTCATTGACATGGCAATTTACCTGGACTGTAAAGGGTTAAAAACATTTATTAATTTTGTATTGTTTAACATATATGTTATGTTTTATTTGTGTATATGTATATGTTGTAATGCATTCTAAATTGTTTTATTTTTGGCCTTTTCTAGCTTTTTGCATTGATCATGAAAAAAGTTCAGGCTTGGTCAGTCAACACTAGAGGGCGCTTAGTGCTCCATTTAAATCGTTTATCTGCAAGAGATATCCGGATCTTTCAGATAGTCTCAGCGAGGTCATAGTTTTGTGTGCTTTAACTGTACTGGAAACAGCCTGAAACTGTACAAGTGATGTACAAGTAAAGGATCTCACAGGTTATCAATGTTCTTGGTTGTGTGTTTTGCAGGTTCACGAGTACCTCAGGAGTAAGCTGTGCTCTCTCTATGAGAACGACTGCATATTTGATAAATTTGAATGCTGCTGGAACGGAAACGACAGGTAAGATGCTCCATTAGAATTTTGCACAAGTAACAAGTTATCTTTTGTTCATAGGCAGGTAAGAATGTTAATATTATTAATGATATTACTGCAAAATTATATTTGAAAATGAATTTTATGTTACACATTACACAATAGTATACAGACAGAGAGGAGAGATTGTGGGAGAGAGAGAGAGATTTAGTATAGAAAAGGGAAAGAGAGGAGAGATGGAGAAGATAAGTGAGACAGAGGAGAGAATTATATAGGAAATAGGAAAGAGAGAGAGGTGAGGGGGGGTGTAGACTGAGGAGGAAGAGGAGGCGGCATTATAAACATGAACTATGTTTTCACCTTACATACTACAAATAAAAGTAAAACTGCAGATATCAGAGTTTAAAGGGTAATTGGAATTAAAAAGTACCTGCATTAAAATAGAATTTACATTATGTATATAATGTCAACTTTGCAGAAAGAAAGTGTCTTCATGCAGGTCAAGCACGTGGGCTTAGTGTTCAAATCTTCTGGCAAAATAAAGCCGCCATTTGGTGATAACTGCTGTTTTGGGTTTGGTTCAGTTTTAAGGGTCCCAATTTTTTGGGAAACTGGAATATAAATGAAGGTCTCTTAATGCTCTGGATGTGTTTTCAGATGCTTGTTTCCTTGTTAATTTCTGGTCAGAGCCAGCAAACGGGTGTAATTACAGTGATGATGGTCGAGCGAATAAATGCACAGTGGATGCAAACAATAACTAGTATTTGGTTTGCGAGTACCTGTTCCCCGGTCAGTTGCTACGTCAAAGATAGGACTGTTAGAGTGGCAGTGTCTGTATATCCTCTTCCATAATTAGAATGACAAATGTTTGGGAAAGACGTCAATGATTTGTCTCGTTTGGAGATAGATTGCACAAAAACAGTAAACAGTGTGGTATTTGCATCTACCAATTCGACATTTAAAGTAACAAACACTTTTTTTTGAATAGGACCTTTAATTGAAAAGTGATGTTTAGATGATCATATTATACCAAATAAAAATAATACATTGCATTTATGACCCATAGATTCAAACCACATTTATTGGAATTGTGTTTAGAAATGTTGAATGCATGTAAATAACTGTTTAAATCAGTGATGAGCCCAATTCAGATAGCACACAAAAAGAGTTTCCACAATCCACACTTTTGTAATTGTGAGTTCTCAGAGAACCGCCAAATTTGCTATAAAAAATGGTAGAAAATTTGCCCTGGAATTTTTACCGAGGTCATTAAACACGCTTTGGCATGTCTAAAATCGTGGGTCCTGTAATACAATTTAGATATTGTAGTGTTTGCATGCAATACACTTACTTATGACAGACTGGTGTGAGAACATCAAATCAAAATTGTGTACCAGTCATAAACCCGATAGAGATCATTGAAAAGCTGCCATAGAGTAATGTCGTGCAGAACACTTCTGAACTTACGTGAGTCTCTAAGGGTACTCAGACCGGCTCTTATCTTGAAGGAATCCTAATCAGTCTCGGGCAGACTGAATGCTGGTCAAGGTTGAGGCAGATTGGGTTAGAGTGTGAAGTAAGTCCTCTTGAACACTCCTCTGCGACTAATGTAGTCTCTATTCTTAGTCTAGATCTGGGCTGCGAGTGTAACATCTGTCTGACCTTTGAACTTCAAATAGGCAAATGACAACCTTGAACGTTTAATGGCTAAACGCCTATTTAAATAGTTTTATTCGCTTGAAATCTTTTTATCTATTAAGACTCCAAAACAATAAAAAAAGATCTATTCTACCCTTTTTCACTTTCTTCTAGAGACAAAAATTATTAAGTCTTATTCAATCAATTTTATATAAATAGCTTTGTGTCTAGTCTACAGGGCAAAAATCTAATCATATGACGCATTCCATAACTGACTAGATTGTTGTTTTAGTGTGTGGTACACAAACAAGCTGATTTTATTTTCCACAACCTTTTCATTTCCAGAATATTATTAAAAAAAAAAAAGTTTTTATATGGTTTCTGCTCAGTTCTTGGACAGCTATATCTGTGCACAGTTCATTAATACGCACAGAATCAAGCTAATCTAGACATGTGATATTTTAAGCTGCTGGTTTGTGTTTTGGAGGTGTGCTTGGAGACCAAGACCGTAGTACCAAGGTCACATGACCCACATTTTCTTCCATTTGATTACAAGCTAGGTTCCCAGACTGGAAACACATGCTTATACGAGCGCGTTTCATCTAGCTCCTATAGGAAATTGTGCAGTGAATTAGATCTAATTCTAATAGTGTGATTCTAATAGTGAGAGCCACAGAAAGAAGAGTTCATGGAATGTACTGACACGGTGATATGAAGTAAACTTTAATTTTTAGGAGAACTGTGTATCTTTAAAATTGTCATAAACTAGATTTTGATTTTGTTGCGTTTTGTTTATGGTGGTCTGAATATTTTTACATAAAAAAAACCCAGCTCCTTTTTTTTCAGTTATTGAATTCCATTATATCTTGGTGTATTTTGTCATCGTAAGAGATATCATATAAGCCTCTGGTTATTTTGGTGGTATTTTAGTAGGCTTGTGGGCTTTTAGTATGCTAAACTTCACTGACTCAAAAATTCTGCCAATGAGTCATAAATGTTGCTATCTAGAGGATTCAGTGTTAAAATTCTAGCGATACTCCACCCTTAAAAATACATCATGTGCTTGAACTTAACTCCATGCAGTGGCTCGCCTGGCCAGAGCATTCCTTGTTTTACCTTTAACCCAGGATCATTTCAGATGAAATGCATTAGAACTGAATAGAATCACAGATTCAACTATTCGCAATTCTCTGCTCAATACTTTAAGATTTTACCTCATCAAATACATGAATGAGGTCTCTATTTAATCTGTAAAATGTATACAATGAGCTACAAAGCTGTTTTCATTTTTTTTCTACAAAGCTATTTCTTTTTCTCCTTGTTCGCTTCTTGTTTTCGTGGCTGCGTTAAGCTTCCGCTTTCTCGTACACAAAACTTAATATGTACCATTTTATTTTACCAGCATGTTAGTTATGGGAGAAATGTTAAAAACCTACTGACCTCAATTGCATGTTTGTGCACCTGTAAGCGTGTTTCTGGTGAGAAAAGAACAAAAGTGAACTAAGTTACAGTTGTTGGGATCAAAATACGTAGTGCGCACTTGTGGCCAATCAAACACTAGCTCACTCTCAAGCATTCTCAGAAACCCTTGAGGAATAATAAAGAATTCTGGTGGAAAATTATACACGGTTAAGAAGCACTTGGTCAACCAAATTAGCAATGTAACGTAGATAACGTATTGTATGTACAAAAAGAGGTATGAATGGTTTTGTAACCATCTTTGTTTACCTCTCTCATTTTTGCTGCTACTGAATTGGAATTCTTGTAATTAATCATTTATCTGCACTTTGTAAAAGTATGTGTTTTATTTAATCTGTAGACAAGCTTTAATGTAGTTTTTATTTCTTTGATATTTTAAACACTGCTTGTTTTTGAGCTATTATTGATTTTTGTGAATTGATTCCCAGTGTATATACCTCTGCTATTATTAAAAGATGCCACAAGGAAAGAAGGGTGGGATCCCCACTAAAGACTTTTATTGTGACTCTAATTCATGTATAAATGCCCCTGTTCTCATGTTGTTCCAAAAGGGACTTTGTTTCTCTTATCAACACATTTGGAGATCACATGGGCAGATGGAGAGAAAAAAATTGTAGAAAAATTGCAAGACGTGAGTTTACAGTGAATTGTTAACACATGTGTCTATAACGGAGTAAAAACATCAATAATGTGAGCATGCCTTGTGACGCTAAAGCCTGATTTATACTTCTGCATTAACTCTACGAATGGGCTATTGTCAACAAAGCATTTATAGTTCTAAGCTCCGTTTGCACTGTCTATGCACTGATCAATATCACTGTGATAGTCAACTGCTACAAAATCATAACACGACAAAAAATGTTAACAAAAGACAAGTTTTATTTACCATCATAAAACACTTTACATATGCCCGCTGCTGAGACTCTAAACTGATCAATATCACAATGTCGTGATGACCATGCTACCTTCTAGCTCGCTAAAACTCAGCACAGATAATACAGGTAGGTAATTTACTGCATCGTCAAAGTTTTACTTCATTATCCAGCGGTTAACATAGAGCGAAAGCTCAGAAAAAGAGGGGAAGAGGTTGCTCGGGTCCACTTCAGCCAGTCACGGAGCTTGTGCAGAGTACAATTCGTTAAGTTGATGCGGAAGCATAAATCAAGGTTTAGCATTATGGGTACTTTAGTACTTGTAATGCAACGTTATCATGAAACATACATGCTAAACATTAAGAAAAAAAATGAAAAAAGTTGTCAAACATCAACGCTTAATATCACTATAGCGATATGGTTAGTTATTTTTACTTAAACCCAATCACACAGATGGAAAAATATATATTTGTTTGATAATTAACTGAATATTTGAAGTTACACTTTTATTTTAATTCTGCTACTATGTTTTGTTCTATATTATAAGGTACAGTGTGCG
The DNA here is from genome assembly GCA_900490495.1 of Danionella dracula. NCBI lineage: Eukaryota > Metazoa > Chordata > Actinopteri > Cypriniformes > Danionidae > Danionella > Danionella dracula. The sequence goes on from UELW01000006.1 coordinate 2,057,042, forward strand.
TGTGTGTGTTTTATTCAAATAAAGTAATGACATTTATTGTGTTGGGTTGGATTTTCTTGAAATTGATTAAATACTTGTATTGAACATTTTGCCATCCAAACTATCGTCTCATATTGTTATTGCCATAATTCCAGAAAATATTGTGATATCATTTAAGGGATATATCGCCCACCTCTACTTCATAGTTCATTTTCAATTCTCTACATTCTTTTGTTGGTGGTTTCCACTCTTGTCAAAGTGCAGGGTGGGGTATCCATAACTAATCAAATCTTTACTATGGGTCTTGTCTTTTCCATTCCCATCTTAAACCTTAGCGTGGTGATGACTGGATCTTACAACAACTTCTTCCGGATGTTGGACCGTAGCCAGCGGAGGGACATCACCCTGGAGGCGTCACGGGAGAGCTGCAAGCCCCGGCAGGTTCTGAAGCCACGCAGGGTTTGTGCAGGTGGTAAGCGAAAGAAGGACGAGATCAGCGTGGACAGCCTGGACTTCAACAAGAAGATCCTACACACCGCCTGGCATCCGCAGGAAAACATCATCGCTGTGGCAACCACCAACAACCTCTACATCTTCCAGGAGAAAGCGAACTAATACTTGAGGCTTGAGGAGCAAAAACCTCCCTTGATGTGAAAAATGAAAACAAAAAAATATGAACTAGTAAAAAAAAATTATTTCTGTGATAAGCACTGTTATCACATAACCAACACTGGCCTAACTCCAGGATGGGATGAACTAGTGGAGTCTGCTAAAGGCTACCAATACTGAGTTAACTGGTTTAAACTGGTCTGGGGGAAACGCTACCTGGCTTTGGCCTCTGGCACCGTGACATCCGCCTTGTTTGGGTGATGTTGTGCCAACTTGTGTCTGTATTCTCCATCTTTTCTGTTCATAACCTTAGTCGGTTTGAGACCAAGGATGAAATGGGTGGGAATGTAACATATTTTTGGCCATTTTTCTTTTTTTTTTTTTTTTTTTTGTTTGTTTTTTCTTTCATTCATTGTTTTGGTTTTGTATTATTGGAGGTGTCTGTATAAAAGTAATTTGAACTCATATTGATGTGTCCCCTTGTTCTTTAATCACTTTTATGTTCGTGCCATTGTAACTGTTTTTTTTTATCTGCTCAAAGAAACTGCCAAATTGTTACATTTGTTTTTATTCTGTTTCAAAAGTGTTTTTTTTTGTTTGATTTTTTTAGGTTGCTTCTCTACATTTCCTACTGTACCTTTTGACATACTACAAACGATTTCATACATGTTACAGTTTTTTTTTGCATTAGCATACTGGCCCAAAGAGCTTTTCCTGTGCGTTTTGTTTGTGGCACAGATGGCACTACTGTGTTTGTTGTAATAGTGGAACTTCTACACGTGTTCAAACACTCACTCACACTCCAGTTGGACTGCTCACACATGTATGGGTCATTCAGCCGTATTAGGTTTATTTTCCCTTTGTGATCAATGCCTGATTTTTGTCTACACTCTATCTCAAGAGTTACAGTTTGAGAAAGATTATAGAGATTACAATATCAAAGTGGTATTTATAAACGGAACAAACAAGTCAATGTGTTTTGTCATTTGTCAAATATATCAGAGGATAAAACATGTTTTGTCAAGAAAAATGTGTCAACACATTGACCCCTGAAAGAAAGCTTTTTAAATATTTTTAGTCATATCCAAATGTTCTAGTAGATGTATAACATTACTTCCCCCTGAGCAGTCATCATGAACACAATGTCATGGTGTTGAACCAAAAGATGTCATATAGAAGTGATATGAATGTCAATATAAGGTTACTTATTTGGCGGGTTATAAGTTAGATTATGTTTTTAAATGTAGCCCCGACAAAACGTTTCTTCTCTATAATTTATAATACAGCTACTGAAAGTTATTTCATATTAAGCATGTCAAATTATTAATACTTGCTAATGAGATTAAACTGTAGTTTAACTTGAGTCGTCATCAGAAGCAATTTTTTTTAGGTGTCTGACCTTTGAATGACTAAACGTTGAAAGGATTTACTTTATTTACAATACGTGACTACCGTTCCCATTTGCGTTTTATAAATAAGCAGTTCCCATATTCCATTACGTAATGTTAGTGTCTTCGTTATTAGATATGCGCCTTGTTTGCGTCATTTCAACACTGCCGGAAATCAGCTTTGTTACAACTGTTCTGGGGTCAGCAAGCGAAAGCTGTTACTTTCGCATCTGAACTTGCTCCCGCGCTAGAGCGTCCGATCCGCGGTCAGGCACCGTCACGCGGGAGAGTATTCGAGCGCGGCTGCTGACAGTCAGTCTTGCACAAGCCTCACTACTTTGAGCCACGATGTCAGACGCTGCTGCTCCGGCGGACAACAACGGGGAGCCTGGATTAAACGGTATGTTTAATCGACCCTCCTCGATTAGTTGCTTTGTCAACAATTTATCATATTTTAAAAACATTCGTGCACAATGCAGATGTGGTTTTATTACTTTTGATAATTGTGTTCGTGGTTAATTTCGTTTTTCAGTCAACATTTGTGTTCCATCAAAGACCCAAAGAGGGCGGGGATTGCTTTAGGGCAGGCGCTTCTTTTCTTTCATCGACAGTCGAACTATCCAATGAACGCTGGGGCTACGTGCTAAGGCGGGTTTTGAAAAGTGATTGACTTATTCTTTTACCAATAGGGCATCTCGACGTGTCTTGGGGCTGGATAAAGCGGATGTCAACAAGGCGAGAACTACAGCTACTCGAAAATGGAGAATTTTGATACTCGAGAAGGAAATCCGTTTATAAGATTATTTCATTAATATATTTATTTAACCTGGTATCACCATGAGTGCATGGAATGCTTTTAAAACAAATTATTTTAATACCTAAAAATATGAGACAATCGTATTGCCTCAAATATGGCGCTACATGCAAAAGGGTTCGGTAATACAGTTTTGTTTTTATGTGTTAGTTATCTTCACATTTTAGAAAAGGGTTCAAAAGGGGTTCATACGATACAACACGTTTGGATTAGTGATATTAACCGTTAATTAAAATGTATCTTACAATACAACGCAGTAATTTTTGTGTGTTCGTCTGTGTGTGTGTGTTTCCTTTGATTGAAAGTTCAACAAAATCAACTTGTGAAGATAAATAGTGTTGACAAAATACGTCATTATGAACACATTTGTAAAACGTGCGTCATCAGACCTGGCATGTAAACAATACATAATGTAATACTGAGCGAGCTGCGTGCGCTGTGTGACTGTCTGGACCTTACAGCTGTGACCCGCTGTCAGGACGCCGGATTGGTTTATAAATATTAATCAGTTAACTAACACTTGGCAGAATGACTTAACATTGGCCTTTTTTTTTTTTGCCAGGTGCCCAATTTCCGGTTTGGGTGAGGAATATTAATTATGCTACATGACTGAACTTGTGGTGGCTAATTTAACGCTTTCAGACCTGAATTATTTTTGTTGCATCATTAATCCCTTCAGACCTGAATTATTGTGTTGCCATTAGTAAAATGGGATTTTTTTTTCTTCGTCTTAAGATCAAATAATAATAAATATTAAGAAATGTATGTTGACATTACTGTGGACACCAGGTTGTCTAAAAACGTATGTGGTTTTACAATATAATTATAAAAACAATACAAAAACCTTTGTACATTTTGTTTTTGGAGAATAGTGCAGTTTCAATGTCCAGACATTTTCACAACAAAAAAAGAAAAAAATAAGAATAGAACTTTCACTGCATGGAAAAACAAGCAAAGGGTTAGTGACAAGAGAAATTGTCCAAAATATTGAACAAATTCTATAATAAAAAAATGTTAATCCATACCAGGCCTTAGTAAAAATGCTATATAAATACTTTTTTGATTGATTGAATGTGATGTCTTTTTAATTGACTCGGGGGCTGAACTTGTTAAAACCTGAGAGGAAATTGTTCTTGCATAGTCAAAAAATTATAACAATTCTGAAAAATATTCTTTACTCAATCATATTTTTCTTTCTGTGATTATTTGGAAATATGGGACAAAAAAGTTTCCTGTTGTTGGCTGAACTATTGAAACTGAGATTATTTATTTTTTGTTAGGATAATAGTTTGGTTTATTTATTTATTTTTTTTCACTTTCCATCCTGAGGTTTTCTACCAATTTAGTGCATTAAAATCATGCAATGTCAGGAAAAGCAACCAGAAAATAGAATAATGTAGTCCAGAATATAAAAAAAGTACTGAACGTTATGTCCATTGTGATGGGCACATGGTCTGAAAGTGTTAAAACATCCAAGAAAGCAGCTTGGGTACTGTCTGATAATAGGTATTTGAAAAGCTATTAAAACTAATTAAAATAATCATAACAAGTACATTCCGTTTACAAAAGAGATTGAGAAATGCACTATTTAAAAGACAATTTCTAAGAATTCTTATAAACTTTCATTGCTCAAAGTTCTATAACACTCATGAATGTGTTCTGGACTGCTTTTAAATGGAGAAATTTACTGTAAGAAAATAGCAGCAGCTCTTTGCTAAACTAGGTAACTGTGTCATCTGGAAGGGTGAAGCAAACGACACTAAGAACCATTAGCTCAGCCAGATAATTAGGTTTGCAAATGAGATCTTTATACCCTTTTATGATATTAGGAGCCATAATCTCATTTGACTTGATGGTGAGCTACTTTACATGCTTTTCTGTCAGATGTCACACACCCTATATTATTTAAACCCTTATTACTATTAAGATATCTCTCTTTGTTCTGTTAAATATTGAAGAGTGTGTAGAGGTTTGCATTTCTATTTTTATTTTATTCTATACTTTTCTATTGTAAATGTAAAATTACAGTGAAATAATAGAAACCTGGTTAAAATAAATAATATTAGGAAATAATTAGTTTAGACATTCAATTATTAGTTGCTGGTATTGTTAAGGCGTTTTAAAAATTTAGCATTTTAAAAATATATTTACAAATGACTCACAAGAGTGTGGTTGCTAACATTGACCAGAAAAATAGGTGGACTGTGGTCTAGATCTGGATCCAGATTCTGTCCTTTACTAATCTGAAGTTGAAGACCAAACCAAACGAATTGCTTTAAAAACTAGAGGAAGCAGATCTGGACCAGCACTGATATTGTTATTTTTGCGGTACTTATGGTTAAGGTTTATGGTAGTGAACGCAAGAGCGCAATGGCCAATTGAACGCAAGTTATTTTTTTTATGCATTTCCTTCCTACTTTCCTTCCTGAGCACTTTATTTGAACATTTTCATTGGTGTAAGCTCACACGATTGTGGGAAGAACATGCAAACTGACCCAGCCGAGGCTCGAACCAGCAACCTTCTTGCTGTAAGACGACTGTGCTTCCCTCTCCGTGATGCAATTATTTGTGTAACCAGACCTTTTGAAAACTTTAATTGAATAACTCTGATATAGCGGACAACATAAATAAAAAAATTAAATAAAAAAAAAAACTGGACATATTTATAGTGGGGGTTGTGTACACAAGATCAACTGTTCATGTTCACGTTTCCTTGGAGAAAAATAACAATAATCCCAAACTTTTTTATAGTAGGTAGTTTATACAAGCCAGATTTAAAACTGTATAGGAGTGCCATGCATCTGCCTTTTACCAAGTACGGCTCTTCAGCATTTCCTAAGCGGCCTTATGCCTCTTTAATACCATAATGCATCTGATCTTTTGATCTATGTCTCTTTCACTGATGACAGCCAGAGCAGCCCCTCCACCAATGACCAGAATGTTCCGTTTGGCTGCATCCATAGCAACACCATTGCGTCAGTTGATTAAAACAAAGGTCAGCAGACTCTAGCAATGCCCAGTTCATGGCATTTCCCAAATATAGCAGAGAAAACACAACATAGAGCCTCATAACCAACATGTACTACACCCAAACAATCTTTGTCTGTGTTTCGTGAAAATTGGAAAACAGCATAGTTTACAAGGTGCTAGGTTTATACTTAGCTCACCCAGGCTAGTCAGCAGTGTGCAGCAATGGTAAACATGGGATTAACCGGCTGATAACAGAGGTTTGTGTTGAGCCAGCACTGCAGATGTGGGGGAAAGGCTGACTGGGAAAGCTTAGCCATGCTCATCTTTGACTCTCGGCTGAAAGGAGGCAGTGTGTTCGTATTTGGGTTTATCAGGTGATCCTGCTGAGAATCACGTACAGCACGCAGGGGTGAAGTCAGCACAGAGTCATGATTCAATGCTCTTGTAATGAGGCAGGTATTCGCTGATCTTTCACCACACAGCAGCCAGTGGTTAGTCTAAACTAGACTTAATGAGATATCCCATTCACTCAGAGCCTGCTATTGGTTAATAATGTAACGTTATGGTGAAAACATGTTATGTGAACATTTTTGTGTTTTGAAGTGTGTGTATTTTATGTGTACTGTGTGTGTTTTTAGGTTGTTCGGTGTTATAACTTGGTGCTTTGCAAATAAAGAATGATTGGTTGATAGATTGAATCAATTATAGCTAGAAAAAGTTGGACTGCTTTCATATTTTTGGAAATATTTGATTCTTCGGAAGTTGATTTGTTAATATTAGTACTATAGTTATCTTTGTTCAATGATTTAACAGAGAGTTTTTTTAACATCACACTTTAACCTTTAAAATTAGTTTCCTGTTTTAATAAAATTTTTTTAACTATATACAGCCAGCAGTAGCACCATCACACACTTCCATCCATACAGACAGTCACAACTGTTATTAAAACAAGAATTTATAATTAAGACCAAAAGAGGGATAAAATTAAAGCAAAACACAGGTAAAATCTTTAGTTAATAAAAAAGTCTTCAGTCTTAACTTGAAAATCACCAAACTGAGCCAAGTGGAAAATTCCGTCACCTAGTAACCTTAGGTAATGAGCAGGAGACCGCGGTTCAGAGATTTACTCTGGGACTTGACTTCTCATGGCAAGATACACAAGTAAAAGAATCTTACTGAATCCTGAACATCACTGGAAGCCAGTGGAAGGTGGCCAGCACTGGAGTAATGTGATTTGATTTTATCGCCAGTCAGTAATCATGCAGCAGTGTTCGGAACCTGCTAGAGGCTATAAATTGAAGTCTGGAATAAACTACATATTCAATAATCCCACTGTGAGGTTATAAAACCATTTACATTTACATTTTATATTTACTTTTGTCCAAAGCGACTTACAGAAGGGGAGAGAAAATATTCTATTTGTTAGACAGTCAAATTCGAACTCAGGTCGCTTGTAGTAAAAGTTTATTCAAGTGTAAATTTAGTAGCATTAACAGAAAAAAACAGTGTGCTGTACCTTTAGGAGAGAAATGGGTTTAAAGGGAGTTGTTCAAAATTTAACCCTAAAATTGGTGTTCAAAAGACTTCAAAAATAATATTTTCCTCGGTTTAAGAACAAGTCGCTTCCTAAATTTAAGATTTTGCAAATAAATGTAAAAAAATCCATTGTATAAATAACTTAAATTAGGATTTCTTCATGTAGTTTTATTTAACACAATTTTTAGACGTACATTGTGACATGTAAACCATGGTCCATGTTTTTTGGTAGTTTGTTGTGACTGATAACTGTTGACTAATAATAGTTGTTAAATGGTGGATTTGTCTTGTGTTTTTAGGCTCATGGGTGGAGCTGGAGTTGAACAGAAATGCAGCCTCTCTAACGTCCTCTAGTAGCTCAGTGCCACCCACACTGGCACAAGTTGAAGAAGAAGAAGAAGATGATGGGATGGTGGGGGGGCTGGAACATGTTCCCTCATCATCATCCATTCACAATGGAGACATGGAAAAAATCCTGTTAGATGCCCAACATGAGTCCAGCCGCAGCAACTCCTCTTGTGATAGGTAAATACAGAAGTCAATGCTATTCATCAAACCTAGACCAGCATCTCATTCTAATGCAACTATATTTGGCCATGTTCAAACTGACGAATGGTTCTTAAAAACCCTTCAGTGTTCATACTAGTCTTGCTTCAAACAATCCAAAGGCTAAATGAACACTTTCATATGTGCAGGTCCAGCTCTAGATAATTGATTTAAACAATTACACTGGGTTTACTTTTTTTCAAAAGTAAATTTATCAAAGAATTTATTGTCTGTTTTGTACCGTCTCAAGCCTTATTCGAACGGGACTAGATTCACAAAGAACAGGAAAATTATTTGTGTGAGTGTGTGCGCACACGTGTGTGTATGTGTGTGGACTACATCGAGGCGCAGAGAGCAGATCTTTAAGCATCAATAAAGAAACAAACGTTGACCTTGTGTTGATAACAAATAACCAAAATAACAGTTGTTTTTACATTATTGAGGATATTTACTGTTGGCGTACAGTTTCTGTCTCACTGGCTAATAATCTAAAAATCTTTAACATTCTTTGAAAGCAGCATTTTTTGTAAATGTATGAATTGTTTTTGATGTGGAATAAAACACAAGCTAGAGTTATAGAGCCCACCCCCCCAAACAAAGTGTGGGTGAGTAACAGAATTTGAACTGTTTTAAAACATTCTTTCCCCAGTCCTCCTCGACCCCACAGTCCACAGGACGAAGGACAGATCATTTTTGATGTGGACTCTAGGAGAGACAGCCAGGTACTGTCTGCTGACCGCTAGATCTAGCTCCACCTTGTCTGTATTAGCTAACTGTGTTCTCTGTGAACTCGTGTTCTCTCAGGAGGAGGTCTTGGAGAAGTTCAGAGATGCAGAGATCTTAATGAAGGATTCAGACCGGCTGGCTGACTGGTCAAGTAGACCAGAGAATGTCCCACCCAAGTAAGCACCAGCCAATCTACACTCTAGAATAGAATTTTATTCATAGTATGTAAATATTAGTTTATATTGCTTGTTTTTATTTATGTAATATTACATAGAGGACTCTTGTTTGGGTCCGAGATAAAACTCCCTCCGCCCAGCGCAATGGATTGTGGGTAATCTTAGCCGGTAGAGTGTCAGTCGATCATCACTTCAGAATCTAACCAGAAAAAGTACACATTCGGGCACTGCTTGAATACTTTTTTGAACACTATAGTTTGAAACAAACTAAATTTCATTTTGACTATAACTCGTCAATTGACGGCGACCACGCCTCCATGAGATGAAAACAGAAAAAAAAACCAAGGAAGAAGACGGCAGCGGCATCCATCCGCAGTACACTATTCATATCTTTAAGGGTTCACAATAAGAATTTGTGTTTCCCAAAACATAGTATATATTTAAAAAGTTACTAGTTATTTAATAAATTAATAAATTCATTAATAAATGGAATGGGAAAGAAGGTGTTAGGTCCTTGCACATGATGAGATTCCATCGCATGCTGTTTTAGTGCATTCACATCTTGCATATTAAAAAGTTGTTTTCGTGTGAAAACTAGCAACTATGTAGCGGAAGTATTCTGATAAGGACTTGGAATCTGCTCATAGAGCATAATTAGCCTTTTTTTTCCCACTTATTAATAATAAAACATAACCTTTTCAAGTTATGCACTGCTTCCATTTTTCCTTGTTTTTTAAGGACAAAAACTCACATTGAAGCTCTATACATCAGAGGACCACACTAGATCTGTTTACACAGGCCAAGGGAAAACATTTATTTAATTTGTTTAAGCTGTTTTTGATACGTTTAGAAATTAATAATACTACAGAATGTGTTTATGTATCTATCAGTCTGTCCACTCAGATATCTAGTGTTGAGGAGAGAAGCTATTCTTCCAAAAACTGAAAACACAATGCATTTATGTGCGCAGCAACTGCATAGATGTGTAAAGACCTTTACTCAAAGGTCCATTAACTAAATAATAATCTAGACTAAGACATTGATGCTCTTATATGTGGCTTTAGCTAGTAAGTTTGTTAGATTTTCAGGCAAATCTCAATTCCCATTCTGAAAACTATCCTGCGGCCAGTGTTCTGTATTTATCTTCCTGACAGGGAATTTCATTTCCGGCACCCTCGGCGTTCTGTGACTCTGAGTATGAGGAAGACTGGTGCCATGAAGAAAGGAGGCATCTTTTCTGCCGAGTTCCTCAAAGTGTTCATCCCCTCCCTGTTTTTATCCCATATCCTGGTGCTGGGCCTCGGGTAGATATCACTTTAACTTTGACTTTATGAACCTCTATTGTACTTTTAAATCCAGATTATTTATCCAACATTGTCAGATGTTGCACACAAGGTTTCCTTCAAAGCAGATAATTTTTTACTTGATAATCTAAAGAGTAATTAAAATGATGGCCTTTTAATTCAATAATCAAACACCTTGTAACATCCTGTTTTCAAACTGTCTGGCTATCATAACCCAATAGATTCAGAACTGCTTTCTACAAGAGTCCAATGATTGATGAGAAATGTTTGTACAAAATAAATGTAGACATGAGACCTCGTAGGTAAACTATATATTATTTTGCCAGTCCACAGTAAAATCCTGTGAGTAAAATTAAATCTATTCAGTGTAGGAATAAATAGACTCTGAATAAAGTACAAATAAGTACAAACCTTAGGTTTTTAGGTGCTGAGTTATGTTTGGACTTATATATGAGCAGCAGAACTTTAAAATCAATGTAGAGACTTAAGAACTGGAGAAATGTGTTCTGACTTTTTTGTGTGAAATCTGGCTCTCTGCTAAGGGGGACCCCAGGTTGGGAACGACTGATCTAAACTGACAATTCATTCATTCATCTTCATGTCGGCTTTCTTCCCTTTCGGGGTCACCACAGCGGAATGAACCGCCAACTCTCTGGCATATGTTTTACGCGGCGGATACCCTTCCAGCCGCAACCCATCGCTGGGAAATAAACTGACAATTCTTCACTGAAAACTTTTTCACTATTTAAAAAAACTCACAACTCTATTTTCCATAACAATAATTTAACTATTAATTATAAAATACATTTTATAGTTAATTCTAATCGGCTCATAGATCTAGAATAGAACCAAATCGACTCTGAACAGAGTTACTTTAACACTCTAGATTTTAGTCTGCTCATGTTTTCACAAAAACAGAATACATTTTAATTTGACAATTTTTTGTAAATAAAGACAACAATTTTGATTTTAGAAAAGTATAAATTTGGAGCAATTGCGCCCTTGCAATTTAAAAGATTAAAAGATTGACGTTTGTAAAAGGTAATTGTTTGACAAGATATATCTTACAAACAATTGGCTATAGTTACAAACATTACATAAATAAAGCATGAATAAAGTTTAGCTTTTTCTGCATCAGTGGTCCTGTACCTGTGAGCTCCTTGTTTGCTAAGTAGACAATAGCCCTTCGTGAGCTCCTCCTAAAATTTGTTAACAATTTGGGTTACAGATTTTTCCAGTTTGTTGTAAAAACATGACACCTTTGTGACCTGTAAGATCTTATTCCCATCACTTGCTCAACAAGGCTGTCTGAAATGGTCTGATTTAAACCATCTTCAGTTGTCTTTATTTTCTATCTGCATAGTAACTCACTTCTTCTGCCTTCTTTCTGTAATACAGGGTCTATATTGGGAAAAGATTGACGACTCCCTCTGCAAGCTCTATCTGAAACCAGACCTGCTCAAGTGCCTCAGGCCCAGCTGGATGAGAACGAAGTCTGCAGTTTGTACGGAGAAGTCCCTCCCTCCACTCCTATTCCTCCCATTTGTTTTCCTCAGCTCTGCAGGGTTTTTCTTTCCATTACGTTCTCTTTGAGAAGTGTCTTTGATAATCTCGTCATAATGTCCTTTTCCTTGTTTCTCAAAGTATGATCTCTTAATCGTAGCATTTACGTTTGGAGTCTTGTGGGGCTCTTTGTGAAACCATATGAGCTCTGCACTGACTCTAGTGTTCAACGTCTGACTTACTGAAGTTAATGTGAGGATGTGGAATATTCAGATTTGAAGTGGCTTTGAATTAAACAATTTTTTTTGTAAGCCCCTAACTCCACTGAAAATTTAAAGCTTTGTTAGCTAGTTTACCAAACCCGGACAGAGCTAGTACCTGTTACATTATGAGTTGATTGAGGCTTTTTTGTGGAGGAAAAAAGATTATTTGAGCTCACCTCGGTGGTTCTTAAAAACACTGTAAAATCAAGTAGTGAACTTTACTTGAGCAATGCGACAATGTTTACTTGATTTTACTCAAATGTTGAGTTTACTTAAGATAGGTAATTATTGGTAAAATGTTTGAATAAATATTTGAGAGTACTAATAAAACTTCTTGTATATTTCATTGAGCATTCATATATATATCAGTAAATTTAATCAACTAAATTTACCTGTACATAATTATGAAACAGGATTAGATTTTCTCCCTAAGGTGCAGTTCAATTCAAATCAATTTCCTTCGTAGTAAACTGAACTAATTGAATTTACAGTGTGTGTTTTTCAAAACAAAACAAGCTGTAGCCGATCAGCAGGAGCTATTGAGTTAAGAATAAGGTACTCTTGATTTAGGACCATGTTTGTTTTGGTTATTTCCTTTGATGGATCTCTAAGTACACCCTTTTGTCAATTTTTGTACCTTGAAATTTGATAGATGATTTATACATCTTTCCAAGCTGTGTCAAACTTTCACTCGATTATGTTAACTTTTTTTTCTTCTCTTTCTCATGCTCTTTCTTTCTCTCTCTTTTTCTCTCTCTCTCTTTCTCTCTCTCTCTCTCTTGCCCTATCTCTCATGCTTTCCCGTTCTCGCTCTTTTTCTTTCTCTATCTCAAGCCCTCTCTCTCTCTCTCTAATGCTCTCTCTCTCTCTCTCTCTCTCTCTCTCTCTCTCTCTCTCTCTCTCTCTGACTTTCTCTTTCGCTCTCTCTCTCTCTCTCTCTCTCATGCCATATCTTTCTCTTTTTTCTCTCTCTATCTTTGTCTGTTACTCTCTCTCTCTCCCTCACCTGTTTCGTGTTTTTGTGGTCTTAGATATTTGACAACCATGCACGAGACATCTTTCAGTTCAAAGGAAGCTGGATTCTGTCTTGGTTTGCCAAGTCCTTTTCCCCATTTTTTGCTAAAAGCAAAAGCTTAAAAACTAATTTCGAAGTTTCATGCCATTAAGAGAGAAGAGTGTAGATTATTTTACCAAAATCCCATTTTTGGCACAACATTGAAGACACGTGCTATACTTTGTGGGCTGATTTTCTTGGACACTCACAGTCGACACTAACACTCCAGCTCAGCTCAGCTGAGTTTCCTGGACAAGAACCTTTTGTTTTGAGCCCTGAAGCAAACTATCATCCCAGCAACCTGTGTTTTTGCCTTTTTTATGTGTATTTTGGAATATGTGAACATGTTTTCTTTGGTCATTGTCTATCAGAGGATCTGTTTCCCCAAACACAGCTGCCAAAGCCGACTGAGAGCTCAACTCTTATAAACATTGTGCCTCGCTTCCTTTATGAATTCTTACGTAGTTCTGTCTCCATGTGTTTTCTGTGTCACAAGCTGCTCTTTTTCTTTTTTTTTTTTTTTTTTTTTGCTTTTTTGTGAACTGTTTGAAGGTTTGTTTGATAGCGATGGTGAATGAGAAGAGAATTAGACTGTTGAAAAGTTTATATATGATGTGAACAGGCAATTTTTGGTTTAAACGAAGTGGATATTCATTCTTTTCTTTCGGTTTATCGAATTTCCAAGACCTCCCTTGTTGGATTTGAAAAAATTACAGTTTTCAAATTAAATTTTAAAGAACAATCTTGATTTGGAAGCCTGGTTGATTCGGTTCTATTTTGATTGCGTTGTGCACAGTCTTAATCAAATGCTTAAATCTGTCTCGTTGCTTTCATTTCAATTTTGGATTTCCACAGACTTGCTACATTTGTCTTTGTGAAGTTGTTTTATTTTTCAACCTTCCAAAGAAAAGACTGCCTTTTTGATGGATGTTCAATACAGTTAACGGATTGAATTATTTATAGATTTTAGGGTTTTGATCTTTTCTGGCAGACTTTTAACCACACAGAACACAGCATGATGGTTTATTATAACTCATGTGTATTGGAGTTCAATAAGAGGGTAGATTCCTTCTTCAGTTCACATAGAGGGACTGCTGCTGATGCTTCGGTGAGAGGATTCATGTGGAGCCAGGCAAGTCCAGAGAAAGCTGTTAAGAGTCATGATGATGTTATCACCTATATTTGATGTATATGAAGCTCTGCTGGTATGTTCTCACTACATTCCTGCTATCAGAGTGGCACTGGGTTCTCATTGAGATGTTAAGGTAATTAACACCCCTAAAAAAAGACCCTTTTTATACCACTGGAGGCCTGCAAGTGACTTTGTTGTAAGCTGTAAGTTTTTGTCTCCCCTGCATCTTTTTTACAAAAAATTTAAATAAATAAGTTAACTCATTAGAACCCCATCTAATTTTCCTGAACAGAAAATAGGACTGTTAGAAATGGAGCTGAAAAAAACGTTTTTTTGATGCTGTTTTTAAATACTTTATTAGTTATGCAGATATACAGACACTTTAAAAACTTATTGACACATCAAAAAGCATCCTATCCCTGATGGGAAAGACAATATACAATGAGAGGGGTTGGTTGAACAGTAGAAAGATTCTGTTGCTGTTGTTATAGGTTAAAGGCTTATAAATACTTAATTTTGAAATGAATTGTCTAAGTAGAAGACATTATTTCTTGTCAAATATCTCTATTTCTTGTCAAATATTATTTCTTCCAAATATCTTAAAAAGGGAACAAAGCTTTATTAAATTTACATTTTGAGCCTCTATTGCACATGTGTCAAACTCAAGGCCCGCCATGTAATCTAATGTGGCCCGCGAGAGCATAAAAGTTTTGAGTGTCTAAAAATTTTAAATAAAAAAAAAAAACCCTACATTTCCCACAATGCCTTTGGCCTACGGTAGCCGCAATGGTGTTTCCGCCTCCATACTCACGAGTGAAACTGCAGAGCTGCCAACTCTCACACATTAAACATAAGACTCACGCCACACCTCCGATTTCTCACGCTAAATAAATGGGCACAGCTAATAGTTTATCTGTGATCTGTTTCTTGAGCCTGATGATAAAAGATGATGATCAATATGCTATGTCTTTGAGGTTTTTTTTTTCGCTAAACAAATTACACCAATGAGCTCAGATAAATGTCATCTTATCCCCCCCCCCCCCCCCCCCAAATAATCATAATCTGACCAAAATCAAAAGTATTTATATTAGAACAACAAGCATACACTTGTTTCTATGTAACTGAATTGTCACTTGAATCAGTAAAAAATAATGAGTTATTTAACATTAAGGAGTAGTTACAATTATTTTACATTACATTCGATTACATTGTTTTACATTTATAAGTTACATTTGGCCCTTTGAGGGCAGCCATTATGCTAATGTGGCCCTCGGTGAAAATGAGTTTGACACCCCTGCTCTATTGTATACTTGATTTTTACAACTAAATGAAAGTAATTTTTTCACCAATCCATCTTTCGGGCTTAATAAGGCCTCTAAATGAGTAAATTTAAAGATGGCAGGTGGGTTAAAACCTGGGTTTACCTAAATCTAAGGAGAACCTTTTTCAACAAGAGACGTCTGAGTAGCTGACTTTTGACGCCATCTAGTGGCATGGCATGGGAATTAAAGGGTGTGTCATATTTCAAGAAACACTGCATTTTTGTGACGATAAAGATTTGCTGTACAAAGTGTGATTCTATTTGTTGTTTGCAGATTTTTGCAATTGCCATCTTTTTCCATTTAAAACCCAGGTAGGACAACAAAACCCAGGAAATGATAAGTCAGCACTTTTAGACTGAGTCCTGGTGAAAAATCCATATGTAAATCAGACTCAGAGCACATGGGCAATGTCTCTGTGACATGAATTATTACACCTGCAGTGAGCAGTATCAACTGATATATCTTTACAAAAGTATCTTTAAACAGTAGTAATTCTAAAAAATAATGTACAACCATATTAATATTATTATTAGTCAGTCGTGCAATAGTAGCAGGAGAGATTGTTGAGGTTCTGAAGAGATTAAAAGAGAGCTTTTCTCCATATTCAACCCCAAAACAAGTCTTGTTAAACACAGAAGCTTGGCTCTCTAGCAGGCTTTACATGTTGGAATGAACTGTTTTTATTAATATCCCCCACACATTTGAACTTGGGAATACAATTAGATGAAGAAATATGTGAAGATAAACATATCAATTCAAGCTGTTCGATTTTTCTACAAGTGTCCATCACTCTGACGCAGCTTGACACAATGGCTGAACATTTGTCAACATCTGTCAACAATAGCCACAGAGAATTTGGACTCAATTAGAAAGTATAAATTAAGTCAATAACTCCAACAACAATTGAGCTAAAATTAATTTATTGACTGATTTATGCCTTTGAAAAAAAATGAGTCAACTAACATTTTGCACTCAATCACCATTTCATTGTTTGTTGTTGTTGTTGTTGTGGGTGTTAATTTCACATTTGAAATGCACAATGAGAACAGTTTCTTTATCGTCATATTATGATGGAAGATTTAGCTGCAGATTTTTAGACCCGTGTCACATTCTGTAATGTTTATTGTAACAACAGCAAAAGCCTTATGACTCGAGATGCCCAAATAACTCATATGCATGAAAAGTCCTGAAAGAAGCGCTCACTCTGTCAAGTTAGCAGTTAGCCAACAGCCAATGAACTTTCATTGTTGTTAGTTTTATTAAATGCACCTTTGTTTTCAAAACATAAATAACACATGTGATCACATTGACATATGTTAACTATGCTATGTGTACAAATCAATTGTTTTATTTATTTTTCTTAATGAGTGTTTGTTCAACTCACATATTGTTGTGTGAAAAGCAAATCCCAAATGTTCAAAATAATTATTTGTTGTATTTACTTAAATACCTTTGTCATGTGAATTTCACATACGCAATCTCAATGTCATATTTAAAATAAAATATTCTGTTGAAAGCTCAAAAAATATAGGTAAAATGTACATTTTATATTTGAGTAGCTACAACAGATTAAGGTTAGCCAATTCTGTAGTGTCTGACTCTGGGAACTTACGCGTTTGTTGTCAATCATGATGCTGCTTTTGGTTAGATAGGTCTCTTAAGACATGTTAAATTGTTGCTTTTCATTCTATCTTTGAGGAAATGGTTGATTTTGCATAATTTGTTTAAATTTCAGTGCATGTAATTGTAAAGTGGAAACACCACATAACACCTTAATGTTATAATTACTTTGAAATGTATGTCAGGATTGCAATGCAAAACTATTGCTTGTATTCATTACAAAGAGAAAGGTGTTGAATTTACTCAAAGATAGTGTGTCACAGAGACGGCTTTGTCCTTGGCGACTGAAGCGCTGTGAGGTGCCAGGGCTAACTCCAGATCATCTGTCCTCATCAACCATCACAGTCAACCATCAGATCCTTCTTTCCACTCTCTCTGCGATGGGCATCACTTGCTCTGCACTCGACTGACTTGAGTCCTATCTCACTGGTAGATCTTTCAGTGTCAGGTGGAGTGGTGAGGTCTTCAACACTCATCGACTTCTCATCGGGGTTCCGCAAGGCTCAGTCCTTGGTCTCCTTCTCTTCTCTATTTACACCGACTCCCTGAGTCCCTGTTTACCTCCGCAAGCTCAGACTGTCCTGCATGCCCTCCAGAAACTTGCGCTCAGAGAAGGAACAGTATCTTGTGATTCCGTCCCACAAAGGCAGAAAATCTCTCTCATTGTTCCTGGCTGGTGGAACAAACTTCCCGATGCAGTCAGGAGAGCAGCAACACTAATCGCTTTCAAAAAGCAACTGAAAATTCTTCTCTTCAGAGAACAGTTACTATAATAAAATCCCTTTTCCTTCTCTTTCTTTTCTTTCTCCTATGGTTGATTGATCAGCTGATACAACTTCTACTATGAGCAAGCTGAGATAGACTTTGACTATAACAAATTGCATATTGTGTCTTTCCACTAAAGCATATGCTAAATGCCTAAATGCAAATGTGTTTTAACATTTTATAATAATAATAATAATAATAATGCCTTCAATTTATATAGCGCTTTTCAAGACACTCAAAGACGCTTTACAATTATCATAGCATTATTCATTCACTCCACGTTCACTCTCTGGTGGTGATAAGCTACCATGGTAGCCCTCAGCTGCCCTGGGGCAGTCTGACAGGACGTGTCCGCCATTCTGCGCCTACGGCCTCCTGCCCACCACCAAACACCCCACCAGTCACACACATCCATACAGGGCAATGTGGGTGAAGTGGCTTGCCCAGGGCCACAACGGCAGAATGGCCCTAGCGGGGATCGAACCACCAACCTTCCAGTTACAGAACGACCAACTCCACCATCTTTCCGAATTTAAGTAATTCATAGTAAATATTACATCAAATGCTCACTTGATGCACGATTTCTATTTAAATCCTTTTTTAGACAGTAGCCGAGATTATGTTAAATTAAAAAGAGAGGTTTTTGTAGAAAATAAAACGAAAGTGCAGTCGGTGCATGCGTGCGCGTCCTTCTCCGGTGCGTGGTGCTGAACGGACAGCGCCCTAACTTCAACCTGCACGGGCGTGGCGCTGCAACCACCGACGGCGAGACGTCTTCATGAAAAAGTGAAAGACTACATTCCATGACTACATGTCACAGAGTTCTGTTTCAATTTAACCGGAAGTCTGCCGCGCATAGCGAAGCTAAAACAAGTGTCTCACAACAAAAGATTCCCAAGAGTCTCGTCAGACGAGGAAACTGCCCAGATATGGACCGTTACCTCCTTAACCCTCTCTGCGCCGCATCACTTCCGCTCGCTCCCCTCTCGTCTCTCCAGCAGAGTGCCTCAGCCTCACGCCTTAAGTACGGTAACATTTTTCCTCTGTCAGCCGATATAATGCTTTGCAATCGCGACATGTTGTGTTTAATGGTGTCAATAGGTAAGGTATTATACATAATGGCACACATTTTTCATCAGATTTTTCTTCGTGAGTGGGCGTCTGCTCATTCATGCTATTGATCGGCTATTGGTGGTTAAACAGACATCATATCGGGAATTGTATCACCTTAGAATAGAAAGATCATTTCTCCAGAAGAATTTGTTTGTGTGTTTTTGGTTCACATAAATTGTGTGTAAATTTAATTCTGGCCACACACAAGAAGTTGTATCTCACCTCTGAGGAAAAAGAGGAGAGTCTAACCATGCATGCTTCTCCATCTCTGACAGCATTCTTTCAGAGAAATGTCTGCAGTCGGAGATGCTCCTGCTCTCATCCACAACATGGGAAGCTCCAGCCCAGGGCAGCCCAGACAGAAATTCTGTGGCATGTTCTGCCCAGTGGAGGGCTCATCTGAGAGCAAGACAGTGGACTTCGGCTCACTGTCTTCGGGGAGAGGTGGAGTGATCGAGAGGCAGAGGGATATCTCCAGACCCAAGAAGGTGGAGATCAGAAGGAGCACCGGGAAAGAGATTCTGCAGAATCTGAATGATGAGGTAAGAGGAGCAGGGATTGTGCACTGTCATGCGGGTGAGAGATTCTTGGTTGCCAGTGCTGTATACATCTGTTTTTGTTCCGATGCACACAATAATATTTTCTTTTTAATAACAATAGTTGGTGGTTCAATGGATTGGTTAATCAAAGTAATGTTGCTTGGATGAAACTCCATATGAGATTTAATTTTAAAGTGCTTTAATAAAGAGAAAGTCTCCATTTTTGTATGTGTGTGTGTGTGTAATGTATAATGTCTCTTTACAAAAGATCAGGTCTTCAATGATTGTCACCTTTTTGTAGATTTTTTAATTTATAGTTTTGTTCAACATTTTATCAGAACTCTATATTTAAAGACCTTGTCTAAAGTTTAATGTTATAAAAAAAATTCTCACAAATTCTAATTTCAGTGACTGTGTAAACATTTTTAAAGATTTCAATAAATATTTATATTAATATAAGTGCAGACACTTTTCATCACCAAAAAGAATTTTTTTCTCAGAAAAACAGAATTGATTATATGTCTACTACAACTCTCTTTTTTTTTTGCAGAAAAAAGCGTGATATTTCAAAATAAAAGTGTGGTTCTCTTAGGCACCTCTACCTCTCCGATTTATTTGAAGGCAACAGTCTAGTTGGATTGTTCTCACCTTGCTTGGAGGCTTTTTTCCATCCCATTGTCCACAAAAACTCTTTCGGGGTATTGAAGTCTCAAATTTATATCTCAGGAGTGAATGACGAGAGCGTCACGGTGGCGCAGTGGGTAGCACGGTCGTCTCACAGCAAGAAGGTCGCTGGTTCTAGGCTCGGCTGGGGCAGGTGGCATTTCTGTGTGGAGTTTGCATGTTCTCCCCGTGATCGCGTGGGTTTTCTCCGGGTGCTCCGGTTTCCCCACAAGTCCAAAGACATGCGGAATAAGTTAATTGAATAAGAACGATTGCCCATAGTGTTAAAGTGTGAATGTGTGTGTGAATGTTTCCCAGCGATGGGTTGCGGCAGGGAAGGGAAGGGTTGCGGCTGCGTAAAACATATGCCAGTGAGTTGGCGGTTCATTCCGCTGTGGCGACCCCGAAAGGGAATAAAGCCGACATGAAGATGAATGAATGAATGAATGAATGAATGAATGAATGACGAGTGACTGTGGCCCCGTGATGACCGTGTGGCTACATGGGTAAACAAGATAAATGGATACACGCTGTCATAATGTAGTTTATACTAATATTTTTTGTTGAAATTTAAACACAATTCATTTTTTGTCTACTACTCTTTCATGTTTTTTAATCATTTTTGGCAAATAACAAGATAATTTAATATTCCATGTACAGACAACTATTTCATTTGGTTCTGTAGACCTTACCTAATTCAATTATTTGGGTCACAAGGACATGCTGGAGCCCATCCCGGCTTAAAATATCATTTACGACATGTACAGCCACTAAAAGCTGTACCCTTTCAAACAGAATATAATGTTTTGAGTAGGTAAAAACACAATCTCTCAGAAAAGAGCAGAAATATGTAATAGGTGTGGCATTTTGTATTCAAGTGAGTCTAATGTAGAGTCAAGTATCTTGAAGCATTCACCATGGAGACAATGATCATGAGCTGTGTCTGAACAACACAGAAAAAGCACTATAAGAGGTACGACACTAGCAGATTATTGCAGGGGTTCGCCAGAAGTTGGATTATTATTATTATTATTATTATTATTATAGTATTATGTCATCATATTATTATCATTATTAAAAGAAATGTTGTGTGTTTGTGTGAAAGTTTAACAAAAAATCCAATTTCTTCAGTGAAAATACACTATTATTATTATTATTATTATTTATTTCTGAATATGAAACCAGAAATCATAGTTTGAAAAGATATTAATATTGCATTTAATTGAAAGGGCACTCTCCAGACTCATACTTGCAGTGGACAGAGCTTTGATCAGGGAATTCCCTTTTGAGAGCAAGAACGCTGCTAAAATATCACTGTTTTCTCTCTTTCCTGTGAAAAAGCACATGCTTGACTGGGTGGTGTCTTGCACACTTTGTAAGACGATACACAACGCTCAAGAATGTGCTTTGTCACTCAGCTGAGTACAGAGGAAAGGGTGGTGTGTTTGGCATGTGTAATTTAAAGCCACTCCTGTGCTTTTTTCATTGAAAGGCTTTAATGACTGCAGAGATCAATAGCATGCTTAGCCTTCTTACACCGAGAGCCAGATGGGCTTAAATGTTTAGCAGTAGCACTGTGCATTCTTGGAAACCCTTATACAGGTATATATATATATATATATATATATATATATATAAGTACTATATTATAATACCTTAATTTTCCTTCAAATAGTATTTATTTTGGAGGTATTAAAATAATCTGTAAGCAAAATCAATTTATTAGAGTTTGCTTGTGCAATTAAATTGTGAAATAACTATGTGCATTGAGATCATGAAAATGCGGTAAATGTATTTTAAAAAGTAGCTTTGCTTGTCTTTCTAGTATTTTGTTTGGCTGAAACTATCATTCTGAGGTTTTTGAAGGGAGTAAATGCAATCTTTTCTACGTAATCCACACCCAAATAAGTCTTGTTAAACACAGAATTAGTTTTGGAAACATCAGCATGGCTTTCTAGTAGGTTTACAAGGAAGCACACACTGACTTTTTTAAGAATTACTACATTTTTATTTTTATGGACATTTTTAGTAAAATGGATCTGGACAGAGATGCAACTAAAACATTGTAAAATAAAACGCGTAAGGGCTATTTTCTATGCGTCATTCAAATACTTATTATACCATTAAAAGCAGGATAGTGCTTTCCCTCAGAGGAGGAGCTGCTTTTGTCCAGGGCGGGGTTGTGCGCATGCGCGCTGCTCTTCGCTCGAAAATCTCTCGTTTTGTCTCACACTGTCTGGGTGGACTTGGTGCATCAGTGGAGGGGAGAGATCGGGGACAGGTCCTTTGTCTTTCACAATTATTCGTGAGACCTTCGTTCTTCTGTCTGAAACAACTTCAAATCAAGACCTCCCCCTTCAAACAGATTGCATCCGTATCTGGTAGAGAGATAACGGTCCAAAGGGAATAGTGCAGAGCGAAGATGTCTGGCTATCAGGGCAAGAAGAATATTCCCCGCATAACCGTGAGTTGTGGAACATCTGCCTTATTGACAGACGAAATATAAAGCATGTTTGGATGTTTATCGTTGCACGGTTTTGTATAGACGCTGCCTGAATCGTTCATTCCGTTCACAGAGCCAAGGGTTCATGCATGTTTCAGGTGCTAGACGCCGGTTGAACTCGAGATGTTTTGCTCGAATTCGGATTTTGGGCTGAGATTCGGTGCATTGTAGAGGTTCAGGGCGTAATGATATTCACATCTCATCAATAGGCTTCAACGCGATGCTACAGAACTGGAACGCGATCGGGCTTCACCGCTACATAGATTTCACTGTTAACATTTTCTGTCTCGTAAAGTGAAAGCATCCCGTTCAAAGAACATAAAGGATCAATCAAATATTGTTTCTGTTGATGGCCTAGAACAGTCATTTTCTGCAAACGAGAGCGGACAGTGCATGCTGGAGGGAGGGGTGCAGGATCATGAAAAAAATGATTGGGAAAATAATGATTACATTTCATTTTTCAGCCTTCTTGATTTACTGTAAAGTGCAACAGAGTTACATAAAATGTAAAAATATATATACAAAAATATGTATGTGTACAAATTTAAGGTTCTGATATTATGCAGATCTGTGCGAATTTATTGCCCATCTAAATCATTTCAAGAGGTATTCTTGTGTAACATAAAAAAAAATCTATCTCCAATCCTCCAACTGATGGTCTATGGCATCTTGGAAATAGCATTTTCTAGAAGGTTTCTTCTTCCATTCCCACTCTCTCAGCTGGTGGCAGCCATGCTTTTGTTTCATTTGAAAGGAAGTATTCTCTTCGGATTTGGGGGAGAGCTGGGAAGCACTTACTGTAGTAGATGTTTTGTGGTCTCCATGCAGCATGTTGTGGAAACCGCAGCAAGTTATTAAAACGACCACCCCGTGCACACACACTGAATATAATGGGAGCTTAGAACAATATCAGATTGGAAACAAGAGGAAATTTGGTCAATTTGACATCCTAGTGTTGAAGAATTCCTTTGGAGATGTCTGGAGCCAATACGTCTGTGCCACACCCCTGCTCTTCTTGATGTCTTCAAGTGTTGTTTCTCCTAGAAAGTTTTGAGTTTGAAATTCCAATGTTAAAGATCACCGAATATAAAATACATTTCTATTATTTCTCTGTTTTTGGTTGTGTCCCTAAGAACTGGACAGCTTTGGCTCGTCATTCATCACCCCTTGTTCTGTCTGTGCAGTAGTGGAATTCACAAGCGTCTCAATGAGAAACCGCTCACTGCAGACCTCCCAGACTTATTCTCTGTGACCTAAAGACAGAGTGCAGAAATGCTGTGCTCCTAAAATCTTTGAAACAATGGACTGGATTGTTGTGGTTTGAGTTGTAGAGCTCAATCAGCAGTCTTTTTTTTTCTATGTTCTATAGAATTAAGAAGAAGAAGGATGATAGAATTATCTTTATGAGCTCAGATGGGACCGGAACCTTAATTTTCTGTATTTAATCCTGTATTTCTGGGGGTTTTAGTCACGCTTCTATATGTAGAGGCAAGCATGGTTTGATGTGCCGCATAGTTGACAGAAAAACATATGGCAGCATGGCTGGCGGGGCAGAGGGTGTGGGACTGGGTGACGGGTGGCTCTGACTGCACCAGCTGCATTGGTCAGCTGCAAACAGATCTTTTTCTGTTTCGGTGAAACATCACAGTTAAAACAACTTCAGGACACAGCCCATATAGGGATTTGGGAGATCAGACATCTGATTAAAAATATTTTGTAGTAGTTAAAGTACTTGGATGTTAGCAACTTCTGTGATAAGGGATCTTCAAAATGTTCAACTTTATAAAAATAAACAAAATGTTATACAATTATTTTGATTTACAATACCAACCTTCTGGCTTTTGTGGAAAAAAACAAAATATTACAAAACATTGAAAACTTCGAGTCAATTGAAGTACATTTTTCAATCAAATTTTTCAAGTACAGTTCTTGGGGAAAGTATGGAGTCATGATGAAGAGTCTCCTCTGGTAGTTGGTCCACATCTGGCTTTTATGAGTGTTTGTATTCTCTGAGGCATCTTCGATTAACAGTATCCTTTATCAAGCTGACTACAATGTTCTTTTATGTCAGTCTCAAGATGGACTTCACAGTTTGTAGGTTCGCTGAGGACAGTTTCATTTAATTATCTTTCAGATTTTACTTCCGGATTACGTAGACTTCAGCCCAAAGTGACCCAAATCTAATTTTTTGCCCATATTTGGCCTCTATCTGATGTTTTTAGGACAGTCTGAACAGCATCTTTTTTCAAATCTGGGACAGGTCACTTTCATATGTGATCTGGAATTCAATACATATCAGATTTTTTGCAATGTCACCTCAGTGTGAACTGGGTTTATCTGGGTTAAACACAGTTTCTTACTGATGCGAGTTGCAGGAGAAGTAGTTTTTGTACTGAAATTGTTACAGGAAGAGCCCAAAGACGCAATTGAAGCTTAAAGAAATCACGGTTGTTATCCAAGCACTTTTAACTCCGCTTGCGTGAGTATACCGTCCTTTTCCATCTCAATCTTTTTCTTTATATTGTTTAATACTAATACAGTTGGCCCACAAAGCCTCAACAGTGCCAGAGAGCAGGCGTGTCAGCGTTTACTTCTGTTAGCAGTGCATTCTGGGGGATGTAGTTTCCTCCTCTATGTATGCGTGTCACATTGGAGCTGCATTTCATTCACACTGAAGACAAATAGCAGGTGCATGCTATTTGTTATTTAAATGAGCAACCCCCCAACAAATAAATGTCACTGTTAAATCAGAATTGGGAGTAATTAAGCCCTTTATTCTGAACATAGGCTTACAGACATTTTTTTATTTTTTAGACTATGAAGGGGTTATCAACAATGCTGGTGCTTCTAAACTTTTTTTTTTCAAGGGTTAAACTTGGGGTGATTTATATCTTTAAATCTATATTGATATAGAGGTCAACACTGATCTCTTTTTATTTTGTGTTCCCTATCCCTATCCAACCTTCTTCCGCTCAGTCATCTGGTAACCATAGCAACAAATACCAGCTCAAGTACCACCCAAGATATGTGTTCCAGAAGGCTTTGCTAACCTGCATTTGAGTCTCAAGTTCTTTAACACCAAATAACTAACAACATTTCCATTCTTAAGGGCTCAGCCAACTTCCTTCTTGAGGGAGAAAAACCCCAAAGTACTCTCCGTTTCTGTAAGTGGATCATTTGCAGATTAAACTGGCAGCTCGACTTGACTAAATCCAGCTTGATGTGAGAGATGCTAACACAACTTAAAACCTTAGACATGAAAAGAGACGACTTGAACATTTTCTTTACAATGTACTGGGAACAAATAAGCTTCTTTCTTTTTATTTTACAAAGTCGTTAGATCAGTAGATTGCAGACGAACTACACTGAATGTTACTGGAGCTTGTCTAATCTTACATGATCTTTTATGGAAAACAGAACACATTATTATAAACAAAGAGCTGAGGACTTCCGGTCAATGTTCTCATGCACCTTGACTGAGAAACACCAGACAGTTCATAAAGTCCTTTTTTCAGACTTCCTCGAATTAGCATTATGACCTTTTTGATGATGTCATCAGTGCTTAAAGACTGTGATTGGTGTGTTTATACAGGGAGGGAGGAAGTGGACAGCGGTGATTGTCGGGTTATGTAATGCACATTATGAGGCAGCTGTTCAGTGTGGCTGAATGCCAATAATAGTCACTTTGTCCCAGAAGCCCCATTCCAAAGCTTATCCTGGGCTATCCTTGACTTTAAATGTTGAGTTTGGTCCCTATACTATGTTTTTTTGAGTGTAACTTTTTTGTTGAGGACTGCAGTGGAGTTGTCGGGTCACAGATGTATTTTCTTTCATCGCTGAGAGAATGAGGGGTGGCTTTGGGAAGCCACCCAGGGCTTCATGTTGCTGGGCTGCCACCAAACACGCAGAGAGGCAAAAACACAGACAGAGACGTCTTTGTCCCATGTGATGCCGAGGGCCTTGTGACTGGAATTGTTCCGCTGCTTGCTTTCCAGAAAAATGGAGGCTCTTTTGGGGCCCTGGATGCAAAGTGAGGGTTTGTTCAGCCAGCGTTATTTTACCCTTACTATTTTACACTGGTGTGTTGGGCAGAAGTGTTGTCTGGAAAGAGATAGACACTGGTTCCATTATGTTCAAAATTCTATACAAAAAAAACATGTGGGTCAGTGTACGTTAAATTCATAAAAAAATGTTTATTCCACGTCATGAAAATCAAAAATGTAATAGTTAAGCCTCAATTCAGTTTTCGTTTGAAAAAGGAAAGTAAAATGAAATTTTTTTTGTGTTCATTAGAAGTATTTAATGGGCATATATAACTTTTTTCTTGTTTAACTTTTTTTTGTTTAAAATTGTGATGTTGATGAACGCTTCAAATGGAAACCAATCTGCGGTGACTATGCTCTCAAAGGATCCACATTTCAATCAATAACTTAACAGCATAAAAGTGTTTGAAGGCAAAATACAGAATGATGTTAGATTCTGTTGCTCTTCCATCGCGTCAGTGAACAACAAGCTTTTGGTAGTGATTACTGTATTTCTCCTAATTGAGAAGTGCTCTAAATTAGAAGTGCATCTCTCAACCCAATCGCTGCTATACCAATAATCTAAATAAGATTTGAATTGTCCAATATTATAATTAAATTTTGAACCCATTCAGAAAAGTTACTATTTTTGGAGCGCAGACTGTTGGACCCTCAAACAGCTGATATTACCTGCGCGGAGCTCAAACTGAAGAACTGTTCTACTTTATTTACAAGTCCAATCAGATGTGCTTCTGGAAATCAGTACAAAAAGAGAAAGATAAGCGAGGCGAGTTGAGCTGAGTGCAGTCGAGCCGTTACTAAAATCCGGTGGAAAAAAAGCGATGTTTAAGTCACATGATTCGGTCGATTCTCAAACATAAAATGTAAGGTATGCTGTAGACAAGAGCACTGCCTCTCACCGTCTCTAAAAATAGACTTTTAGTTCACTTAAAGCCAGTTTTTGAAAGTCATCCAAGCAAGTGTTCACTATCTGAATTATGATTCTGTATGAATATTCATTTGTTCAGCTGCTGAATGAACCTCAAACAAAACATTGATTCATCGTTGTTGTTTTTACCCAGAACGAGACATGTGAATGAACCGAGACATCTCATTTATGAACTAACTGAAGCGCGAAGAACAACTCCATTCATTTAGTTTGTTCAATTCAGCATGGTGTTTTAATGTTGTTTGTTCCACACTTGACTTGTCATAATAAGTGTGGGAGAGAATCACAGGGTTCATTGGTAAAATGCAAACCTCTATCTAAAATGAAGTCTGTTTACTCTGGTAATGATTTTGTGAATGATGAGAATAAAGTTAACAAGATCTGGTTCTCTCTATTATTAGGGTGACCCACTATATCATCCATTAATATCATCATTTCTTATCTGATTAGACTTGGGAGGAGACTGAGACTGTGTTTGTTTGTGTTAACAGAGTGACCGTCTCCTGATTAAAGGGGCTAAGATTGTGAACGATGACCAGTCCTTCAGTGCCGACATCTATATGGAGGATGGTGTGATCAAGTGAGTTTCTACACATAACTTAATGTCTATTCCACATGGTTTGAATAGCTCCACAACAGAGCCACACAAGTTAATTGTTTATATTGATTTTTTGTCTGAAATCAAAAACACGATTGAGTTAGGTTTATTCATATTTTTGTCAAAACTGAAAGACATGCAAAGAAATGCTTACAACAGAGTTTTAAATAATAATTCATTTGTACTTTGCAAGAAACATTCATATGCATATTTTAACTTCAACTCAAGCTAATGATAAAAGCATTCAGAAATCCACTTTTTCTGTTAAATTAAATAAATAAAGCTAAAACACATAAATTAAAACACTGTTTAACAAAGGCTTTTGTAAATGATCACAGTTTGCCAAAATTAATTTGTATTACAAAACTAATAAATAAATGTTTAAAAAGTTTAAAAGAATATATTTTTACCTGTAAAATGCTCCATAAAATAAAATCTCTGACAGATACCTTAAATAAAATAAAAAACTTAAATAGAAAATGTGAAAGGGTTTTTGGTAAAATTAGAATTAAAACCAGTAATTATTTCATATTTGAGAATTTATTAATTATTTTTGGGCTGTGCTTCTTGAAAACGTATGTAAATGCTTGAAAATTATGCATCCAAGTAAAAAACAGTTTGTTACAAATATCATAAAAATTAAGTTGAATGTTTGATTTCAATCTATAATAGTTGTGTTTGTGTATATATATTTTTATATATAATTTTTATTTTTTTATGTCTTATATTTATATAAAATGTTTTTTTTTACTTTATGAAATCCCAGTCTAGGTGTTCCTTGTCAATAGTGTCTTTTAAAAAATCTACATAAACTGTATGTAACATAAAATGTTAAATATCTTTTAAAGACCTTTTCTTTTTTTTGACTTGTGAAAAAATCCCTTTAATGTCACATTTGACTCTTTGCATCCCCACTCTTCACACCATATATCTCCTCCACCTGTCTCCCTCATCACAGCCAGCCCATATACATCCCAATTATCTTGTCTTCCTTGTATAGGCATTCTCTAAATAATATTACTATTGGAATTGAGCTTTAGCGTTATTTACCCTCTTAGTTATCTTTTATATTTTTGTGCTTTTAGGATTGTGAACAAAAAGGTGTATCCCGAAGATTTTCTCATCCCTCTTTCCCCTCCCTGACTGTAACACCTACCGTATATCATATTACAAATAATGAGATAGAAACCTTCTTTTACCCCTTTAAATTGCATTACTTTAACCAAGTAAAATTACTCTGAGTGCTCCAACACATCATACTTTCTCTTACAGGCAAATTGGCGAAAACCTGATTGTGCCTGGTGGGGTGAAAATCATCGATGCCCATGGCCGCATGGTGATACCGGGTGGAATTGATGTGCACACACGCTTCCAGATGCCTGACAGGGGCATGGCAGCAGCAGATGATTTTTACCAGGGCACTCGTGCTGCCCTTGCTGGAGGAACCACCATGATCAGTATGTTTGTCATCCAGTCACTAAAGAACACCATACTGTTATTATGTTATTAAGCATAAAGAATTTATATATATATATATATATATATATATATATATATATATATATATATATATATATATATATATATATATATATATATACTGACAAATGTGTAATAAAATAGAAAAAAATGCTTAATACATTACTTTATTGACTATTTGCTGATGATTAATTAATGATTAGTAGTGTGCAGTTATTATAAAGTGCCACCAATATTTACATTTAAAATCTACACTTAAAATAATCATAAAACAAAGCAATATTTAAAATAAGATATGGTAAGGTAAGGTTAGGTAAGATATGGTAAGGTAATTTAAGGTACAATAAGTAAGATTGTTTTTTTATTTTATTTATTATTTATTTATTAAAGATTATCTTTGAAAGATTATTACTTTATTAATTTTTAAATTTGTATCTCCAGTTGCTGTAGATTCAGCAATATAACAGGCTAACAATAATAGCTTAAAAAGTAGCATACTATGTACAATAGAATCACACGAAACTGATATAAATACAATAAAACCATATAAATAGAAAAGCAAAACCAAGCTACTAACTATACAAAAACAATAACAATAGATTATATGTAATCTTGTGATTGTACTGAATTATTTATTTAATATCTGATTCCTATTTAAAGTATTTAGAGTTTGAGTGATACAGGAATAGACGACTTTCTGTTTCATTTTTTACTTTGGAAGTCTCAGTCAGTGGCTGAACAAACTTTTGTACATCAACACTGACTCATGAAGGGGATGTGCCGTATTGTCCATGACACTGCACATTTTCTTCAGCATCCTCCGCTCAGATACCTCCACAAACAACTCCAGCTCCACTCCAATGACGGAGCCTGCTTTTTTAATGAGCTTGTTTAGTCTGTTGGTATGCGCTACTGTTAATCTGCTACCCCAGCAGACTACAGCAGAGGAGATAATGCTAGAGACTACAGAATGATGAAACATCTTGAGCATTATTCTACCTATGTTAAAGAAAAATGCAGCTGTGTTCTTTGATCAATCCAGCTGTGCACATCCAGATATCTGTAACTGTCCACCATATCCACATAATAACCAATGATTGTTTATTAGATAATGGATAGTCCTCTTCTTCCTAAAATCAACCACCAGCTTCTTCGTTTTTAAGACATTGAGCTGCAGGTGTTTTAGACCACACCACTCCACAAGCCACACTCGTGCACTCATTTTCTTGTCCTCTCTTGACACACCTTACTAAAGCGGAATCATCCGATAACTTTTGCCATCATTTAAGTGAAAGGTTTTTACTGCAATTATCAGTAAATCTTTTTATTAATCCAGATTCACTGTGCTTTATTTACAATTTACGGTTATTTACAGATTTACTGTGCTAGGTATGTTTGTGCTAACATGCACAAAGGTACATTTTGAGTTGTTTATGCTAAATTAAAGTTAAAAAGACCATATTTTACACCGTAGAACGCCATGTCAATCCCCTGTAATGCAGAGCTATACTTTATCAATACAGTGTAACCTTGCAAAGTGCTATAAAAGCCTTCTGGATCTAGAAACTAAATGTCATAGCTATCCAGCTACCAACCAACACTCTCTCTGAATCACCTATCATTGTAATTTTCAATATTTTGAGTAAACATTAAGTGAATCAATGAAGCAATTTCAACAGCGTTTCATCAATAATGGTAAACTGCAATATCTATTATACTATCTCTATTTAGTCTTTTCTAATTATCTCTGATGTCTTTTTCTTGTTCTAATGGTCAAGACTGAATGTCCAGTCTCATAAGTAAAACAGCTTATCTGTTGATGGGCCAATGAATAGTTTTGATGCACTCGGACGCTGGGTTAAGAGTATAAATGCGTGAACTGAAACTCAACATGTTATGTTTATGTTGAGAATGCTGTACCGTGGTTGTCTCAATATTGAACATCGATAAAACAGAATGAAGCTTCTTCTGGTAACTTTTCCCTAAACTGTTTTCCCTAGAAGCTATTTCCTAAACTGTCAAGTTTCTCTCTCTCATGTGAGGTGGAAGCACTGGATTTTTCCGTTACAGAGCCCATAGCAATAAATGTCATAAATAAATAGACCAAGAAGTACCAAACATGATGTTTTGATTTACCACTGTTTCCTGAATACAAATTCTGTTCAAAGTAGCTATGTAAACCATGGTTAGATGAAGAAGTGCTGAGTCAGCATCGGTATGCTAATAGATTGGGTCGTAACCTCCAGTGTTTGACTGCATTGCAGATAAACAGGAGACTGTGTGTTCGAAATAGCACAAGAGACCTGTCTTTAACGTGATTTCACCCCACAGCAGCCGAACTTTATATCAGCAGAAGCTCTGCAGCATCTGCTCAACACCTGTCTGCGTATGTGTGTGCACAGTTGATCATGTAGTGCCTGAACCTGGAACAAGTTTGATGTCAGCCTTCAATCTTTGGCGAGAATGGGCGGATGGCAAAGCCTGCTGCGATTATTCTCTTCACGTGGATATAACTGAATGGCATAAAGGTGTTCAAGAGGAGATGGAGGCACTCGTCAAAGAGCACGGTAACCTGCACAAACCCGGCCAAGAGGAGCAGAAAGTCTCACAGATGCTTTAAAACTTGTCATTTCATTCACCTTCTCTATGTACAGGTGTGAATTCTTTCCTCGTCTACCTGGCATATAAAGATATTTTCCAGCTCACAGACTCACAGGTTTGAAGCGCTTCATGTTTTAAACGTTTACATCAATGTACCTTTTGTGGATTGCAGATGTAGCTGGAAATTTCTTCTAAATTCGGCCTGATTCAACAGCGTACAGTAAACCATCCATCCATCCATCTTCTCCCGCTTATCCGGGGCCGGGTCGCGGGGGCAGCAGTCTAAGCAGGGATGCCCAGACTTCCCTCTCCACAGACACTTCTTCCAACTCCCCGGGAGGGATCCCGAGGCGTTCCCAGGCCAGCTGGGAGACATAGTCCCTCCAGCGCGTCCTGGGTCTTCCCCGGGGCCTCCTCCCAGTGGGACATGCCCGGAACACCTCCCCTGGGAGGCGTCCAGGAGGCATCCGGAACAGATGCCCAAGCCACCTCAGCTGACTCCTCTCGATGTGGAGGAGCAGAGGCTCTACTCCGAGCTCCCCCCGGGTGACGGAGCTTCTCACCCTATCTCTAAGGGAGCGCCCAGCCACCCGGCGT
Source organism: Danionella dracula (assembly GCA_900490495.1). Lineage (NCBI taxonomy): Eukaryota > Metazoa > Chordata > Actinopteri > Cypriniformes > Danionidae > Danionella > Danionella dracula. The sequence goes on from UELW01000006.1 coordinate 2,089,813, forward strand.
AGGAAGCTCATTTCTGCCGCTTTTATCCGGGATCTTGTCCTTTCGGTCATGACCCAAAGCTCATGACCATAGGTGAGAGTAGGGACGTAGATCGACCGGTAAATCGAGAGCTTCGCCTTTTGGCTCAGCTCCCTTTTCACCACAACAGACCGATACAGCGACCGCATCACTGCAGATGCTGCACCGATCCGTCTGTCGATCTCGCGCTCCATCCTCCCCTCACTCGTGAACAGGACCCCGAGATACTTGAACTCCTCCACCTGAGGCAGGAGCACTCCACTGACCTGGAGAGGGCAGGCCACCTTTTTCCGGTCGAGAACCATGGCCTCAGACTTGGAGGTGCTGATCCTCATCCCAGCCGCTTCACACTCGGCTGCAAACCGCCCCAACGCACGCTGCAGGTCCAGGCCCGAAGAAGCCAACAGGACAACATCATCTGCAAACAGCAGTGATGAAATCCTGAGGTCCCCGAACCGGACCCCCTCCGGCCCCCGGCTGCGCCTTGAGATTCTGTCCATAAAAACTATGAACAGAACTGGTGATAAAGGGCAGCCCTGCCGGAGGCCAACGCGCACTGGGAATAGGTCTGACTTTGTGCCGGCAATGCGGACCAAGCTCCTGCTCTGGTTGTACAGGGACCGGACAGCCCTTAGCAGAGTGCCCCGGACCCCATACTCCCAGAGCACCTCCCACAGGACACCACGAGGGACACGGTCGAACGCCTTCTCCAAATCCACAAAGCACATGTGGACCGGTTGGGCGAACTCCCATGACCCCTCGAGGACCCTGCAGAGGGTATAGAGCTGGTCCAGTGTTCCACGACCAGGTCGAAACCCGCATTGTTCCTCCTGCATCCGAGGTTCGACTATCGGCCGAACTCTCCTCTCCAGTACCCTGGCATAGACTTTCCCCGGGAGGCTGAGGAGTGTGATCCCCCGGTAGTTGGAACACATCCTCCGGTCCCCCTTCTTGAAAAGAGGGACCACCACTCCGGTCTGCCATTCCAGAGGTACGGTCCCTGACTGCCACGCGATGCTGCAGAGACGTGTCAGCCAGGACAGTCCCACAGCATCTAGGCACCTGAGGTACTCAGGGCGGATCTCATCCACCCCCGGTGCCTTGCCACTGAGGAGCTTACCGACCACCTCAGTAACTTCGGCTTGGGTGATAGACGAATCCACCTCAACTACCCCAGCCTCTGCCTCCTCGACAGAGGACGTGACAGTGGGATTGAGAAGATCCTCAAAGTATTCCTTCCACCGCCCGACCACATCCCTGGGCGAGGTCAACAGCTCTCCACCTCCACTGTAAACAGTGTTGGTGGGGCACTGCTTTCCCCTCCTGAGGCGCCGGACAGTTTGCCAGAACTTCTTTGAGGACGACCGATAGTCTTCCTCCATGGCCTCCCCGAACTCCTCCCAGGTCCGAGTTTTTGCCTCTAACACAGCATTGGCTGCTGCGCGCTTGGCCTGCCGGTACCGGTCGGCTGTGTCCGAAGTCCCACAAGCCAACCATGCCTGATAGGACTCCTTTTTCAGCTTGACGGCATCCCTTACTTCCGGTGTCCACCACCGGGTTCTGGGATTGCCGCCACGACAGGCACCAGAGACCTTACGGCCACAGCTTCGCACTGCGGCAGTGACAATAGAGGTGGAAAACATGGTCCACTCGGACTCCATGTCTCCAGCCTCCCCCGGTATCTGGTGGAAGCTCTCCCGGAGGTGGGAGTTAAAGCTCACTCTGACAGGGGGCTCTGCCAGACGTTCCCAACAGACCCTCAGCGTACGTTTGGGTCTGCCAGGTCTTTCCGGCCTCCTCCCCAGCCAGCGGATCCAACTCACCACCAGGTAGTGATCGGTTGATAGCTCAGCCCCTCTCTTCACCCGAGTGTCCAAAACACATGGTCGAAGGTCAGATGATACGACAACGAAGTCAATCAACGACCTTCGGCCTAAGGTGTCCTGGTGCCACGTGCACCGGTGGACACCCTTGTGCTTGAACATGGTGTTTGTTATGGACAAACCGTGACGAGCACAGAAGTCCAATAACAGAACACCACTCGGGTTCAGGTCGGGGAGGCCATTCCTCCCAATCACGCCCCTCCAGGTGACGCTGTCATCCCCCACGTGCGCATTGAAGTCCCCCAGAAGAACGACGGGGTCCCCGGTTGGAGCACTTTCCAGCACCCCTCCCAGGGACTCCAAGAAGGCCGGGTACTCTGCACTTCTGTTCGGCCCGTAGACCGTAACAACAGTGAGAGACCTGCCCCCAACCCTAAGGCGGAGGGAAGCGACCCTCTCGCTCACTGGGGAAAACTCCAACACATGGCGGCTGAGCTGGGGGGCTATGAGCAGGCCCACACCAGCATGCCGCCTTTCACCGCGGGGGACTCCAGAGTAGTGAAGAGACCAGCCCCTCTCGAGGAGCTGGGTTCCAGAGCCCAGGCTGTGCGTGGAGGTGAGCCCGACAATCTCTAGCCGGTAGCGCTCCACCTCCCGCACAAGCTCAGGCTCCTTTCCCCCTAGCGAGGTTACATTCCATGTCCCCAGAGCTAGCTTCTGTGTCCATGGATTGGGCCGCCGAGGTCCCCACCTTCGGCTGCCGCCCAGATCACAAAGCACCGGCCCCTTACGGTCCCTCCTGCGGGTGGTGGGCCTACTGGAGGGCGATCCCACGTGGCCTTTTCGGGCTGGGCCCGGCCGGGTCCCATGGGAAAAGACCCGGCCACCAGACGCTCGCCTGCGAGCCCCAACCCCAGGCCTGGCTCCAGGGTGGGGCCCCGGTGACGCCAATCCGGGCGACGTCGCGGAATCCGTTCTTATCATCATTCAGGGCTTCTGAACCGCTCTTAGTCTGACCCGTCACCTAGGACCTGTTTGCCTTGGGAGACCCTACCAGGGGCAGCAAGCCCCCGACAACATAGCTCCTAGGATCCTTCGAGCACGCTAACCCCTCCACCACGTTAAGGTGGCGGTTCTAGGAGGGGTTAGCGTCGTTTTTTAAAAAAAACGTTTTTAAAAAGTAATATATTCAATATGGCAAGGCAACAATAAACATTATTTAAAGTTGTCCTTTATTTGGGTTTACAAAATACTGTCAACATTTACGATAGTGTAAACTTAAAAAAATGATAAATAATCTGGTTGCCAAAGGTTTGTGTTAATTTTCAGTAAATACCAAATGTAGGATTAAAAAAATACAATGACTGTAGATATAATTAGATTGTTGTAGTAAATGTTTAACCACAGTTTTATGATTTTTTTTTACTTGGAGAAAAAAAGCATAACTTTAAAACAAGCCATTAATTCTCAACATATGATGCAACAGTTTTGTTTGTAATTTTATTTTCAAAAAAATTATGTAAAGCTTTTTTTTTACTTTTTACAGGTGAAAATTTATTTTATTTGTATCTGTATTTTATAATTGTAACTTTTTGAATACAAATGTATTCATTTTGAAATCAATTTAATATTGCTCGACTGTATGAAATTGCCAACTTTGTCTATTAATGTTCTAATTTATGTAATTTTAGCTGTTATTGACATAACTTTTACAATGAATTTAATGACTTTTAACCAATGATATTTCTTTATGCTTGGACTTCAGAATTGTTTTATCATTAGTTTAAGCTGAAGTTAGAATATCCACATGACTGTTCCTGCCAAAATAAAATGAATGTATTATTTAATGTTATATTGTAATAGCTTCATTTGTCTGTTGGTTTTACAAAAGGATGAATAAATGTAACTAAAGCGTGTTTTTGATTTCAGATCTATGAGGTGTTCAGTGTAATCCGGGACCTCGGGGCCATTGCACAGGTTCATGCAGAGAACGGAGACATCGTAGCAGAGGTGAGACTGTCTCACGCGGAGATCCATTCCTCACTATTGCTTTCAAAAATCCACTGTTTAATGTTCAATTAAAACATGCCCCCCCCACCCCCCACGCCTCAAAGGCATTCAGACTTTATACTGGCAAGCAAAACCAAAGCAAAGATCCTTTAGAGCTCCTTATGATTGAGTGCAGTACATTCTGGCTCAGAAGATGTAATTATCATGAGGAAGATAAGCAAACTCTCTGTAAGGAGGAAAAACTCTGCGTGTAGAGATAAAAGTAATTGGTTTGTATTATATACAGTTTATATGGAGACTGACATCATTATTTGACGATTTAAATGGCTCTAAGCTTAATATATTCACTAATCCTTCCTTCCTTTCTTTCTTTCTTTCTTTCTGTCTTGTGTTCTTTTTTATCCCTTTTTTCCTTTGTTTTCTTCCTTGTTTTCTTGGTTAATTTTCTTGCCTTCTCTCTTTTTATTTTGCTTTCTCTTTTTTCGCTTGCTTTCTCTGACACTGTCTTGCTTTCTTTTGTCTTGTTTGTTTTCTTGAATTTTTTTTCTTGCTTTCTGTCACTCTTGTTTTCTCTCTTTCTAATTTCTCTTGCTTTCTGTCGTGTTTTTTTTTTCTTTCTTTCTGGCTTCGCTCTGTCTTTCTCTTTCTTGTTTTGTTGTCTTTATCTTGTTTTCTCTTTCTTGTTTTCTCTCCTGCTTACTCGCTCACGTTCTTGATCTTTTTCTTGCTTTTTCTTTTTCTGTCTCTCTTTATCTCTGCTTTTCTTGCTTTATTTTTTGGCTTTCTTTATCTTTTGTTTTCTTTCTTAATTTATATTTTCTTGCTTGCTTTCTTGATTTCATTTATTTATTTATTTATTTCGTTCAACAGGAGCAGCGTAGGATCTTAGAGCTGGGCATTACTGGACCAGAGGGACATGTACTCAGTCGCCCAGAGGAGGTAAATTCCAGTTATTTTATGGGAAATTTTTTTCCATTCCCCATTAAAGATAAACATTTGGGTTTTTTGAAGATCCTTAAGGAGAGAATTAATTCTCATTATTATTCAGGTGGAGGCAGAGGCAGTCAACCGCTCTGTTACTGTTGCCAATCAAACCAACTGCCCTCTGTACATCACCAAAGTGATGAGCAAAAGTGCCGCTGATGTCATCGCTCAGGCCAGGAAAAAAGGTGAGACTCACTGTAAATTAGAGTTGTATGTCATTTCACTGATAGAAATGTGTTTTCGTACAAACAGGCTTTTTTTTTGAAGGTGCTCTATATGATGTCCATGTGAAATGTTATTCAGTTTAATAAAATTATGCATATTATTCCTTATTCTTCTGTTCTTTTTGCTTCCTTGAAGAGACATTTCCACACACATTGAAAGTAAATTCTGTATTACAGCATACCAGCAGTGAAGATTGTCACAAACACATTCCATGTTAGTTTTGTAATGCTCTAAACATAAATACATCCCTTACAAATTGTGTTTGTTGTTAAGTACAAACTGAGCACCCTAGTAACTGGTTAAACTACTTTGCGCTAGATATGCATATTCAAACAAATATTTTGATCATGTTCAGGTTCTAAAGTGTGGTTGAAGAAGCGTTTGTAAAACTGAAAATCAATTTTTCACAATTTACTGTGAGCAAATCTTATGGAAACAATGTTGACTTACCAACATAGATTAACATTGAGAGTTAGTCTCATTAAATCATGCTCTCGCCACACTATTAAACAAGATATTAAATGTCTAGCCAAGCAAGTCAGGTTTTACGAGCTAGGATTCTCTGCTCACAAAAAAGTAAAAAGTTGTGACTCAGCTGTTCTTGGCGTGTTCTGAAGAACTGACATCATAGTGCTCGGGCTCCAGGATTAGCGGATAAAATTACAGTGAAGTCATAAGTGTTGAATCTAATTCTGTATATTTGAATCATTTAGGCACTGTAGTGTATGGAGAGCCGATTACTGCAAGTCTCGGGACGGATGGCTCACACTATTGGAGCAAAAACTGGGCCAAGGCTGCCGCTTTCGTCACTTCGCCACCACTGAGTCCAGATCCCACCACCCCAGATTATCTCAACTCACTACTCTCCTGGTGAGGCTAATCATTGTAGACAGTTTTTTCCCAGTAACTTTTTGTTAAAAGCGATCAATACAAACTGTTAATCTGAGTGGTTTTGGATGGAACTCTCATTTGTTAACGTCTCTTTGTAGTGGAGACTTGCAGGTAACAGGAAGTGCTCACTGCACCTTCAACACTTCCCAGCGAGCTGTTGGTAAAGATGACTTCACCCTCATTCCCGAGGGAACCAACGGCACTGAGGAAAGAATGTCCATCATCTGGGACAAATGTGTGGTGGGGCTCAGACTTAATCATCATTTTCAAAAGCATCCTTTAGTTTCATCCATCTGTCAGTCACTGTATGTGTTTAAAACTTAACAAAATCTAAACATTTCTCTATATCACCTCATAGGTTACAGGAAAAATGGATGAGAACCAGTTTGTGGCCGTCACCAGCACCAACGCTGCTAAAATTTTCAACCTGTACCCACGCAAGGGCCGCATCGCTGTAGGCTCAGATGCTGATCTTGTTCTGTGGGACCCTGACGTCACAAAGATCATCTCAGCCAAGAGCCATAATCTGGTGAGTTCCGCTCGTTCTTAATGTCAAAGTGAAGTGTTTTAAAATACTATTCAACAGCACAGATATTCGCAGCAAGTGTTTGACTTGCTGACTATAAAATGAACCACTCCCTTGTTTGCAGGGCTCTTCATTTTCTTCACCTTTTAAAGTGTTTGATCCTCTTTTTTTATATATATTTCGATGATATCTACTCTGTTTCTTCATTCCTAACTCCATCACACCTGACAGCTTTATTGTGGATGTCTCATGGATAAGAGGTTAATGGGCCTGTATGATTTGTTTTATTGTGGGGATGTTAAAATACATGATCGTGTTCAATGCTTGATTTATTCTCGGTTTACAAACTCTATTAGCCATCTTTACACTCCCGGACAAGCCAGGACATTACAGACTTCCAGCTGTCTTTTCCAGTTTAAATTGGCTTCGCCGGGGCTTAATTCCAGCTTTTTTTGGTCTACCAAATTCCTTGGTCTTTCGAGTCTAAAAAAGTAGTTAAGTTCAGAGCGGAAGTTCTCTTGATACAGAGACTGAGAATTGGTATTTAAAAAAAATGCTACCCTAAATCTGATATCTTCATGCTGCAGAGATGTCAAGAACTTATTTCCAATGCCAAATTGTACATTTACATCATACATCATAAGGACATTCAAAACACAAACAATACATACAATTGTAATCAAAACTCTTATAAATGAATTACTTTCTTCTTTGATAAGAATAATTCCATCTTCGTTATATTAATATCTGTCCCTGAAATAACTTTTATGTTATAAAGCTGTTTTTTCTTCAAGCGACTTCCTATCCAATTATGCATATTTGAAGATGGGGTTTATGCGAACTGTACTTTTTTAATAAAGGCAATCCTCCAAATTTCTATTTAGTTTATATAAATGAAGTACACACATAAGAAAAACTAAAATTCATGGTTCATTGAATACAATTCTGGCTCTATTGCAAGGTCTCGGCTTATAATGTATATAACATGTATATACATTTATTTAGCCAAACACAATATGTATTTAAATTATTGACTGGTTATAACATGGATGTAGTGTGTGTGACATCACCCATAGGCTTATGACAAAGTAAAATGAGGCTCAGAGTGTGCTTAACCGGTAATCATAAATGCGTCCAGATATCTGACTACCTGAAGGTTTAAGTTTTTAAATATTTTTAACAACCAAATTTAAAAACAATTCACTTCCTCAGTGTTCATGAAGATCAAAACTGATTCAACAAAACCTAATGAAGCCAGGGATAGAAGCATTTTCTTCATCTCCAAAGTCACTTCTGGAGTCAGCCTCAAGTGGCCCCTCAAGGAACTACAACAGGAGGAAAAGTAGGAGGTTACTTCATGATTTAAATGTCTAATGACCCCCAGGAAGTTGAACAAGCCCTTCCTTTTCCACACCTCCATCTAGTGGTTGAATTGACATTTACCTCCAAATGATCTCCTCAGTTATTAATGACAGAGAACTCCTTCAGTTTGCTTTAGTGGAAGAGATAGAATCTCCTTAAAAGCTTTGAGATGCGCTCTTTACGGGGTGTAATTGTGACTATTGAGTATTACTAGAAAATGTGATAGTGCAACATAACCTCAGCTAACATGTCTTTAAGAAATTAATTAAAATGAGAAAGATTGAAGACCTTGTGATGTTTTGTAGTTCTGTAGGATTTTCAGTGATTCTTTAGATTACTCTTTTAAGTGAACTATCTAATCACTTAAAAAAAATGTAAAGTGTAAAATACAAGTTTTGTTTCAGTATTAAAATGCATTAAACATTTACAGTTCTTTTTCCTTTGTGTACATGTTGTTGAAAGCACTGTTAAGAATTTTACATGGATATAATGATTTTTAAAAATCAGGTAGGTAAACACAACCCTGTATAACAGTAACGTGTGCAGATTTTATTAGGATATTTTACACAGCATATTTTACATTTGAGGCTTGTATTTTAGAAGTGTGCGTAAAGTGAGAATATCAGTAAATACTTTTTTCATGTAAAACATTTTACCCTTTAGCAACAACAGCTTTCAAAAACAAAAAAATCAAAAACAGAGAGATAATAAAATGAGGAAAGCATAGATTTAACTGACATTGCATGCCATAGTGTCACAGAAATTCAATCAGTGCTATTGGTTTATGAAGTGTTCATGAATTAAAATAATGTCTGGCTTGTAAATCAGAAGGCAAGGTTGTGATTTTCTGGAGATGGTTAGCAGCCCTGACCATTGCACATGTGTTGTGCTGACCAAATGGCGGGTGTGGGGCTCAAGAAAGTGATGTCATTCTTAGCTCTGCTGGGTAATTGGTGTATCCCTCCTGGTTCACAGGGGAACAAAAACACAACACTATGATCTCATTTAAATATTTTTTTGTGAGCGTTTGATGTGAAACCTTGGCTTTTGCAAGGTTAAGCTTTTGTACATTTAGGAAAACCTCAGCAACATTTGTTTTATATCTGTACTGCATGAAAGTAACAGTCAGCCAATTGGTGCAAACTGATTATTCTGCTGTTTTAAGGTCTTGTGAGACATGCTGTGTGGTTTTTAGGAAACCACCACAAGTATTTAGATGGGCAGCCAGCTCAAACACTCATCCTGTCCGCTTGTTGAGATTTCCTCAACAAGTCACTCACTTTCATTTGGAAAAATAAGTGTAATGCAACATGTTCTCAGCAGTGATTAGTTTTTTCTCTCGTTTATAATCCTGGGTAGCCATCAAAAATCAGATTATTCACTCAAAAACACTGAAAACTTTATGTTCTTGTCTTTTTCAGGCTGTAGAGTACAACATTTTCGAGGGTGCTGAGGTTCGTGGTGTCCCCCTGGTGGTCATCAGCCAGGGAAAAATCGTTCTGGAGGATGGAAACCTGCACGCTATTGAGGGATCAGGACGCTATGTGTCCCGCAAACCTTTCCCAGACTATGTCTACAAAAGGATAAAAGCTCGCAGCAGGGTCAGTTATGCAGTAAACTTCTGAAATAATATGATAAATCATTCTGTTCCTTAACTAAAGTTAAAACAGGTGTAGAGGTTGATTTGAGCGAAAATGTAAAAAAAATTAAGCACTCAATGCTTCTATCAAACACTTCAATTGCAGCTTGCTGAGATCCGGGGTGTTCCACGTGGCCTTTATGATGGGCCAGTCTGTGAAGTCACAGTGACCCCAAAAGTCCTGACACCAGCTTCCTCTGCTAAGACCTCGCCAGCGAAGCAGTGTGCGCAACCTGTTCGTAACCTGCATCAGTCTGGTTTCAGCCTCTCTGGTGAGCTATCATGAGTTCAGAGCAGAAGGGAACGTGAAAAGAACTAGGTGTCGGAGTACTTCAGTTAAGCATCCAGAAAATCAAAGCATAGATTGATCAAAGAGGCACAGATAACGTGCAATGTAAAACAAATTTTAAAAGGCCACTAATAGATATATTATAGAGTCCAGTTTGACATAAATGGGTGGTTAAATAGATTTTCAACTGAGAGAAAAAGTTATTAATGTGGAAAGTCAAGATGAGCAAGGTAGAGCAATTTTAATTAGGGTAACAAAAATAATATTGCAGAGGAAGCAACAAGTAGTGCAATCAGTTTAACAGAGATTGAAGGTGTGTATGCAATTTGAACTGAGAGAACTGAGATTTTTTAGAATCGTATCTAGGAATGTTCAGTGCATTTACTCATTCTTGGTGTAAACACAGCTTAAGTCAAACAAACTCAAGATTATTTTTTACTTTAAAAGCACCCTTAAAACAAACCTTTAATGGTTTTCCTAAATTTATTTCTCATTCAATATTCAATTTTTAATTCCACCTCAAAAGTACGATTAAAGAGCCAAGGTAGGTGTAAAAGCTTGACATGACCTAGCTTAAATTTAAGTTCATCTTTTGTCTATTTATTGCTGGAAAGGTTATTATAATGAAACATGCTTCCATAGGGCTGTGGAGTTACAGCATCACACTGTAAAAACAAAAATTATTGGAAAATTAAGTAAGTTCAGAGGGAAAAATAATGGCACTTTTTTTTTAACTAGAACCAAGGTTTAGAAACTTTGTCATAGGTGGGGTCAGACTTCTAGTGCTGTACAACGAGTATTTTAGTAAACAGGTACAAGTTTGTGAAAAAAAAGATAACTATAGTCGGCAGGTGTTTGGCAATCACAGAATTGGTCTGATTCTGTAAAGAACAGACATTTGTCCTGAATTTGTAAAACATTTTTGTTACAATTCACCCATACAGTTTTGGTACGATTGGCTGTTGGAAACACAGTCACCTAAGATAAATATACTGGCCCCTTTATATCTTGTGTTAGCTTAATAAATCCTACTTTGATGCAACTGACAAGGGTTCAAGTCAATCAGGAAAACTAGAAAACCATAGCTTAACCTCTTCAGACCTTGCATCACATATTAATGTTCCTTATATTTCTGAGGAATTCAAGTCCAATTGAAGCAAGTTGTATGTGATTTAAAACATCTAGTCAAACTTTTTGAAAGTTGAGCACATTTAAGCTATCCATGAAAATACAGTGGCCTTTTTTTCTACTTTTATGTTAAAACAACCAACAAAATATACTTTTTATTACTGTTATTGACTCTGTTATTGCAAAACTAACAAAAGAGAATAAAAACTTTTTGGAAAAAATTGTAATAACTAAATGTAATCCCTCATGGTTATCAGTTTATGCAACATCTGGTTTGTGTGTTTTTTAACATGCGAAATCGGCAGACACTCAACCATGCTTGATACTTTTTCTGCATAGTAATGCTGGCGCAAACAGATCTTCAATAACCTAGATGGGAATGTCCTTAAGTCGTGTTGAAACATTTTTAATAAAAACATAGTTAAGTAATTTGAATAAAATAAAACACATAAGATCATCTCATTGCAAAGATGCCCCTCAGATGCCCCTTTAGTGATGTTTCAATAAATGTTTTACACAATTCATTTGAATAAAAGAAAATGTCCTTTTTTGTCCCAGGTGCCCAGGTGGATGATAGCATCCCCCGGCGTAACACCCAGCGCATTGTTGCGCCTCCTGGTGGCAGAGCTAACATCACCAGCCTGGGTTAAACCCCGTTCAGCAGCCCTTAGGAGAAGAGGGATGGAAGGAGGAATATTTCCCCATGACCATTGTGTCACTCCACGAACTGAACCCTCCTGTGATTCCTTCCACTCCCTAAGCTCCTCCACCCTGAGCTCACATCTATTCCCTTGCTTTTCTTTCCTCCCACTTCCTACAGGAGACATAGAGAAAAATTAAGTATTTGCCTCATTTGAAAACAGAAGGAAAATGTACCACATCGTAGCACTTCTGATTGTGTGTTTTTATACTGTGCTTTTGACCCACCACGAGTCATTTTTGTATTTAATTTGTTTATATTTTAAAATCAGAGGGATCAAGCGTGTGATGTAGAAAAGCTATTTACTTGTTAACAAGGGCAAGCGTTCACATATGGGTTACTTTTTTATTGTTTGTGGGAATTTTTTTATCTGTAGGATTTTTAAAATGGTTTAAAAAAAAAGTCCTCCATCCTTCCAATGGCATTTCTGTACCACAGAGCTTTTCGGTGGTTGCTAAATAAAGTCATTCAACCAGAGATTCACCCTGTTAGTGTTATCGAAAATAAAGTGCATGTAAAAATATCTGCTTGGCTATCTTGCTGCAAAAAAAAGAGAAGCAGACCTCTAGTTGGAAAGCATTCCTCGTTTAACCTAAAAAAAAGTACTTGTCTTTGCTCTAGATGCTTTTAAGTATAAGAAAATGAGAATGTAAAGGCATAAAAAAATTGATATTATCAAGAGGATTTTTACTGATGTTACCTAAAGTAAACATAAGGATGCTTTATTTGGGTTTGTCACTTTAAAGAAATTTCTGCTAACATATAAAATCCAATGCACGCTTTGTTTAAATGCAAGCACCGCTAATGCTAGAGATGAATTCAGATTTTGACACAGGCGCTATTATTAAATTAGATGTTCTATGTTATTTCTCCAAAAGTGTCTTTTGTACTTGTTAAAGCCATGCAACAGGAAGTCAAAAGGGCTTTTTACAGTGTGCAGACATGTGCTTTCCGATATTTTAAAAACAGCTTTAACCCATAATATAATGAGTCAAACGATCAATTTGGCAATGCTTTGTTTCAACCCTGATCTAGATGAATCACATCTTTATTCTGTGAAATGAACATTTTGACTAATCTGATTTAAAAAAAAAAATCAGAAGAGCTCTATGACATCAGAAGAACAAACCTCTGAAGGTTAAACGCTATTTAAATGAGCCTCAAATGTATTTAGCCTACACTAGTCTATGCCAGTAAATAATATAGGTTACTTTGAAATCGATTTGCTCTGAATTAAAAGTATTTACTTTGAGGCAACAAAATCACAGGCAACCATCTGGGTGACCATTCCAACCAATCATGAGTCATCAGTTTTTCCCTTACTGAGTTACCATAACACTGTTTTATCATCGCACGCATTACACTTGTATACTTTCTCTCTCTATACCTCCAAGCTGCGCCTGAGATGTACAAACCATGCTGAATTCTGTGGACCTGTTCATGCATTTGATTTGATATTATGCTAAAAGGCTGTTAAATGTATAATAGCCAGTTAACCGATACGAAGGTGCCAGATTTTTTCTCTATAAAGTGTGTTCGGAAGTCGTTTCAGAGAATGAAGTGTTACAACTGAATTGTGGATGACTTCCATATTAGTGGTACAGTGATTCATGCTGTCAAAGTGTCATCAGAATAAAAAGTTAACATTATCTTCATCAGCTGCTCAAAACGCAGCTCCATGCTTCTTTTTTCCGCTCTTTATTAAAAAGGCAGTTCACACCTGCAAGCCTGCTGAATGACCATCGGTTATATTTCTCTGTGTGATGGAGAGGTGTGTCACTGCTGCTAATAATTCTTATATTACTCAGTTGCTTGTGGCATTACCACCTTACATAAATGTAGCAATTGATAAAAAAAAAAAGTCTGAAGCAGAAAATGAGTTTCCCCTTGTCTCTAAAAAGATGTAAACTTGGAAGATGTTTATGCTAAGGTTTGCATTAGTCCCAAAGCTTAACTAACATAAGCCGAACCTCTCAGACTCTTACAATAATAAATGTGAAGCTTATGTAATCCCATAAACTGGCAAAAGCTAACAAAAAGTAGAAATGCTTTCACAACATTTGTTGTTACATGAACACTGAAAATAATGTTGTGGTAAAACAATTCTCCATTTCTTTCTTTTTATCCTTTTTCTTTTCTTTCCTTTCATTTCCTTGCCTTTTCTTTCCATTATTTTCCTTCCCTTCCCTATCCCTTTCTTTTTGACAAACAAATGTTTTGTATATTCTCATTTTGTAATATGAGAATATTATTGTATAATATGATATTTAATAAGGCATTTGGTGTTTTGTTTAAAAAGAAATCCCATGATCCCATCAAACCTATGATAATTTGTCTAATCACATCATTGTAAATGCAAATTGGAATGCAATGCAAGGTTCAGATGTCCAAAGCAAAACAGGTTTCTAAAACCTTTACCAATGCGTTCAGCGTTACTTAAAAAAGTTCTATTGGAGGCTTGGGTTGTCTTTAAAACTATATAACTCACTAAAAGGGGAATATAACACTCTTTTCAATAAAACTAGTCTTTGAGAAGTGTTGTACTGAAAATGAGAGAGAGAGAGCGAGAGAGAGAGAGAGAGAGAGAGAGAGAGAGAGAGAGAGAGCATAGATAGAGAAGAGAGCTAGATGATGAGATCTAGCGAGAGATAGATAGAGATCAGCGAGAGAGAATATTTGATTTTAATATTCCAATCTTTTAATCTAAACAAGTTCTGGCTCTATTGTTTGTCATAGCAACACACATTGGAAGCATGAACTGAATTTCTATGCCTGGTGCAATTTCCAAAATATTGAAATACGAGAGTTTTCCTGTTAAACGCTGTTTCCAGATGAGCACAAATCTTTTGTGTTGGATTGTACAGCATGCCTTACTGACATTTTATTTCAATATGAAATAGTTGTGTTTAGTTGTTTAATGTATTCCATTTGATTTATAGTTAATGAATATCTTTTATTATCATTTTCACTGAAGCTTGTTAAGAAACAGGACAAGAATCAAGGACAGAATTGGCCATTGTTGCATTTTCTCCCATGTTCCATATGCTAGAATGGAAACAAAACATGCCTTAAGCATTTCCTCTGACCTCAAAGCAGCTGCTGGAAGTAAAACTTAAATTCATACGCTTGACATTTCTTTAGTTTTCTCAACCATGTAGTCTTGACTTGTGTTGGATGGTGATGTATGAATAAAAAACTAAATAATTGCAAAACAATCTTGATTTTAACCTTGAATGTATGAGAGTCTTTGATGAATTATGTCGCTTCAGAAAACAAATGTAATGTTCTAAAGTTATGTGGACAAAATGATTGGAACATTTTAACATTTTATCAGCCAAAACACAAGGGCTTCAGCAACACCTTGAAATCGCCTGCATACTACAAGGTGCTGTAGTACTAAATTCAAACAAAGATTATTAGCAACCAACAACAAATCAGAATATATTTTTAAACAGGGTTATTTACATAGGCCTATAGGCAAGTGAGTACTGAACTTTTCCCCAATTGAGGAAAAAGTTAGATGTACAACATAACATGAGTCATGCCAGGTGAGAATTTTTGGCTGCTAAGGATTTTCACTCCAATTATAGCTTACTGTCTTTTAAGTAGGATGTTTGTCATCCAATAAACAGAAGCATGGCAGCACATCACTCCAAGTGGAGAGGAAAGCAGAGTTTTCAGAAGTCTTATTTATTAACTGATGTATTTGAACTTACTTTACAGTTTGTTTGTGAAATTTAGATATAAAAGTTTCAAAATAATATTTAAAATATAATTTAATATCAAACTAAACATCAGGATTCCTTTAGCTGTAAAAAAAACTATTTTGTTCCAATCGTATTCAGCTTCATCAAATAGCTGACAGATTTTCTCAATCTTGGCAACATTTGCATTTTCAGAAAACTAGAAAATAATTCAGGTCTGAAGGGGTCAAATAGAGAATAATATACAAAACAATGATGTTCTTCTTGACTCCTGTACACCCAAAGGTCCTTGCATTCATCTTTACACAGGATTCCTGCAGTCTTAAAGTGACAGTGAGTTTGATTTAGCTTCTGCATTTACAACAAAACGCAACTTTGTATTCATGCTTCTTATAACAATGCAATGCAAAACAATTCAGCTAAAACTTTGCAATAGGCCCCACAAGTTGGCCACAAGATGGCACTCCTGAATAACAAAACTAGAGTTTCTGTTTTTCCTACATGCAACCTCATATTGGCGGAGTAAAATCTAAAAAAAATATTTTTAAACCCTGTAGACTTCCAAACCCTTTTCAAACAGCATTACCTTCCATCATCGTCTTGGACACTGAAACCTGGTGAATTTTTTGAGTCAGTGATGGTTGTGGTGAATTCTGAGCGATGTTGTTCTGTGTGTGCTCGTTCAGTATTATAACGCTCTGTGAGGCATCCACACTACATGTGGAAGGGAAACCCTTCGGTGCTTTGTGTCCATGCACGAATACAGTGTCTATTACAGTGTCTCTTCCAGAGACTGGGGGACTCCAGGCCTGGTGTCTCAGACAGCGACCATGCAGAACATTCAGGAAGGCCTTCTTGAACTCCTGGCTGAAGCAAGGGTAGATAATGGGGTTGAGACAGCTGTTGAAGTAGCCAAGCCAGAAAGTAATTTTAAAGACTGAGTCCGGGGGTCTGTAGGATGGGAAGATGGAGCCTTCGGGCATAAGAAAAAAGAGAAAATGACTACTTGCCGGCATTAACCCCATTGGTTTGAGATGTTTCATGTTTAGACAAGTGCACTACTTTTCAATAGTTTTAAAGGTTTTAATTGGATGCTAAAATCACTGCCTCTGAGGGCCCCAATAGCATCTCCTTAATTACAAAGACTGCATGCATTTTCATAATGTTACAAATTGTCCTGCTGCTTAGTAATACATGCGCGTACCAATGATTGGGTTCTCTGATCTGGCAAAGATGTTTAACATATATAAGACTTGGTCTTCTCTTTCTTTATATTTCAGTCTTTTGTGGTAAGCAAGCTCATTTAAATTCAATCTTAAGGCGTATGTCGACACTATTTATGCACAATGCTGTTGAGGAGCATTATGTGATAATACTCTGCAATTTGTAAATGGAGGAGAGAACAGAGTGTAACATCTTTGTTGTCCTCACTTATAGCTCATACAAAAACTGAAAATAATGTAGCCTACTAATGCACTCTAAACAGTAATTTTGGTTCATTTTAAAAGAACATTTGCTCTGTTTCCTAATTGGTTTTCAGGGAAATAATGGAATTCATTTTTAATATTAATTGGTGAAAGTGAAAATTATCATCCATCAAAAACATCAGCTTATTAAAGATTCATTTGGTTAAAATCCGCAGAGCTCACGTTGAGCAAAAGATCGGAAAACATTGAAATGTTGCCAATTCTTTGAAGGAGACAAAATAATTTAAAATTATATTGTATTATATTAAATTATAATATGACATGTATTCTTGAGTTGTTAGACATGTCCTTTTGTTATTTAAACAGCAGGACTAAAAATAAATCTCAGAAATAATTTAAATCTGTAGTATAAAATTTTTAAAGAACTCTTCAGGAGAGCTGAGTCAACTGACCTGGCAAGCACCAAAAAATGGCTAACCAATTAGCAAAATCAAAATATTTGCGAGGTGCCATAATGCTAGTGCCACATATGTTTTGGGGGTTCTAACATTGATGTGGACTCCCTGCAATTGCACAACACACAAACTCAAATATTTATGCAACAGCTGCAGATAAGAGTTAGAGATCAGAGATTCCTTATTGGGCTATTATCTAAAAAAAAGTTTTTTTCTAGTTTTGCTATGACCCAAAGTACGGGCAGTCCCAGACCTAAACATGAGAACCTGAGGACTAGGCTTCAAAAGCCTCAACAAGTGACTCTAATCATGAATTTATTGAGGTTTATGTAGTAAATGAAAAAATGTAAGAAAGAATTAAATGGAAAAATACAAAAAATGAACAAGTAACTTAATGGTTAAAAAAAGCAGTTTCCCAGTGTATTTCATACTTACTTATGGGCAGCACAAGGAAAAATGGTAGCCAGCAGAGCACAAAGCAGCCAACCACTATGCCAAGAGTCTTTGCTGCCTTCTTCTCCTGTGAGAACTTCAGCAGACGCATGAAGGTAAAGAGTGAGTGTTTTGAATGTGAGGCTTCCTTCTTTTCATGTTGGTGGCTACGACAGTGAATCCGCAGGGTCACTCCCTGCTCAGTTAGGCCATTAGTTTGACCCCCTTTTCTCAAAGCACGAGTCTTGTGCCGGGCTACCACATACACTCTGCAATACATTGCCAAAATCACCGCCAGCGGCACGTAGAACGAACATGCAGCAGAGAATATGGCATATCCTGGCTCCTCATTAACGCTGCACAGCGAGTCATCCTCAGGCATAGGTTCCCTCCATCCAAATAGAGGACCTACTGAGATGGCAGCTGAAAGAGCCCAGAGAGCACCCACGGCTGCCATTGCTCTTCTACCTGTTGCCATTGAAGAGTACCGCAAAGGGTAACTGACAGCCATGCAGCGATCCACAGAGATCACGCAGAGGCTCAGTATCGACGCTGTGCAGCACAACACATCAAGTGCATTCCAGGCATTGCATAAAGCACGACCAAACACCCACCGACCGAGAGCTTCAGAGGTAGCCGAGAAGGGGAGCACCACAGAGCTGAGGAGCAAGTCTGCTACGGCCAGATTGGCAATAAAGTAATGCGTCACAGATCGAAAGTGCCTGTGGCAGGCCACTGAAAGGATGACCAAGATGTTCCCCATCACACCAAGTATTAGGAAGAGCACCAGCACCAAACCTAAAACCAGAGTCTTAGTGATGTCCAATTCCAATGCAGGTAATGCAGTGCAGTTGGGACAGTTTTCAAGGGGAAACGTGGAATTTGGGTTATCCTCCATTGGAATCATTTGGGTCATGATGTGAAAGTCTGAACTCTCAATTTAGGGAGATTTGGCACCATGCTGAAGACTGTCATCATCCATTGCCTGGCATTACTTTGCAACACTACCTTGGACCCTCAAAAATTGCAGCGATCAGGGCTTCTTGTGTGTCTTCATGGGTTACAACCACAATTAGACTTGTTACCTTGAAACCTATGGAATGAGAAAGAGAACAGCTATTATCCAATTATTTCTAACATAGTTAAGTTGTAGTTAATTTCCTGATACCTCAAACTGAGCTGCTATGGTATAGAAAATATCTCGAATGGTAGTTGAGATTTGGAGATGAGGGTTAAAACCACATTCCTTGCATTCCACTTTCGAAGGAGTTCTAACTTCAAAAATGATACCAAGTAATTTCCTCCAACTCTGCTGACAAACAATAACAGGTGTCCTGTAGGTCACAATGTGGATTGTTTTTGATTGTCTAGCGGTTTTCCCAGATGGACTGAGACGAGATTAAGATCAGGCCGGAACAATTTTTTATTATGTTCTGATGTATGTGCCAGTTTAGAGAGAGGCTGTTTCTGGCAGGTCAAGGATGTAGCAATTTACTACAATGTTTATATAAGAATGGATATATTTAGACTTGCAGATGGGCCAAACACAGGATTTCCCCATGGAACATTGCTCAGGGCATCGTACAAGAGTGTTTGGCTTGTCGTCATTGCCAGATTCATCCTGGTAAACCCCAATGTCTGTTTTGTCTTTGATAAGTATTGAGATCTAGAACAGATTTGATACCGTTCTTGTGAAAAATTTGTTCACCTTCAATAGAAGATCGGTTAGGGGAGATTTGTTTTTTAAGGAACACTTACCACTATTTACCTTGATTTAATCATTGATCTAGAGATCTAGATGATACACTGCCTACATGGTCTTTATTCATTAATCCCCATGTGGGATAGAGGTTAGTTTGTGATCTTCCTCTGAATCCATGAGCATTTATGAGGATAGAGTTTTTGTGACCAGGTGCTGCTTGAGTCTGTAGGTACAATGTTGTTATTTTAAGGGATTAGGGATGCAGGGGTAATCGTTTGGGTCGTTCTTGTATTGTCTTTGGAATAAGAGGTCATTCCGAGTCTTTGTCATGTCTTCCGCTGAATGGCTATAAAACAAACCACTGCCATCAACAAGAATACAACTGGACATCCACTTCCTTGAAGAGCTTAACTAAACCTTTCTACTGTAAAAGCTACTAAGGTTGTACTGCATGTCCTTATTAGCTTGTTCAGGTGTTTTTGATCAAGGCTGAGACTAAACTTTGCAGGAAATTGGATTAGAAGGGTCAGAGTTGAAAACCTCTGTCTCAAACAGTCTTTGAATGACAGGAGCTCCACTGAAAGTTTTGAATTAAGACTAAATCCCAAGAGCCTGGTGGTATTCACTATTGAGGCTCCCGTCTTGGTCAGAAAGTTCTGGTCTTTGAGTTTTGTCTGGTAAAACTTTGCACAGAGCTGAAGTCACACCGAGTGACAGATTAAGTGAAATTTTTGTCCTTGACTCATTGAAGTTCCTTAAAGTTAACAATCTTTTATCTGAAATCATGTGACTCGTGAGCAGAGAGAAAAAAACCCTTATGTTAGGACTCATTATTCTGATTATAAAGATTATTCGTTTTACTTTAGTGAAGTTTTTTTTGCCATTTACATGCTTTGGATACCTCAGATCACAATAATTTTAATTATACTCAACAAATTGAACTAACTGCTGGATCTCCAACAACACGTGAAATGCTCTAAATCGCATGCATCTTACTCTACACTTCATTTCATTATGTTTAAAAGCATGTTTGCAAAATCTAATACTGAGAAAAGCTTTTAAGTTGATTGAGCAAAGCTTGGAGATATTTCTATAAAGATTTATAGAAAAGCAAGACACAGCACAGACATTCATAATATCAGCAAGAGCAATATTTCAACAGACTTGCGAACAAAAAGGAGGAAACTAACATGGAATGTCCTAACAAAACTTTAAGATAACTATATTAATCAATTTAAAATGTCTGTAATATAGCTTTTCATTGAATGTCTAAAACATGTTTCACGAAAGAGAAAAAATAGTTGCCATGTTGGTAAATTTGTCAGTCTTGAATGACAAATGAACACAAAAATACATAGATAATAACAACAATAATGCATGTAAAAGTATTAATTTGAAACAATTGGCGCTCATGATTTTTATTTGAAAAAAATAAAAGCACACTTACCGTTAGCTTTTGCAAGTTTCTGGACAGAATGCCACTGTTTGAAAAGACATTGGTTCTGATGGGACTCAAACACCACAACGTCTCTCTTCCTCTCTCTCTTTCTCTTTCTCTCTCTCTCTCTCTCTCTCACACTCTCTCCCTCCCTCTCTCTCTCTCTCTCTCACACACACACACTCTCCCTCTCCCTCTCTCTCTCTCTCTCTCTCTCACACACACACACCACACACACTCTCTCTCCCTCTCTCTCTTCCTCTCCCTCTCCCTCTCTCTCTCTCTCTCACACACACACACTCTCTCTCCCTCTCTCTCTCTCTCTCTCTCTCTCTCTCACACACACACTCTCTCTCTCCCTCTCTCTCTCCCTCTCCCTCTCCCTCTCTCTCTCTCTCACACACACACACACACTCTCTCTCTCTCTCCTTGTTTGTCTCCGTAGTTCCTCTTGGAATGACGCCAAATGTGAACAAAAACACAAAAAGCGGCGTATAAACGGGAAAACGTTGTTTTGAATGAGAATATTTACTGGTGTAAACAGCATACGCTAAATATTTCCGCCAATTGTACTCTATTATTAGTCTGTTCTTGAGTTGTGAACAGATATACTCGCACATTTTGAGACATATTTGTATGTTTATATTTGTATATGTGCTTGTGTATTCCGTAAGTAATTGCATTTTATTAGAATATAACTTCTTAATTATATATAATTTTATTTGTAATACTATACATTTTAACCAGTGTTTTATTTTGTTTGTCTTTATGGATATACTTTCTCTCTCAAAATTGGATAAATAAATAACAACAATTACAAAAAATAATAAAATAGAATAACACTATATCCTGAAAAATGCGCTGTACAATAAAATTAATTTCAATGTCTGTGCTTGTAACAGTTAACATAATATTTGTTTATGTTGTTTATTTAAAATGCTTTCCTACATGTTTTAAAATGTACATTTCCAGCTAGAATTTTAGAACTAATTTTTGTATCCATTATGCAAATTATAGGTAGATTACTTGTAAAATGCAAAGATGCATTGTTTGTTCATTTGTGATGTGCTAATGTCTGTTTTAGTTGAACGTAAAAAATAAATAAATTATTAACAATTACAAGTTTTGTATCAATATATCTATATATCTCTTTGTACGTATATATTGTTTTAAACTTTCTTTGCAGAACCTCTGCTGAATGGTGAGAGTAGAAGGGTACCATTCATCAGCATTGATCCCAGACGTCCCTCAAGGTCACCATCTGCAATGAAAGTGAATGTCAAAGAAACAAAATTGCAGCCTGGCTATATGGGTGCTTTTATGTACTGCTGTATCTATCCCCCTGAGGCAGGTAAACGCCTGTGTATTTGTCACTGTCTTGAGCGTTCTCTCAGAAATCCATAGTTTTGTAATTTAGTTTTTGAGACACATGCCCTCAATCTGAAGATGATGACATTTTTAGCTACTGGACCTGCAATCCTTCTGATTGCTTATTGTTTCAAATCCCTTTTCAGTCTGTGCAAAACTTCAGTAAAACACATTTGAATTATCTTGTAAAAATAATTTATGTAAAAGTTGTGGCAACACCTAGACACTTTTTCTTCAATTTGTTTAATTGTAATTTTGTTAGTGTTATTGCGTTTCATCATGAAAAAAACGAATGAATATACTGAAGTTTAATGAAAGATGTCGATTTGTAGCATTTAGGCATGCAATATCTAGTGTGTTGTCCCTTTAAATATCTATTGAAGCTGAAATACAGACCTCAAAGCTGCAGTCCTCTGACGTGCTGTGAATGTTAAAGGACTTCATTGTCATTTTGTTGAAGATACTTTGGAAATCACTTAAAGGCTGAATGAACCATAAAGAATATTTACAAAAACTCTCAAAAGTGACAAATAAGCACGTTATAAAGAATGCTGCTGTTTTAACAAGAATGACATTGGAGTATTTTTTTGTTTTCTATTCTTTCACTTTTTAAGTGATTTACTCTGTTTACAATAAGATTTAAAAGCTAGACAAGCTTCTCTCTTCATTTAGTTAACCCTACATGGAACTAATATTTTTTACATTTTATAATTCGAGACTGGAATAAGTTATTATTATGAATTTGATTAGATGGCGAACATTGAGTAAATTTTACGTAGGACATTGTACAAATATATTTCAATAACAATAAACGACAAGGAAGCTGTCAGTAATATACTAGATTAAACATGACATTTTTTAAGTAAAAAAAACAAAATAGTATTTCTTTATAAAACATACTTAAAAATAGTTACCATTGTTTACAAGGTCGGAAATCACTTTTTACAGTGTAGTGTTTTTCTTTTGTTTTCTTTTCTTTAAAAGAATCTTAACACATTTGAGGGATAGATCACAACATTTATCTTCTGTATTATTTTAAGTCTACTTCTGTTTGAATCTTGTCTTTTGAGGCAGCTTGTAATTTGCATAGAATCGTACTATTGGGTGGTAGGCTTCGTCATTCGTGCGCGCGCAGCTTGCACCGAGAACCAGGAAGTAAACAATGCGCAGGGTGAAAAAAAGCAGTTCTGTCACAGGTGTGAAGTAGTGAACAACGTAGTTTACCTAGTTAGTGCTATTAATAATGGTATATTTAATAAATATAGATCATTTATGGCAGGATTCTAGGTAAACGGGTGGTCTGTTTAATTTGGCTAATTTGAGCAGTTAACGTAACTTTTGACGTTCCATGGTCAAATTGTTACCAGATCCAATGACTGTTTTACTTTTATGCTGCATTAACCAATAACTTCGATGCTAGTTCATGGTTTATATGTTAACATATTCTTTCAGAATTCTCTGAACATTCCTCTTAAGGAGCAAATGCTCCCATAAAATAGAAGTAACGTTATACGCCTTCATCATCACACAATAATCCTCGGCGTCATCATGATGGCAACTCGAAACAACTCGACCACAGCGGGTCCAAACAACAAGGTGAAGTACTCCAGGCTGGCAGACAGCGATGACGGTTACATCGATCTACAGGTGCGAAAACACAATGCTAATAAAAACTACAACTCTCTAACCTTATTCCCATTTTATTAGCTTATAGGGTTAAGGGGTTATAACTTGTTTAACACATTTTAGAATTGGGACCGTAAAATAATTTATCAGTGAGTGAGAACATGATTGAGATCTCATGTCTGTAAAGATCATTTCAACCTAAAGTATTGATCTATGAGCTCCTGGGTTTCCTCTGGGTCTGGAAAAAGTCCTAGAAAATCTTAAGTCTTAAATTAAAGGTCTTAAATAGTTGACAATTAGCGGTACCATAGTTTGAGAAAAGGTTCATATACACTCAAAATCATAAAAAGATGGATAGAGTTGCCAGTTTGAGAAAACACTTGAGAACACTCATAAATGCTCACAATCATGCTCACAAAAAAGTGTTCAGAAGTAATATATATATATATATATATATATATATATATATATATATATATATATATATATATAAAGATTTTCTCAAACTCTGGCAGCCCTAACAACAATAATATATATATATATATATATATATATATCTATATATATATATATATATATATATATATATATATATATATATATATATATATATATATATTATTGTTGTTAGGGCTGCCAGAGTTTGAGAAAACCTTTGTAATTGCTCAATAACATAAAAGTGATTGAGTTTCTAAAAATTTGAAGCATACCGTTTACTATGCAAAAACTTTATCTCTGTTAAGAAATAGGTCTTTTATTTGATTCTAAAAGTTCTTTAAAAAGTTCTAAACGGTCTTATTTGATTATAAACAGTCTTAAATTTGACCATATCCATTTATATTGTTGCCTACTTTTATCAACTTATAACCATTTATTTTCCTCTTATTGGAATAGGAAAAGGGATGAGGGAAAAGGGATGATTGAATTTAAACAAACTAGAATTTTCTTTTAAAGTAGGTTTATTGAATTTAAAAAGTTTAAAATTGTCTTTTTTTTAAAGGGAGGTTTGATTGAATTTCAACAAACTAGAAATTTCTTTTAAAAGAGAAGTTTGACTGAACATTTAACTTTTGATCATTTTTCTTTCTTTGAACTTAAAACTAATCTTAGTTTGAATAAGTTTTCTTGTTCATGGTTGCATCCGCAAATGGGTGAGCTGCCAACAGATTCACCTAATGGAGTGACTGGTTATTCTGTATCTACTCATGTTGTGTGATAACTGACATTAATATGATCTTGCAGTTCAAGAGAACCCCACCGAAAGTTCCGTACAAGGCAATTGCCCTGGCAGTGTTTCTGTTTCTGGTTGGCTCTCTGCTGATCATCATTGGATCTCTTCTGTTGGCAGGATACATTAATGTTTCGGTGAGTGTACTGAACAGCAGTACTGTTGTCTGGGTCTGTCAGTATGTTTGAGAGGTTTTTTTTATTCTTGTTCTAGTATCCAGATCGCACGGTCCCCGTCCTCATCATTGGCATCCTGATCTTTCTTCCTGGATTTTATCACTTACGGATCGCTTATTATGCTTCAAAAGGTTACCGAGGTTACTCTTACGAGGACATCCCAGACTTTGATGATTAGTTGAATCAAATAATTGTAAAGGCTGTTACTCTTGAGTGTTTTGCTGCAGATGTCACATGGATTCATTTGTTTCTGTGCAAGAAAGTCTAGAGATCTGTTGCTTGGCTAAGATTAATTGAGCTCTATAGACTCTATATACCAAAAAAGTGCAAATGTAATGCAAAAGGAGCATTTATGTGGGTTTTGGAGCCAACAAATAGCTGATATTTTATAGCTTTTATAAATCTTTTTAAAGAACTGTTCTGAATACTTGAAATAATTGTCTGTAGTGGAGCGTGTTACTTTATGCACCAGCAGTATTTGACACTATTATTTTTGCTTGTCTACAAGAAAAATGCTCCTCATATTGCTTGTGTTAATATTTATCTTATTAGTAACATAAAAGTTTTTGCTTGTTCTAATTTGACTCCTATGATAGAAAGAAGAAAGCAGATTGTTTTGAGTTTAAAAAAAGATGTTCAATCATCTGTCGGAACGAGGAATTGCTTTAGCAGCATTAGTGCTGCAGTTTGTGGAATAAAGTGATTTTATTCAGAATTGTGGCGCCTGAATGGTGGTGGCTTTCATTCACTCTCTGCTAAAGGAGCAATACGTAGTTTAGAGAAAACAGTAGTTATGCATATTCAATTAAAATGCTCAATTCAAAGCTCTAGTTTGTTCTGATTGATTCGATCAGCTTTATTATAAATAAATGTACGCTATACACAACAAGTTTTTTTTTATCACAATAAAGTTAATATAGTTTAGCCTTTCGCCATTATTTTCAGAAGACCTCCGCTGCCCTCTAGTGGTAAACATCGAGTCTTGAACGAGTTTATTTTGAGTCCTGTTATTTTACACGTTGCCGTTAGAGGGCATCTTAATTCATGGACTCATGTGAAGGGTCTGACTTTTATACGAAAGCCTGCTTTTTCAGTTTAAAGAAAAAAATCTCATTTAATATTTTCCTTTATTTAATGTTATAAAACCATTGGGATCAATATGTCTTCAAGGGTATCTTGGATAAAAATTCAGCACTCGATAATAAACTTGAGACATATCACAGTAAATGCATTGAAAAAATAAAAAGAAACTCCTAAATGCTGATAATTTTATAGAAGAGGGGCTTTTATTGCTGTGCACGTTATGATGGTTGATTACTTTGATGTAGTTATTGTTTAACAGGAATCAACACGACGAATTCACAATCAAAAAGTGGGTCAAATTTACTTCACTTTTAATATCTGGGTTTACCAAGTTTATCAATCCAACTAAGCAGATTATTTATTTATTTATTCGGTTTGAAGCAAAATTATTATTTAACGTAAACCTATTCAAATTTAAAATGCAAAACAAATGACATGAAATTAGCTATAACTTTTAGGACAGAAAATGTTATGGCTTTTAATATAAAAGAGGTGGTGTCCTATGATCTGATAAAATACAAAATAAGAGTAATGACCAAAGTGCAGCAGACACACCTGAGCATACTTGTGCTATCTGTTGTCAAACGTCATGAAATGTTGGCGTTAAAATGAATAGCTAATTTATTAATGTTATACTAATTTATCCCCCTTTGAGGCATTTCAAACTTGGAGAGGTGGCCTGTCTAGCTAATTGTTAGTGTATTGTTTGTTAGTTGCTTACTCAAACGACCTTACTAGCCGGTGTTGTCTGTGCGCATGCGCTGTGTGTTTGCATGAGTTTGGTTCTCAGCAGCAGGAGGGGTGAGCGAGCGCGACTGATGCGCCAACACAAGCACAAGCGCTCGACAGCAACTTGCTTTTCTGTCTCGATAGTCGTAGTAGAAGCAACCCTGGAGCTACAGCTTAGAAAGTTTACTGAAGTTACCATCATGATGTGGAATTAACAAACAGAGAGCAAATACTGACTTTGGGAATCATTCTCTTCGGTTTTCCGGTCACTAACACCAGACTGGTCCCGAGCTGATGAAGTGATACAGGTGAGTACTAAACAAACAAACTCTGCTCTCTTGCTTTCAATGTACCTTTCTTTAGTCTAACTATAAACAACTGCGAATAAAATGACGGAAAACACTAAGAATTACGTTCTCTAAAGGCTGTGTATAGCTTTATAAAACGCTAATTAAACTAATCACTTTTGCCAGTTTCTCTTCAGACTTTATCCCTTTGAGGTGTTTTCTTAAATGCTAGCTTCCCGAATTTGTTTTATAATAAACAAAACAAGCAAAATCAAGTAGCAGGAGCATTTAACGACACCAAAATATTTTTATGTCTCTTACGTTAGGGATTCATTTCACTTTACTCTGTCTAACATTTAAGGCTGAACTGGTTCTTTGAATTTCTTCATTACTTTTGGTTTTTAGATTTGTTTTTTGGAAGTCATAGTTTTTTTATTTGTTATGTCATGATCATGACTTAATTATCCTGTGATCAGGACAACTGTTGTAACCTTGTGATCATAGCATACCAACTATTGTTATGTCATGATCATGACTTAATTATCTCATGATCACGACAAAACAACAGTTGTCTTGTCTTGATCCTGACTTTCAAAAATATGGCCATATTGACAAATGAAATGTGATGAAGTAGCTCTGAATCGTGGATAAACGTATCCACTTTTACTTTGACCAGGGGCTAACACAGACTGAAATTACAGTATGATTTTCAGTCATTGAATATTTGAGATGGAGGTTGTCGGTTGTTTAAATTTATCTGAGACGAAATTGCTAGTCAGCTTAAAGGCCCAGGATGGCTACAGAATGACTCTTAAAAGGTGCCTTTAAATGGTTTTTAACTGATCAAAGAAATGGTCAGAGATGTTCAGTTACTGCGAATCTAGATTCGTTAGATGTTGTCAAAGGACAACAGGGAGAAGGTTGAGAAAGAGTTATTACACTGTTACAGAACACTAATTGTTGCACAAACAGAAACTATATAAACGGAAACTATTTTCGTATTTGGAAAAATCTATAAGTCTTGATCATGACATAACAACAATTGTTATTTCATGATCACATGATAATTAAGTAATGATCACGACATAATAAGAGAAAAAACTATCTTTGCATACGTCCTGTTATGACTTCCATTGTATGTGTTATATTGACTAAATATGTTCAATGTGCTTTTCTTTGCAAGGTTACATACCAGACAGCAAACAACCCTACTTGCAAATTTCCATCAAGTACACATTATATTTATGTTACGAGAGTCACAATTCCTATAGTTCACTAAATTTTAAAACTGAACTAGTTAAAAAAAATGTTTACATTTTAAAGAAATGTTAAGAGGCAATGTAAATTGTCTGTGGAAATAGTAGTTAGCCATTAAAATACTAGTTAGTCATTGATGTTGGGTGTAAATATTTAGAATGTATTCCCTTAATTTTTAATGACTTAATTACTTAACTTTTCACTGGCTTCAAATCATATTGGGACATTTATCTTCCCCTTCTCAGGTTGTGCTATTGTAAATCCATTATTAAAGTTCATTACATGTCCATTGATCAGGCTGGGAGTAAACAGGCTTTATTGAGTTCCAACAATGATTGTGACAATAGATTTCCCTTTTGGTCAGATGTTGGGCCAGTGTGACTCACGTGTTGGTTTTGAGCGAGAAAGATAGCTTGCCTAATGTGGCCTGCTATAATGTACCATTCAGAGCCACCACTCTTATTTACATTGAACCTGAATTCAATGTTTCCACACTAGTGATACCAGATTATCCGGGATTACACTGTGTGTCTGACACCAACTGTCATGTTTCAGGATATGATGTATGGATTATGGAGCTGTGTCCCTATATACTAGTCTCTGGGGATTGGGGGATCACTAACCAATGTCATCACCACCATTTTTACTTTAAGCCAAAGACAAGAAGATGCTGTCAAATGTTAAATTAGATTAACTTTTAATTTAAGCCTTTTTTTCAAAATGTAGGTAAAAGGGTTTTGCGTGTTGAGATCTGATCCCCATGTGTCCCTGCTCATTCAGTCAAAGGTATTTGATCACTTGTCATTGAATCAATACTTTTGTATTCTTCATTTTTGAATTTTCAAGTTAGTATTTGTGAAAAACTAATTTTGGAAAATTCTTAGATTTAGAATTGCTTTGTTAGAATTCCTCTTATTGAAAAAAGGTGCTGTTCAAAACATGTATGTCGATAAATTATATAAAAATATAAACAAATTTGACTGGGGGGGTGTTGACACAACATTGGTACAATATTTGTTAAACATTTTTTAAAATTTTTTTTTTTTTCAATCTTCTTATACATTTTGTTGAAATGTAAGAACAATGTTATGTGTTTAAAAATAATGAAATAAGCACTCATGTATATTGTAATAAGATTTAAAAATAGGCTTAAATGGATTACATTGGCTTGGAATCCCTCTGATAACTGTGCAGGAGAGATTCGTTGGACTCAAAAGGATTTAATTCACTCAAAAATCATTAAAGCCATGCCATAATAACATTAACTAAGCCAAATGTCAATTTTTTTATTAGAGTTTTAAATTTAATTTTAAACACATGAGAAGTGAATCTGCAATATAATGATTCATCTCAACTAGGTCACACAAGAAGTATTTTTCATTGTTATTTTAAGGTTTAAGCACAATTTTTGTGACTAGTTTTCAATACATTTAACTTCATACATGTGAATATAGTTTGCCATAAAATTCAACTTCACTACATTTCAATGATTTTGTCTGAGAGATTTGTTTAATGTAAAAAAAGATTTGCATGCTGTTGACTTACAAATTTACTGCAAGCCTTTGGTTTCATGGAATATTTCTAAACTGCATTATATAAATGACCATCCACTGCCTTAATCCAAAAGGTCATTTGAACAGTTTTGTAATGGACCGAAATGATCCATTTATAGCAACCAAATCTCAATTATTATTCGGAAACAAGTCAGCAATGTTTTTAAGTGCACATCTGCCCACGTTGTCTGTTGAGATCTTTGGAGTATTGTTAGTAGCTTAAAATAAGCAATGGGGGTTAACATTTCTGACCTCCATGAATCAACACCAGTCCATTTGGCTGATTAAACCGGTGTAGGAGGGATCACATCAGCAGGGAATCTGCTCTGAGTCTCCGGCTGTAACTGCTTGACTTATTTGTTTATTCTAAGTGTAGTAGATTACTTGTAAAGCAGTGCGCACTTTCACAGTTTGGCTTGACTAGAATTTGAAAGTAATGTAAACAGTGAACAGGTGTTTGTGAGAGGTTGCCAGTGTTAAAAGTTGAACAGTAGTTGTTTCTTCTTGGAAACTCAAGTTAAATCTCTTGAAGATTAGTCAGGGAGGTCTTTGTTTCATATTGGAACTAGTTTAAAGTCATCCTTAAGAGTGTTCAATATCAGAGAGTTTTAATTATGATGATTGAGATGTTTTGTGAGAGCTGTATGTGTGCTGGGGGTTAGTTGTGTAGCGTTCCCTCAACTAATCAACTAATTTAAAAGCAGGTTTTCCATCTGAGCCTTGTTACTAGAAGGCTTACTGAAGCACAAAGCCGAGGAGTGATGTGCTGAAGCAGGCAACTAGTGCACCCTTTTCCCAGAGGGATTAAAACTAGTGCGTCTGAATTCTACAACGGCATTAAATTAATAAAAACTGTATGTTAAGTGAAGCAGAGTACTGTATTTATTTTTGTTGTTAGTAAAGCTAATTACTATACTACAACTGATTTTAAGTCATTTTTATTGGGTATTTTACTCTTTATAGAAAACATATGCTTACTGAAGCACATGATGTTTTTAGAGCACGCATAGAGAGATTTGCCATGTGTTTATTTAGGAATTTGGTGTAATTAAGCTCTCATGCATGAATTTCACTGCTAACGTTGAAATTATATTGAAAAACTAAGAATCAGCTAAATTAGTTTGAACATAAAACCAAAGCCATACATGCCACACAGCCATATTTTTAAAGAATATTTGATTACAGAAAGAAGTCCATTTCAAGGCCCTCTCCACTATATTGTAATTTTTTTATATGACATTACATTAAAAGTCTGATATTAACTAGATATATATTTATATAAAAATATATGTACTAACTAATGATAGGTGTAAGTGCCATGTTTTATTTCCCAGCATAGTGTTTGTACAATCTACTTCTAAATCAGACCATTTCTGAAGAAGTGAACGAAAAATAAAATTCCCAAAGTTTGGTTCGTCGCAGACGTGGACACTGTGACTAAAGCAACTAGGATCTAAGATAGTTTGTTACTCACATGTTCTGCTCGTTTGAATATCAATTCAAACAAAAAAGCCTCTGCTTGTAATGTCTTTCGGCATCATTTGGTGGGTGGGGCTTTTGGCTGGAATTTGTCGCTCGAGCCATTGTTAGAGAAGAACAAATGCTATTAATGTTGTTCCTAATCAAACGTAGTGTTTTTGGGAAGTGAAAATATCATTAGGTATCTTCTCAGTAAGCACTCAACATGTGTGGTTGTTTCCATGTTTGATTTTAAGGAACTTTTATGAAAAATATGTGGCTAAAAAGTAATGTGGAGAAATGTAATGTTTATTTCTTGACCACATTTCCACAGCAAAACTGCACAGATCCCTGTACAGTCGTTAAAATTGTACAGTGCAGATAATCAGTAAACAGTACAAAAAACTACAAAACAGAAAAAATAGATAGTATATATTATATAGGTGAGTGACAGTGAGTGACCCTTCAGTCAAAGTAAACACTCAGGACTGTGTGTTACAGTATGCTATTCTTTTAATAACAGGTTAATAAAATGTTGCAACATGGAATTCCAAAATAATCGGTTATTGCAATCATCATTACGTATCAGCTTTCAAAATGTTTAAGTTGAATCGATTTCTTACTTCATTTTCTTTAACCTCAAACTAACTGTTATTCAGAAAAGTTTAGAAAGAAATACTGAAAATCTGATCACTTCATATCAAGCTTATATTATAATGAAAGGATTTATACTAAGCATTCACGCTTGATTCACTCCAGCTTCTTCTTTGCATAGCTAGATTTAAAACCCAGGAGGAAACGGTCACATGACCTTAAAGCCTCATCCTTTGTAAAAACTCAAGGCTGAAATGAACTCTTTTATCAGCATGACCCACAATATGCTCCAACTCTGCTCGCATTGGAAGATGGAAATCATTATAATACAACAATTGCTCACAGGTTAGACTACATTTATAATAGTTAATTACTCTAACCCTTGGCCCGCAGATGATTTTATGACTTTAGCAACCACTTATTCAAACTACTCAACAGTAAATCAAGAAGACAGCCTTTGTGTGCTTAGTGATTCATGAAGGACTTTGGTCTGACTGCGATGGCTTTAGCTTGTCCATAAAAATACCTTTTAAGAACTTGTTTCTAACATACACATTCAAAAGTAGTTTTATGACTTCCTATTTCAGCTTTTTAATAGATTTAGAGGAATCGTTGGGTCTTTATACTTATGATGCTTAAAATTGCAGCATGTTATGTGTCAAGAGACATTAAGAAATTATGGTTTGGCTTTAGTTGGGCTAATTTTATTACTGAACGTGCCTTCACAGTACCAAACCTAAAGGCTATACACTTTTTGCTTTACTTTTCAAACCGCAGGAATTAATACACAAGCATGATTAATAGACAAAAAACATGTCACATGTCAAATAACACATAGCATAACAATGATCTGGCAACCTCTTGTCTGAGGAGAGGCAGATATTTTTTGGTTGCAGTACCAGCTTTGGCCACAACCACTTATAGTCTCTCATAAAACTTTCACAAAAAATCTCAGCACAAAAATACCGTCAATATAAGCCAAATTGAACTTTTAAATCATCGGTTTCAAACAAACCCACCACTGGCGTGTTCCAAACTGGGAGAGTCTAATTTCTGTTTCTATGCTTTGTGACAAAATTTGAATCAATTTAAAGTTTAAACTCATCTATTTAAATGTGAATTTTCTGACTGAGAGCTGCTCTCCAAACTGCACTGTGCTTAGGAACCTCTTTTTTTTTATTCAGTGAATTTTAATGCTTTTAATGTTTTATCCTTTGCTTTTATTCCTCTGACCTGTTTTAATCTGATGATTTTATTTTTCTTTAAAGCACTTTGATCTAGCAAAATGCATGAAAATATGCTGCACAAATAAATATCCTTGTTTTGCCTAAATAATCAACCATTTGTTCAATGTATTCAACGAGGAAAACATTTTTAACTAATGAAATGAAATGTTCCTTTAATGCTACCAGAACAAGAACAAGCTTATAACTTTTTTGAAAGCAGCTTATTTATAGAAAACTTCATTGAACGCTAAATATCTAGGTTGAGACTAATCAAACAGTTTGCCTGGTCTCACCTACCATCTTATGACAAAGAAAACTGGTTTATCGGCATCCCATAGAGCTGATGTGAGACAAAAAGTATAACCAGCTCTCTCAAATTCTTAGAGTTTTGCATCGTGAGTTCCTTGAATCTTTGAATATTGCTAACAAAGCAAATAGGCTGGTGGTGAGAAACGAGTGACCTCTGGGATTGTCTCTGGCCCTCTTTCAGGACTCTTTTTAAAGCTTGCCCTCATCACATTGGGGGTAATGACACAGTGTTTGCTTTGTGTGCTGATGCGTACCACAGGCTCGGAGTGAGCTAAGTGCTAGCCTCACCCTTCACACAACATGCACGCTTTAGTATTTACAAGGTAATTCTTGCTTCCTGATGAGTAAATTATTAACCAAAGACTGCCCAGCTGATACCTCTGGGATTTTTGCATCTTAATTTAGCTGGAATCATTATTCTCTATTGTTTTGCAATTTCCTGTCTGCCCCCATGGTTTTATATTGATGGTGTAAATAAATTGAAGTCATGTTTGCAACAGTTAAGCAGATCAGTATCTAAATATGAAGGGCTAAACAATGACACAAGTGTCCTTCAAAGGGTTTTCTGCTTGAAAATGGGAAAATGTTCATATCTCTTGCATGTGATTTGCTTCTTCAGTTTTTTAAAAGTGTATAATAGACAGTTGAATACAAGTTCATACATTGACATGTTATCAACAAAGCTTCAAAATCTCTTTTTGGCTGCATACACTTAGTTAAAATGAGTTGAATTCATGAAAAAATGCAATAACCAGCTTCTCTGTGAGAAAATCTTTTATAAAATCAGAAATAAAGGAAAGCCTTTTTAGCATTTATAGCATACATAATCACATTTATTACTACTAACCTCAATCTAATTGTGAACTTATTTATAATAATAATAATAATAATAATAAAAATGTACATTAAATTTATAAAAAATAAGCAGCTCTGCGAAATAGTTAAACAAGAGCATATATTTTATCAACTCATAAGAAACTATCTAAAGTTATTATGTATTAAGAAGGTAAGAAATAATTATACCTAAGCTACACAGCATATAACAATCTAATTTATTTATACCCTTTTAAAACAACTGCAGTCATCCACAGTGCTCAACAGTAAAAAAGATATAATAGAAAAAGTTTATTTAAGCTAAAAAAAGAAGAAGTATGTAACATGAAACATATATGAATTAAACAAAACAAAGATGAAGATGAATAAAACAGAGTTGTCTAAAGTTGGCCCTATTTTAAATACAACCCTGATTTAGTATGCATACATTTCTGTCTTTAAGCAAGCCAAGAAGACCTTAGTTAGTGTAATCAGGTTTCTTTCATAAGGTTTGTAACTATTGTCTCTTCGGGAGCATGTTGTTATTTCAGAAGATTTCAAGGAGTTGTAAAAGTCTCAGATTTAACAGCTGATCGATTTTGAGGGATTTGATTTGTGCCCCGTAGCTTTTGTTCCTTACTTAAGTTTGACATAAATCTCTCAAATCTTCTTTCTTCCATGTCTGTATTCATACAGAATGCAGAAGTATACACAGATTGAATCCATAAAATCCCATAATCCTCCTGTTTGTACTGAGATTACTCTGAAGTGGTTCCAGTTTAGAAGATGGAAGTTTTTGTGATGTACCGTACACGATACCATTCAGGCTGCATGATGCACAATTCTTTCTCTGTGGTCAAGGTTTGTGTGCTTGTCGTTTAATCTCAAGTCTTTGATGGTCTGCAGGTATGTGAAACTGTATGAATGCCCATCATGCGACTCCAAAACCCTCCTCTGTTAGAAGTCATTGTTGCAGTGCTGTGTCTATTCAGTGAGTATTTACTGTATTTGTCTTTTGCACAATCATGCTTTCGCTCCCATTCATTTTTTTTTTGGTTCTGTTTGAACTTGATTGATTGTTTTGTTGACTCCTGTTATAATTTTTTTTTTCAGTTTTGGTCTTCATAGGGTATTGGTGCTGTTTGAAAAAAATGTAACAATTGTTCCTATAGCATCATTCTATAATCATGTCACAGGATTTATGCCACTTAAATGTTTCTACATCCACAGTGTCTACACTGTAAAAAGCAAAAACAAAAATGAAATTCTGTAAAAAAAAAAAAAAAAAACTCAGAATGGGTTGACCAAAATGTTACTTCACATGTATTAATTTGACAGATAGTTCTGTATCGTGTAATGTGTTAAAGAAGAAGACTGTAATGATGTTTATGAAGAAGACTTTGATGATATGTTTGACACGAGGGGTAAAAAGAGGAGTAAAAAGGTCCTGTATCATTGTTTCAGAACTCAAGTTTTTCCTGGTTATTTAGGTGAAACAGATGCAGCTGAAGCCCATGTTTGTGCTAAGAAAGGAGAGATTGCGGTGTTACCATGCAGCCTTGATGCCCCTGACACCATCCAGAACATAGACAGCTCTGTTCCTCAGCACGTCATAGAGTGGCTTCGTCAAGGCTACGACATCCCCATCCTCATACAGCTTGGGGTGCACCCTCGAGTCCATCCTGACTATGATGGTGAGTCGCTAAGCCATCTAAACTAGCTTTTATAAATAAGTTCATGTGATTGCTCTTGCTTTGGGATTAGGTTTAAGGATATTTGTACCTATTAACCATGCTAAGTGCAGGAGGACACAGTAAAAAACTAGTTCAGGCTAATACTGGAGATAGATGAAGTTCTTTTTGGCGTAGTGTTTGGAATTTCAGCTTGGGAATCAAGATCACTATGATTTAAAAAAAAATAAATTCATTTAATAAATGAAAGAAACACTTTTTGGAGACAGTCTCATTCGCCAAACCTCCATAACATTTTTGAACTGTAACGATCCTGTTTTACTATTCTCCTGATTGGTCAAGTCACCTTTACCATAGTTACCATAGCATCAATACAATCAATTGAATTGGATTAGACCTGTAGCTATGGCTTGTCGGTAACAAGCGCAGAATTATAAAAAAACTTGAAAGCTTGACCAATTAATCCTGTTTTGAGGAGACAAAACAGTGGTGGGACAGAGTCATGTCGTTTCACAATTTACGATTGTCTTTTAAAACAAGTTACCCTCACCCTAACTAATTGAACCTCCCTTTTACCCCCAAGTCACATACCTGCGGACTCTGCACCACACCACTGCAACTGGTGTGGATTCAGTAGCTAGATAATATTAGTTTTAAGCAGCATGATACCCCTGTCCCTGGCATTGGCCTATCACAGCAGCAAAGCTTCTAGATCAGAAACTTTAGTTATTTTGTCATCAAAATAAAAAGGCTACTGTTCTAAACGAAAAAAAAAACTTTAATCTATGATAAGCTATGCCAAAAGTGCTAGAACACGACAATGACTGAACAGAGAGCAATAGGGTTAAACACTATTAGCTATCTCGAGAGAGTCAAAGAATGAGAAATTTCCTTTAATTTTAAAATGTTACTGTAGATGGCCCTGTCGATAATATATTATTATATTTTTAACTTATTTCTATAAACCAGATACAACGATTGATTGGAAATATTTATTAGGAAGTGACATACAAGTACCAATACATAAAAAAAATTAAAGTAAAAGTACATGCATACACTTTAATAAAAACGAGAACTAAAAAGTATGTCATAGTAGATTACTTATAATAGTAGATGACCATAATAGCTGTGCAGTTGTTCTGTAGTAACAAATTCATAATAGATTAATAACATAATTAACAGCATAATCAAGCATTGTGAGACAAGTTTATTTTGAGGAGTGAATCTCATTCTTGCAGAAATAAAATTGTGCTAAAAAAAACATTATGTTGCCAAATATTGCCACACAATTTTAACTGGGCAAGTGTCTTTTGTTTTTCTCTCTTTTTTGCAGTAACGAAGCAACATTCTCTCCATTTATAAGAAAAAATTAATGAAAAAATAAGAAATATAATTATATACTTGTTATATAACATATGTCATATCTCACAAAATGTTGTTACACTAGCACATAAATCCCAGAATATGATGAATTACTTGGCTGTATTAAACATGTACACAAAGCTGCCAGGATTTGTAAAATAGTAAAAAAAAAAGATTTGTATAAATAGTCAAAAGTTATGGAGTAATTAATATATAATAATTCATTAGGAGATAGTTACAATATGAAACATCGAGAATAATGGAATTGGTTTTCTTTTTAGTCGTGTTTTTTTCCTGTAGGAGGAAGTTTTGTTTTCAAAGCTTTTTAAAGTCTTTTTTAAAGTCACCCAGTAGTTTAGTTAATACGTAAGACATAAGAACTAGGGACAGTGTTTTTTGATCATTAAAACAAGTCTTCAAAGTACTAACCATGTTGTTGCAGAAGTTTATGAAATACCAAACTAATTTTACATTTCCAAGTTTGAGTGTTCAATGTTTGATGAGTTATAGGTTTGACCTTAGGATGATGAGGATGTGTGACACTTCAGGTCTAAAAGCTTGGGACCAAATGACAGATTACAAATCACACCATAGTAGCCGATGCAGTATCTCTTTCGTGTTCTTGAGTGTGGCTTGGCTCACCGCGAGTCTCAGTTTACAGTAACTCTGCTCTTTTGTGTGGTGTGGGACCTGCTAGTTTCTCCCCCTCTCATTGCTGAAGCCTCTATTGTGTTCTTGGGAGCTGGAATACAAAGGGCGTCTAAGGGGAAAAGAGTTTTTCAAAGGGGTGAAACACCCCCTCCCCTTCTTTAAACCGATAATAGCAGTAATAAAGAAAGAAACAGGCTTCCTCAGTAACGCAGCAGGTTTCTATGCTGAGTTCTCATCTTCCAGGGCTGAGTGGAGACAGGTTCAGGTCTGGAGTTGATGCATGAGTGAATGGCGTCCCTTTGCAATTTAAATAACTATCAAGAGCATCACTTGCACCTGTTCGTGTTGGCTAAGGAATGCAAACTTGGTGTTTATAACTTGGTTATTTGGCATTTGGTTTCAAACAATATATTTAGTCAAGCAATATAGTATGCATAATAGATTGAACTGTGTACGGTTGGAAAAAATATACCTTTTCCTGTGAAAAGACAGCAAGTTAGAATAAATTAGAAACTCTGAGTTGAGAAAAACAAGAATTTAAATGTAACTTAATGCAAGTGCCCTTTAACCTCCTATTTGTTCCTATTATGTGTTATTCTCCTACAGTTCCAGCTCATTTTATATATTCAGTTATATATTGATAATTCATGCTTATAATGTGGTACTGTTATGAGCTTGAACATTAAAAAAAGAACCTTTATTTGTGTTTAATGAGTGATTGCAGGTCACTATATTGTTGAATATTAGACAACATGAATAATTTTGTATTGAAACAACAATTGACAAATTCCTTCTGTATGAAAGTTTAAATGTATTTTAAAACTGTAACATATTTAATCTCTTAATTTGGTCTTTCGTCTTAGTTTTTCAATAATTCGCTCAAATCAACTTCATTAAAATCTTAGCAAAGTAGTTCTTCCTTGATGCAGGAAGGAATATAATGATGTAAATCAACAGCAGAAAAAGGTTAGAGGGCGTAAAAACTGATGCTTTTTTTGTTTAAACAAAGGAGAGAAACAAAGGTTGGGACTTTTTGTGCTTTGTCATACTTGAGGTGGGGTTTATAGGGGCAGTTGGATAATAGGTGAGGTGAATTTTGTTGCCTTAGGCCACATGTGTCTCGTGTGTCTAATTGTGAACCACAGACACTCATATTTAGGAATAGTGTCTGTTAAACCAAATATTTTAGGATTTTTTTAATCATATGTTTCACTTCAACTCTTTTAGCTGGAAAATGATTCTTGGGCTAAGCATGAGGAGATTCTGGTTGGTGATTCTGAACCAACTTTGGACTACTGCTTTACTACTGTTTAGGTTTCTTCATTTAGGACTGTCCTAAACTTTCATGTTGCTAGTTTTTCAGATGAAACATGGTGTTTAGAACTTAAATTGTTGATACAACACATACTGGCATTGTTCTTTTTGTGAGTCATTTGTTTTACCATCACTTGGGTTTCCACAGCTGTCCTAGTGCATCTATGGAGGGTTCTCTTATAATGCAAGTGTACTTCAATGTTGCGCATCATTTAAACCTGCAGGAAAGGTTTGTGCAAGGCACCATTCACCAATACTAATGGCGATTTACAGTTAAGGATACTGTGAGGAATAATAGCTGTTACTGTTAGTGTGATTATTTTTTCTGTATAACTTAAATGTTTGCTCTGTGAAAAGATAGAAAAAATATTTTACTATATTACTGAGTTTGAATTTTAAAGGTGTTTTTAAGTTTTAGCTTGTATCTTTAGATTTAATTTAGTTAACATTTTGACAAAAATAAAGATTGCTATTTATATATTATATTTATCTGATTATAGAAAAAATTAAAACAATCTGTTAATAACTAGTTAAACTAAAACAGATAAAAAGTGAAACGTTAAACAAAAATATGTACAAAATAATACATAAATGTACAAATTATTTATATATATTAAATAAAAATAAAAACGAATTCATGGTGTGTGATAAAATAAGGATATTTATCCACTGCAGATTAACTTCTTGTTCTGGTTTATTTCATGCTTACTGTCTCCAGAATAGGGCTTGATATTGTTTGGAGTTGTTTCGATACCGGTGCCAAAACCGATATTTTAGAAAAGCTGCAAAATTATTCCGTTTGACTCAAGAATACATTTTTTTTAAACAAAAGATGTAATGCTTAAAATGTAACATATTCATATATATATGCATCTCACTGCTTTATAGTCTCCTCCGTGTGCGCTCAAAAGTGAAATTAAATTTGACATGATTCCTTCTTTACATCCACCTGCTGTGAAACATTTGTAACACATTTCCGTGTCAATTATTTCGTGTGTAATGTAGCCACACTTTCGACCGTTTCCTTACAGGGATTTAGTTTAAAGCGAGTTAATTAATTTAACAAGCTAAGCTAACGGCAGCCCACTGTTGCTTCTGGGTGATGACCAAGCAAGCGTGTAACATTTTTTCCTGCATTCGCAATCTTTTCTGAGGATCTTATCTGCTGTTGATTTGTTAAAAGGGGAGATGAGGGACTCGCTCATTCATTGAACTATCTCTGTGTCCTTGTAACTTGACTGATAAATTGAATGAAGATAGAAGACGTTTCGACAGCTCAGGCTCTAAAGTGGCACCGAAACGGGGAACCAGTTTTCACATTCTGTTTCGGTCCAGTCCAAACCGATTCTAGAGGTACTGGATCCATATTGGATCCGGGTTTTGGTATCCAGAATAGAAAAAAGTTGTAAGCTCATTTGTTTTTGGTTTGACTTCATGAACCATGCATGAAATCACAGGACCCTGAACCATAATTGGTTTAAATATAAAATAAAACCTTGAGTCACAAATGTCCAGTCCATTTGCAGCAATTCACACTATTTGTGGGATCAATCCAAGCGGGTTCCCAAGAGCCCATCATGCAGAATCAAATTTCAAAAGATAACAGTGTCTTGAACCACAATGCAAAGAAAACAGATGACGACTGAAGACTGAAACCTGAGCTTGGCTTTCCTGAACTGAAACCGGAGAGTCCCTACCTGGAAACCTTTACAAGCATGTGACACAGTGTCTCTGGGATAGGCAGTGGATTGGATTTAAACTCCAGGTTTCATAGCCTCGAGTCACTCAGACTTCATTAATCTCCATCATATCAAGGATTAGACCCAGCCAAATTCCTAGAAAATGATATTATATGACCCTGGTAGCATCTGAAAAGCACTATGAATAATTGTGGATGCATTTCTCCAGAGTTAATCATAGGTTTCAGAACACTGTATATGTTATTCCATATGTTGAGTAGACTAATATTAGTTTCTCCTGAGACTTGATTCAGTGTCAGCTAAGCAACGGAGAGAGGTTTGTTTGCTCGACTGTGATCTGCTCAGTGGGAGATGAGTCCTCCGTCATAAGTAAACAAGTTGAGTTCAAGCGTGGCTGTTAGAACTTTTCATGAATAAGAGCCTAACCAGGAATCACAACTGATGTTTGTATGCTACACGTGTATAGAGGTTTGTTAAAAGACACGTCTGATCTAAAATAAACTTAACTTAATTAGTTTTTTTTGTAATAACAATCACACTAGGAAGGGTTCTACATTCTATAACTTTTGTTCATGTATTTATATTGTTTTAGTCAATGATGTGATGTTTAGTTGCTGCTTTTATTAATCTGTCGAAGAGATATTTATGCCTTTAAAAACATAAATAAAAGCTTGTATTTTAGTGAATAAACCCTTATAAACCAGTTTAACTAAAATAAATAAAGAAGTGAAAAAATACAAACAAAAAAAAATCTGAAAACAAGGAAAGTACAGTTTTTTTTGTTGCTAAACGTTTTATTCTTTTTTTTTGTTTCCAGTGTTCTCCTATCACACGCTTGTCTGAAAATCAAAAGTAAATGGCTAATTTCCCTCTAATTTGAAGGTTTAATTTTTGCAGTTTCATCTTTGGTTTTAATTTTACTGAAAAAGAAAAATATATTGTTCATCATTGCCAAAACATAGATAAAACTTTAGTTCATTTAACTATCTTTTTAAATGTTATATAAATGAGGCTTCTGTTAGATTTTATGTTCTATAAAAATTCATAGTTTTAAAAATGTTTGGGCTAGTTAAGAGATGTTAGCGTATTTTATTGAAAATGAGAACAATTTGTAATAAACTAGTTAAACAAAAAAATGTATGAAAAAGTAATAATGATATTAGCAAACAAGAGACAAAAAAGTATTTTTTTGTTGCCAAACCTTTTATTCTTTTTTTGTTTCGAGTGTTCTTCATCACATGCTTGTTTGAAATTCAAAAGTAATCACCTGACCTTCTTCTTAGCTCTCGAGTTTAAACTCCTCTCTAAGCCCAACCCTCTGAACTGATTTTAATCCCTGTCTCCACGGCAACTAAATTCAAATCCAAACCACTTGCACCGGGTGCCATAGCAACCTTTCCAGGTTGGGTTGTTCCCTCAGTCTTGGGCTGGACAGGATCACTCTCTGTGCCCCTGATCATGGAAACACACCCCTGTCCCTGTTTTCCATGAATCTTTCTTCAGTGAGTCTGAAATAAAGAGAGGCGGATGCGCTGCCATGATGTCTACTGTTATCTCAGGCTCACTTCTGTTTCCACAGCTGCTCCTCTGGGGAGAGCTGCTAATGACTCTAGTCACTGATGATTTTCATAAACACATCATGGTGATGTGCCATGCTTGGACCTATCACGTGTTTAAGAATGATCCAGTCTATTTTTTAGAGAGTTTATATTTTACGTGGCTTCTGTAGAC
The DNA here is from genome assembly GCA_900490495.1 of Danionella dracula. NCBI lineage: Eukaryota > Metazoa > Chordata > Actinopteri > Cypriniformes > Danionidae > Danionella > Danionella dracula. The sequence continues at coordinate 2,132,722 of UELW01000006.1, forward strand.
AAAGTTTTGATTATTGAACCTTTAAATGAAGAGGGGATGGGGTATGCGTTGGCAACATGACTTCAGTCACCTGGCAACGCAACTGAGAGATTCAGTTTCACAAACTGAAAAGATTGAATCCAAAACCCTCAGCCTCAGGAGAGCATTTATTAGAGTTTTGAACCGTGTTTTACTGACTCAACAAAATTAAATAAAGTCTTGTGGAAGGTGATTTTAAAACTGTCTGTATGAAAAATATTGGAGTTAATATAAAATAAACATACCAAAATAAAATGATTAAGTATAAAAACAATTCGATACCAATCAATAAAAAATATATACAAAACCAGATATGCTAATAAACTGATTTGTAGTTGTTGTTAGATTTGTAGAAAATCAAATGACTGAAGTTTGTTTTCATTAAAGGTGCCCCTTTTGAAATATTTTTTAATAAATGTGCAATTTTGAATATATTAAAATAAAAAAAATAATAAAAATATATTAAAAAGCTGTACACTTTCATTCATGTTCTTTCTGTGTGTTTTCCATCTTTATCAGAATGGAGCATCCTGGTTTTATTGAGTTATGTATTGTGTCCAGGTCGAGTTTCACTCATCGGGGGCACATCACTCCAGATAAGCGCGCTTCTCCCACAGGATGAGGCCTGGTATGAGTGTCAAATCTTACCCCTGCACAAAACCACAGATGAAGCCAGAAGCCACGGGAGCTGGACTCTGCTGACTGTCACAGGTGAGACTCCATGCATCAATTATTGATTGATTTAAAGAAAGCATATCCTGTTTTTCCAGCAGTGTTTTAGACCATTAATGAGTCAAGACTCAGACAGGGCCATTGTTCTCATACAGTTCTGCTATTCAGACCTGCAGTGAACAATGAGTGATGCACATGCACCTGCTGGAGAACCTGTGTGTCCCTGTCAGACACACCTCACGGCTGTTTCGGCCACATTAAAGAAGCCATTCAGGACTGGGTTCAGTTTTCACTTCATCGTTTGTTTTAGCGTTGGGATTTCAAGCTGGTCAAGCGTCTTGGAGACCGAAGGGGAATTAAAGGAGACAGGTTAACAATATTATCAATTAACTATGTCCTTTGGTTACTAGCTTTTAATCACTAGACCAGATGTGAGGCTGCTTAAGACGATCTGTTTTATTTCATATTTATAGGGATACTTTCACATGCACAAAGTCTATTTTTGTCTTAAATCAGATGTTTTGTATGCAGCTGTTCACATTGTTTTTAAACAGCTGATTGTAGAGTGAACATATTCAGCTTCAAGAGTGAGCTAGATGAGAAGACGAGAACAGCCAGGCAGGACACTATTTTAAGGGATGAAGCTACACATAATGTTATTTCTAGTGAGACTTTAAAGGGTGGGTTTATCATGGGTGGGCACTTTTATTCCCAGTAGAACAGCACTGGTTTTCGTTTTCCTTACAGTGCTAAAACAGGCTATGGTTGAAGGGAATACCATGGTATTAATTGACAAACTTTGGCATAAAGCTTCTCTCAGTGGTGGAAAAATATAGTTAAATAGTTTAGAACTGTAGTTAATTTATAGTTTATTTACTCCCTGAACCAAGATGTTCAATTGAAATGTACAGGTTTCAAAAAGAATACCACCACTTTGAAACTAAAGAACTCTGTAAAGAAGAAAAGAAGAGCTAAGCATGTTCTGTCATCAATTTAAGGAATCTCTGAAGTTTCATTTGGTTAAAAAAAAAGTATACATTATGTTCACACCAAAAAGCAGAAAACCTAGTCCTGCACCCCAAAGTGGACACATAAAATACCAAATTTATCTGCTTGCAAAAATTTGCCTAAAACCCAAACCCAATTAGGTGGGTATATGGAGGAGGTGCTTCAGTTTCTGGAGAGCTCTCCTGTCCTTCAAATAAGTTTCCCACAGCGTCTTCCACTTATTTCAACACACCTCAACTACAAATGCAATAACAAATCTGCAGGACAAAGATAGCTTAGTAGTTAAAGCTAACAGAGTGTCATTAAATTCCCAATGGCAGTAGAAAACCTAAAAAAACAACAGCTTTTTCTCCTCTTTACCTGCAGTCACAAAGTTCTTATGATCAATTGGATTGGACATACCCATTTAGAAAGCAGTTTTATTTACTTATACTGCTCTGTGACAAGAAACCCTAATAGAATTATCCTACATCTCACAGATCATAAAGTACATGTCTTGGTGTTATTATTTTTTGTTTAAATTAAATGATAAATCCTTCAAGGAAGATCCTTTTGTGTCTTGTTTTTGTAAAAGGTTTGCATACTGATGAACAGCAAACTTGCTTTGCTATTTTTTTTTTTGTTGTTGTTTGGACCTCCCTCCAGATTAAACAAGTCACTATTCTACAGCAAGCTGATCTGATTGTTTGGGGGAAGCAGAATTCTGCAAAAGTTCAGATTTCGCTTCTGAATTGTCTGCTTTTCTGCTTGTTGGTTTGAGCACAATTTTATAATTTTATGTACATAAATTACTTTTAAGAAGGGGGAAAAATTGAACAATGGTCTTTATGGACAACCTGTCCTTGAGGATTCATTAAATTGTGAACAAACCTTTGTCATTCATTTAAAAATACGGACTGTTTTTTGTTAATGTTCTTGTCTAGCACCTCCTGTGTTGACTGAAACCTCTCCTCTGCAAGTTGAAGTTTTTGTGGGTCGATCAATAACTCTGACATGTGCTGCGTTGGGAAGTCCACAACCTGTAATCACCTGGACTAAAGATGGAGAACCAATCAAACCACAACACAAAGTTAAGGTGAGAAGCTAGTATAGGAAATTGTCGACATATGCTTTTAAACTCCTTGTTCTATTTAAAGTAAGGGTTTACACATGAAAAATGCTTTTGTATCATCTAAATAGAGTCCATTAGATGGCTGCTTTAAACCACTACAAGCTGTTAATGTTTGTAATCTGTTTCCTTGAAAAGATAAATATTTCTATAGTCAACAATAAAAGTGTTTCTATTTTTAGGATTGCAATCTCTTTGACCTCGATATTAACAGATATTAACAAAACAAATTTCAAACCCACAATGCATTTTTCTCACTCGTCTGGCTCTCCTTGCAATACTATAGATAACAAATGGAAGTTTGGCCTTCCATACCGTGAGCAGAGAAACATCAGGCCTGTATCAGTGCCATGCTTCCAACTCTGAAGGAAGTGCAACTCATGCTACACAGCTCAAAGTGATTGGTAAGTCTGCACTGATGCTCCTGATTAAAAAAAAATTGTGTTCACGTTATTTGTATACATTCTGAATGAAAAGAAAATATTTTTTTTTATGTTTATTTCATCCAAAAGATGTCTTTACTTATAGCTTTCACCCTAATTTGGTGCCACATAGTGCTCCTGCTCAAATTGGGTCGGGCACACCCACTTAATAATAAGCAGTCTTATTTACTTATAGTGCACTGTGATCAGAAGTCATAATTTATTATTGTCCAACAGCTGACATATAATAAAGTACTTGTTCTGCTGTTTCCTGTTTGAGTCCTAAAGAAGGATTTTGCGAGTAATCAGTCCTACATTAAACAATAAATAACAAATGTTGTTCATTTATGAGCCAACAGTGTCATCTAGTGGCCTTTGTCTTAGGGCTGTTTATGTTCATTTTCATATTCAACTCTGAAAACTAGGTCTGTCATATGCTTCATTTGCACTTAACACGAAGCCTCAGTACAGCTGAGAAATTAAAGCAGCATTTTTAAAAAGAAATATTTTAAATATGAGTGTTTTTTTTTTTTTCGGAAATAGACATTTAATGAAATATCTCCATTAACTCGACAGGCTTGATTAAATGTGTCACAATTATAAGAATCTTTTATCTTTTTTATAATATGAAAATAAACAGAAAAATAGTTATATATTTATTCTGCTTATGCACACTAGTGTTGTATACTGTATAGTAAAAGTTAATTATGAATTACATACAATGTTTAAAAGTGGAACTAAAGCTCATTAACAGCAGCTGTTACAGATTCTTGTTAATGAGTTTATCTATGAAGTAGTTTAGTGTGAAAATCCAAAAAGCACAAAACATTTCTTAGAAGTATAGAAGGAATAATTTAAAAATGTATCATGCCTGCAAGCCATATTAATTTAATTCCCAGGATGGTAACTAACATTTTTTTATTATTCATAACAGGACCTCCAGTGATCATCATTCCTCCAACAGACACTGTTCTCAACATTTCCCAGGATGCCAAGCTCAAGTGTCAGGCTGAGGCCGACCCACCCAACATGACTTATGTGTGGCAAAGACAAGGAGATGATATTTACCACATACAGTACGTTCTACTCAGAAAGGGTTCTATATTTACAGAAACAGAGCACTGATGCAGCCATGGCTGTGTGTGTGTGTTTTAGGTCTCTGAAGTCACGCGTTAAAGTCATCGTGGATGGTACACTGCTAATATCACAATTGACTCCAGAAGATTCTGGGAACTACACCTGCATGCCCACTAATGGACTTCCTGTCTCTCCTTCCGCCTCTGCTGTCCTGACTGTGCAACGTGAGTATGTTGTATGTCAAGATCAGAAAACAAGATTAATCTCCCAATTATTGTGAATAGGACTTTTTACTTAAAATCCACCAAGGAATTGCTTAATGAAATATTATTTTAGTGTTTTTATAACTCCCAGTTTTTATGGATTATACACAAACATCATATACACAATTAATGTTTGATGTTTACTTATTTAGATTAAATTATAAAGGTATATGATTTTACTGTCCAATTTATAAGTTGATATTTCTTTGAAATTATTTAAATGTATACGTTTATCAAATTTCATGCATTAAAACGTCCATGACGTATTGTTCCTTTATTGTAAAAGCAGCAGGTTTTTTAAATAAAAAAATAGGCATTAAAACACGATTTAACTGCAATAAATAAATAAATTAATACATTTAAGTTTGGTCACAATACAGTAACTTCTGTTTCTATCTTACAAACATAATTACTACAATTTTGTCACTTGCATTAACATGTAATCTTTATTAAAAATAAAGTGTTAAATAAAGTAAAAAAAAAACTCAGACTTCTGAGACAATCCTGAGAAAAAAAGTCACAATCCTGAAAAAAAAGTATTTCTTTAATCTCACAATTGTGACTTTTTTTTCCTCAGAATTGTGATTTTTTTTACTACAGTGGCCCTCATCCTTTTCTGCACATCTCAATTAATTTTTATTTAACTTTTTTTTGTTTTCTTGTTTTCTTAATACATTGACACATAAAAGTAAAATATTTTTTCTTGCTTTACATGTACCTCCATCTATTGTTGATCTAGGAGTCTTTAAAAAAAGTGTTAGCTTTTTAAATGTCCTGACTCACAAAAACACATATCTTTGAATATTTCACAACATATTCTCTCTTGTGTAACAGCAGTGCAAAGAAAAATCCAGTCATGTGCTGTGATTGTGCCAAATGTTTAAAAGCCCCGGCTGAATCATAGCCATTATAATTTATAGTTCACGTGGGTGTTTTGAATCATCCGTTGATAACCCTGGGCTTCCAATCTGCTGACAATATAACCGTTCTTTCACAGACCCAGCACAGGTTGTACAGATGCCAAAACTGACCTTCCTCCCTATTGGCATGAGGGGAGTCATCCCCTGCCCCTTCAGAGCACAGCCACCATTAGAACATGTTGACTGGTTCAAAGATGGAAAACAACTGGAGTTAGGATTGGTGGGTAATAACTGATTTCCTCTGTAAGCTGTAATCAAAGTATTGATTTTAATTGAGCATCTATGCTTCGTTCCTGCATTAATGATGAACACAAGTCTCTCTTAAAAGCCATTTGCTTGATATTTCTGAGAATTATTGTGGACATCTTTCAACAGTATCCAGGATGGACGCTGACCTCAGAAGGCTCTATCGTCATAGCAACTACCAATGATGATGCTGCTGGGGTGTACACCTGTACTCCATACAACAGCTTTGGCACAATGGGTCGGTCTGAGCCTACCACTGTTATTCTACAGGTGAGGTTTTAAACATTGCCATTTAAAATGTTTTAACATGTCATGATATCTAAATACGACATGCACATTTCTATGTTTTCTTTGAATTTTTTTTTTATAAACCCAAGCCTCAAACATTGTACAAACACAGCTAAATTTGCCCCTGCAAGAACGTTTAGGAAAAATGCACAACGTTTGAACTCTGAGCTTTAGGTAGGAAGATGGTGGTGATCTGGGGGGTACACATACATGAAAAAATCCTTAAAAGGACCTTAAATCATTATAGAGATAAAATATAGTAGACACAAGGGTTCGTGAGTCACACTTACAAGGCATTGCATTACTTTCCGAAAGTAGAACGTTTAGTTATTTTTCTAAGATTTTTTTAATAAAGAACGTGTGTTTTTTCCAAAACAAAAGTTGTTTAAATGTACACATTTTTCCTGCAAATTTTTCTAGAAAAGAGACACAACAATCTAGAAAAACATAAATCCTTTCAGTTTATCTCTCTGTTTGGTCCCGCAGGATCCTCCATCATTCAAAGTCTCTCCTCAAAAGGAGTACAGAACGGATGTTGGGACTGTGCTTGTCATTCCTTGTCAGATGAATGGAAATCCAGCTCCAAGAGTCAGCTGGAAAAAGGTGTGTTTTTGCTCTGCTACTGTATTCTTTTCAGGTTTTCTTGTAACAGAAAATTGAAAGCAGAAATAAAGAGTAGAAAAAAAAATTGTAAAACAGATGTTCAAATCAAAATTTCTATAAAATGTTACATACGTTTAGCACTTATCTATAACAAAAAATTGGTTTGTCTGCTTTTGCTGATTTTTCTTTTTTACAATTATAGATCAGAAATGTAATTAGATAGCAAATCTTGCTTATAATTGAACAATAATAATGTGTAAAAGTCATCATAAATCACAAAATATATTTTTTAAATTAAGCAAAAACGTTTCATCAAGCAGTGTTGCTTCTTAAACTTTTTTTTTTATCTAGCTACAAACCTCTCAGCTCAGCTTCCACAGCTTTAAATACCTCTCCCCATTGCGCTCTCTTTCTTTCTTGAAAGGCTTTGTGCATTCTTAAACTAAGCAATCTTGCTCAGTGACGGAGATGCTCTCCACTGAAGTCTACCATAATCTAAAAACAATACTTAAACTGGCTGTATTTATAGGCTGCACACACTGTTCTCTCTGTACTTGAACATGTTTCTGTTTAACACCTTCAGACCTGAATTCTTTTCTAGGTCTATAAAAATACAAAATATTAATTGTTTGTCTCTAATTGTAAAGTTTCTAAGGGGGAAAAATGTGTACTTTTGTGTCTCATAAATACTTATGTGTCTAGCTTAAAAAAACATAGCTTAAAAAATTACCAAAGTGTAGTTTTGTTTATAGTTTTTTGACGATAAATGTTTTTCTTTTTAACCCAACGTGTGTAATAATGCTATTGTGGTGTGTCATTAAAAATAAATGATATTATCTAGTGATTCTTTTGTGTGACTTTTGGAGCTGCCAATTGTTACTTTTCTGAGGAATTGGCAACAACATAAAGAGATGCCCTAGTTTGACACATATAGCCAGAATGATGTGAATGGGAAGTATTATTAGATAATTTACATTTTCTGCATTTATATGGATATATCCGCTCTTCATTTACATCAGTTTTCAATTAAAATGTGTGTTTAATCGCATTACACGCTTCATTCTGACTCTGCTTCTCTCAGGTGGGGACGGCCCCTCGCTCACTGTTTACCGTGACAGCAGATGGCTCCCTCACTCTTCATCCTGTCAGTAAAGACCACCAGGGGGAGTGGGAGTGTAGCTCCAGCAACCGAGTAGCCTCCGTATCCACTAGAGCAACAGTCCTTGTGCTGGGTAAGAGGTCAACCCTGATAAATTAATATTTTAGTGCAACAAATATTCTACACATTGTCTTTCTAAACGTAATAGGGTTTCAAAAAATAACATTTATAAAGTTAAAGAAGGATCTGATTATAAAAGGAAAAGACACTTTTGGGTTCAATGTGAGTGACATTGTGAAAACAACTTCTGGGAAGTGTCCCCCAAGCCGAATAGTGGTTTAGGGTGAACTTGCTGTCTCACTTCATGTGTCACCCATTTGTCACACATAATGTTTCACACGTCTTGCTCGCGGCTCATTCACAGGTACAAGTCCTCATGCAGTGTCATCACTATCTGTGATCCCAGGAACAAACCAGGCCAATGTTTCCTGGCTGCCTGGCTTTGATGGAGGGTTCTCACAAAGATTCACTGTCTGGTTGGTATATGACTTGTTGGCGTTTATCACTGTAATCATGGAAAACTGTGTTTTTTGTATTAAGTAGTCTCAGTACAGCCCCTCTAAGGTCTTAGCCCACCATTAGAGATTTTGTTGTTGTTGAAGCAGTAACAGCATAATAAATTTATACGTAATTGTCTCTGAGTCTCTCCACAAACGTGAAAACATATTATAATTTTGATAAAAAAAATTCAGACTTGACTATTAAAGAAGCAGTGTGTTACATCGATGGAGAAAGCATACATACTGTGCATGAATAATTAAATAAGCGAATAAATAAACAAAGGATGCCTACATTGAATGACAACTTACAACCCGCTATACTTCATGATCAGCTCCCAGAAGGTCTTAAAAAAAGACCTGAAATAATGTACTGAAAAATAAAAAAATAAACAGAATTTATATGAAACACAAACTAAAGTTTGTACAAAAAAGTTCATTAAAATTTTATTCCATTAAATAAAATATTGCTATTTGGAATAATGTTGTTTAATTGTTGTTAAATAGGCTTGTTATTCACAGTCCTTAGATGCATTTCAATTAAACTACAATGGTAAAGTTTTTTCTGTTCACAAATCATTTCAAATAAAGTTTTTAATTATATATTTTAGGTTTAAGCAGGTGTCTGGAACACGGAAGGAGGAAAAACAAGAGTGGCTGTCTTTCTCAGACCTTTCCGCAGAGAACAGACTGTTGGTCACCAATCTCCAGCCTGTCACTGAGTACCAGTTCCGTGTCACAGCTCAAAATAAAATTGGCACTGGACCCTTCAGTGAAATCATCACCATCAAAACTCTGGGTAATAATGAGCTGGGGATAGGAGATTTCATTACTGCGACCAGATTTTCTTACGGTTATGTGGGATGTGAAGTTAAATTATCCTATCAAATCTTTTTATGTAGCAAAATGAGCTCTAGTGAGCTCAAGGTAGTTAAAGCAAATCTCCAATTTTGGTTTCATTGGATTATGTAAACATTTATCCTGTGTATTGTGTCCTCATTCTGACCCAAATTAATGTAGCACCATCTGTGCTCATGCTACACACTGTGGATAATTGAATCAAACAAGCTGCTCATTTTAGCCTCTCTCATATTTAATATATACAGATGCACGTCCCATTGTGGCCAAGCTGTTCCCTCCGACAAACCTCTCAGTCAATACGAGTTCAGAAGGATTTCTCCTCTTGTGGTCTGTGCCTTATTCCACCCAAGCAGCCATCGACAGTTTTGTACTACAGTCACGTCTTGAAGGAGAAGAATGGGTGAATCTGAAAGAGAATATTAGCCCTGATGAGAGGAAAATATTTCTTCCAGGGTTATGCAAGGTAGTCAAGCTCCTTAAACATTGATTGGTATTATAATAATTCAGTCAGCTTGTCAGTTTTAATTAATAAAATGCATGCTTCCTTACCTTTTATCCCTATTCTGTCAACTGATGGCGTGCAACTCTTTGAAGGACTGCAAGTATAAACTGAGACTTCTCTCTCAGTGTGGAGATCAGCTGAGCATGCCTAGTGAATCAATCAGCATATCAACCATTGGTTTGTACACTCTAAACTTCCTTGTTTTCTAGAAACCTCAATCTCTAATAAACCAGTAATTCTAACTGTCTCCACAGGAATGAATATGCATCCAGCTAGTTCCCGCCTCCTTGACTTCCCTGACCGGCTAATGGCTGGTGTAATGGGTGGAGTGGGACTCATTTGCCTTGCTCTCATCCTGACCCTTGCAATAGTTTGTTTCATTTTTCAAAAAAGGAGCCGAAGGCGCAGACATATTATCAAGGGTAAAGAAACATCACTTTAAAATGTTCAAATATGTTTTAAAGCTTTAGTGTGCTTTCCTTGGAGGGTGCTCTCAGTTACTTGAAAATGTTATCCATGCATGATCATTTACCTTGTCATTCATCCCACTGTAAAATCCATTCAATCCTTTCAGATCTCCCTCCTGCATTGAATAAAAGCTCTCCTGTAAAGTAAGTTAAAATCTTTCACATAATAAAATCTTTGTCTTTGTCCAAAAGAGCTCCATTCATTGCATTCTCACACTTGACCTTAGCAGCCCTGATGACACCCTTAAGCAAAGACTCCTTCCAACTCGTCCTCTCTCCTACTCCTCCTCTTCTTCTAACCACTCCTCCCTTGAAACGTCAAGTCGCAATAATTTTCCAGACCAACCTCAACAACATCTCCCTCAAGTTAATCCTCAATCCCAGCCCTCCCTCCCTGAGAGTAATCTCCAATGGTCATCAATTGGCAGAGGGTCTTCTGTGGAGTTTATCCACCGTGGTCCAGATGGACGGTTTGTTATGCATTCTGGTGAAGTTCTCAATGATGCCACTTCTCAGATAAAAATAAACCCAAGTCCAAATTACGAAAGCAGAATCCAGAAATCACAGTCTTTGAGATCCAGCAGAGATGACCAGCGAAAGCCACCCTTTGTTCTTTCAGTGGATCTTCCACCTTTTGGATCCGACTTTAATCCATCCAACAGAACACAACCTATGGTTAAACACCTCTCATTGAGTGGATACTACATGCCAGTCATGGAGCGAGAGTTTATGGATGAACCCGAGCAGACAAGCCTTTCATCAGACTGCAGTGACTCTGTCCTGTATCCCAATTCAGAAAGTACCCAGTGTCAGGACTCGGTGAAACAAGGGAACATCCATTCTACAGCCAGCACTCTTGTTTTACAAATGGAACACGAGAGGGAACAAGGCAACCTAAGTCGCTGTTTAAAATTGGCTCGTGAGAGAGAGGAGCTTGAAAGAGAGTTGCGTAGGTACACAGATCGAAATTCAGGCCAAGAACTGACAGATGAAGATTATGGTCAAATCTGGAAAACCCAAGGCTCTTTAATACCTCAAGTTAGTCACCAAAACATGAGGCATATTTTGTTATCTGAGAATACTAGCATGCTGAAAGGAAGATCTGCTTCTTGCATTCCATGGGAAGAAAGACACAAGATTTCTTCTGCTAGCTTGGTCCCACTACAAACCTGTAATGGAATTGATGCAAAGTATAGACAGAGCTGTAATACCGTACAACGGTCCAACTACCAAAGGTCTCGAAGTTTAGACAGAGAGGAACACAGAAAAACCAAAACATGGGACCAAAGACGAAGTAGGACTCCTGTTGGTTCTAGCCATGGTTACGTGATGGATGAACAGCGAATCTACCAATTAAAAAAGAATGACATTAGGGGAGGGCACATTGGTGACCACAGAAGCCAGCGATTTTTTGACCCATGTATCTCATCCTCTTCCGACGATGACCGGTGGAAGACAATAGATAGAGGCACTAGACAGATTGATCCAATCGACGATCATTCAGAGATGAGTGTAGATGGACCTGATCTTGCAATCTCAAGATCCCTGCAAAATTTTGACCCCGGTTACGAGACATTAGACTTTGAAAGACCCAGGTTAACAGTGGAGGAAAATCAATTGAGCTCAAGAAGGCAAGATAAGTTTAACAACACTCCAAGAAAAAGCATGTCTCACGTTTCTGGAACAATGCCCCAAGAAACAAAGCCTCTGGGATCAAGTAACAGTAATCAACAAAGGAGCAGTCAGAGTTTAGACTCAAAATTGCACAAAGAACAGTTTTTGACCCCTGATGCATGGATAGACTCGTTAACATCGCCCTTGGCATCCAGACCAAACTCTGTGATAGATGAACCCAAAAGTACCTGCATGGAAGATGATTCATATGTGTCTTCCAAAACACAAATGAAAGGTCCTCAAGAAACTCGAGATGGTTTCAACAATGAGTCACAATCCAAAAAACCCCCGGTGTTAGAAAATAGGACTTCAAACTTACCACCAGGAAGCTCCAGCTGGCCCAGGCCTTATTGTTCATCCCTGCCAACATTGCAGTCTATAAGACATGACCCAAATCAACGGGTTGAGAGAGGCGACGACATAGAAGAAGACATACAGGAGGATAATGAAGTTACCAGATACAGGAATAATTCTGAGACTGAAGGAAGTTATAGAAGTTATGCAAGTCAGAGTAGCGGCAGAGGCAGCATGGATGCTCCTAACATAAGGCAGTTTTCTCTGAGTCCCCCTCTCACAAGCTCCCTGCAGATGACTGAGGAGAGTGAAAGAGATGAGGCAGCGCTACATGAGTCTGAACAGCTAGAACGGTAAGATTTATCACATTTTTTTCCATATCCTTGACACTATTTCTACTGTTTATTGCTATGCTCTTTGCTTAACGCTTACATGATATCAGTTTATGCAATGTGATATAAATTTGTGGTATATGGAACAAAATGATTCACAATTTTTATCTTGTGGGGTTAGATGTAAAAGGCACTCTGTGGATGAAAGTTATGAGTGGGATTCAGGCTATGTCCCAATGCATCATCTAGGATCAATCAGCAAAGAGAAGCAATGCAGCAAGAAAGAAAGCAGACCCGATATTAACCTGAAACAAACATGTAAGAGATTTTTGTTCTGTGTTTTGATGCTATATAGATTCTACACACTATTCTAGACATATTTTGAACATTATGCCTAAATTATTAATGTCACAACTTGCAAAAATTGCAATTATTTCTTAAATAGAGTCCTGCACTTCTGTAAGACTCAACACTGAACTGGGTGAATACTTGTACAGACAGGAGATTATAATGATTAGCAATGCTCTGTTAGGATCTGCTGCACAATAGCAGCAAGAGCTATTCAAGAAAATCAAGGACAGAACCTTATTCTCATGTGGTTTATGCTCTGAACTATAAAAGGCCTGAAAAGCCGATACATGAGCACTGTTGGAGAGAGCTAAACATCTTTGTTTATTTTCTACTTTTTTAACTAAAAGGTCAGAAAGTGAAAGTAGAACAAATACCAGTGTAGAGAGAAGAAGCTGTGAAAATAAATGTTAACCTACTTAATTTAGCACTGACTTAAAACTATTTAAAACAGCACTGAATATTGGGGGAGCGGAAAAAATCTGCTACACACAGGTTGCACCCACTTTTAAACTCCTCTTGACTTAACAAAGACTCGTAAAGAAGCATCAGTGGCAGGCTTATCATTAGGCAAAAGTAGGCGGCTACCTTGGACCCTAACTTTTTTACCACAGATTGCCATTAATCTCTTGAATTGTATAATTGCACTGCATTAATTAAATTGCTCTGTATTCACAAATTAGTTTTTTTACCCATCTAGTAAGCTGCCACATGTTAAGCACATACTGAGAATCTAAAATACTTTACAGTAAAATGCTTTAGTGCTTTTTAGTTTTTAGTGTTAACCAGATGTATGATTTTAGTTTGAAATTTCACGTTTACATTTTTGACATGACGACACTCCAGGAGGTAAAATTTTTACTATTTAATTCAGCAAATTCAAGCATTTAATCTCAAAATTTCCAATTGGAGTCCCTGTGCATTTTTTTTGGCCTTGAAATCCAGAATGACAAAATCCTCCTCTGGGTAGAAATCCTCCACTGAATACAAACACGCATTTTGCTAAATAAAAAAACCACTTTTTTGCTAAACAACCCACTTTTTAAAAAACACTTCAAAAAAGAGAATAATTCTGCTGTTGTTAAGCTTGTGGTAGACAAATTATGATGAAGAGCTCTTTATATAGTTTGATATATAATATATATTATTTATATAAACATTTAAAGAATAATTCCTCTTTTCTTTTTTAGAAGTATTCTCTCTAGTGGCAAGAATACATGTTGTAACTTTGCAATAATAATTATCTCTTTTCATCTTTGTCTTTTCAATCAAGGTCTTGACCACTTGTCTGGTTTGAAGGGATCCATTCCATTATATGAGCTTTCTAGGATCCCTCCACCTCAAAGCAAACCACAATCAGCCCATGCCCATGAGATTCAGAAGAGCTTCAGCTCATTTTTAGACCCAGAGCTTGACACTGTGCTTTTCTGACAGGTAAAGAACTACTTGACATTAGATGGTGCGTAGGGGATATCAGAGAAGTACTCCTGAGAACGCTATGGCACTATATGACTGAACTCACACTGTAGGACACTGTAGTAGAATTTTTATACTTATGAGACATGATTTATGAACACAATCGCAAACAGCCATTTATTAGTTGTTCCAAACATGAATTAAACTCATACCTTGTTATCAATGAAGAATGTGATCACATTGCAAGCACCATGGAGAGAGAAAGGGAGAGTAAGGAAGAAAGAGAAGAGAGAGAGAGAGAGAATGAGCAGCCCTTCTCTGAGCAGACTCGGGAGCAAGAGACTGGACACGGGGCCTCCCTTGAGATTCCTTTCAGTATAAATCCCACCCCTCTACGTCACTTCCTGTTTCCTCCCAAATATACATACATATACAATCTTATTTGAGAATTACTTACAATGATTAAATATTCTATTACAACACTAATTGTTGAAACAGATGAAGAGAGTTTGACGTAGTTCACTAAAGGAGAACAACATTAATCTCCTCTCTCAAAGGTTTAATGCTTTAAAAGACTCAATATGTAATTTTAAGAGACAATTTGAAATGGGACATATTGTGGAAATCGTGAGCTTTGCAATCCGATCCACCCCCAAAAATGAACATGCTACAAGACAAGGCCCAGGCTGCTTCAATGTTTATTAAAACATATTTAAATAACTGCATACTACCTATTGAACCGGCACCCAACTCAGTGTATAGTATTGAATGATTAAATCAATAAAGCAAAATTGTCTTTTGGCTGCAATTTCAAGTTAAAACCAGTGCTGTCGATCGACTAAAAAAATTTACTAATTAATCGCACATTTTTAAAAAAAATTAATCGTGATTAATCGCAATGAGTGAATATTTTTTTAATCTATAAATGTAAATAATTGAAGACAAAGAAACTATTTAAATTCAAAATATGATTGTTTATTGAGCTTTTTGTGTTTAACTTGTAACACAGGTTTTGTCATGTAAACAACATACCTGCAATAAACCATTAGTAACCTCCAATTTAACTTTTTGCTTCTCTTCTTTGGTGGCAGTTAGTTTGTGGTCTCTTCAGACTCTTGTTTTCCAGGATTGCAGTAGCCATCTTTATCTGTGTGATTTTTGTGCTGTCCTTCCTTTTAGATAGGTCTGAGGTAAAATCATGTTTGAATTAACTATAAGCTGATCGTCCTCTGTTGATGCTATAAATTTGCAAGTGGCACATAGCTGGCACATAGCTCAATACTACTGAGTAGGATGTCATTTTATTTACATTATATTGTTCAACAACATATTTATTTCTTCTTCAACTTTTTAATATTGTTTTACTTTGCCCTGAACTTATTTTTATTTTCTGCAGCATACCATGACAGTTGCATTTTGGGGAATGAAGTGTTGGTAAAAATACCAGAGGGCGGTTGCTGCCTGCGGGCAAAGTTCAGTAGTAAATAAATATTTTCCCAGAGGCTGTAGATTTACAGGCCGGATCTTTGAGTTAAGTGGTAAAACAGTCTAAACAGCTCAATTCAGATTTCTTTCTTTCTTTTGTTTTTTAAATTTGACCCATGTTTCTTTCATATGTGTTCATGAATTTTATACATATACGATTTTTCACACATAAGATGGATAGCAGGGACATATTTGTAATGTGAATGAACACACACACACACACACACACAAAATAATTTCACCAAATTAAATCAAAATTTAGCATTAAACCTTGCTAAATATAATCCAAACGTCAACAGGGTTCACTCTGATCTACTTCATATCAACACTAAAGTCCTAAAAAAATTATATTTAAAAAATGTAAAAATTAAAACAAGATTTCAGTCAGCTCATGCTCTCACTTCTCCAATACAGTGGTTGTAGTTGTGTTATTAGAGATCAAAATTAAAATCAGTCCAACTTGGTATCCGAAATCACATGCCATAGACTGGAATGTCTGGTTTCGCACCACCATATGCAATCCCATTCAAGTGTCACCACAGCACAAGAAATCAGATCACTGTTTCCACTCACAGATGCACTTAAATTATCAAATTTGTTCAGGAAACACATTGAGGTGGAAACAAAAATAAAAATAAGCTGAGTGAGTCTTCCCTATTTTTTTTTCGAGCTCATCGAGAGAGCGTGCACTGAGTGCATCCAACCTTTTTATTTCAGAAACTCAAGCAGCTCCAGATATGCTAACATAAAAGCCTACGATGACAAAATGCTGGTCAAATAAGACCTAAGGTTTAGAATGCAATTGAGTAGTTATGAGAGTGCTAGAAAATGTGTAGGTGTGTTGTTTACTCCCTTAGGTTGTCAGAAATGTGATATTATTAGGCTCGTTTGCACTCATTTGTTTGCATATTCTTTCCCTAGATTCTTCTCAATGCCCCTATGAATGTTAGAGATGAGAAAGGATGCTGAGTGTCACTATTAATTGAAGTTTCAGAGGCACTCAAGCGCCCCTCCATGCACACTTCTCTGCTCAACTAATGGAAATGAAGTTGTCTGATGGCTGGGTCACAAGTGAACAGAACTGTCGATTAAAGGAGAGCTTACATGATGTGCCAGAGCTGCAAATCAAAGGAGCGGATAAATAATACAGCACGTTACTCTCTGCACCATACTGATGCTGATTAAACTGAACTGGAAATGTTAAAGCTCTCTCAGTGAGTTGCTTTAACGTTGTTTGTTGCTGTGGGATTCAGTTCTAATTCCAAGTTTGACAGTACACACACATTATGATTTAGAAAATCATCACCGCTCATGTAAGCCGGGTTTTAGCAGAGTTTTATTATGTGAAACAGGACGCTACAAAATGTAATTTGTTACTACTTTCAAGTTGTCAAGCAAAGTTGAGTTGTTTTTAAATACCTATTTGGGAGCTTGTCAACCATTTCAAATATAATTTGACTGATTTAAATTCGCTGAAACCTTCCCACCTACACGTACCTTCCTCTTACACAGTCCCAGTAGAATCATTAATGTAAATTATATTCAATGCTGACGAAAAGTACATTGCGTGCTTACTTTGTGGTTTATGGAAATTCGATTGAACTTTTCAAAGATGAGTTCAAACTTGACAAGCTTTGTTTGATTTTTTTAAGCTCTTGTGTACATTTTTGTTGGTGAGCTACTCCAAAAAAGTGGGTTTACTTCCCATTTACATAACCGCTGAAAGTTCTGCTGAAATATTAATGCCACATGGACATCGGCCATCTAAATGAACATTGAACACAAGAAGATTGGCCACGGAAAACGCTCAAGCGTGCTTGTTTTGTCTCATCATATAGGCAATGTTGCCCATTAAAGTTAAATAAAGGTGTCAAAACACATATTCTTGCATCACTTTTATAAGCTATTCACAGGAAGTTATTAAATAAACATTACTTTAGAGCATAAATGCTTTTACCTGTTTTGTTTTTGAAGTTCGTTCATTTAAGTCACTCAATGAAAGCCATTTTTGGTGTAAAAACACATTTCCCAAACTGTTTCCCCCCCTTTTTTCTGCATTTTACCTAGTTTAGATCTCTGTGTTAACATTATGACAAAGTAAAACAAAGTTTTTCAGAAACAGTGCCTCACTTTACAGTAAAATCAGTAAAAAATAGATATTTGACCCCCTGCTCATGTGATGGGAAATCTTTTTTTTTTTTTAGTTTACTGTTGAAATAGCTGATTGAAACAAACCCCTCTCACTACATTTGATTTTATTTACCAGGTTACTGTTGAAAAAAAAACAACATCTAATTTATTCATAGATTGTTTGTCTGTGCAAACATTCAAATGTTGTTATAATGTATGTTTCTTTTGTTCCTCAAAATATTTTAAATAGTAAAGTGAATTTGGTTTATTCCTAAAGGTGCACTGGGATCAGAGTGTCCACTTTTCTTTGTTTGCCAATATGATATAGTTTCTGAATCTACTGTACATGCTGCCTCTGGGAAATTAATTTGATGATTTCTTGCAAATGTCTACATGTAGGACTTGTTTTAAAATCAAAGTCCATTCAAAGACATTTTTAATTTTTTGGCAGATCAAAACATGTTTATAAGGAGTCTAGTTGTACTGGGTCAAGTTTGAGTTTTATGTTAAAGAAGTGGATTTATGTATTAAATAAAGACATACTGTAGATTTTCCTTGCATTGTGGATATTTCATGACATATTCTTCTTGCCTTATTTATTCAGAAATGTTGAACTTTTTAGCCCTATAAAGTTGTTTCTTCATACAAGAAATGCTAAAATGGTTTCTTAAATAGGACGCTTTTGGAAATATAAGTTGGATAGGCAGTTGTAGGACGCACTGACATTTTTCACAAGGATTATTGTCATTGTTATCTTTTTATTACCACAGAGTTTGATCTGAATGCTGTTAGATGTGGAAGGCAAATCCATTTTGCCTTTGTTTCCTGTTGAGCAGAGATGCACTTTTTCCATTTGTGAACTCTTTTAGAGACTGAGTAGACTGTGAAATCCTGACAGGTTACGGGTGGACACATTAGCCTGCTTGCTGAACATAAGGAACACAGCCCCCATCATTATCTAAAGCTTCCAGCTATGCTGTACACTCACAGCTGAGCTTAGGTGAAAGATAGAGATGTATCAAAAAGCATGCACGGACTGAAAAAAAAAATACTTGCTTTGAAAAACCAGGGACATTTGGCTGAATGTAAGTCACAATGAAGTCACAATGACATTGACTTTATTTTTTTCTTAACATTTTTGTCACAAATATATTACATTTTTTTATGCTAATAGAATTTGTTGCACTATAAATGTTATTTCAATATCAAAGGTTAGTTTTGAGAAATTATCCTGTTTTAAATGACAAAGTGAATAATAAAAAGCATATATAGTGTAAACACAGAACAAACCTCAAATCCACAGGGCCTTCATTTTTATCTATTGTTTATTCTATAAATACAGTATTTATGTGTATGAGCCATTTTTGGTCACTTAGGTGTCTTTTAGGTTTTCAACAGGTGAGGCAGTATTGAGTTATCTATTGTTTAACAGGCGTTCATATCACTTTGGTGGGACTTGGTGGAAAGCACATCCACGATTTTTTTTTTTTTTACCAAAGAAATACCTTCACATTGACAGAAAGGCAATAATACTTAAACATGTTCAGTTTATAACAATCTTCTCCATCCACAACAAGCAAACAGCTTATAACTCTAAATTCTTTACGTGTACGTAAAACCTAAATTTATGTAGAAGCGAATAAAAGAAGCAGAGGAGTTTTCTGCAGCTACATTTTCTTTCTCTGCATCTCTCGTCTGTCGCTTTTCCAATAGCCAGTCATAACACTGCACATGCGCAATGCACTTTTATATGATTTATATGGGCGCGAATTGGACCAGGTGTGAATCAAACGTGGGCGGAGCCGAGAGAACCTTACATTGTAATGGCTTTCCTTAAGGTAAGCTTGTAATTATTAACGAAGCTTTAGTCACTTTGTTTTGCTTCGTTTTCAAACTGTTACTTTTTATTAGGCACTGCTGTCATTTAGAGAGCGCACTGCTTTAAATGAATACCTTGTAAGCAGAGGAAGTACTCAAAACACCTAACACGTGTCTGAAATCTATTCACTTCCATCAGATCCAATATTAGGACTTCAGAAATGCTGTAAAGTGCATTAGAGGACACTGTTAATTTGTAGGCGTCATATTTTGAATCACAGACTTCCATGTGGGTGGTTTCATCATGGATGCCAGATTTAGTATCATCAAATAAACACCATATGATCACAGTGTTAGTGACATTTAATTACCTGTTAAATGAGTTTTGATCACTAAAGGCATATCCTTGCTCAATGACCAATGACGTTTTATTAAATCATGTAGTTTTAAATACACAGTAAATAACTATCAAGCTGAACACAATATATTGAGCTTCAAAGTTTCATGTAGCAAAAGATAGAACTTTCTAATGTTTAAATAAAATTCAAAACGTAAACAAGTTTAGAAAACACATCACATAATGTAATTAAAATGTGGTTCTAATATGAACTCTAGTTAAGTCTGGTTGTTAAATGAATATAACACTGAACAAAACACATGAGATCTGACTAAAATCAGAATGTGATATCAAGATGTATTAATGTTTACCGTCAATAGTCATTAGGAAAACTGGTCAGTATTTAGGCAAGGCAAGGCAAGTTTATTTGTTTAACACATTTCATACACAGGGTAATTCAAAGTGCTTTACATTGGAAATAAAGAGTAAAAAGAAAGTATATTTAATAAAATCAAGCATAAAAAGTCATATAAAATGAAATTGATTAAAAACTAAAAATGAAAAACATTGATTCATACAAAGATTAAGATGTGAAGTGCAGATATAAAATAGTTGTTTGGACGTTGGTGCTCAGTCGACGAAAGCGCAACTAAACAGGTGAGTATTTAGCCTGGATTTAATGTGACTAAAGTGTTGGCACCCTTGATCTCCTCTGGAAGCTGGTTCCATCTGTGGGCCGCATGGTAACAAAAGGAGTATTTTCAATGTTTGGAATTTACCTGGGGTAGGTCTAATTTATTTGAACCGAGGGTTCTCAGTTCCCTGTTTGGTGTGTATTCAAGACATCAAGCCTAGAGCAAATCTCTTGAAAGAGGAGATAAAGTGCCTCAAAATTTTCCCAGTACATTTCCGTATTGATGGATCAAAAAACACAATCCACAAAAAATCCCCAACTGTCCAATATATTGAGCACTCTATATAAAAAACCCAGATTTAAGAGTAGATTTGAACAGTGTCACATTAAAGTCAAGAAGTTGCACCAACAGTACATTAAAGTGGCAGCTCTAGTGAGGTAAAGGACAAAATATACCTCGGAATGACAAGTTACATAATATTTTTGCAAGTTTTTATTGCCTCATCAGTCGCAGCCATCAGGAACATATTATTCCTAGATGCAGCTTGATGTACTAGCAAATAACAGATGAAGTCTGTGTTTGGTTAAATTATTATTACGTCAGTATGAACAATTGAGCGCTTTTACACACATAAGCATCCGGAGATAAGATCTTAGGCATATCAAACACCATCAAGACTAAACTTTTATATTTTTGTCCAGATTTAATTTTTTTTTTTTAACCAAACTCCAATTATGAACAATACATTCCTGTAATGAATTAGCAAAGGAATATACTTTAGCTGGAATTTACTAGTTACATCAGAACTAGTTACAATCAACTAGTTACATCAGAAATCAAGAGATAAATACCACAATACAGTACTTGATTGCAATCTAATTACGTTTTCAGGCCAAACTTAATCAAAACTAGTGTATTTATTGCCACTGATAACCCTACTTAAAATGCTTAAACTTTAAATACCATAACAAAATGCTTAACTAGCAGACTATTGCAAATTTGACTGTTGCTTTTGTTTTTGTTTTTTCCATTCTTTTTTTAGAGCTTCCCTGTCAGTGGTGGTCAAGTGGAGCATTGTGATAGTGATGATTCTAGGTGGTGACCCAGCTAACCCCATACATGTCTGCATTTCTCATCACTGACTTCTGGTAAGTGAAGGAGTTTTGCATTTCAATGCTGATTTCTCACTGCTGTTGAAAATCGTAATTTTACTGGCAGCCGTGTTGTAATCAAACTATGTAATTTGCAATATGAGATAAGCCATTGAAGACATTCAAACAAGATTTGCCCAACAGATGGAAATCAGGTAATTTTTTTTCATTATTTAATGTTAGAAAATGTAGAAAATATGTTTAATTTAACCCTGTTGCTAGACACAAACTTGAGAAAAATCCATCTGGATCCATGTCATTGATCACGACTTCAAACTTTAAATGAGGAACAGAAAGAGAAGCTCTAATTGTAGCACTTGCCATGACGTGTTTTTTTTACGGGATTGATTGAGATGGCTAAGTGTGATTGTGTCCATCATTCTAAAAGCTGTGCAAGAAGTGCTTTATCCAAGTAAAAAGACAACGAGATTGAGGTCAGACCTTCATAAATGATTCTGAGTGGGAAATCTTCCTCTTTGTTGACGTGTTTGCTGAGATTGGACTGGAGTGCAACAACTGAGCAGCCTTTTTTCAATATTGCACATGCTACCTGCCAATGGATTCATTCTTGCAATGCCTTTGTTTGCTTGTTTAGTCTAAGATTCTACCATTTTGTTTTGGCAACCAGCAATTTTACTGGAGAATATTCTCTGAGCATCTTGAGATATGACTGTTTTTTCAAAGCTTTGTGTCCAATGTGATGCTTTTACAGTTTTCTGGCCAAGAGCCACTCTTTGAGACTGTGTCTGCAAAGCTAAAAATAATAAGTTTGCTTGTCAATATTCAGCTTCCATGGTTTTATAGCCAAGCTAAAATGATTGGCTCTCCGTATGGGGCTTCTAGGTCTCAGTGTCCTGTGGCTTTGCTGATTAAATAGGACTGGAGAGTGACATTCTTTCTCAGAAAACCTCATTTAACTGCTACTTAGTTTGTGTTAGACATAATCTTCATCAGATAAACAACTTCTTCAGACCCTAATCTGATACACACAACACGTTTAAGAAAGAGAGTAATTCAATAACATCATTTAAATTAGTATTTTATGTGGTTTTATATGTCGTGGCAATGGAGCTGTGCTGTGATGGGATTTAAAAGACTTTGGAGTAAATTAAATTGTCTAAAGCAGCAAAAAATATGAGTGTAGTTTTGAAAGTTATTTGGTGAAATTTACATGGCCATTCATCTTCTTTTATTAATGATAATTTTTGAAGCATGGAAGTGGGTGCATGTTGAGGCAGATTCAGAAATTAGATATTTATATAAGTTCAATTAAGTTCCCAAGCTTGAAATGTATTGTGGTGTTACTAGTCATAATTGTACTGAGCGAAGATTGGTATTGCTTTCACTATGTACAGAACTTGTTTTGAGAATGCAGTTGCAGGTTGAGGAAACACATTCAAATATAGAGTAGAAACACATTATGTTCACAGTTTATTAAAACAACCAATTACCTTGTTGATGCAGGTAAAGCCTACATTCTGAAGCAAACATTCTAGCAGTATTTCTTAGTTATTTTTTGCAAATAACGCAAGAAAAACATTATTTTGAATGAAGAAAAAAAAAACGAAACCAACCTTTTGAGATTGAGATACACAAATAAAGGTCAACACTAAGACTGTCACTTTTGACTGTCACAACACTTTATTTTAAATGCCAAAAAAGTAAATATGCCTGTCAGCTTTATTAAAATGGTAGGACATGCTTAAAAAATTTATATATGAAAGGGGGATACTGCAAATACAGTGTGGCCGAGAAATTATCTCTGGAGGACTCCACTAGAAAAGGTCAATAAAGTAAATTGGGGGAGGAACTTGCAACAGGGGTTGCTCACACTAGAAGTATTTCAAATGGCAAACCCTTTATTGTACAGGATAAATTGTTTAAAACTTATCTGAAGACATTTAACTCCACGTCTCTCAAGATGAATTGGCTTGACTGACTGTATCTTACACTCAAGCTGCTGCCACAACAGCTCTATGGTGTTCAGATCCAGAAACTGTTATCTCTCTTGCTAATTTTTTTTGTTGTAGAAACACACATTTCACACATTTGTGAAACATATCCTCTAAGGTTGAAGTTGTGGCTTGTAAACCTTGGTGTTGGCATGCATTCTTGTGTGGATTTCCTCCACTGCCTCCTATGGTCTAAAATATACCTGTTAGATTGTTTGGAGATTCCTATTGGAGTAGTGTGTGTAGAAGATGATTGTGTACAGTCCTGTTTTTGATTAGTGGGAAGTTCTATATATGTGAGTCCTTGCATAACATGACTATGTTTAACATGACCCCCCACAAAAACCAGATGAAGAGGTTTAATTGGGTATTGTGTCAACAGCCAAGTTTGTTTAGCTCAATAATTATTTAATTGTTGTAATAATTATCTTCAATAAAAAACAGAGCTCAAACAGGGAAGCTGTTTACACTTGTGGAGTTTTAACAACCACTTTTAAAAATAAATGGGTCTCCATTTCCAATCTTTTATTATTTTCTCAAGCATTCGTGAATAATAAATTTTACAGAATGCTGTTGATCTTTCAGAAGCTGCCATAACATATCCTGTTCTTTCCTCGACCAGGTTTGAAAGATGGCATCTTCTGGTATCTCATCATGAATCCAACTTAGCCCTAGCTTGCTCCTGTAAGGTGGTGTAAATTGAGAACCCGTCTTGTTCACCTAGCAGAGGAGAAACACAAAACGCATGGCTACCATTTGACATAACTTGTCAGTTCATGTAGAAAAAACAGATCAACAACTGACACACTAATCACAATCCTTAATTCAGACAGTTTTATTACTAATGTAAATCACTCAACTTATTATGGAAGGTAATGATCATGTAATTATTACATGAAATGATGATGTAGTAAAAAAATTAACCCACACATGTACGGTTTAACCTCACTTGTTCACAAAACCTCTCGACCTCTCCATTTTTATTTCTTGCAAAACTTTTATTTTGAAGTCTTATATTGTTTATGCAATACACACTACGCAACTAGTCAAAGCACTGAATTGTGCAATAAATTATTTTAGAAAATAAAATATAAATGCTTTGTGCCAATGTTCTTTTTATCAAAGTCTTACAACTATTGCATCAACACATTTAAGTTGATATTACTCTAGTCAAAACGAATTTCGTTGCACTTTCTTCATGTCTAGATACCAATCAGGATACAAAACTTAAAATACCAAATCCAAATACTAGGTTTGATGATGCTTTTAGAAAAAAAGTCACTCTTATGCAAGTTTTTGCATGTTGAAAAACAAGCTCTCATCATCCAGTTGTTTTCTCAGACAGTTGACATCCCCCTGGTTTCTGTGAAACCCCCACAAGTCAATTCTACTGACACACATGATAGATGGTTATTGCGTAATGCTCCAGTCTGTTCTGTCACCTATGTACTTCTCCCATTTTTCTCAACTGAACTGAGTTTAAGATACTGGCACACACACAATCCGGAAAAGGAAGCGACAGTACGGTCCTCTGGGTCTTGATTGTCTTCCATCTTCCTCTATTTTAATCCCATAGCCAGATCATCTCACAAAGAGGTTTCCTGACATCTTCTGAGTAGAATCTCAATGCTCCTCCTTAAAACATTCAAAGTGCATTCCCAGTGCCCTTGTCCCTTGAGCTGAATGCATTAATTCACTGCATGTGGATGCCCACTTTGTATTTACTTACAGAACTGCTTCATGGGTACAGGCGAGACTACTATGAAATAATTAGAATGTATTACAATGAGAGCATGTGTCAGGGGATGTGATAATTAACATCCTGCACTGAGTATTTAATTAGAATCTAAACATGTTGTTGTAACTCATGGAGAACTGGAGCAGGGCTAGAGAATGTTACAAATGAGGTACTGTACCAAATACGACAGGATTATTATAAGGTGTTGTTGACACCATTTGTCTGGTTCAGTAGGTGCCTACTCTATCTACTGACATTTCTTGAAAGGTTCTTATCATCCATTTTTAACAGATGAGAATATTGAGGCTAAAAAGCCATAGATATCTATGTGAGAAAAGGAAAATTGTTAATTCTGTTATAACTTTTACTGAACCCGTTCTCTATAATCTAAACGATTTGTTAGTAGTAGTAGAGTTTTTTTAAATATAGCATCTACTGAATTAATACAGTGGTACCTCGAGATGCGAATACTTCACGTCTCAAAAAATCCATACAAAATGCCACTATAAGAATTAGATGAGAAATAAATTCCAAGATATGAAAAAACACTTAATATGTAGGCACACATATTCAATGTATTTTGTACATATTTTAAATTTGTGAGACTGACAACAACGCTGGGCATCATGTGAGCGCATTCAACTCGCAACAAAGTTTTCTCCTCTCCTATTGGTCAGTTCTACCACTGACGCTGTGTGTTTGTGCATAGCATCCTGCTCTCCTATTGGTCAGATAATACCCATGACGCCTTCCTAGAACTGCTCTTCCTCTCTCCCTCTATTATCTTCTTTCGCTTTTCTTTCAAGCCTGTGTAGTTGGTTTCCTGTTGGTGGCCTAATTTTGTGAATATTTTCGTGGCTCTTTTTATGTGGAAATTGTATTTTATAGCCATGGCTCTCCTGCTACCACCTGTTCTCCTCCGCTACCACCCGGAGGAGGTGGTAGCGGAGGAGAACAGGTGGTAGCAGGAGAGACATTTCGCCACATCGCCTCACTCGAAAGGCAAGGGTTATTTTTTTTCATTTATTTTATTCCGTTTTCATTGTTATATTGTTATCTATTAGATTTCTAATGTGTACTTTTAATTATTGAAGAATTCAACTTTATTTTTCTCTGGTTTTCCAAATAATTTTACATTTTCAGTGTGGCTTGGAACAGATTAGGTATTTTACATGAAAAACTTATTTCGACATATGGAAGGTACATCATGCAAAGGCTTAATTTCATATCTCGAGGTATCACTGTACTTGGGTTCAAGTAGATGGAGCAGAGACCTACTACTCCATATTAATGGTTGGATAAGTACTTTCCTTTCAGAATATCACCTAAAAAAAAATAAATAAATATATATATATATATATATATATATATATATATATATATATATATATATATATATATATATATATCAGTAATTTTTTTTTGTGGTTTTGTAATTAAGATTTGCCTCATCGTGCCTATTTCTATCATATTAAACTCGTTTCTCTCTTCAGTAATGAATGTTTGAAGGAAAAATCACTCCAGTTCAATTATTATTTAATTTTTACAGCACTCTCAAAAATGAAATAGTTTCTAAGAACCTTCACAGGTACAAGTGCTACCTGAGGTGTATGGTTTTGAAATTGGCATAGTGTCATTTCATTGAATCAAAAGGCATGTGGGAGGTTATAATTACAAAGAACCTGAAAAATCTACAAAGCACCACTTAAATGGAAGAGTAACGAAATAAAGAAAAAAAACAAGGGTCTTGCTGGCAGTGACCCTTGAGTGAATCTCAAGGAGTTCTTTTCAGTTGAATATGCTGTTGTAGAACTGTGATTGGGCTCAAATTTCTAGCAGAGATGGTAAATAGACTTGATGTTTGTGGTTGTGAGAGGGGACACATGATTTGGTGCTTCTAACTTTGGGCTAAAGGCTCAGTGTCGTGGTGTGATAGGAAGGGACATCAAGGGATCATTCGGGTCACTGTGAAACACCCATAAACATGAGATTTTTGGCAGTCACGCGTAGATGCCTGTCCACTGAAGGGAATCTAATGCTACTGTCAGACAGTGTGTGACTGAGGGTCTCTATGATGGCGAAAGGTCATTAAGGGTTTTTAAATTAAATAACTTTTTATGGCAACTTGCCCGATATGTTTGAGGGAAGTTTTTTCTCAGTAGAGTTAAGTAAGTGATGCAAGGAAATGTAAGGGTTAGGAAGTAGTAATTAGTCATTGTTTTGTAAAAATGCCATTAAAATAAAAAGTTTGTTATACATAAATTAAAATCCCATACAGTGAAGAGAAAATAAAGTGCTGGCTAAATTCTGAGTCTATTGTACTCTCTAATCTTGAGTTTGCTTAGGGGTAAAAACAGGTATGCTAGGTTTATTACGGTTTTCATTGTAAACACACTGCTGTGTTCATACTGCATGATGGATCTGCGACAGGAGCTGTCACGCTGCATTATTTTACAAGAATCGCCAACAATTTTGTCAAATCACATCTCAAAAGGGAGTCAATATTAATGGAAGTCCGTAACAAGTTTGCCATTTAAATATCACGTGTGTGTTCATGTGCAGTGAAAAAGTAAAAGATAATTAGGGAGACGCAAGGGGCAAGGATTGTGTGTTCTACAAAGAAAGGTTGACATAAATGAAATAATAATGTTGCAGTTTTTTCTTTGTGCTGTGTTGTATGATAAACTTCATAAATGTATGCATTAGCTAGTTTATTCTGTTCCAAATGAATAAACTATACACTTTATTGTTATGCTCTCTCGTTATGCAAATAGATTGATGATCTGTCTGGGTTCAGGATATTCAGTTCCATATCTTGCTTTATTTCAGTCAAAATTGATTTCACACTTCATGACTCAGATTTGCCGACAGCTCCAGATATCTATCATGCCAAATATCTCACTAGTGTCTGTGACTTGTCACAAAGTCACTCAAATCGCGTCTTTAACGGTTCACACTGGGTGAGCGGCAATTTGCCTGTGACTTCGAACATTTGTCAGGTATTTTTAAAAACCTGTTGGATATGTCAAAATCAAAAAATCTTGCCATTTGAACTCTGCATTGGGTCCCCTTTTCCTGCAGGTAAGACTTTGGTGTCTTTAACCCTATGACGGATCTGAGTGTAGCCCAGATTTTAAAAGCTGTTAGATAGGCATTAGGGGCATCTATGACCATTAAAGGATCAATATTGGTGAAACTGCTTTAGGAAGGTGTTAGGACATAAATGTGGACACTAATGGCATGTACATAACTATATTAGAATGATTAAATTTCACGTGGTCTTTTCTGTAAAACTTGCAAAAAGCAAAATACCACATGCTTTATTAATTAAAAGTATACTATGTGCTACATCTCCTACTTTCTAGCTAGGCTGATGGCTTATATAAGGAGTATGATGAGGTTAGTTTAGTGTGCTGCCCATGTTAACTATCTTTCATGAACTCCAAAAATGAGCCAGATGAGATCACCAACTGTTTCAAAAGTTGTATTTTTCTAACCAATTTGTTTTAATATTGTACTGAACATATATACGCTGCTATTTGATGCACTAGAGCAAAGGTGTTTAGGTAATATACAAATTCTATAGTAGATTATGTTTCAGTAAATACAGCTGAAGGATTCTCTCATTTTATTAACTTTATTAATATACATATTCTAACTTTCTACCTGTATTTCAATGTCCAATCTTGCACAACAAAGATAACAGACTCTTGCTTTCTTTTTTACAGTTGAATTCATAATATCCAATTTACCTGACATTTACGTCCAGTGTTTGTGGCAATTCCCCAAAGTGATGTCAAGCATTCCTTGTGTTTGTAAATCCCAGGAGGATTCCTCTCTGTAAAGGTGCTCCTGGTTGTTTTGACATTCAGTGTTTTTCTACAGATTTAGCTTTTTATAGAAATAGTCTGTCAACATTTTCAAGCTTGTATGGCCAGACACTCAGGTAATTAGCCCAAGTACATGGTGTATTACACACTGGCTGTGCATTTGGAAGAAGTGTGCTGAAAAGTAGCTCGATTTCCCTCTTGTTACCACGGTAACATCAGTAGTTAATTGGCAGTGGCTAATTTTGACTCTAGTGGAAAGACTGCCTAACATTTCTGCTCTTAGGACCGGATTCATGTTAACTCTAGTATGTTGTAGTTAATATACTTAAAACAGCTCCCCTTAAAGTTATAAAAAGGCTAAATTAAAGTGTCAAAATATGATTAGGAACAGAACTATAGTGTTTTACATTTTTTCATCCATCAATAAATTTCAGACTCAAGCATTAATATTAAGTAAATATGCAAAGAAAACTTTTTAAAGCAAAGCTTGTATGTTTAAGTGTTCAAGCATGTGAGGAAACGAAAAGCCCAGTTCAGCTGTTATGGTCACAGAAGTAACATCTGAAAATTGCATTCTTTGTTTTTGTCTTAAGTAGATTGTACAACAACTATGCTCTAAAATGTCACTTTTACCTACCATTAGTTAATATATCAGACAGTTAAGGCATATGTACGGCATTGTACAGATATCGTCTTCCAAATAGAAGAGAAGACTAAAAGCTGCATATATCTAAAGACATTTCACAGATTGTTTCCCTACAAATACCATGCAAAGACTCTGTCGCTAAATGGGATCCTATCTAACCTCAGAACATCGGGTATCACATATGACTGTCCTTTTCTGTTTTCGACCTATGAACATTTTCATAGCAGAGATTCCCACATAAAGTAAAACCTTTTCCTTGTGTTTTAGGTCCAATTGCGTCAAGCTTAATTCCATAGAGCGAGGGTACTTTAATTGTCTCTCCTCTCAATAGCTGTCATATTTAGAAGCATTTCCATAATCAGAGTCATTTACATGTGAGCCAGTGCAATATTCTGTACATGACAACAACTCAGCTGTGAGACGAGGGTGCTCTTGTCCATGGAGCTGCTCATTTAGCTATATTTGCTTGTGTTGAATAATGTTATACACTCTGACCTCTGAGTGTAGGCATACAATTTGGAGTCTAGATCTAGATGGCAGTGTCTTGGGAAAATAATTACTTGGAGCTAACCATAGTCTTTCGTTTAAATGATTGCTTGGGAGGAAACTCTAAGGCAAACCTATTTATTAAGATAAACTACTCTTGGCTAATTTTATCACTGGTCATTTTTAGTGCTTACGCTTAAATTCTTATGGGATTAATCGACTTCTTCATGATATCATAAATAAAATCTATAGTTATGCTAATGGTCGGGAAATCTTAACCGTGCACTTTATAGCTACTGTGGAGTGCTTTGTGAAAGCTGAAATATTACTCAAAACGCTCTCAGTTATGATGCAAACGATTAAGGCCCATTGTGAATGGAAAATCATGTAGACTGGCATTTTGAAGTAAATATCAAAGTAAATGAGAAGGTTGTATTCAACACATCAGTTTAGAAAAGTAATAAAAGCTACAACTGGTTACAAAATCAATGTTTTCTATAATTTGTCATAATTGTGGCATGTTAGCAGACCAAAATAATCTAAAGATTTGAGACAATTTAAGTTGTAAGGGTACAAAGATTTGTATTTTGTAACAATTTACACAAACCAGCTCCCCCATATTCCAGTTCTCATGGCTCTCTTTCTCTGGAAAAAAAAACAGTGTTCACCAATTGACGGTTGACGGCTTTAAGGGAAAAGACTTACAAACGTTTTCCATAAACACAAACTACTGCACAACTACTCAAAAACACATCAAGAATCATTCAAAATTCCTTCATGGCATCTTCTCATAGAACAGGGCTCAGGCTAGTAAGTAATTACAAGTTAATTATGCGTCACCGTTAGACCTTGTTAAAATAAAAATATCCAGAGAAGTTGATTTTCAACCCAGAAGTCAGTGTTCCAAATGTTACACAACCCATATTTTTACATGAATGTGTAAAAAACATCATTTTTATTTATTTATTTATTTTTACCTCTCCCCTGGTTTAGGAGCTGCGGTGAGAAGTGACCACTATTACTCATACTATTTTGTTCATGTATTTCTTTCACATACAGCATCTGCAATATCATAAACTAAAAAATAACCCATATTTTCTTTTACATGTTATGCATGTTGTCTTTTACATTTATGCCCTTATTGAGAGTCATTTTATGTATTTACTATGTGTGTAATATTTTATTCTAGCATGAGCATGGTGCTGATTTATGCCACACAAAAAAAAAATTGTATTACATATCCCCATGTTTTTCACATGGTTTGTTTGACAAGCAAGGTGATGATGTCATCTATAAACTGTTTGCAACGTTTTTGTAGCAGCCAGTTGCTACTTTTTTGCAAGCACTGATTTAACTATGTTTTTTAATCACGTTTCTCCAAATGTATATTGTTTATTCCTGCTATTTTGAATGAGTCAATAAATGTAAGCGAAATGAACACTGAAGGATGTTTTGTTTCCAATAACAATGGTTCGATTTAATTGCTTTTGTCTCCTGAAGCATGCAGCTGCTCTAAAAGAGTCTCATTTAGCATCAAATTAATGAATTCTTGAAATCTGAAGAATGTAACAACTTTTTATAAAAACATGCATATGTAATTGCACCTATTGGATGTTGTTTTTTCACAGCAAACATTAATCTGTAGTGTGGTTCTTCTTGTGAATACCAAAGTACAAGGTAAAAGGGGAAATTCAAGGAGCACGAGTTCTTCCAGACATGCTTATCTACAGTGTTCACCTTAGCATCAATAAAACATGTGCTGTTAACAAAGCAGAAGGTGCCAAGAGCCTGCGTCAAAAACACCTGGAGTTGCCAGCTCTTCACTGCTAGTTGGTAACAATGTTCCTCAAAGTATAATGAGGTGTAACATCTGTTTGGGCCAAAAGATGCTTTTCAGCTATTTTTTAAAGACACAAGTTGTGGTTTGCTGACGAAATACATCATTATATTTTGACATGCATAATTTGATTGTAAAGGGAAGTTTAAAAAAAGATCTAATTTTAACTTTTGCTAAGATAATTGCAGTTAGGCTTGAAAGATTAATTTTAGTTTTTAAAGAGCAGTCACTTGTGACCAATTTAAGCAAAGTATAAACATTCCTTTACATGTGATTTATCCTTTTTAGGAACTTACTTGCTGTCTCCAAGGGAATAATTTAATCTGGAAGGGAGCAGCTTCCTTACTTCTCAAAACACAGCAGCTAAGTTCTGAAACTAGAATGTTTGAATGGTTGGTATAATTTTGGTCAAATCCCACCAAGGAATGTAGTCAGTTATACAGGTTGTTTTTTGCATTTGTTTATGTTTTATTAATTCGCCTCTCTCTTGCAAATAGTTTCTCTTACATGGTTCTCATTGGGTTGGAAACCCTTCAATTTGTAAATGAGGCCTTAAAAATGCATTTTGATATTTCTGTCTTAGAAATTGTGCTATTTAAACTTTTTCAGCATGGCATTTCGGGTCTAAAGTTTTATTTTTTTGACCACGGTTATTGTGATCAAGTAATGTAAGTAAAGCGCCATTATGCTGGATGCCAACTGCTGATAAAAACAGAAAGAAAGAAGACTACGAAGAAGGAAAAAAAAAAAAAAAGAAGCAGGTAACTTTAGCCTTATGACATTTTGCAAACAAGCTATTTGTGACCATGTGGAAATGTAATTGTAACAAGGCATCATTGAAAACAGCATACTATCAAAGAACGGCAAACATTTTTGAAGCGCATTGCACAACAAATGCAAAAAATGTTTTTTGTCTGTGGGGCTGGGAAGAAGTCAGAATATTTAATATTAAATTATGAAACACATGTTCTTAAAAAGGTCTTTAAAAGTCTTAAATTTTTCTTGAAGAAACTTGTAGGAGGCCTTCCCTTAATTTGGCTGCTTTGAGTTTTTTCTTGAAATAACTGGGGAATTAATCTGTAATTCATTCATTCATTCATCTTCATGTCGGCTTTATTCCCTTTCGGGGTCGCCACAGCGGAATGAACCGCCAACTCTCTGGCATATATTTTACGCAGTGGATGCCCTTCCAGCCGCAATCTGTAATTCATGTAGATGTAAAAAAGCAAAAAAAAAAAAAAAACTGAATCAACTTTTAAATTTTCCTCTACCTGATGACTCATGTCAAGTATGTACAACTAACAACGTTGAACTAATAACTTGTTCTTAAAGAGATGGTTTGGGTTTGCTTCTTCAGACATTAAACGACTCAACCCCCGCTGTAAAATATGTTTGAAGATTGTAATGACTAAGTTAAGCAGCTTGAATGATTTATTCCAGCATCTAAAACAGCAGCGCATCTCTGAAGGTATGTGATGCTGCAGGCTTATTAAGACAAAGACAGCTCCAAAACATAAGCAGTAAAGCAGATAACGATAGCAAACCTGTACTCATGCGAAATATGCCATTCTTGCTAAAACTTGTAAAAGGGCACCAGACACATGCTTGATTTTATAAACGCAGGTAGCATGTTGAACAATTTTTTTTTACATTTACACCTTTTGTTTCTTTATAAAAAGTGATTTAAGTTAATTTTGCCCTTCCACCAAACACATAAGTTATTTTATTGAAATTGTTTGACTAGAGGCGCAGTGGGTAGCACGGTCGTCTCACAGCAAGAAGGTCGCTGGTTCTAGGCTCGGCTGGGGCAGGTGCCATTTCTGTGTGGAGTTTGCATGTTCTCCCCGTGATCGCGTGGGCTTTCTCCGGGTGCTCCGGTTTCCCCACAAGTCCAAAGGCATGCGGAATAAGTTAATTGAATAAGAACGATTGCCCATAGTGTTAAAGTGTGAATGTGTATGTGAATGTTTCCCAGCGATGGGTTGCGGCAGGGAAGGACATCCGCCGCGTAAAACATGCCAGAGAGTTGGCGGTTCATTCCGCTGTGGCGACCCCGAAAGGGAATAAAGCCGACATGAAGATGAATGAATGAATGAATGTTTGACTAGAATAACTAGAATGTACGTTTTTCATTGAGATGCAATAGTGGTTCATCTGATCAGTTAGTGGGTGGTGCTATGGCCAATGGGAGTGGCTACGATCACTTAGATGTTTTGAACTCCCAGAAAAAGAAAATAGTATTGCACAAACAAGCATGAACCAATGTGAATTTGACTTGAGACATGTTTTTGATGAGGAAACAATACTAAAACATAAAAAAGTCAGAATACTAATTAGTCAAGTTTACATTTCATTTTTAATTCAAATAACAAAGTTATTAAGATGTCTGTTTAATTTGAACACAAATAATGCAACCAATCTATTCTAATGGAGGGCCTCTAGTGTTTTTTTCTTTCTTTTCTCAATATCACACTTTTTTTGTGTAAAAATCAAAATTGAATTTTGTAAAAAAAAATCATCTTTAAATCTATTTAGTCTAAAAAGGAGACTTAATTTTGTTTAGATTGATCCTGAAAACTGAATGCATATTATTTTCCCCAACGAAGAAAAAAATGCTGCCTAATGTTTATTTTTCTATTTACAAGTACATCACATTGGATACTGCATACTAGCTGAACCTGTTAAGGACCTTGATTAACAGTTTAGCATTGTTAGGTTATTATTACAGTCAGTTATGTCTGGAAAAAAATATTTTAAAAGAAATAAGTGCTTATCTGGGGCTAGACACTTGACCTGGAGCTTTAGTGAGAACGGTTTCATCCTCATGAAATCATTTATCACAAGAAGAAAACAGCAGTCAGCCGTAATGATCAGAGGGGGTTTAGCTGATGTGTTCAGTTCCTTCCCAGAATCATTGTCCATTAAATGGCAGACTAATGTCACACCAGTGTTTCTGATAGCAATGGGATTCTGCTTCATCTAGTTGAAGCATTGTTTTTATTTAAATCTATTCACGTACATTAGTTATACCCTCATGACTGTTCTGAGATTTTGAACCAGAGTTTGCATATTATATACCGCAAATAGATTTCATTACATCAGTTTCCTTCATATAGTTGTGGCACATATTGTTTAATTGGCACTTTCCCTCTTTTAATTAGAGTTATCAATCAAAACCAAACTAGAATTGGACGGAGACACTCCTATCGATCTCTTTCCTCAGTGTTTGAATTATGAATTGTTTCCACAAGCGCTAAATCTCAATCAAGAGGCAGGAGTGCTTAGTGAATTATTCAATAAGAAATTCAGCTTCAATAAAATGAGATCTGAATCATTCGGAATTCTCGCAATCAGGCTGGGTTGCAGTGTTGTGAAAATGGTTACATTGTATAATGTGTCTAGTGTTCAGATTCAGAGTGGGTTTTTTTTTGGTCATATCAGTAAATAAATGTTATGGTCCTTTATTAAAACATTTAAAATAACAACAACAGAAACATCTAAGGGACTGAACAAAAGCTTTTGTAATATCTTCAGCCAACCAACAACTATTAACTCAGTTTAACTCAGTTCTTTATATTTATTT
This sequence comes from Danionella dracula, assembly GCA_900490495.1. Lineage (NCBI taxonomy): Eukaryota > Metazoa > Chordata > Actinopteri > Cypriniformes > Danionidae > Danionella > Danionella dracula. The sequence goes on from UELW01000006.1 coordinate 2,168,525, forward strand.
ATATTGGTAAATATTCATTTTTAAATCCTTAAAGCATTAAATCAGAAAGTTGACATTCTCATGGTCCTCCGGCGTGTAGGTTCAACTGACTACCGTCTGAATAAAATTTGAAATATAACTTATGCATCCTTACACATCCCTTATGGTCTCATGTAAAGGTTAATTGGTAGAGTACCCGAGATAGAGCCCTGAGGCACTCAGAGGTATAGTGATGAGTTAACCCCTCATCCACCATAAACTGGACACAAGTGATGCTGATTAAGTGTATAAACTTTGTAGGATTAAATCAGAACAAAGTCTTCTAAATCTTGTCATTTATGCATGGCTTAACTAAAATTCTTATTTTCTGAAAGGAAACACTTTATTTATAGTTTTTTAAATTGAATAGCACTTCTTCCAGTCCTCCCAAAAGTCCATCTTTTTGTTGTGATACCATTTCTAATAAATATGTAGTATGTTGAACTTAAGGTTGAATTAATTTTCTAAATAAACAGCACATTTTACTTGCTTCTGATAGGTTGAAGTCTGTTCAGTTTGTCAGCTTGTCAAATATAAAGTGTAGTATTGATAAAGTAACTTTCAAAAGTATACAACCCCTTTTGTCCCTTAACTATATGATGGAGCTTTCCATCTGCATGTTTCATCACCAGTAGCCATACTTCTAGAATTCCTCTAAAGGTAGTTGATCAATGCCCTGAACAACTTGGCTTTTAAAAAAGTTTTTTTTAGATTTGCTTGCATATTTAAACATTTAGCTTTTATTCTTGAGTAGTTGCACTTTAATTTGTTAAAATTTAAATCACATTATGATTTGTATTGATAGTTGAATATCATAATATTACACAATTACTATAATATTACAATACAATACAAAACCACTGTTTCTATTTACTTCTGTAAAGGACCTGCCCAAACAGACACATCAATGAAGAAATTGCACAAAATTCCTTTTTTGTACATTTAAATAACCTTTTAGTTCCCTGTCTTTGTTCATTCTGAAGCATATTCCTAGAGGTGTTTTCTAACCTAATGATGTCATTCTTTTACACAATGAACAGATGTGATGATTAGTTTCACACTTTTAAAAAACCTGAAAGTTACATTACCTTTTCAGTTTCCCATGGGACCTATGCCTGAAAAAGAAAACCCCAGGAAATAGGTCATCAGCAGAACATAATTTCTAAAAAAATCCCAAGAAGAGAACCATTAATTTGAACCGCCATTTTACTAGTTTAAAAAAGAAAAAAGGACAATAAATGTAGTTCTTTATTATGATCGTGGTTCATTTCGGTAATTAAATGATTAAAAGAGTATCACAAAATTACATAAAACAACTTGGTTTGCATTATGAACATTTTGGAAAATATCCCTTGGCATAAAATTCACTTGCTGCCAAATTAGCCTGAGAAATTGTCTCAAATTGCTTACATTTGGCAAATGCCAGACACGTCTCGTTATCCTTTTCTGATACTCGACATGATCTGTCAGCATTCTCCACATGAAGATTCCCTCTGCTCTTGTTAAAGAGGTGAAATCATCCTGCTCGGCACCATGGGTACATGTAATGATACTCAGACTAGAATATTAGGACTGGAGCACTGGCTGTTATGCCAACAGAAGACAATGAAACAAAGAGGGTAATTAGCACACACAATGGATTTTACAAACCAATGCACTTCTACTTGGATAGTGTTATTGGGATCTTGTGTATTTGCTAGAATTTCAGAGTCCCATGCTGATCTAACAATTCAATCATTTGGATGATAAAACCCCCCTATAGTGTGGTGAGGTAATAAGGTAAAGACAAGATAAATCTGTTTCGCTTGTTTGTGTAGTGAGTTTTTTTTACCATTCTTTATTGTTTGATTTTTTTTAACAATTATGTCTAAACAAGAAAATATAAAACAGATCTATAACAAATCAAACAAAAAAACTTTCAAAATAGTGACATTATTAGATAAAATTAGATGACTAGAGTAGCACTGTTATTGTACTGTCCTTTTAATTGTATTTGGAGTTGGGGGTTTTTATTTTAAGAAAATGGGTGATCAAAAAAGGTACAGGATTGCACTATGTGATTGTTCCAAACTAAGTAGATTTTTTACAAGTAAAAAAAAATTAAGTAATGTTTTAATAACAAATGGTAGTTTACTTATCTTTAAGTAAATAGATATCCATACTTATCCATCAGTGGAAACAAAGAGCTTCCCGTCTATTCCCCTTTTTAATGACAACGACGAAAAAGCTAAAACAGCTGCTTAAATCTAATATCTGACACGTTTCCACTTATTTATGCATACCATTCACAGTATTTACTAAGATTGTCCAGGGAGGTCTGTTGTGACATTTTTAGCAGATTGGTATCAAAAATCGACTAACTTTTTAAATGGAATTTAGTTAAAATGACATGTTTATTAAGCATAAACTGAGTTTTCAGTCCTTATTTTTCATCTGTACAATTGCGGTTTGTTGGATGATATCATTTTTTAAAAGTTTGTATAGGATATCAAATTGTAGTAGGCCTTTTCAAATGCAGCAACCATACTTTTTTTTCTCTAGCGAGCTTAATCTTCACTTTAGAGCTTTTCTTGAAGCCACACAAAAAGAATCACATATAGCTGTCTTTCAATTTAAAAACCCGTGAATAGCATGTTATTCATGGCATTGTCTGCATGAAATGCTTTTAATGTAGGGTAAGAGTCACTTAAACTGAACGGCCTAAATATGGAAATGTAAGAGGGTTTTAAATACTTGCATTGAAAAACAAAGACAGTGATAGAAATGAGTCAATTTCATGATTAATGATTCACTTCTGAGTTCCATTCAGCAGCAGAAGCAAGAGTTTGAGGTCTGGAAGAAACTTTGCTAAAGTGGATCATTGGAAAGACGTTTATAAGAAAAGGATTTTTAATCGCTATTGTAAATGAAAGAACCTCTTCCGCCCGCCTGTCTGTACTCCTTCATTCAATCAGACATCTTGAAGAACCGCCAATAATTCACACAAAGAGAGTTGAGTATGAGGCATATGTGACATGATCTATTGACTTCTGTTCTTTCAGGACATGTTGTACTCCAAACTCTTGCACTTCAATTTCAGATATCTATAAGTTAGGTGGGAGGACTATTATGTTTGTGGCTAGGGACTTTTTCAATAAAAATAATATCTAAAAAAATAGACTGAGCACTCCAGTCATTCGAAAAATGTTTTTTGGTATGTAAAGAAAGTGATTGTGTTGAACATGGCTGCAAATCCCGAGGATACCCTTAAAGGTGCCATTTCACGCCCCTTTTAAATAATTTATAATAAATAATTAACCTCTCTAGACTATCACTGCACCCCTAATAACTTTTAAAAGCCCCCCCCCCGGTCTTCCCTTTGCCACCCACCCTGCTGAGTTCTGCTGCTAATCACAAAGAAATACCAACAGTTTCTGATTGATGCATTCATCGTTTGGTAAGCCAAAAACCCTTTTGGCCCAGGTCAAACAGCACGCAAGTTCTTTATTGAGATGCATTAGCTGTTCATCTGATTGGTATGTTATATGGCCAATTAGCATGGCTAGGGTCATTGAGCCGTTTTGAGCTCCGAGAAAAATTAAACAATCATGGCACACAATCTGAATATGAAACATGCATACAAAAATGTAACGAAAGTCAAGTTTAAATGATACAGCACCATCTGCTCCCCAGAATTAATGATCGACTTTGACTGGAAAGTCTGGGAAGACCAATGTGGGAGTGATCACTTTCCTTTGCTGGTGACATTAAAAATGATGGATCCGTGAGCAAAATGAAAGTAATGTAAAATTCATAAAGCGGACTGGCACCTCTTTCAAAATTTACGTTCGCTAAAGCCTTTGGAAAAAGCTCATCTGCAGGAAAATATAAACCCGGAATTCCAAAATAATTGATCAAATCAAGAAAGAAATATTATAAACTTTAACTTCAAGACGCAAAACCATGAAACATACAACGTGCCATTCACAATCGAGGAATTAACATGTGCCCTGAAAGAATGTCATAATACAGTTCCCCGACCAGACCAGATTCATTATGAATTCTTAAAACATTTGCCAGAAGATATCCCTCAAATATGGCTGGATGCAACAGTCATTCCAATCCCCAAACCACGAAAGGATCACACAGACCCCAGCAATTACAGACCGATTGCTTTAACCAGTTGTGTCTGTTAGACTATGGAAAGGATAGTGAACAATCGGTTGGTATGAAAATTGGAAATGGACCACCTCATAAGGAATTTTCAGCGTGAGTTTAGGAAGGGTAGAAGCACTTTGGACCAACTCATAAGATTGGAACATCTTTTGCGGGAAGGATTTTTAAACAAGAAACACATGGTTGCTGGAACTTGGATGGTTGTTCGACTTGGAGAAAACCTACTATACAACATGGAAATATGAAATCCTAAAGGATTTGTATGATATGGGCTTTAGAGGGAACTTGCCAATATTTATATCTACATTTCTATCAGACAGAACATTTCAAGTGCAAATTGGAAATATTAACTGTTGATGACATCTGTGTAGCATACAAGGGCAAAGATAAGAATGATAAGAATACAGTGTGCATACATTTCTGTCCAATACAATCTCTACACCTTGACCCAGAACTTCGACTGGACAAAGAGCTTATTCAAGTGGTTAAATAAATGAAATTCTTCTGTGAAATTTATCTGGGACAATAAAATTCATGATAACCTTATACAACAAACGAGAAACAATTGCTTAAAAACAATGAATCTTTTAAAAGTTTTAGCCAGGACCAAATTGAGTGCATAACATGCTTTTATAAATATACATGCTGTAAATAAGAACTTGTTTAGATTATGGAAGTGTGGTATATGGAGCGGCGCGAGAATCAGATCTGAAACCACTTGATGCTGTACATAACCAAGGGTTAAGAGTGTGTCTTGGAGCTTTCAGGACATATCCTGTGGAAAGCCTTTATGCACAAGCCATGAACCCCTTTAAGAATAAGAAGAATAAAGCTGGTATTACAATATGTCACGAAACTGAAGGCAAATAAACAGACCATTTTTTAACCTTTGTGGTCACAGATATATGAGGCAAAACTGAATTGTAAGACCATTAGGAATACGGATTGGACCTTGGTTAGACAAACTAATTATCAATCTTTCAAATCTAAGCCAAGTAAGAAGCAAGCCACCCACCCTGATTTCTACCATTAACACTACTTTAACATAAGAACAATGTATCCAGATCATATACCCATATTCACTGATGGATCCAAAATAGAAAAGAAAGTAACAGCAGCAGCAGTAGTTTCGAATACCAAATCAGTACTACAGGTTCTAGGATCCATGAAACTGATCCATCCGGCAGTTGTTGATAGTATAAAATTGTATTCTGCTGGATTCCCGGTCATGTGGGAATAACAGGAAATGAGAGAGCAGACAATGTGGCAAAACAAACAAACCCAGAGGCATATTATCAACACCAACAGACCTAAAACAGAAAATAAACCATCAAGTACTAAAACATTGGCAGCAAGAATGGAACCAACAAACTCGAAAATAGCATAAAATCTATCCAAAGCTAGGAGTAAATCAAACTATTTTAAGAACCAGAAGAGATCAAATATTATTAACCAGATGTCGAATTGGGCACTCAAGATTAACTCACAGTTTCTTCTTAAAAATGAGGCAATGCCTGTATGTAGACATTGCAAATGTATTTCATCTATTAAACACATGTTGATAGAATGTCCACTTTATAATTCCATGAGGAGAAGGAACCTGACATGACAAGATCTGAAAGAAATCCATGCTAACCCAAAGGGGCTAAAAAAGTTTTTTTTTTTTACTAAAGACAGACTTGTGCTGGGAATTGCAACTTAGTTTTAAAACAATTTTTTAATGATCCTATTAGCTTTTAAATTGAAATATTTACAACATTTTAAAACTGATATAGCCATGAATTGGCCATGTTGCCGTCAGGGCATAAGAAAGAAAGAAAGAAAGAAAGAAAATCATAAGCTTAGCTCCTGGGGATTGACATAAATGCTTGTACACAATTGTTTTCTATTATGTCATTTAGTCATTATGTCATCATGCTGTTTGTTACCCTCTGCACTTCACTAAAGTTCAAACATTTGCAGCCAATCCAACAAATCAGAGGATACCTCTAGAGCTGTGACGTGTACATTCCGGTGGGATAGCGCCGGTGTGTAAGTTTAATAGTGTTATTTGAATCTTTTTTTTTTTCTTATTTTTAATCTTATTTTAATGTTCTTTTAGGTAGATATGATATTAGGTTAACATATTTAGTTAACATTAAAATGTTTTTATGTTGTATTTTTAAAATTCATGATCAGGTGCAAAATTATTTAAATAAAATTCTGTTTGAAATTTAGATTAAAAACGGTTTCCTTCTGTTCTCTGAGAATACTATATAAATTCTGTAAATTTGTCTGTTTTTATATTGAATTTATATAAAGCACAGACAATATGTAATACTTTTTTTTTCACTAAAATTTCACCACCTTTTCCTGTTGCAAACTATACGATGAGAGTCTTTTTAAAACCTGAGAAATTCACTCCACAAAATGCACTGCCAAAGTAAATAAAACATAAAACAACCTCATGTTTAGATGGAGCTCTTTAGAATGCATTGAGAGACTAATTTTTGGAGATGATGGAAGGTCACGCTGGACAGGTTCATTTTGCACTCTGGTTGTTTGTTAAAGCATTTGTTTCATCCGAAGGCTGTTGCTACTGTCTGAATTGCTGCACTATATATAAAACTCTCTTTGAAACTTGAGGTTGAGGACTGCTTTGTTTAATTGGTTCTGCTTTCAGAACGAGAGCAACTGGCTTGATTTATTGTCAATTGTGGAGTGCTGCGAGTGATGAAAAGAAGGATATATCTCTCAGTATTATTAAAAATCACCTCCACAGGGCACTGTGCAGAGTGGGAGATTTGAGATTAGTGGGAGTTTTAGAAAGAGGTCGTTTCTGATGTGAACTGCTCTCAAATTAGCCACTCAATGAGGGAAACTAAGGTCTTTTCTGCATAATCTATTTTAGATAACATGCATGACTTATTGGATGCTTTGATGACTTCTATCACTAGCTGTGTTGAATAGTTATCACAGTTGTGTGATGATTGACTACATCACATGGATGGACTGACTTCTGACGGATCTTTCATGCTTGCAGTTTGCAGCCTAGGCTGGTGGTTTCAAAAGTAAAAGAGCAGCTCCCTTGAAATATTTATAATTTATGTATACTTTTTCATTTTTAATAGAATGTCACAGTGGCATCATATGCATGCCATTTTTTAGAGTTAAGTGCAAGGATATACAAATGAACAGTTTTTGAAAATGCACATTGTTTTTATATTTGTCATTAATCAGTGGGATAACTGGATACAATTTGCCAAACGCAGGTTTAGATGTGAAAAAACCCATCACTTCAATTGTATATAGTTGACCTTTGCATACCGTTCAAGTACAAACTAAATGTTCACTGTTCTGTCAATTTATTAGTGATGCATGAATGTGTTGAATAATAATAATAATAATAATAATAATAATAATAAAAATAACAATGATTTGAGTAGACCCTAACCTTAAAATGAAGTATATTATTACTGGATGATATTTTTATTAATTTGCATATTTTAATGCATTTGTCTCAATCTTATTCAAATTACTGGTTACTGTTTGGCCAAAAACTGGCCGCTATACTTAACTGTTTGATTGTATTAGTAGCAGAAACATTTTTTTCTTGTAATTTTTCTTGTGAAAAAAAGACTTTAAGCGAAGAAGCTAACCTTTTGACAACAAAGCACCAGAGTTATGCTAAAACTAGAAGCATACAAGTTCTTTTTTTATGCGAAATATTATTTTTACAGAAATTAAGTCACATTGAAATGCTGATTTTTTTTGTTGTTGATTGGGAGTGTTTTAACCAAAGGGATACATTTTAATCTTGGTATTCAGTTGTTAAAAATCTGAATCTGATATTGATACACAGGACACTGCTTTCATGCTCTTCTGATTTAGGAAGCTGATTTTATGTTTGGGGATGCAACATCAGACATATTTCACTATTAACCACTTGTAATGCTCTTGGTAGCTGGGAAAGTCTTAATGAAGATGCTGACAGCTGAGTTACAGTTAGTAGCATTTTTTGTGTATCACTGCACTGACAGCATGAAATCTCAAATACGATAGGCATAAAGATCAAAGAGAATTGTAAGAACCCCACTTAGTGCAACTGCAATCTCGTAGACGGTTAGTTCTGGAAGCCCTCATAATGATATGCGTGCAGTGTCCCGCCCCCAGACGTCACTACACCAATACCGAGAACGGAGGTTCAACCAGCCGCTACACACTGTTTATTTTGTCATGTAATTTTTCAACACTGCATTTCTATTGAACAACCAAAATGCTGCAACTTAAAAGGTTTTGCCAATTGTGTGCTAGTTTGGTGTTCCAGGTTTATAAGAGACAAAGGTTAATATGACTAAGGAGTCACCCACACTATGTTTCTCCCAAAGACGCACATGAAGTCGGCAGTTTGGGAATAGTGTGAGTACACACAGAATGACCTTGTTATATTCTGTGACTCATTACTTGAATCAATTACATTTGTAGGAAATTTTAATGTAAATATTCATTAAAAAATTGCACCGGTGTAAGTTTTCCACCACTTTCAGTTCAATGTAAACAAAAGATATGTTTTACAAATTGTTACAAATGATTATTAATGGATGAAAGCTAATGTGCATATTTGTATTTAATGAGTCAATCGGTTCAAAGGTTCAAACTGATGCTTATGTAACTGGGAACCCCAAACATTCCAGTCTGTTCTGATTGCTTGTTTTGTTCCAGTGTAGCTTGTTGATATTCATTTTATATAGTGTACTGTAAAACTTTCTTTCAGAGTTTTTGTTATTTACCTTTTTTCTATTCTGGCTCAAAAAGGAAAAACAACAACAACCTATGATTGTTAAAGTAAGACGTCATGTTACTTGGTTTTAGAAATTAGTTAATGAAAAATAAACTTGAACTTGAAATAACCGCTATTATTTGTCAGACTATAATCATACAAAAATAATATAATAGTTGCATCCTTATTTCTGCCCCACACTCTCAAACCTGTGAACCTTGGGGAAACTCTGGCAAAGGTGGTAGGGCTTGGTGATAGACAACAGAACAAAGATATGCACTGTTCAAACCGAGAAACTTGATGTACAGTCATTTCGAAACAGATACAATTGGAACCGTCTTGGCCACAGTGCTCCTCATTCCTCAGCACTTACAGGTAATTTAGAACTACCACAGCATCAGCTGTTCAAACATCGTTTCTCACATAGAAGATATATATTTTTCTTCTATCTTCTATTTGTCTATCGCAAAAAAAAGTCTTTGATTTTCAAGGTTCATGGTGTGCTTACTTTTTTCCTTATTTTACTTGTAAAGAAAAAAAAAGAGAGCAGATTTGGTTCTCTGAAGAGACTGTTGAATTTTTTTACATTATTTAGCATTATCATTTTCCAAGAATTTGTGATGTACAGTCTAAATGTCTTGAATATTTTGTCATGATTAAAAATGATGCAGTAGAGAGCATTTTTTTGTCTGTCTAAATTGATTAGTTGCAGCTTAAAAAGTATGCTAGTCATCCCCAATGCATTGTCATTACATCAAATTTGCTAACTGTGTATTCTCTCTTGCTCTGACCATTTTCTGTAAACCCTATGCTTGCAGATGGAAAGCATATTTGAAGTTGTTATGATCTTCATTTTAATTAGGTGTATATTTGAAATGCATTGACTTCTGCCAGATTAACATTTTTATCTCCACAAATGATGGATCAGCTATAGTACCTAATAATTACTGTGATAAGATATAAAATCAACCAGTAGATGACCATCATCACTTTATCCATCGTGAGCTGGAGAACGTTAACCAAAGCTAAGCAGTCAAAGAAAATGGACACAGGATTGTACACACTAATAATTTATACACCATATCTATTTAAAGAATCGTTAGGGAATCTTTCTGTATTGACTTTTTTTTATCTCTGCAGTCGCATTTCTTTCTGTGCAGAAACAGCATCTGCAATATCTACATGAAAGTCTTCCTCTCTCTCTCGGTTTCTCTAGTCTTCTTTAATCCAGAGTAAATGGTTTCTAGGGGAGAAAAGAGCAGATGCTATCAAGCGTAAAGTTCATCGCCCTCAGTTCCTCTCTGAATGTGGGAGTTTGCACCATTACAGTAATATCAAAAGCAAAGCAGTTCAATGGCAGAACATCATTGCCTTTAGCCTACTCCAAGAGTTAGTTGGACTGTGTTCAATGATTCTGGGTGGCTCAGGTCATGTCCATCATCTTTGAGGACTATGGAGCATACAGACTTTAATTGAATGGCAAACCAAATCCTTGCATTAAGCATCTGCTCTCTGACTTAATTTCCTGTCATGAATTGTGTTAGAAATTCCAAGGTTGTGGTTGTAAGCGAACATGTATACTAATTAATTGTACATCACTTTCTTCTTGCCTTGGGAAAATGAACTCAGTAGCAGCGTTGGATCATGCAGGAATAAAAACAACAGAAAACTTGTGTGATGTATGTTAGTAGCTAAGATAAACAAAATGACAGCACTTTCTAGAACCATCTGTGTTAATATCGGGCCATTTTTCCAATAAAATAACCTTGTTTTTTCACCGTAAATCTAGCTGTTCAAAATCACTGTGATAAAATAATCTTCTTTATGGGTGATTTTGTCCTTATTCATTTTTAAACAAATGAAAGTGCTCTGTGATGAATTCATCAATATATATATATATATATATATATATATATATATATATATATATATATATATATATATATATATATATATATATATTATATTATATATAGTATGTTCATATAGTATATATACATGCCATGTATATATACTATATGCACTGGGAGGTTAAAATGCACCTTCTTGACACTGAAAAAATGCTAAAAGCTACTGAAGGGTAATCCAACAAAACCTGAAAGGATTCAAAAGAGTTGTGCCGATTGCAAGCCATCGATTGGAATAAAAGATGTTCAGTCAAAAGGCTGGCGACACATTCCTAGAACTCCAGGAAAGTATAACATTTTTCCATTATAAAAATATGGCTGATTTTAAAATGCAATGCACTTGTCGAGGCCCACCTTGAGATTAATTATCCAAACATGCTTAATATGGATTATATACTAAATTTGCCATGGTCTTTCTGGGCACTCTATTCTGAATGGCATGCAGGTGTTGTACATTTCTGAATAACCACAAAGGTAGTCCAGGTCTGTTCACTCTATTGCAATGGTTACTAAAGTGGCGGAAGGATACATTAGTCAACTTTATCATTCAATTTGAGTGCTAGACCACAGTTCACTTGGATTGCTTGTTACTGTATTATTAAATTTATACGCTTATTTTTTTTATTAGACCAACCATTGTTTTGGGAGCCCTCTGAATTGGATCTGAGAGATATTTCAGGAGTCAGCTGTCTGCGTTAGAACCGATGACTGAGAACAAGAGCTAATGTTAGCTGTGATGTTGAGAAAATGAGAGTATATTGAGTGTTTCTGTCTTGCATTCTTGTTCAAATCTACATTAAAAAGAAACAAGGATCTTCACATTTGCCTTTGCATGTTTTCATGGCCTGCCCTCTCCAGGTCAGTGGAGTGCACCTGCCTCAGGAGTATAAGTATCTCGGGGTCCTGTTCACGAGTGAGGGGAGGATGGAGCGCGAGATCGACAGGCGGATCGGTGCAGCATCTGCAGTGACGCAGTCGCTGTATCGGTCTGTTGTGGTGAAAAGGAACCTGAGCCGAAAGGCGAAGCTCTCGATTTACTGGTCGATCTACGTCCCTACTCTCACCTATGGTCATGAGCTCTGGGTCATGATCGAAAGGACAAGATCCCGGATACAACCGGCCGAAATGAGCTTCCTTCGCCGGGTGGCTGGGCGCTCCCTTAGAGATACCCGGGGGGAGCTCGGAGTAGAGCCTTTGCTCTTCCACATCGAGAGGAGTCAGCTGAGGAGGCTTGGGCATCTATTACGGATGCCTCCTGGACGCCTTCCCAGGGGAGGTGTTCCGGGCACATCCCACTGGGAGGAGGCCCCGGGGACGACCCAGGATGCGCTGGAGGGACTTTGTCAACCAGTTGGCCTGGGAACGCCTTGGGATCCCTCCCGGGGAGTTGGAAGAGTGTCCGTGGAGAGGGAAGTCTGGACATCCCTGCTTAGACTTCTGCCCCCACGACCCGGCCCCGGATAAGCGGGAGAAGATGAATATGTTTTCATTCATGCCTTACATTAAAGGGATTGTTTTAAAGCTTTTCTTTATTGCCGTACTTTGTGTTGTGCTATTGGCTGCAGAGCAACATATTTCTGACTCCTCACTCAACTTCAGCTCCTTCAGCTCAAGTGAATTTGTTGGAGTTAGGGTAAGTTGTTAAAACCATCGTTTTATATATATAAAATGTATAAAATTATATAGCTCATCCACTTGGGGCATGGAGTAGATGCCCAATTCAGAGATCTCGTTCAGCTGGCGGAAGTCAGAAATGTATACTTATGAAGCCAAGAGAAATCGAATCAGAGTCATAGTAGAGAATGAAAAGAACTTCTCAATGTACAGCTTTGTAGAATGGTGGGAGATATTTTAAGTAAATACAATATTTAATTTGTCGTTAAAATATATTTTAGTTATCAGCCTAGCTGACAGCACAATTTACACATAGAAAATGTGAAAGAGTGACCAAATGTTAGTGTTAACAAAATCAAAACATGAAGTAGTTCAGGAGTTAACAAAAAGCCTTTATGTGACTACACTAGGAAGCTCCAGATTGGTTATAGTACCAAAGATAATCTACCATTCTGTATAATTCTCAATTCTATAGAGCAGTATTTACTGGGTTAGGTGTGAAGGTGAGGTCATAGATTTCAGTTTTGCTTTAATGTTTTGTTTTCTAAACGTTTTCTTTCAGTCCGAACCAATAAAAAAAGTCCCTAGTAAAAGGTTTATCTGACAACATTGTTATATTATGCAGTTGATATGGCAATATGTTCTGTACAATACCTCTTTATGAAACACTATTCACCAATTCAGCATTATCTTTATCTTGTCTATTTTGAATGCTCGGCCTAGAGAAAACATTGTTTGTCCTTGTTGCAGTAATAGTTGCTCAGGGCCAATTTGTGTTCTGCTGTCAATCCCAGTGTTGAAATCCATCAAAATAATGTTTTAGACTTCCCAATGCCACTTTTATAATGAGCAGAGTTGACTCAACAATGGCTAGATGTTTGTCAAGAAATACATGGAGCTGTCTGTTTGCATATTGGAAGTATTTCCATGTTCCCTGTTCAGTTGGGGACTCGTAAGCAAAGTAATCCGAAACAATGAGCAAGTTGCATCAGTCCTCGGGTCTTTTCACTGGCTGCCAGGGACATTCTGAGTAGATTTTAAAGTGATGCTGCTCATTTATCAGATAGAAGACAGATCAACACCAAAATACATAATAGATCTGATTACTGCCAAATAGAGCACTCTGATCATTGGGATCAAACCAGTTAGAACTACCACAGGTTTGCTCCAGGTTTTCTTTCAGTCGTCATCAATCAAAACTTTTAATCAATCAAAAATGTTATGTCAGAGCACTTTAACTGTTACCTTAACCTCAGCGTGATTTACAGAGGAAGATGAAAAATCTAAAACAGCATTAGAAAAGCAATAAGAACTAAATAAATGCACACATATAGCTATAAGCCATATTAAATAAATAAGTCTTCAATGTATGTTTTGAGCTTGCATAAATCTTTAATGGTACTCTGTTCAACTGTCAAAATATTCTAAAGTGAAGGACCTGCAACACTCAAAGAGTGCTCTCCAATTTTCTTGTATTACCCCATGGACAAATCAGAAGATTCTAGCCAGCTGACCACATGTGCAAGTTTTAGTCAGTTCACATAACTAAGCTTTTTGAAATTCACATAATTTTTCCAGTTATAATAATATGTTTATTGAATTTGACCAGCTCCATAGATAACTACATTACAGTAATGCAAACAGCAAATGAAGCAATGCATTGATTTCACATGATCGTCCTGAATGGGGAAAACCTTAGCTTTAGCCAGAAGACAAATCTAAAAAAAAATAAAAATACTTCTAGCTTATGAGTTGTTATGATCTGTTTGTTTACTTTCAATTATGTTATGTGTGGTTGAATTCAAAAGATTTATCCAATATATTCCGATGTCCAAAAGAAAGAGACCAGACTGCGTCAGAAGCCAGTTCATGGTGACTTGCACATGTGTTAATAATAGGGATGCACCAAAATGAAATTTCTTGGCCGAAACCGAAAACCAAAAAAGACAAAACAAAGGCCAAAAACCGAAACACAAAAATAAATTTAGCCAATTATTGGTGCCATTGCATTTATGGCTATGACTGTGTACTAACCTTACTCAAATCAAGACAATGTAATACAAATTACATAATATTTAATTTAATATAAAATTAGATAACAAAGTTTCAAAGAATAATTCAATTACAAATAATACAAATATTTCTAAATTTGTAAAAATAAAATAAAGTACAAAAGTTAAATGTTTCACTTTAACGCACTCATGCATATGTTCAATAGTAAAAAACAAGCCTTCTCCAGGGTGTTCTGGATCATTTGTTGTGCGCACTGCTGTATTTCTGCTTACAAGTAATGACCTTTATAACACGGCTCAAGTACAGTCGTGATGAAGTGATCTCAGTGAAACATATGCTGACAGACTCTAAGAGTGTACTTTACATTGCTTACACTCCGTGTTCTGTCTCAACCTCTTTGCTTAAGAGACGCTTTAGTGCTGTGATTAAAGGTATAACGTCTGCTACACAAGCATCAGAGGAGCTGATATTTTAGTTAGTGTGCTTTAGTCAAATGGGGCAATAAGAAAGAGTGTTTTCTATTAAGAGATGTGCAGTGAATGTCGCAGGGAGCTTGTAATCTGTGCTATTTGCAGCCATGACCAGACTCGCTTCTGGTCAAAGTGGCTTTGCAACATGTAATAAGTGCTGTTCCACTGCGTGATGACGTCTTGCTGGAACCGTTGCATCCGATGGCCGAAAATTAGGTGGATCCCTAGTTAATTATATATTTTACAGAATTCTGTACCTCTGTCTCTGAACTTCTGTTCTGTACAGCCTATTGTCTCCTGGTTGGATTCATGCAGAAAAGAAAACCCCTCTCCTCTGGTAAAGCTTTTTATACAATTTAATCATATGACAATATTATTTATGGTCTTTCCCCATCATTCCCATGTTGGATGTTCCGAGATGGTGCCGTGTACGGCTGTCTCGGCACACAGCTGTGCAGTGTTTTTGTTTGTTTTGCTATTTTGTCCGGCTATTTGTTTATAGCTATAACTTTATACGTTACAACCGAGAGGAACTGCTAATCTTTGAGCAGCACTCCCTCTTGGTCACTATGTTCCTCAAGGAGCAGAGGAGGAGGGGCAAGTGTGCAGGGAAACTCGTTAAGCTCCGGAAGTGCAGCTTTCGAACATCGCTTCCCAGTATTCATCTGGTGAATCTGCGCTCTTTATCTAATAAAATGGACGAGATTACCTGGAGCAACAAAGACTTATCAACCTCTGCTGTGTTTCACTGAGACCTGGTTTAACGGAGGCTCTTACTGGTCAGAATATCTGAATATAACAAAAGTCTTTTTCACTAATCTGAACTTTTAGCTCCAGGTAACTGCATCTAGATACAAACATTGAACAATACTGTGCGATGTCAGTCCAGGTAACAGAAACGATACATCAGAAGTAATAATGACTAACGATTTCCGGACAAACTTCAAAACAAACGATTCTGTCAATTTATTAACCAGGTAAATCATGAACAAATCCAACTTCAGTTAAAATGCAATCATCAAATACATTCAGTTCAGCACAGTTTAAAGTTCCAACCAAATGCATTCTGACAGACCAAATAACAAGGAGAAAACTTAATCATTATTTACCTGAACATCGAAAGAGAGGCTATGCACCACATGATCTGGTGCGGGAGCTCTGATTGCAGAAACTCCTCGAAGGTTCCGGACAAGTCCCTTCAAATACCCAAGATATCAATATCGAATTACATCATTACATTGATTGGTTCTTTGACTTTGGAAGGCTGTCCTTCTGTAAGTTGCTTGTGTGTCTGATTGGTTCACTGAGAGAATGGTGAGAGACTAGACATAGAGGGTTAACACAATAGAGGGTTTGGTTAATTAAATCAACTCATATGTAGATTCAATACACAGTGAGGCGTTGATCACTTGGCTCCCAGACCCTGTCTCGTGGATCCACGTATTGTATGTTTTAATGTTTGAGTTAAACTGTGAGATCACTCTCGGTTCTGTTACAAAAGGACAGCTCATTTACTTAGTTTACATAATCATGTCAGCGGCATCTCAGCTCAGTCTGTGCCCTCTGCAAAAGATGCATCTGATAAGGGTGGCAGTCTATGTTGGTTCTGTGGCTCGACTCTCGCACATTTCATCTCCTTACATTTTGCACTTAAGCTCACCACACTTTATAGACAGAAACTGTCTGTTTACATTTCATCAATGCTTCAAAATACTCCACCTCATAGCCTTATGTTAATTGCTCTTTATTTGTGTTGCACTGTACTGTACTTATATGGTATATATTGCACTTATGTTGTTTGCACTGACCACAGGAAATCCTTGTACCACAGGTAATTCCTTGTGTGTGCACAAGAATAAAGCTGATTCTTATTCTAATGACGCCTCCCATTATGTTGGCGTTTAACAGATGGCTGCAGTCCCTAAGTTCCTTACAGGCCGACTCCTTTCAATTATGTTGTCTAAAAAGAAAGACATGCTTCCAAAGAAAAACATACATACAGCTTAACCCCCCCCCCCCCCCCACACACACACACACACACACACACACACACAAATCCATGAACAAACACAACTAACTACTATTAAAGCAAACTCAATTAATTCATGGAAATAACTGTGATGTAAAGAATAAATACAATTATAGTTTAATAATTAAATTAACCCAACAATGTTCAGTTTTACTCCTCACTGAATACTTGTACTAAATACTGCTTCTTAAACACTTTGATTACAACAGACACTCTTCATATTATTTACCAGACCCCCATAGATTGCAAAAAGGAATATTTAATTTTCTGAAATCAAAAAGCCCTTTAAAAGTTAACACTATAGTGTAATTATATTCTTACTTTCATTTAAGCAAGGTCAAATCCTGCAAACGAGTGCCTTACAAATACATTTTGTTTGATTAACATTCTCCCTTTAAGTATTTTCTGAAATTAAAAAATTAAAAGAAGAAAACATGATTCAATATTTGTTTTGATCAAACTATCTTTTATTAAACCTTAATTTCCAGGTTTTCTTATTGACTTTCTATGTACACTATAAGAATAAAGAAAGACGTACTGTAAAACTGTAAAAAAGTTGATAAAAAAAGCCCAGTTAGTGTTACCCCACCAAGTGCTTTTTCATGGTTTTCATATAGGGGTCGACTATACATGTCTCTTCTGAAGAGTGCAAATCTGTTTATAACATAAAATGTAATAAAAAGTTGTCAATCAGTTTGACAGTTTAAAAAAACTGTTTAAAATAAGTTTTATGGACAGATTATTTCCCTGTCTGTAGTTTTCATATAATGGAGCATGATCTCAACCTTGCACGTTAATTCGGCTAATATTTGCTTTCCAGGATTGCAGGACATGCAATTTTGAGTAAAAGAGTCAGTGCTTCCATGGCTCCGTGAAAGTAATGAAAGATACATGAAAGACAAACCACCGGGAAAACCAAAGTGGTTTTAATTTGTTGAAACTTTCTTTGGGGTTATTTCCGACCCATCTCTCTCTCCCCACTAGACTTTGATTGCATACACAGAGCTGCTGTCATGCTGTCTGAAACTATAAAATGAAAAATCGATTAAAAAAAGTCTCAAGTTATTTTATAACCCTGGTTCAAAGCCATCCTGGGATTTGCTTGTTTACAGAGACATCTAGGTTCCTTTAACCTTTTGGGTTGTCAAAATTCTTGCTTGTCTGTTTTTGATTTATTGTAATTACTATAACCTACTGTACCCTTTAAACAAATCAAATAACATGGTCCTTTTAAGTTAAACCTCAGTTAAGTAAAACATGTTTTATTTACTAAGCAAACTAATGTTTAATTGTTAATGTTTTAGAAAGAATATGTAGGAAAATGGGCAAAACATGTAAAAAATTAATGGAGTGAGCTAGCCAATGAGACAAACATCGGAGAAGGAGATTTTTAAATCGTTAAATGTTGATTCATTACCCTGTCTGCATTTTGATCGGAATGAAATCCGTGTTGATTTTAATAAACTCATGAAAAAAATCAAGTAGGACTTTGTTGATTGTTATAGAGCATTCTGTGCTTACATACAGAGAGCATGAACAAGGCTGAATAATGCAGAAGGAAGCGAAAAAAACAAGCGAGCATTCTCAGGTTAATGGTAATTGAATTTGATGATGAGTTTTCCCTTTAGACAAATTGTTTTCGACTAGTTGTCTCTAACTCCCAAGCTGTGATTAAACATGCTAAATAGGACGAGAGAGGCGAGAGCCTGTGAATCCGAGCATGCCGCTGCTCTGCTGATAGCTAATGTGACACAGTGCATTGTGAGACATAGTTGTGAGTCGACACACACAGGTCCAACCAACTTTAATTAACGGAGACAAAAGCTTTTATAGTTTGTACCACACAGTATTTCTTCATGCCTACTTTTCACAACTCATGGGGAGGCTTGAAAGATATCAGTGATGAATCTACCATGAAGCCCGAACCATTAAAGTGAACTGAAGTCTTTTTCAAACAAGGGTTGATATTTGAATCATGATGATACAAGTTCATGCAATTTTGCCTTCTTGCGCTACACTATTTTAATATAAATCTTGCCATTAACAAATATCTTTCATTGTGTTGCACTGCCTGGCTAAAGGGTGAAGAGCTTCACTGTTAATTGCTCCCTCTGAAAGCAGACCCTTTATTTAATTTCCTCAAAGCACAGAAAATCATAGTTTAGTTCTCTTGGTATTTGCATATGATCATTTAGAGTTTCTCGTATGGTAATTAAAGCTGGCATGAGAGAAGTCCTACTGAGGTTCCATTGCGATGTTTGAACAAAGAGGAAAAAACAAAACCGTGAGTTAATTCAAGGAGAAGACACCCCAGCGGAAAGCTCAAAACATGTACTTCCACAACAAGAGATTAGTAAGAAAACAGGAATTCCTGCCGGCTCCAAGCAACAAAATAAAGCTTTTGATAGCTGAGATTCTGGTGTGTCTTCGTTTGAGGAATTCTTGTGGTTTAGATTTTCAGTGACCTTACTGGGACACTTTTCACAGTGTTTCTAAAAATCCTTTAAGTCTCTGTATTGACCCTTCAAAGAAAATGAAAGGTGTTCACAAATAATGCTTTTAAGTTAATAGAGTGTAATAGAGTAAATAGAGTAAAATAATTAGAATGTTTTGAAAAAGTATTTTTTTTCAATAAGTCCATACAAAAATGAAAACTTGCATATTATACTCTTTCAGTAGAAACAGACTAATGTGTTTTATATGTGTATGTTTTTCGGATTCTTTTATGATTATAACGGACAACTAAGTACATTTACATTTGTGCATCTGGCAGATGCTTTTTTACACTAGGGGAGAGAAAATGCTATTTTTTGACAACACCATAAAAGAAGGGAATTAAAAGGGAAGAAGGAAAAAAAGCAAAGGATTTATATATTCCTTGAAGAAAATGTGCTTTTTGAAAGCTATTAGTGTTGGTGCTTTCCTAACTGGATCAACAGCTACATTTACCTTCATCTACAAACATAACTTTGGTGCACTTCCATTTTTGTATTTATTCCAGGCGTGGTGGTTTTTTGGGCACTGACTCCAGCTTCAGTCCACACCTCCACATTTTTGAATGGGCTTTGCTTCACAATCCTTCCCAGGGTGCAGTTATCGCTATTGATTGTATACTCCCTTTTTCTGACTATGGATCAGAGGGCACACATATTTCAGAAAGCTG
This sequence comes from Danionella dracula, assembly GCA_900490495.1. Taxonomy (NCBI): domain Eukaryota; kingdom Metazoa; phylum Chordata; class Actinopteri; order Cypriniformes; family Danionidae; genus Danionella; species Danionella dracula. Next base: position 2,188,653 of record UELW01000006.1, read on the forward strand.
GGGGTCAAGAAATAAGCAACATAAAACTCATGTCTCAGTGGAGTCGAAGACTATGATTATTGGGGATTATATAATTCGTGCCACTGTGATAGACATTAACAAAATGATAAGAGATATCCTGAGCAAGCACATAACAAAAGAACTCATCATGTGGGGAAAATTATGTAAAGAAAGGGCAATCAGAGTTGCTTAAGAAGGACTTTATGGAACTATTTGACATACTTGAAAGTGTCAAAATACAGTGTTTCATAAGTGGTCTGCTTCCGGCAAATGGCACAAAAATGTTCTCTTGGTTGCTTGGGCTCAATACATGACTAAAACAAGCCTGTTTGTCAAGAGGTTTCCAGTAAATTTATCATTTTAATGTGTTCTGGAATCAGCCAGATTTTATCACATCAGATGGGAGGCAGCTGAACAGATCTGGAACAGATTTCTCCCTCCGCTATCATTCTGAAAGACACAAGAGCCATCGAATTAAATGTGGAAACACACCACCAAGGTATTCGTCACCCACCCTGCAGACGTCACCACTGAATGAGGAATATCTGACCTCCACTAGACATGATGAGAATCAACATTTGGATAACATGTAAAGCCACCAGGCCACACCACCACCGAATGAGGATAGCAACTTCATCTCAAAGACTACACCAATACTGAATAAGGACGAGGATAATCTCCTGGACAACAGGAATCAAAAGAACAACTCCCTGGAGGACACATCAACAATATCCACATCTTCAGGATCCCCCCCATCTTGGTTTCCCAGCGCAGCTTGAAAGACTAGTCTCCGCAGGAACCAAGTTGTCCTGCTCGTTCACAGCAAGCTGCCGACCATCGCTCCAAAAAAGGCGAGGAAAGAGTTCTGCGGTCAACCCACCTGTGGCAAAATCACCAAACCAGCAGTGAGATAAATAGGGCATTCTGCCTCAAGACGGCAACCTTGGGGAATGTTTTCAGAACAGGCAGATGTCCTCAGCCCCTTTAGCTCTTACTTTATTAGCGATACAGATCAGGCCTGCTAGAAATAGAAAAAACAAGTGGAAGAAAAGGTCTGCTAGAAATCAGAAATCATGCAGACAAAAATAAACTGCAAGCCAGAGGCCATCATATCTGAACCCACAGAAAACAGGAAAAAATAGCACTTCTAAACGTTAGGTCACTTAGAAAACAAGGCACACCTTGTAAATTATTTTGTTTTAACACATGATTTTATGTTGCTAACTGAAACATGGCTAGATGATAGCTGTAGTGCAACCATATTAAACGAGGCTGCACCAGGAAACTTCTTATATAGACACGCCTCTCGTTCTGATAAAAAAGGAGGCGGAATCGCAAGTATGTACAAGAACGTTTTTGAATGCAAACAGGTCAATCTTGGGGATTACACATCTTTTGAATATTTGAGTATAGCTTTAAAAAGCACCAAACGGGTTCTTCTCACCACCTTATACAGGCCTCCAAAGTACACTACAGGGTTTACCGATGATTTCACTGAACTGCTCTCAGCCATCTCTTCGGAGTTTGACTCTTTCATCATCACTGGGGATTTTAATATTCACATGGACAAGCCCAATAATAATGCTGCCAAAGAACTCAACAATATTTTAAACACTGTGACTTCAACGTGACAACACATTCAGGGTGTCACACATTGTCACGGTCACAAAATGGACTTAGTAATTAGTAAGGACTTAAATATTTTATCCACCGTTGTGCAAGATGTTGCTCTGTCTGATCACTTCTGTGTTTATGTTGATACGTCAATCTCCCATGTCAAAATTGCTAAATCAATTTCTGTTAGAAAGAGACAGATAAACGATAACACCAGCGAGATGTTTGTGCATGCCATATCTCAAACACCAAGCATCACTGCTGGCACAGCCGACTTCCTTCTTGATGCATTTACTTTCAAAATAAAGTCCGTTATAGACAACATTGCACCTATAACTGTCAAGAACAAACCTGCGAGACAAAAAATGCCTGGGAGAAATTCAACAAAAGTTCAAAGTATGAAAACACCTTGCAGGAAGGCTGAAAGAAGGTGGAGAAAATCCAAACTTGTCATCCACTACGACCTTTTTAAAGAGAGTCCTCTTGCTTTTAATTCAGAATTATTCACAGCTAGGCAAGAGATTTTCTCAAGCTTAATTAATAACAACCTCAACAATACTTAAACTCTCTTTGCAACAGTAGAGAGGTTAACCAACCCACCAAACTAGACTCCAAATGAACTTCTGTCTAAGGATAAATGCAATGAGTTTGCTTAATTTTTCATCAATAAAATCAGTAACATCAGAAAAAGCATTAATGCTTCCACCTGCAGGGCTGGGGATAGACCTCCTCAACCTCCACTCTCATTGTGCACCTTTAATCTAATCGATAGCAAAACATTAATAGAGATGGTTCAGAGCCTTAGAACATCAACATTTGGTCTTGACAGTCTACAGACACTCTTTTTTTAAAAATGGTTCTTAAGAGTCTAGAAAATGACCTTTTCAGAAGTTATAAACACCTCCTTGTGCTCCGGCTCTGTCCCAAAATCCCTTAAAACCACAATGGTAAAGCCACTACTGAAAAAGACAAACTTGGATAATACTGTACTGAGCAACTACAGGCTCATCTCAAATCCCCCTTTTATTAGTAAAATTATGGAAAAGATTGTGACAACTTCTATTATGAGCAAGCTAAGTTAGACTTTGACTGTGTAACAAATTGCATATTGTCTCTCCTCCTCTTTAAGTTGTTTCGGACAAAAGTGTCTGCCAAATGCAGAAATGTAAATGTAAAATAGAACCAAGGTTTGCGTTTATACTTTAGGGAAAAGAAGTTCAAGGGTTAACGATATTGTAATTTACCAATGGCAAACATGTTTTGACAGTAGATTTTTGTAGGTTCCTTTACTTCTGTGTCATCTACAGTTGCATTTAATGATTTGTTGGTTTAGAATGACATGGAGGATTAAATATAATTTCAGTATTCTTTTAAAATATTTATTATTTCAAGATCTGCTTAATTTTGGTGACAGCTGCTTGAAATGTAACACACTTTTGTGGCTGTTCTTAAAATACCAGATTGTTTCTCTGACATCTGTCTGAAGCAATTTAGCAGCTTCCAAATCTTAATTAGAGTTCCATTCAAACACATGCAATCCATAGTTATTGTGCTCAGAGGTTTTTAAATAACCTAATATTGATAATGATGTGGGAAGTTCAATAGCTACAGATGTTTTGCTGTGGAGAATGGATTTAAGAAGCTGTGCAGGCGGGAGGATCTTATATAATGCCACTCTTGATGAAACTGAGGCTTATTATTAGAAGATAATAAGTCTCGGAACACAAAACCACTATTTGTTTAAAAATGTGTGTAGCTAAAGCCCTGATTCTTATGAGAATTCAACTAATTATATGAGGTAACAACACTTAATGTTTGAACCTTGGCTTAATACTAGTGAAAGAAAATAAGAGAGACGTTCATACCTTTACATATAAATGGTAAAAACATCCTGCAAAAGTGCTTACCTTGTAGGAAGAGCGATGATGAGTGATTGCAGCATGCTGCAAGAAATGCTGTTCTTTCATCCGATCTGAAATGTCAAGATGCATGGAAAGAAGTAAAATAACAGGGAAACAAACGTCATGCTCACCTCAAAAAACCCTTTATTATCCATGTCATGGCAGGCAACATTATTGATTTATTATTGTAGTGGCGGTGCTATTTCAGTACTTTTACAACTGAGAGAGTCAGGCTTTAAAGGATTAAATGTATCATGTGAAGCTTGCCAGTGAATATACTTCAGCGCTGTCATCCTTGTCTATTTTGATTAATTTTCATCTTCATTTATTGTTCCTCCACAGTCCCCAGCTTTATATTTACGATTTGTGCCTGCCGACGGAGAGAAATTATTCGTTTCAAACCTTGAAAATTGTCATGTGTGGGGAATACAGTGGCGTGTATGCTCCTTTTGATCGAAACTGTATGACATGAAATAGATGAGGGGCTTTTAGTTTTCCTTTGGAGGCCTGCGTTAAAGTATGTCATGTTTGAGCCTTTTATAAAGCTCCGTTAAAAGGGTGAAATACTGCAGAAATAATATTCATCACTGTAAATACGTCACAACATTTATGTAAAATGATGAAAGTGAGAAAAGGCTGATAATTTATATTGCATTTTTCAATGCATTTTCAAATGGAAATGTGCAAAAAAAAAAAAAGGTAAATCATAAGGGACCATGGAATGTTTTTTCTTTTAACTATTTGTATGTGAACAGAGATGAACAGTCCAGCTCGATAACAGGCCGAACAAGTCCAACCTCGGAAAGTAAGCGAGCCTGGGCCCGTTCAGTACCTGGATGGGAGACCGCCAGGAAACACTGGGTGCCGCAGATGGCTGCATCTGATTCTCCTATGAAGTTAAATTCTTTAATCATTTACTTGTCATTTCAAACCCATATTACAATTGATTTTTTTGTTGGTAATATTAACATAATCATATTTGAGCAAGCTACCCCTTTAACATTGTTACTTTAATTTATATTATTTTACTAATCTGTTACTAATCTGTATGTGTTTAGAACACAGTACTTCAATAATGTCATCGCAAATGTAAATTTTTATTATTTTGATGTTAAAACATTTATAAAAACAGAACCGCACAGACAAACACGTAAGTGGGAAATTGGTCTATTGGCTCTTCAGCATTACATATTCTCTCAGCATGCCTAAGTTTTGTGGAAAATACGCTATGAATTATTTTTCTAAAATGTCAGAGCGTGTGTGTGTGTGTGAGAGGTTAATTGTCAAACAGTTATTGTTCAAGCAACATTTTAATAATGCATTTTTTTTATATGAATATCTCATGCTTACTGTGCAGACATAGATCCCACTCAAGCATGGGCAGAGCATGCTATAAATAAAATATTGCATTATTGCATTAGGTGATTCTTAGAACCTTAAAGTTGCAAGCTTTGTAACTCAGTAATTTATTTCCATTATCTCAAGCTCTTGTAACTGTGCATCATTTGAAAAGAAAGGTTGGCAGTTCGATCTCTGCCGTTGTGGCCCTAAGCAAGCCACTTCACCTGCATTACGCTGTATTGATGTGTGTGACTGGTGGGGGGTGTTTGGTGGTGGTCAGGAGGCTGTAGACACAAAAATGCAGCCATGTCCTGTCAGACTGCCCCAGGGCAGCTGAGGGCTACCAAGATGTGAATTAGGGGTGGGACATTAGACAATTTTTTTTATTATTAGGAAATAATTACAAGATAATAAAGTTGTTGCAATAACCATACATATTACAGTGAACTTCAAATAAATTATGCATACAAAAACAGCAGAAAAAAAGAAACTCAACGAATGAGCTTGAAAAAAAAAAAACATGTGAAAAAAACATGCATTCGGTTCTTCACCAGTATCATCGTATGGCTTTTGTTTGAATTCGTCTAATGATTAATGTTAATGATTTTATCTTCTTTAGTTACATCACAGCTCTTGTGCCGATGCTGGTGATCAGATTTTCTTAAACATATAGCTTTGAACATGCCATTTTGCTTAACTGCTTTCAGCATTCCTTAAAAGCTGTTTAAGGTCGTTGGCTCAATATACAAAATGCACAATAATGCATCCAAAGTCCTAAAAGCAATTAACAAGACACATTTGGCCTCATTTGCATTACTTGTGTAAGTACCTCCGGACCTTTATTTGTGCTTCACTTTCTGTATAAATGCTTGTGCACTCTTTACATCCATAACTTCCTGACGCTGATTTATGCTGAGTTTGACACTATACATTAGCCTGATTGGGTTTTTTGTACTTAATGCCGGGGTACGGTCATGTGAGGCTTACTATTGTGACTGAACCGTCTTGGAACAAGTCAGCATCTGATGAGCCAGGATGCCTACACTTTTCCACTGGAGAAAGTCCAAGCTGCTCATCGTTTGAATGTCAGCCCAGTTTCGGAACGGGCCCAGAGTCACATTAACAGCAAAAACGATCCATACTGGAGATCAACTTAGATTATCTCAATTTTGATAAATGCCAGCAAGGGCCATCAACATGCTCTGAACATCAGCTATGGTAAATAAGAAAGTTCAGAGTTTGTGGTAAATTTTAAATGCTGGACTAAGTATAAAACACTTTAGACAAACTATTGGGCTGAAATTTCACAAAGCTTTGGAACAGACTTTTGTATTTTGGACAAAACTTCAGTTCTGTAAGCAATTACTCGTGTTTGATAAGTGCATTCTTTAGATCGTGTTTTAAAGAAAATCATACAAGCAATTATTTTAGTCTAGTGTTAATCATTACTTAAAGGCTCAATTATAACAATATGGCCTCTTGGGAAAAGATTAGTCCTTTTAACCTTGCAATCACAGTTTTATTTGTTTCACTAGTATTTAGGTGGGAGTTAATATAATTGAGGAAAATTATACTGTTCCGACACTGTAATAATGAATGAAAGGTCTGATTGTGCTATTTGTACTTTTTTGGTAGACCTTCTATGGTACTCTAGCAATTTCTTGAAAAGTGTCATTAATAAATGCCATTACTGTAGTTGAAAGAAGAATTGAGATTTAAAGAGCACATTTCTTTCTGATTATGATTGGGGTGCATTTTCTATAAAACAAAGTCAGTAATAAAAATCAACTTTCACTCAAAAAACATTACATTACAATTACAGAAAAAAAAAACTCAACACAGGAAAATAATAATGAAAATAAAAGCCATTTGTAGGTATATAGACAACTGGGCAGAGTAAAATGATGCTTGTCTATAAATTACATTACAAGAAAGAGTTGTATTTTGCACAAATCTGCTAGGGTCACTTGTAAAGAAAAACAACAAAGGATCAAATAGAGCTCTTACACAGTTTAATATGTTACTGTACAATCTGAACAGACTATTCTGTTATCAAACCATTCATGTGAGCTGGGAGGAACCTGCTCCATCTGATTGCAGATTGAGAAAAATACTGAGAGTTATTTATTATTGTAGTTTTTGTATTCAGTTAATATATGCTTAAATAAATGCGTATGTTAAATTTGATTACAGCAAAGTTTAAATGACATTAAGCTTGGTAATATAAGCTACTTTAAAAATAAACTTGAAGTAGATTTGTTCTACTAAAATCAATTGTTTACGATAAGGCAACTCATTTTTTAAACTGACCTTTGATGTTTGACAGTATATTATTTAATAGCTCTTAGGGTTACTATTTTTAATGTTTTATTCTTGTACTTTATGCATGTATTGGTTTTATTATGACTTTGTACTGCTTCTGTCCAGCTCTTTGTGAAGCATCTCTTTAAAGTTTCTTTATCAAATACATTTTGAAAGTAAAAGTCAGTGTAAACATTTTCTGCAAAGGGTTTCACCTAGTTTAAAGTAAAATGGTTATTTCAATCTCCCTGTGGTATTGTTTGAGATCGATGTTTAATGGTCCTGGAGAGCTTGCAACTCTGGTGTGGAAGAAATCCATTTATTCCAGACCGTAATGTCATTAATAATAAAAATACCCTGTCCACCTTATGTTTTATTTCCAGTTCTTATCTACTGCGTGACCCTGTCAGAGCTATCATGAATTAAACATGTAATCTCTCTTAAACAAGTCTTTTCTCAACTGCAAAACAGTCAGTCCTGCAGGAAGCTAAATCAGACAAAAATATCAAAGCCTGAGACAGGGAAACATCTGCATGCGTGCAAACACTGATTCTGTCCCTAATCCATCAGAGGTGGACTTTTACCTTCTGTGTAGCGGCCAAAAATACACTCATCATGATCGAGAAATCCAAGTGTGAAGGGCTGGATGCGGTGAAGTCGTGTGCAGAGGAAAGCAGTGGGCTATGACATGCTTACAACTTCAGGCACATGCATGAATCTGTTCCACCTCCACATGCTCCATATCCTCAACCGCTGCTTTAACAAGCTTAGCAATGCAAACAGAGAACTCCCTCGAAAAATGTACTTCCAGAGCAGAGAGAGGTTGAGAATAGACAATACCTGACTTATTAGAGTCATTCATGAGCAGCTTTGTTCTTAATGGTGTAATAATGGCATTGTTCAAGAAAGCTCAAACATTGATCCCTGCACAATGAGCTTGATTAGCCTCGGGCTTTAACTCAGACCTTGAGTTACATGCAGCTAGGGAATAGAGTTAAAATGGCCTTCACACACACTCAATCTCTCTCCATTAGGTGTGAGGTTTTCCTCCATTTCACTTGGGCTCTCTCAGCCTCCCACCCATTTCCACCAACAGAAGTGAGAGGTTGCTTTAACTTTTTTTTAGCGTTTGCATGACAATTTTTCACCTTTTTATCATTTGGAGCACTGGAGAAGGTTAGAGAGTACTGTAGGATCATATCGAGTGTGAAAATTGTTGAGGGGTTTTTCTAGTTTTACAAATATGGAGTTTTTAAGGTCATGTTTTTAGCTTGAGGTGGAAGTGTTTTTTTTTTTGCACTTAGTTTGAAAGTGTCATCCTATCCATCTACCCATCCATCCGAAATTCCTTTGCTCTAAAATGTGTGGTTAAAACTTTAGTTTTAATGGTGAAGAACAAGAGTTTGAGTTGATGGTGGTGCTTTAATATTTCACCCTAAAATGGTATTGCGGAGTTTGCAGGAATAGCTCGACATTTCCAATGATCTGATTGTTGTGACGTAACTCTTAAATGTAAGGCTTCTCTTATGCTACCAAATCTCTCTCTCGCTCTCTCGCTCTCTCAAGCTAACGTTTGATATTGTAAAGACAAAGTGGATTAAGTATGTTTAATATTTTTTTTGCATACTGTTCAGGTTTTACCCCAAGTGTTATACAATTAAGTGTTTATGCTCTTTGCTGTAAACAGAGTGTCTGCTGACTCAACAGATGAACTCTTAATAATGAAACATCTGAGACGACATATGAATGCAGCTTAAGTCCATTAAAAGACAAAGTCAAATGCCAATATTACATCTCTTAAAAATTGCAAACTTATTAAGAGCACATGAATTTCCATAGAGCTAATTTAAAATGTCATCCACCTAATACAAGCTAGTTTAAAAAACTGGTTCTGAATCCTTGTAGTTCAACTCTATTCTAAATAATGGAAGTTGAGCTATCTCAGCATACACCCCTTACATCCCAGCTGATCATATCCATTAAAAAAAAAAACCTTTCAGTTTTTCACCTAAATGACCAGCATTTCAAGAGTGTGGAAGAAACCCAGCCAATCCTGGGTGAGGATGGAAGCTTTGTCCTGAATTGGTCTTGGTTGGTTTTGAACCCTTAAAAGTTATAGTTAGCAGCCTTCCCCACAATGTTCCTCATGTGTCCTTTATACAGATGAGAAATCAACATATTTCACTTTATAATAATAATAATAAGCTCTGTATTTATTTCAATTTATATGGGTTTTAATGATCAAGCATTGAATAACGCTTGCTTACATATTATATGCAATTATTTTATGCATCTATTTCTAATTCAATTAATGATTTCTAAGTATATTCCCACATCATAACAGCAAACACAAATCACAACAGACTCCAAAAGTCACTGTAGCGAAAGCTTTGAATTCTCCATCTGTTTCCACCAAGTGCTTTAAAATAGCACAGCCGAGATCCCTACACATCCAGAAACACTGAAGGAAGTGTTTTTGTTGCTGTTTTTGCTGTCCTCTTTTGTACTCCTTGCCAACTTTCGCTCTCAGATTTTCAATTATTCATATCTTTAAATGTGATTGTTGTGTTTATTGTAGAACACGGCTTCAACCTTGAAGCAATCCAGTCGAGTGGAAGTTTCAATTAAAAGTCCATGCAGCATCCTCACAGATAAACAGCAACAATTATCATGTAATGGAATTAGCATTTAAAAAGAAAAAGTTAAATCCTGTTTTATCTTTGTAAATAAAACCTAGTGACAAGCTTTATTTTATTCATGATTTGGGACTATGTTAAACTAACAACAGCTCACTTCAAAGACCGAATATTTTTGTTTTCTAACCAGAAGTTTGTGTTGTTTAGAACTCGAAAAAGCTCTGAACTTTATCAAAACATGAATGCTGTTTGGGCATTTGAAAACGACTCATTATACTGCTGATTGTTGCAATATAATCAATGCATTGCATAATAAATAATTCTGTGTACACAGTCACTAGCACAGGCACTGGTTTATATTTTCTGCAGCAACAAAGAAAAAAACATCTTTTATTATAGTCAAGATGGTGCATCAGCTAAACTGTTTAGTAAATGTCTGAACAATTCTTTTTCTGAGGCACATGTGTTTTTTAAATTCCTAATTGCAGCGATTACTATATTTATAAAGTTATTTACATTTTACATTTATGCATTTGGCAGACGCTTTTGTCCAAAGCGACTTACATTAGGGAGAGACAATTATGTTTTAAAATAAGTGTTAAAGACTTAAAGAGAGTTACAAATGTAATGAGTACATAACTATTTTAAAAATAACACAAATCTATTTTTCTTCCAGATTCAGTCAGCTGTTATAATTTGTCATAAATAGTTAGTGATAATGAACATGGACAAATGCTCTACATTCAGATATATCTGTTCAGATATGTTCAAAGTTCAAATAGTCTTCGCATGAGAAAATAAAACAGAAATGTTGAGAGAGAGTTGAAAAAAACATTCAGCAATGTGAAAGACCTATGCATTTTCAATGTAGATCTTTCTGAAGTGAAAGAATATGGATATTATTGTGATAAATTCTTGCCTTAACATTCCAACAGTGCCAGCTGAAACAGTTTCTTTTGTGCTGTGTGAAATGCAAATTTTCAACAATGCTTTTTGATGTCCAATATCTAAACTAGCAGTTTCAAATCATAGCAGTGAGAGAGTGTTTTGTGTGTTATGTTGTTTTTTCCCCTTCTTATTCATGTAGAAAACTATTCATTCGGATATTTAAAAAACTATGAGCACACCCATTTCATGAGGAACAATATCAGAAAGCCATTTCAGTACAAATTCACACAATTGCAGGTAAAAGAACACTTTTTTTAAAGCTGGGTTTATATGTTTAGAACAGTATTTTAAGCTAGAGAGAATGATAATGTGTGCATTTCAGTCCAACAGAGATTTAAGTGCTCATGCCATGCTTAGCTTTTTGTGGCTTCTATTGTGATTTATAAGAGTAGATTGAATCAAAAATAGAAGCATAGACGTTCCCAAACAAAAAACCAAAGTTTTTTTTTTTTTTCACAATATTGACGACACGAGTCCCATTGTAACGTCACGGCCGGACATTAACGGGCCATTTCCAAGTGATGCACTTTCCACAAAGCAATGCCTTCTCTCGTGATATCCGGAAACAAATGCGCACAAATCAAACGGAGTGAAAGACGGAGCGAGCAGCACACAACTTGGACTTATGTTATCTAAGATGGCTTAAAAGAACATTCTCAATTCCAAGGTGTGCAGAAACCAAACATCTATATGATTCATAGAGGTAAGGTTGTATAATAGATTTCCTTCCAAATGCCATTATAGTGTCTAACAATGTTGCTATCTCTGTGTTCGTGTGATGAATTTGCTCACAATTAATCCCTCTAATATATCTGGGGTCTACGTTGACCATCAGACAGTAACTTTGCATACACGTCATGAATATGTAAGTCACTAACCAATAGGTGATTAACTGGGGAGTGGTTGCAAAGTTTATGGAATGAAAATTTCAGCTCATTTCCAGAATAAGCTACAAAATTATGAGTTTGAATAAAATTTTAATTAAATATAGAGACTTTATAAGTAAAAGAATCCCATGCAATTAGACCAATGTGAACAACATTTTACTAAAAATAACACAATGTCACTGACCCTTTAAAGGATGGTGAAGATTTTCATCAAAGCAGATTTAAGAAACCTTTAATAATGAAACAAAAGCTGCTGTACCTCATTACATTTTAAGTATTAACGTGTTAAGTGTTAAGTTCTGTGGATGGATTTCTCTGCCGTGTGAACAGTACAATATTTCAAATGTATAGCTTTAGCTTAACAACAGAAAATCCAAGGTATGCCAGCTATGAACTTCTGATAAACTGCAGCTCTAGGTCATGTGATGAAAAGCTTTGGCCTTCAGTATTATTCAACTTTTCTTTTATTTGATATGTTCATGTACATTCTTAAAAGTTTCCATTCTTTGTGCATTTCATGTCATTTTTACATTGCAATTGTATTATCAAGTTTAAAAACATGTATAATCCAATATAAATACAATACAATATATTGCAATGAAATGGTTCTGTTCAAGTTAAGCTACTGCTTATCACTCAATGAGCTTCACACATTGAGTCTGCAACATAATTTAACACGTTTGTTTATTTGCCTCTAGCCTTAAAGCTAATGGGCCAGTATCCCCCTAGAGCCAAGCCATATGCACAAACTCTTGTCAAGGTCTGATCCTTTGCTTTTTAGTTGGATTGATTAGAACATCTGTGCTTTGTCATGTCTCGATTGGTTTGTGCATAAATAGTTATTGTCCTAAATAGTGATTATTGTGGAGTTAAACAGCAGTTTTCTTACTGCATCATAAAATAATTATTTAAAAACATAGGACAAATGTTAATTTTATACAATCTGTACTTCATTTTTGTTAATTTCATTTTTGTTAAGTTTATGTTGCATTTTAGGATACAATAGGTTATTCTTATCTTTCTGTTCAGTTGGTCAGTGAAAGTATTCATAGTAAAATTCATGGTTGAATGAAATATACTGTGTATCTAAATATAGTATGATGTGTTATTTTCATGTCTTGAATTAAAGTGAAAATTAGGTGATAATAGCTGGTAACTGATGTAAATTTTAGTGTATAGTACAGAGGACTAGAGGTCCTAGGTGGTTGCTGGGTCAAAGTTCTACATCTCTTAAGACAACGTTTTTAAACCTTGTTTCAAATTTTTCTGTAACACTACAGAGCAGGGGTTTCAAAATCCGGTCGTGGAAGGCCCGAGCCCTGCACATGTTTGGTTCAACCATCATGTAACACACCTGTTGCACTAATTAGGGTCCTCTTGATTGTCTGACACTAGAGTAGTATGCTTATTAGAGCAGGGCTGCTGCCCTCCAGGACCGGAATTGGGGAACCCTGCTCTAGAGTTTAGAAATGTATCTTAACATAATAAAGACTACAGTTTTTAGACTAATGGTAGTGTAGATTTTTTTTATAAAAAAGGGAAAAAAGGTAAAGTCCGTTTACCCTTTTTTTTTTTGCAGTGTATGGGAGCGTCACGGTGGCGCAGTGGGTAGCACAGTCGTCTCACAGCAAAAAGGTCGCTGGTTCTAGGCTCGGCTGGTTCGGTTGGCATTTCTGTGTGGAGTTTGCATGTTCTCCCTGTGATCGCGTGGGTTTTCTCCGGATGCTCCGGTTTCCCCAAAAGTCCAAAGACATGCGGTATAAGTGAATTGAGTAAGAACGATTGTCCATAGTGTTAAAGTGTGAATGAGTGTGTGTGAATGTTTCCCAGCGATGGGTTGCAGTTGGAAGGGCATCCGCAACGTAAAACATGTGCCAGAGAGTTGGCGGTTCATTACGCTTTGGCGACCCCGAAAGGGAAGAAAGCCGACAAGAAGATGGATGGGTTATGGTGTTTCTTACTGCAGCACAGTATAAGACTTAGCTTAGTTTGTGTTTTGTTTGTGTGAAATGTAGCTATTCAGTGATTCTTATACCAGTGTATAAATAACTGTCTCAGATCTTAAGGAATATACCATTCAGTGCTTTGTGTGTGTGGCGTTTTATCCTTCAGTATGTAATGGAATAAAAAAACTTAAACATCAAGTGAAATAAATTCACTAAAGGTTTTCGATTAGAATTTTTATTCAATTCATAGACTTGATGTATGATTTTTCTATCGTTTAAAAGAGTAACTGCCTTCCAAATCAATTATTATGTTGGCAAGAGAAAGAAACACTGTTCTAGCTAGCTGTAGCTCAAACTGTGGGTTTCATAGAAACTTCAAACTCAACACTTAAGAATTCTATCAGTCTGAGCAATTACATGCTGCGCAAGGAGCAGAATTATTTGACTCCTGGACTCCAGAGGCAGTCAAATGTCACAGTTAACTTATCATTGCCAAAACAAGCTATAGACACAAGGGTTGGGTTATGTTGGTCATGGTGGAAAGGTAGTCACCAACTACTCAATAGCAACCAATTTGTTTAACCTAGCAACCATTTTCTAAGAACTATATCGCTGCTTAGGAAAATAGTAATGACATGGCGGTTGGTTTATATAACTTATATTAACATAAAGTTTAATGTCTAAATTTTAACACCTAGGTGGACTTATTGTTTTGTATATGTGAACTAAAATCGTGCTCTTTACATTTGTTGATCATCTTCGGATGCTGTGTGTAAAACTCAATGTTTGTACATGCAACGATCATTCTTACACATTTGAAATACAGTACAGTCAAGTATCTGCTTTTATAGAGAGATCTCAGTGCTAGCTTCATAGATGTGTTTAGTTAGACAGTTTTGAAAGTTACTTTTATATTTGTTGTCAATAGACTGGAAAGTAGTTTGTTTTTAAAAATGTAATGTGAACCAAATTGCACATTCTATGTTGCATGCGTTTAGAATAATTGTTTATTCTCAAGAAGTTGCTCTCCGATAAACAAGGTTAATCTATTACATTTTTGTGAAATAGTTTTGTGAAACTGGCACTTCTGTTTTCTCCTAAAAGGGAAATAGCAGCTGTTAATGTGGATTGTGTAGTTGCCTTGAACACAGATCCATAAATGCAAAGGAATATTATTAGATTTATCAAGAAAGGAAAGAGAAAATAAGCCTCTTTTAAAGCTGCTGCGTTTCCTTTGTGACCCAGAGGTTTGGAATAAATGAGGCCTTCTGGGGCGAGCAAACTCAAGAAATACATTTGGAATCCGTCAAACAAGCTGCGTCCCAAATGTGTCTCTTTTTCTTCCGTGCAACTGTTTTTTTTTTTCATCAATTTCATATGTCCTTCAAAGCAAGCAGCCATTGTTACACTGCAAATCATTTTCCTTTTTTGTTTGCTTTTTTTGGATGGACCTCACATTTGGAGGATGATAAAATAACTTCACTCTGGTATAGAGTGAAAAAAATAATGATTTCTCACTCTTTTTCGTTCTCTTCCAATGTATTTGTCAGGTTTTTTGTTCCAGTTTTTCTGATCTTGGCCAGTGACAACTTTAAAGGTTGCTCAAAACTCTGCAATAGTGCTATGACTCTGCTGCTCTTTAAGCTAAAGCAAGAAAATTTTAATGAGGCTGCCGTTGAATCTATAGCCCCTGGCTAAGTACTAAATGTCAAGTAAGTGCAAATCAGAATTAATTGATATAGGAGCTTTCCCATGCATTTGGCACTCTTGGATTTGTCAAGCATTCCAAAGCCTAAAGGATGGGACATGATGACGAGAAGAGCAATTTTTAATCACAATAAATATTGCCATTTCATATTCATTCTAATTTTAAGAGCTCTCATCTGCATGGAAAGAATGTGAAAACCCCAAGATTGGTTTTCATGCAAAAATGTTTTAAAGTCATATTCATTCATTTATAATTTGAATGAAAGTCTTTGAGAAATAACTTCTAACCACTGAAATTTGAAGCTGACAGCCTACTATAGATTTCTGGAGTTATTGTGTTTAAGGAATTTCGCACCTTAAAGCCAAACTGATTTCTTATATCTAATTTCTGACAAAAATCTGCTCTTCAAATAACCCTCAAAACAAGTTAAACAAATCTCCTGATCTTCTTCTTCTTCTTTCGGCTGTTCCCAGTTTAGGGGTCGCCACAGCAAATCATCTGTTTCCACCTAACTCTGGCCTCAGGATCCTCTACTCTTGCACCAATTACCTTCATGTCCTCTTTTAGCACACCCATATAACTTGTCTTTGGCCTTCCTCTTGCCCTCTTGCCTGGCAGCTCCATCTCCAACATCCTTCTACCAATATAACTACTATCCCTTCTCTGCACATGTCCAAATCATCTCAATCTGGCTTCTCTGACTTTGTCTCTAAAACAACCAACCTGAGCTGTTCCTCTGATGTGCTCGTTCCTAATCTTGTCCATCCTAGTCACTCCTAAACTGAACCTCAACATCCTCATCTCTGCTACTTCCATCTCTGCCTCGGGTCTCTTCCTCACTGCTACAGTCTCTAACCCATACATCATAGCTGGTCTCACTACTGTTCTGTACACCTTTCCTTTGATTCTTGCTGACACTCTTCTGTCACACAACACCCCTGAAACTTTTCTCCATCCACTCCAACCTGCCTGCACTCGCTTCTTCACCTCTTTTCCACACTCCCCGTCGCACTGGACTGTTGACCCCAAATACCTAAACTCCTCCACCTTCTTGACCTCAGCCCCCTGTAACCTCACTGTTCTACTTCCCTCCCTCTCGTTCAAACACATGTATTCTGTCTTACTACGACTGACTTTCATTCCTCTTCTTTCTAGAGCAGACCTCCAACTTTCCAGGTGTCCCTCCACCTGCTCTCTACTCTCACTACAGATTACAATGTCATCTGCAAACATCATTGTCCACGGAGATTCCTGTCTGACCTCATCTGTCAACCTGTCCATCACCATAGCAAACAAGAAGGGACTCAAAGCCGATCCTTGATGTAGCCCCACCTCCACCTTAAACTCCTCCGTCTGACCTGCAACACATCTCACTGTTGTCATACACCTCTCATACATATCCTGAACTAATCTGACGTACTTCTCTGCCACTCCTGACATCCTCATACAGGACCATAGCTCCTCTCTCGGCACCCTGTCATACGCTTTCTCTAAGTCCACAAAGACGCAGTGCAGCTCCTTCTGACCATCTCTGTACTTCTCCATTAGCATTCTCAGAGCAAAAATTGCATCTTCTGATAAGCTCATCTAAATTTCTAGTATCAACTAAACAACCTATTCTTAGTTGAAGCCTTGTAGTCGTTAGATGTTTTTTTTGCTCCCATATTGCTGTAAAAAAAACCCATTGCAAATGAATGTTAGTTTAACTATGCAGAGTACGACCAAATACACTCTGCATGGAGAATAAATAACTGAGTAGCTGAGTAAATATAAATGTTGTAGGGTCATCTAAATATCTTCCATCAATTAAACAGCAAATACTTCACTGGAATTCTTCTACACACACACATATATATATATATATATATATATATATATATATATATATATATATATATATATATATATATATATATATATTAAAAACTTTACCTATCTTAATGTAAAAAAAAAAATAAGAACTTAATATATTTTAAGGTACTATTCGAGAGGCTCAGCGTGAACGACCAAATAGACTCAGAACACAGCCAATTAAACTTTTTCATTTTGCACTGCAAAATAACAATATTAAAAAAAAAGTTAAAATAAAGTGTTTAATGTAAATGAGAAGAAATAAAACAATTGCATTTTCAACATGATCAAAAAATCTAAACCTAAGACAGCATTTTCTATGTTATGAAAAAAGTTATGATGTGCATCGATATTAACAATTTTTAGTGGTCTTAAGATTGCTTGATGTGTATGCTCATCACAAAACACTTTCAATGTTAGGTTTTCTTTAGTCCTGCAAGTTAGAGGAAAAAAATACAAATGCATTAATTAAAAAGTAAAAATTAATGTATATTTGAGAGTCTATAAAGTATTCAATTCCCTTTCAATCAGCAAGATTTCTGTCTCCCACGCATGTTTTGCTCAGGAAATATGCTGTAGCATCTTAAATAGTGTGTGACTTCTCATACCTAATGTTCAAAGTCAAAAGAAAGAGAAACTCTAGAGAAAGACTTGTTCTGTTCCAAGACAAACAGAGAGAGCTGTTGCAGAGCTGATCTGGTTCTTAATAGCTCTGTAATGGATGTGACATGCTTTTCAAAGCACACTCAGACATTCTGATTATCTCATTGATGCACGTCTGTACAATCAGCCATTAAAACCACTGTACTGTAAACGTAAACCCAGTAATTTCAGGGAGTCAGTGGTCATGTCACTGGTGAGTTGGTTTGAATGAAAGATAACCTTTCAATAAATCTACTTGATTTGTAATGTAGTAGGCGGTGTTGTCAACTCTATTATTTGAGCGTGTGGCAAACCTTTACATTGTAAAATTACAGCCCTGTTGAAAAATGTGTGTGCAATCTGCTGTTTTCAGAATGAACCTTTTGTTTAAGAAAAAAAACTCATTGCTTGTGGGGCTTTCGCTTGACAAGATTAGATTTGCTTTTCCTGGAAAAGTTTGGGACAGAGAAGAAGGATTTATGAAGGAAAGGCGTCACCACCCTGATCACTAGATGAGAGTA
Source organism: Danionella dracula (assembly GCA_900490495.1). Taxonomy (NCBI): domain Eukaryota; kingdom Metazoa; phylum Chordata; class Actinopteri; order Cypriniformes; family Danionidae; genus Danionella; species Danionella dracula. The sequence goes on from UELW01000006.1 coordinate 2,206,949, forward strand.
GATTGTGCATCCGATTGAAAAAGATGCACCAACAAACTGATTTAAGTAGCTTGAAAATAACTATTTGTAAAATATTTAACACCAAACTTGAATCTATAAAATGGTATTACCTTTAATTAATACTCTGCATGTAGAAGTAACATAAATATTGTAATTATATATAAATATATATATATATATATATATATATATATATATATATATATATATATATATATATATATATATATATATATATATATAAATATATATGTGTGTGTGTGTTCCGTGAAATTGAGAAACATACACACATTTTAAAATACTTTAATTAAACTTTTTCACAACTTGTTTGAATTTTTACCAATATTTTAAATTTACCGCAGTCTCACTTTTTTACAGTATATATATATATATATATATATATATATATATATATATATACTGTAAAAAAGTGAGACTGCGGTAAATTTAAAATATTGGTAAAAATTCAAACAAGTTGTGAAAAAGTTTAATTAACCAAAAGTATTTTAAAATGTGTGTATGTTTCTCAATTTCACGGAAATGTTGTTGACAAATTTAACACTTTCATTTCAAAACTTTTTCAAAAACTTTATTCAACTTTTCAACAATTAAAGTAAAGTGTACTTTTATACTATTATACTACTATAAAGTATTACTTTTATATTGTATGTCACAAGTCACAATGAAGGCATGCCTCTTGGGATGTGTACGCCAGTCTCTAAAAATTAAATATTAAAAATCAAGGCTAAACTCAAATCTTTTGGTTGTTTTTACTTTTGTGGGGGGACGGGGAGGGCCACAGTACTTCCCAATGAGTGAATAGCTTCTGAGCAGTGCAATTTGAACCATGTTCAGCATTTCTAGTTAATTAATAAGCGTTATCAGGCCGCGGCACCCCACCTATTGATTAATAAAAGAAAAACTGTTTTTAACAGTGTTCTTATGCAGTGTGTGAACACATTTTCAGGAAGTGGATGTATGTGTATCTAAATCGGTGTAAATTCAGTGCTGTATCTGTGATCCAGCAGATTTGATTACTGCTGAAGAGATCCGTTTCCTTTTCGGGAGTGGTTGAGTTCCAGCATCATCATCTCTTGAAAAAGGGAAATTAATGCTAAGCTAAGTTCTGTTCTCTCAACAATCAAAGCTTGAAACACTCTGCAGGGAAGAGGATTTGGGGTCTTGTCGGCTCAGCTGGACTCAGTGATGAACACGATGAAAGACAAAGAAATATTGAAGCCATTAATGGAAACCCAGCAGAGAAAGCTGGGTCTTTGAGATAGAGGGCGAGGGAGATTGAGATATGTGGAGAGGCAAAAGAAAGAGGGATGTTTACAGAGCTTTCAGCAAGAATGATTGCTGAAATTTGTGAAATGAGTACATTTTTCAGATGATACATTCTACTTTTTATCTTTGTGACCGTGTTAAAAACTGCAGAAAAAATGATCTAATCTAATGATAAATCAATTAAATTTTTAATCATCACACAACCAAAATGTAGCAGCAGCCATTTTGCTAAAAAAAATATCTTTGGATTAGTTTACCAAGTCATCATTGTGATGTTGAGTTTTTCAACACATGATCCATGATGTGCTTTTAGGTATTAAGAATTAACTTTACCAATATAAAACAAGACTCTAATCAGGTAGAATTGTTTTTGAATAAAAAAAAATTATTAACAATTTATTGTGAATCGTCAAGGTGGCTCAGCGGGTAGCATGGTCGTCTCACAGCAAGAAGGTCGCTGGTTCGAGCCTCGGCTGGGTCGGTTGGCATTTCTGTGTGGAGTTTGCATGTTCTCCCCGTGATCGTGTGGGTTATCTCCGGGTGCTCCGGTTTCCCCACAAGTCCAAAGACATGCGGTATAAGTGAATTGAGTAAGACCGATTGTCCATAGTGTGAATGAGTGTGTGTGAATATTTCCCAGCGATGGGTTTTGGCTGGAAGGGCATCCGTCGCGTAAAACATATGCCAGAGAGTTGGCGGTTCATTCCGCTGTGGCGACCCGAAAGGGAAGAAAGCCGACATGAACGTGAATGAATGAATTTATTGTGAACTTTCAAGAAATATTAGTACAAATGTGTATGTAGACAACTTGGAGTTTTTGTGTATGATTTTGACTCCACTCTAAAGCCAAATTTGTTGACTTCCCCCTTTATGTAAAGATTATTTGTCAAGTTAGTTTCTACTTCCACAACATAAAGATGTCTCCTTTCACAATGCAAAAATGCAACACGAAACTGCAACAATCCACGACGCGAAACTGCAACATTCCACGACGCGAAACTTCTACATTCCACAACGCAAAACTGCTACATTCCACAACGCGAAATTGCTACATTCCACAACGCGAAACTGGTACACTCCACGACGCGAAACTGCAACATTCCACGATGTGAAACTTCTACATTCCACAACGCAAAACTGTTACATTCCACAACGCAAAACGGCAACATTTTTTGTCACCCGCCTATGCGCGCTTCTGATTATTTGCGCATGTGACTCCAGCTGTCCCTTGATTCGCCAGTTTGGACGCCGATCAACATTCAGGAGATGGACCAACTCAGTCTGCGAATCAGCGACGGCAGCTGGAGTTGAAAAGGAATGCACTGTCAAGCAGCGAGGGCTCTGCGGAGTCCTTGACTCATGCGGCGTGGAGAGAGTGGCTCCACTCGGTTGCCGCCCATTTTGTTTGTTCGTTCGTGCTTTCTGAATTCTGTTTCCTGCACAGTGTGTCACGTATGTTGTCTTCTGACATCCAGGGTCTCAGAAACAGCTTAGCATGTCACGTGACATACATTCTGCAGATAGGAATATTTATGTTATATACACTAGTTTAGCGGTGTGTGCCAGGTTTGTTTATTGTATGACTTTCTAGTTAGAGTAGATTAGTTCTAGCTTTGTGTGTGTTATTTAGTTAGCTTAGAATTGTCTGTCCTTAGGATCTGTCCCTGGAGTGTGTGTATTTGTATTTGATTTGTTTTACCCATTTTAGCACCAGTTTTGTTAATTAAAGCACATTTGATTTGTCAAAAGTTAATCTTTGTGTCCTGTTGTTCCCAATTTTCATTTTTGTTTTTTCACCTGTTTGTTACACCCCGACCCTAGATGCCTATCACCTTTTTTTGGTCGTAACAATTGTATTGTTTCATTTATTAAAATGCTGCATTTGTGAAGTGTGTTTTTGAACTGGACACTGGACACATTTGAAGTGTGTTTTTGAACTTGTTTTTGAACTTATGCAGAATACAAAAAGCACAACCAAGGTCATATTTATAAATGTGGATCAAATAAAATGAATGAACTAATTTGATAGCAAATATACAGTACATTTTTATTTCGAGTCTGTAATAGCTGCTAGCTGCTCTGAACCGAAGACGTAAGGCAGTCACATAAATAGCATACTTAAAAGAAATACATTTGTAATATATTTAATTTATGATTTAATATAATTAGCAACAGCGTGTTTTGTAGAAAAGTGAAGGGAAAAGGCTGGTATAAATGATGACTGGGCATGCCCTAGTAGAGGTTATCTGGCCTGTCTCTACCATACATAAAAATGTTTACATTTCAGATTTCCCACACAGTCATAACATCTCACATCTTCTAAACATCAACAGCAGGATTGCTTCTTAAAAGGTCTTGTCTAAGTACATTTTAACTTTGAATCAACGTTTAGATTTATGGGTTAGGTGTACAAATGCTTTTCTTAAAAGTGCATATGAATAAGCATACTTATAAAAGCTGTGAGAGAGCTTGGCACTGGTCCTGGAATAAATGCACGTTAAATGATAATACATTTTTGGAACACTGGAGTCAAGCTGACATCGTCCTGGATTCATCCCATGTGGATTTAAAATATCCAGCAGTGATTCAAAAAGGAATTGCTTTTTTAAAGTGTATCAATGCAACAGTGATGGTGAATCATCAGCACAATGTCATTCTGAAGTGTTTCAGTATTCAAATAATAATTATAAATTATTTATAAATGTCATTATAAATTAAAGTATGTTCAACAAGATTTTTTTTTGTTTGCAGCGTAGTTTCATAACTGCCTTTTAAAAATAAACATTGTACAACCATTGTACAATGTTTTGTTGGTTAAATACGTATATTGTAGTGATAAAATACAGTCACAGAAAAGGGATTGTGTTGAACGCTGCAATTTCCAAATGGAGAAATAATAACTATGTTATCAAAGAAAATGGCTGAGGCAATTACTTTCACACAGTTTTTTTTTCTTAAGATGTACCCAGGATCAAAAGCACATGATATACTTTTCTCTCTTCCATAATATTCACAGTGTAATTTGCCCAAGACTCCCTATAGCATTACCAAAACTGCAATCTCGTGATTGAATTTGCCATCTTGATGCTCCCGATTGCTCTGAATATATGACTAAGCCTGCATCTAGAGCTTTTAAACTGATTTGTTTGGGTTCTGGTACACGTGTGCTGGTTCCACTGAGAGTAAGTCTAAACTTCCATAAAGAGGAAAAAGAAATGTGAAATTCTGCCCTTCGTTGCTCAAAGGCTGGCATGAACATTCAAGATTCAAGGACAGCCTTGCAGAGTGCTGTTCTGCATATAAAGCATTATTGATCAAATCTGATCTAAAGTTAAGTATGATGCTCAAGCTGAACTGCTTGTAAAAGCATCATTTTAAAGACGTATTGGAAATAGAAGTTGAATATACCACCACTGACCCTACTCCCCCGTATCTGTCCTTTAGGAAAAGTGTTGAAGCTTACCTAAGCAGTTTACAACACATTTCTATGGACTAAATCTGATGGTTCTATTTCTCCATCATATACACACATTTATAGCAATATACAAACAAGGGGGAAAAGCGTTGATTTATCATAGCCTTGACCATGTAATAAACCTCATCACAACATGATGCAGCTTGAATCAAGTGCCTTTTTATAGCCAAAAAAACCCTCTGAACACTTTTTTTTTAAGTTGTAAGCAGGTACTTTTTTGGTTTTATTGTCGTTGTTGAACTTTCTAGTTTGCGAGTTTCTTATTGGATCCTACAATTTGTAAATGTGCACCAGGTTTCTTTTAACTACCCTATTAGTAACTGTTTTTGCAAGTGTGTTAAAACTGCATGAATATGCACAATATAGGAGTCTACCTGTACCTGCAGGCATACGCTTAATATAAAAACAGTTGATATAAAAACTAAAAGTCCTTTATACAGTCAATACGCATAAATGAATAAGGTAATGTAAAAGAATTATCCTATTAAGAAATTAAGAAAAAAAACACCCAAACGTTTTTTCACTAAAAAGGACTTTCAATTTTAATTACTTAATTCATCCATTAATTATCACAAACATTAGCTGCAAATATTGTGATTATTCACCATCTGCTAGATATATTTCTCCACTAAACTGCATTGCTTTCACCAGTTTTAATCCAGATGAAAACAAAGCCTCACAAAAGAGCACTCACTAGTCATTATTTCAGCTTGTTCTTATGAACAGAACGGTGTATGGAGATATTTAATTGCTCTCTGCTGAGATTCAAGATTCTGCTCTCAAAAGATGAGGTCGAGCAATCAGAGAAAGATGCCCACGGGAGTCTCTGATGGCTGGCGCTATCTGTACTATAGTAATTAAAGCAAAAGAGAATTGCTATAGGGAAAGCTAAGGACAGATCGGAGCCCACAGGAGAATAGTCTCACTCTCTGACACAACGCCGCACTGTCATGACACCCTGTGATAACCCTTAGCGTGTTATCTATAAACAATGTTTATCCAAGTGTCAGAGAGGGCAGGAATCAGAAGCTGGCATCGTTTTCCCTGTCATCTATTATCTGGCTAGCAGGCATTGTCAAAAGCTGAGAAATCAATTAGTTGGAGCGTCTTGACAGCAGACTGAGATTGCACTCATGATCTGCCTCATGAGGGAGGGAGACAAAGTGGAAGTAATGAAGACGGCAACCCATGACCTTTCTGTGCCTGAAAGTATTTCTGTATTCGACCAAGGCTGCAGGAAGCTGGTCCACTGCTGGATTAAAAAAAATGGAATTTGTCCATGCAAAACATTGATGTTAGGATAACTGTGTTATCCTATACAGCTACATAAAAATCACTTGCCTGAAAGTTTGAAAAGCAGTGTTTTTGCATTGTTTCTGCAAGTTAGCAGGTTTTACACGGCAGTCATAACAATAGCATTCTTTGTTTGTATTTTATGTACAGAAAAACACAAGTGTCCCTTACAGTTTCCATATTATGTAAATACCTAAAACTACAAAAATGTATTTGTTCCGGGGTGGCCTTCATATGCTGAATTATTTGCAAGTAAGTTTTATGTGTAAAATGCCTAATTCGTTCCAAGCCACACTAACAACACTAGAGAAAAATACATTACGATTCTCAAATCCTTAAAAGTAAACATTGTACATTTAATAAATAATGACAAAACAACGAAAATATAATAAAATAAATGAAAAAATAATAACCCTTACCTTTCGAGTGCGGCAATGTGACAAAGTTGGAAGAGGAGGCAGCGGAATAGCCATGACCATAAAAAATACGGAATGCCAAAAAATCAACACGAAAATATTCGCAACATTAGGACACCAACACGAAACGGAAAGCGTGCATGAAGAAAGGGAGACCTCTTAGGGGAATGTGTCATGGCGCATCAGAGGACCAATAGGAGAGTACTATACTACACACAAACACACATTATCAGGGCTGGAACTGATTAATAAGAGAGCAGGATACTAAGTAATGTGAAGCATTCGTGTCCCGATGTGTATTCTGAAAACACTTTTGGTGTTGTTACTTCATTAAAAAGGAGCTCCAAGTTGTATTCAGGATTGTTCATGCATGTTTGTGAAATCTTATATTGATTTTTTGGGAGCTCAACACAACTCGATCCCAATGACCAACTAGCCCCAGAAGAACCAGTAATACAATCGTTATTGGTGTTTACTGACTTAAGCGTAAGAATAGCAGACCCATACAGAGCAATCCAGAGAAAGTGTGTTTTTGGTCATCCATAGCCCAAAAAAATAGTTTTTCAATCTATTCACCAGAAAGAGGTCGATTTTAATTTATTTTGTTTGTTGTCAAAGCAAAAACATAAGAAGAAGTCTCTTATTTTTGAGGTTCATTACAGCGGATCGTAATGCAAAAAAAGTGGAATTCAATAAAGAGCTTACAATAAAAACTGATGATTTTCCAACTGTCCAGGGTTATGATGAGACTCTTGCAGTAAGTAGTTATTTATTTTTAATTGATTAAGCGTAAATGAATAATAAAATGTTAACCCTGTTGCTATTACCTATAATCAAAGCAGTGTTTTTTTCCCAGAAGGTGCTGCTTTATGTTGTTATGGGCCGTGGCGGAAGTATGTGGCTTTGGGAAGAATGGGACAATCGTCATGTTTTGAGGAGCCCCAAAATTCCAGGTGATTCAAAAACATATTTTGACAGATACAGGTACAGTGCAACTAAGTAAAATAACTATTTTAAATGCTTTTAAAAGTGAATAATATGGGACCTTTTCTCTGCACACATTTTTCATCGTTTAGCTGTGCACATGTCTGTTAGTGTGGCATGTTTTTGCAATGGTCTTAAAAAAATCCATTTGCAGGGCGTCATTCAGTCTCCCGTTCAGCTCTGATACAAATGTTTTTAAACAAGAACAAACAGATTCATCCAAGACAACTGGCCATTTGGCCCCAGACTAGTAGTTTCTCAACAAAACCAAACCATTGCATATAGATATTCGGAGTGAAAGTAATCATGTGGCTATTATTTTAGAATATAATGCTAAATGCATTTATGGGTTCGAATGCAGTCCCTCTTTCACAGATTTTAACCGTTTTGTTCACTGTAGGAAAACATTTAAATAGCTAAAAGCAAGTACTAGAGGGAAACTGCACATTAGTGGATGGAGAAGTGGATGCTTTAAGATGTTGTAATGGTGAATATTTCTTGGATGAAAAATTGCAATGCCGAAGAGACGTTTTGAAGCATGATAATGAATGAATAATAGAAAAAGGGGTTGCTGTCCCAAATGGGATGCTACTGGTTGAGATGCTACTGACCAACAGGAATGTGTCTTCTTGCAAAGCATGCCTTAGTTCTCCCCTACATTGTGCAGTATAAAAGAAAAGTGTGGAACATAGATTCTAAAGGGTTGAAATCTGTGAATTTAGATATGTTCGTGCTTCATTGTAAATGTTTTGAAGTCTTCCTTTTATTGTCTGTGCCATTAAAAGAATATGAGCATCAGAAGAACTCAATCTTATCCATTCAAGTTAAGCAGAAACAAACCTCTATTGCACTTAGTGGTTGAAATGGTCAACAAAGTAGACGTGTATTTTTCAGCTGCAAATGCACCTAACAATAAATATCCTCTCTATTCATATGTTGAATGAAGGTACAATAAAATTAATGTTTACGCTGGACACAAGAAAAGAAAAGCCCAAATGGAGTTAAATTGTTCCTAGATCAAGCAAAAAAATCTGACAATGGGTAAGCAAATTCTTAAAAGTAGCATTAATGTCTAGCCGAAAACCAGCACCGTTGGATCTTATACATAGACAAAAACTCTCAAATAATTATTTCCAAGCTGTAAAACTGCACTCAAACTAGAATATTTCAACTAGTTACTAGTGGTCTCAAAACTAGAATGTAGGATTTTCTTAAACCTAAATGTAAATCTAAATGTGACTTTTGTGGTGTTGGTATGTATTGTGTTGTGTGTAAGTTGTTCCAATAAGGTTTGGGGGAGTGGTGATTTTTTATAGATGTATGATTCTCAGACCCCTGAGTCTTATTTCAAAAATTAAAATTCTTACCCCATTGTCAGATATTTTACTTGATCTAAGAAGATTATAGCTAAATGTAAGATTTTTTTCTTGTTCCAAGATGACTTTTATCAGTATTTAACATTGATTTTTTTAAATAAGATGTAATTAACATTCTTGAAATAAGAATATGTTGTGTCAAAATTTCTTGTTTAAGATCAGTGGCAAAATCAACAGCATGTTTTACAAAGTTTCATAATTAAAAAAAAAAAAAAAAACCAAATAAGCTTTTTTTCTCCCCTCAAAAAATTCAAGGAAAATTTTCTTAAAATAAGCTAAATAATCTATACCCTAAAAGTTTAAACTAGAAAATTCTTCCTGAAATAAGAAAATCAAGATTTTCAATCTAAATGTAAGCATTTTCAGCTTTGCTTAGATTCAGTTTTTTTTTTTTTTGCAGTGTTGCAAATCTATCACTGTTATCAAGTAGTAGGTTGTTATCCCCAGTTTAACATAGATAACAAACCTTATCCAGAGGGGATATTCCATTAATTTAACTAAAGAATTCACTTTATAGGCAAAATAACATTTCTTTGATTTGCTATTAAAATAGTGTTTAGGGTAAAGGTTTTAAATGTTTATCACTCATTATTGCTGCAGGTACCTATTGTGAAGTAGGAATGGAACACATTTTCAATTGTCCATCTGTGTGCCTGCATGTTCGTGTAACATTTTATTTTTTTGCAATGGTTACATAACTTGCATACTGTGCCTATAAATCATTTAGAGTACTGTTTTATGTGTTTGATTGGAATCTGTCAATCCCCATAATACATTATGCACAAACACATTAACTCTTATAATATTTATATAAAAAAATCTAGCAAGGCTGATTTTGAATTCTTTCATTTATTTCTTCTTTTCTCCTTAACATCTAGCGAACACAATTCAGTACTGTTCTTTTTACCTCAGCACCATCAATTTCCAAGTTCATGGGAAGTCCTTTGGATCCAAGCAACCTAAATAAGTGGCTGAAGTTTAATCTATAAAAGAGATGGGAATTAAGGATTGAATAGCGTTGTCAGAGAGGCTGATAACAGTAACTACACGCTGCTGATCTGATCAAGATTTTCACACTAAACGAAAACATTTCCATTAAGGCAGAGTTCTGTGGCTGGAAATCCCTTGTTGAGGGCAGCGTACAGTATCCAGACTGGTTCTGCTAAAATCCACAGTAAATCAACCACTACTCGTTAAAGGCAGTTCTGAAGGCAAAAGTAAATCTAGCTTGACACTAGCAAGGAGTAGCTAATCCAGTAAATAGGCTACTGTGGCCTGGGGCCATATTCTACAGCAGAAAAAAAACTAAAATGATTCTTTCCATCCATACAAATTCAATGACCACCAATGAAAAGTATGCAGTGATTCCAGATTCAAAGATTCCAAAACAAAACATGTCCTTGTTAGACTGGAACAACAATCCCAGATAAATTATGCAGGCCAAAATGAGAAAGGTGCATTATGGAGGTAAAGCAGGTCAGTCCTGATGTCATGTTAACAAATCTCCTGAGGAGACACGTGGATAAGGCTTCTTAAGTTAATGTCTTTATTACAGATGCGCTTGGTAAGATCCATATCTATAATTAAATCCTTTCTCCAGACAAAGGGTTGAGCTGCACTGCTGTTATTCTTTGTGCACCTGCCGTGACTTTCCAGCTGAAGACAGCTGTGAAGTCACGTGTGTACAGTAGATCACAGCCAACAGTCCCGGGGGTATTAAAGCAATAGCCCAGAGTGCAGACAGGGTGCGTGTTGCTCAGTCTTAGTGAAGACACAATCTCAGCATGATATGCATCTTTAAAAATCCTCTTCCAGAATCACCGCTATCTCTGCTGTTGCCTTTTAATAAGCTGCCTTTTTTAAACTCAAGGACAAGCACTCTGATGTTACATCATTGGTACTTATTGGAATAACTTTTAGATGTAATGTATTAATTATTCATTCACAGTCTAGATGCTAAGAAACAAATCAAAGTTTTAACTTATGTTGAATACTAATTTTCCTGTGTGAACATCATAGCATTGATCCTCTTAGATATCTGGAGTACAAGTTCACTTTTTCATGGGAGATTGGAACACTGAAGAATTCACTGTGATGGACATCTTGTTTTGGCAAAGCTAACACTATAATTTGGGAGTGAATGTGAGTGGGACTGTAACTCTAGATTTTCCTTTCTCGCTCTCATTTCCCATCTCTCTCTTTCTTTTTTATCTCACTCTCTTACTCTTTCTTTCTCTCTCTCTATAACAGTTTGTTTATTTTGCAATGGTGCAGTTATGTATCCTCCATCTTCTTCTGTGCTAATAATAAGTTGGCTAAAAATAAGGATTGAAGTGATCTTTTTATTGGCTATGTGTTAACAGTGTTCTAAAAATTGTTTGTAGAATCGTGTTTGCAAAAAAAATTGAGAATATTATCAGTATTTTTGTTGAAAAACCACGTAAACATTTTTTGTAAAAAATGTGTTTCGTTCAGGAAAAAAAACTGATTTATTTTGTTACTTTGAAATGCAAACATTTATGATGTAACATTCAGGGTTCTTGCTGACATTGAGATTTGTGAAATATGGCCTGTCTGAGACAACAAACATATGTAATTACATCATTCTGTTTATGCAATCAATAAACATCACACGAAGATAATGTTTTACTATCTTTCAGTATTTGTTGAAATTAAATTGAATGCTGATGCCTTCACGAGATTTTTAACTGCTCTAGGAGTCGGTGTTCCTTTTAGTTTAATAACTGGACACTTTAGACCCCAGAATGGCTTTGGAATGAGTTGAAGCTTATTCAGCAGATTGAATCAAACCACATCATCACCGGTGATACTAAATGACTCATTTAAAGCATTCATTTAGCACACAGAGCCAAAAAGGAATTGAGGTCATGCAGCAGACGAAAAGTCAATGTGAGGTCATAACCAATCCCTTCTGAAAATGCATGTTTGCTTGAGGAACTGAGCAGAATATGCTAGAGATGATGTCATATTTCATGTGTTTTAAGCTAAAACGTTGAACAATGTGAGAATAGAATCTGCAAATATGGATTAAAATATTAATTAAGATACTGGGTCCTGAATTACCTTATTGAATAGATTTTTTTATTTTATTTGAGGTAATTGTATTATTATTAATAACAATTAACTGTATGCATTCATACGTTTATCCCAGAACTAGAGTATTTAGAAGATGATGTTATCCAATGTACCCTACTACTTTGCCTGAAAAATTAAAAGCCTGTGTCCTTTCTTGCATATTGTCTCGAAAGAACAAATTTGTGACAACCAAATACAAGTGGATTTGGGTTGCTGTGAAAACATTGTTACAAAATTTGAGTCATGCAGCTATTAGGCTGAGGTCATGTTGTGAAGTAATTTTTTCAGGTACAGAAACTTGCCAAAAAACACTACATCAATTCCTTTTAATCAATTTATTATGATCTCTGATATTCAATCTCTCCAGTTTGTCCATGCATTTGTTTCATTAACATAAAAATATTAATATGATCACAATCAAAAACAACACTGCAGCTTTAGAATTTAGGATCCCCTTATTTTTCTGTGTGTGTGTTTGTGTGCGCGTTTATGTATGTGTATATATGTATATATATATATATATATATATATATATATATATATATATAATATATATATATATATATATATATATATATATATATATATATATAGCATTATAGGAGAACCCTGGCAATATATTTTTGCAGTAGGCAGTGTTTGACAGCTGTTGGAACATCCAGTCCCCTCCTGAAAAATGTAATGAGATCTGAAATGGACCAGGCACAGAACGTCTTTAAAAAAAAAACACTTATTACCCATCCAGAGCTGTCTCTCTGTCCTTTTTTGTTTCCGCGCCAACACAACAACCATTTACAAGATTTACTAGATGTCTACTTTCGTCTTTGATGTAAGGGGCTCTGACTTTTGTCCCTTGGAAGGTTAAATGTGGGCCTCGTCTCCTTACTATGTTAATGCATTTACATTAAATCACATATAGTTGTACTGTAAATGCATCCTACTCCAGACAGCATTCGTGATTAAGTGTTTGACGGGTGACTATTACATTTTGTTCTGGTACTTTCTGCACAGCTTCTTTCATATTTGTGTTTCGTGCTTGTCTCTATTTGTTTAGCATCTGCACCCTTGCTCTCTCAGTGTGCCGTAATGGTGGTTATATTTGGTTGATCAATGCAAACAGTAAAAGACAGTGATGGTGCAATGCAATTAACATCTTCTCTGCTTTTTCAGCAAGTTGTTGCGAGCTGTAAATATCTTCCTTTTCAGCTGCCAAGTTTAAAAACAACTTGCAAGTTGCTGCCTGTGAGCTAGTAGCAATTTTTTGTCAAGAGTTAGTATCACACTGCAAAGTATCACACATCACATGGGGAATTTTAAGTATGTTATTGCAACTTTTGCACATAAAATACTTAATTCATACCAAGCCACACAGAAACAACACTAAAAAATTTTAAATAACATAATCCTTAAAAGTACACATTGTAAATCTAATATTAAAACAATGAAAACAGAATTTAAAAAAAGGAAAAATACTAACCCTTACCTTTCAAGTGAGGCAAAGTGTCAGAGGAGGTGGTAGTGGATAGCGAAGGAGAGCCATGGCCATATAAATACGCTTTGCCAAAAAGGCAACACCAGAATATTCACAAATTTAGCACACCAACACGAAAACGAAAGTGTGCATGAAGAGAAGGAGAGCTCTCTTGGGAAGACGCCATGGGGCGTCAGGCGACCAATAGGAGAGCAGGATACTATGCATGAACACACAGTATCAGGGCCTGAACTAACAAATAGGAGAGCAGGATACTACACATGAATACACAGCATCAGGGCTGGAATTGACCAATAAAAGAGCAGAACATTTGGTGGTGAGTTGAATGCAGGCATGTGATGCCCAGTGTTGCCTTCCCCTCGAAATTCAAATGTCGAATGTGTAATTCTCATGCACAATTTTCATATCCTGAATATGAATATTTTTTGTATCATGAAGCAAAATATTGGCCTTTCATATCTTCAATTTTCCATAACGAGAAGCATTCGTATTGCTAATTATCACTGCATTTACTTTCTACTGTTATTTAAAAAATTCACTCAAGCTCAAATAAACTAGACAAGCCAAATTTGAACAGATTATTTACCATAAAAAGATCCTTACACGTGTACATTAAATAAAGAGAAGGGGCGTGGCTGTGGGTGGAATTTTGTAGCATGGGAAGGTAAAGACATACCATCTTCCCCGGACTTAAGGTGGCTGTTTTTGTTTAATTATTTGAAATTGTTTAATTATTTGGATTGTGTAGATTTTTAAAAGATTTTATCATCTGTATTCTTATTTTATGGGTAAATGGGCGGCTGTCATTTATATGGACCTGTCATCATCAGCCATTACGGCCATTCAGAGACAAATGGTGGCCCAGTGGTTTATTTTCTTAAGTACACAAGGTTAGTCCAATGAAATTATAGGCCCCTCCCTCCATCTATTGGTTATTATTTAATTAATTTCAGTTTACTTTATGAATCTGCTTTGTTATATTTAGTTTTTTTACTAATAGTTGGAAACCACAAATCGAGGTCTTCTTGCCTCTTCTTGGCCACTACAATTACAGTGATAATTTCAGAATTTTGACTCAATGTCTACTTGTATAACTTACAATATTGTGTAATATTGCATTTGGGGATTTTTTTTATGTTTAATTAGTACACAAATACATTTTATTAGCAGAGGCAAAAAAGACTGATAATTTATCTGCACTCATAACAATAACCTTGTTTGCTTTTGTCCAAATCCTTACATCGCCGCTGGCTAGTGTCGTTACCTAAATACTTACCCTGCTTAAACTGGATAATCCCTCCTAGACTTTATCTTTTGCTTAAATGTATCTGCATGTCTTCAACGCGGCAAGAGATCAAATGAAGCCAAGCATTCTTAATCCCCTATTTCACAACTGCCAATGTGCAAAAGTTCAACAAATTTGTGTTCATTGGGCAGAATAGACAAAATCATCTCAAAATAATATAATAAAACAGAATCTAACCATCTTGTATCTCACTTTTAGACAAATAATTTACTAACAGAAGATGCAAATAGATGAAAACCAAGTGATGAAAGCTCCATTCAATTCCCACGAACATGCAGAAAGAGCAAAGCAAACAAATGAAGATTTGAAACTAAAATGAAATGAGTAACTTTGTTCAAACCAAGCAGGCGACACTTCTTAGAGACTTCTTCTTTTCTCTGCTTTGATTCACATGTGGAAGAGAAGCCAGCCATATCTTACGAACAGCTTGCAGCAAACCTGTTTCTCAGAGGAGATGATGAATCAAAACAATTGGTTTTCGTAGATCACAGGAGTTTGAGTCACACACTAAATTTGCTAGAAATGTGGGGATAACTAGTTCAGTTAACACTTTTCATCATTAGACTGGGTCTTGCAGACCTCTAGATTTGCCATAACACTGCACAGTACAAACTAATTAACATGAAAGCGAGACTTGAAGTGTCAGTAACCTTGAATTACTATTTACTCACTGTAAAGTGAGGCATAAACGTTTTTATTTTTAATAAGCTGGTGGAGAAAAGATCATCCAAGTCCTATACCTTCAGAACTTTGAGAAAAGATCCTTTATGGAAGCTGTCTCCAATCTTTTTATTTTTAGGTATCATAAAATTACCATGTCCAAAAACAAAGTATTTACAAAAAAATGGGGTATTGGTATGACTTTTGTTTTTTTTAGAATTGAAAGTGTTTGGTTAGCATTTTTTTGCTTAAATAATTTGCTTTTCAAAATATGTTACGAAAAGGAGTACAAAACACTGACTAATATTAATTCAAAGGGATATCAGTCGCTTTTAAAGGCTGAAAAATAAGAAATATTAACCTTGGACCATGTATTATAAGTACATTGATTTGACTGATAGAGGGCCGGATAGATATCGACACACCCTGTTTCACTCCAAATGGACGTATGAAATGGCAACAGGTCTTTTAGGTAGCTTTCCTCCATGATTTTAAGTACAATATTAGAAGAGTCCTTTTTTTATCTATAGCAGCTCGCCTTAGTTTTATTGTTAGTGAAAGTGAAGTGAAATTGACCAGTTGGCCAGATATGAAGTGACAGATACCTGGAATTTGATACCTGGCATTTAACCCATCCTAGTGT
Source organism: Danionella dracula (assembly GCA_900490495.1). NCBI lineage: Eukaryota > Metazoa > Chordata > Actinopteri > Cypriniformes > Danionidae > Danionella > Danionella dracula. The sequence goes on from UELW01000006.1 coordinate 2,222,977, forward strand.
ACACTCAGCAGTGAACAAACACACCATGAACACACACCCGGAGCAGTGGGCAGCTATGGCTGCGGTGCCCGGGGAGCAGTCGGGAAACTGGTGCCTTGCTCAAGGGTACCACAGCTGTGATTGTTGAAGATGGAGAGCAAGTGTTGTGGGTGTTTTGGCAATTAGGTGACCTGATTTAACATTTATTTAATTCATACATTGGATCTGACTCCATGAAAAGACAGTCTGACCTTAAAAGCTAGAGTCCATGAAAAAGACAGTCTGACTTAAAAGGAGTGACACTTTTCTGATAGGGATACGCAGCTAGAGACAAAATATCTGTCACATGAAACTTATCTGCAAGGATAGCTTTCTGCATATATGCCCCACCTATGGAGCGATAGGACAGTTTTCAGAGTCTGTTCTGTCACCATGCTTGCTCCTGTTCATTAAATCTTATGCTGAAAAGTAAAGAAAAAATCTGACTGAAAATCGTAGTCTGTCTTTATTGAAATTATGTTGAAAAGTTTATTTTAAATTGAGGGATGAAAAACAACCACATTTAATGGCGTAGTAAGATCACAGCCGTTGACCCTGAAGAGATGCCAGGAGCCGCAACTGCACTTCGAGAGCAAAGAGCAACCTCGCCCAGCAACTGAGAGCGAACACACATCACGTTTGGATTGGTAATCATAACTCTTTGTTATTTATGCTTACTGTGTTAGTTAATGTTAAGAAAAGTGATGTGTCTCTCCAGTTTTTGATCAGATCAAATGAGGTTTAGCTCTGGGGGAAAAAGCTCTTAACTCTGGTACAGAGAAAGAAGTGTTTGGAAAATAAGACTCTGAATTAAAACGGACCGGTTGTTTTCAAACCCTTAAAAGAATTAAAAATAAGTTAAAAGCTAAAAATACAATTAGGTTATTATTGGTTATTATATTTGAGTAGAATAAGCCTGATTGAGAGGGAAAAATGGAAGGCTGAGGATGATAACATTAAAAAGAGAGCACTTTAAAAATATATATAATTATTGAACCAAATTGAACTTATAACCTGGAAACACGAGTGTTGAGAGTTTAGGATCATTGAATTTTGATCACTCACACATCTTTCAACTCTTAACTTTTCTGAGGCCAGACTAGTATGCATTCTAGAGCAGGCTTTCATCCAAGGACTCTTCCACACATACTGTTTTTTTGGGGGAAAACATAAGGTTTTTACTCTGTTACTCTGTCTGTTCACACCTTTAAGAAGCAGCATTTCAGCGTAACTTGCATATTTTGGGAAATGCTGCCATGGATGATGTTTTATTTGGTTTTAAATACTAAGTAAACCATTTTGGTGTGGAGAGCAAAACGACATTTTTTTGGGTTTAGGAGTAACGGTCGCTTGCTTGAGTTACTCGAATAACTCGGTTTCAAAAATTAAACTAGGGTAAATCCTTCATCTAGAAGCCTCTATTAATTCTTTTATCGTGTAGTCTGTCTGAGTACTGGATTCTTATTGGCTGGCAGGTTAACCCAGGTCGGTTTGTTTACTAAATGTATCCTTGCGTGACGATTTTCATTTGGGAAATTCTAGAGCACAGGCTCACTCTTGCAGTCTCCTTTTCTTTTATATTTTTACATTAAAGGTTCGATGACATTGTGTTATTTTCGATAATATGTTGTTCACATTGGTGTAATTGAATGGAAGATATGCTTCTTTTACTTTTAAAGCCTCTATTTTGAATTACAATCGCATTAAATCTCATTTTCTAGCCCGGGTTTATTCTGGAGATGAGCTGAGATTTTAATTCGGCAAACTTCGTAATCACTCCCCAGTTAATCATCTATTGGTTAGTGATTTACATATTTAAAAAAAAATGCAAAGTTACTGTCTGAAGGATTAATATTAATTTTATAGGGATTAATTATGAGAAAATTCAACACACGAACACAGAGCTAGCAACATTGATAGGCACTATAATGATGTTTGTAGGGAACACTATTATACAACCTTACCTCTATGAGTCAGAGTCATATAGATGTTAGGTCTCTGTACACCCTGGAATTGAGCATCTTCTTTTAATCCTTACATGTTTTTTTAATAACCTCCTTTTTAATTCCTTTTAACACAAGTCCAAGTTGTGTGAACGTCCATGATTCGATTTTTGATTACATTGACTCTTATAAATCACTATAAAAGCCACAAAAAGGCTCACAAGGGCATGACTCCTTTAAAAGGAAGCCAAAAGCTTTAAATTGGCATTCGCTCGTATTCATTCATGTTAATGTCTTAACGTTACATTCAAGAGATTTTTGTGAAGTATGACTTTGTTAGCTTGCGGATTACAGAGAGTGCGTACGGTGAGAAGGGTGTTGCCATATAGAAGTAACATAACAATTTCCGTCTGCAGTGCAAATATGAAAATATAGCTTTATTATGTTAATGTTGGCTGAAGATAAAACCGGCATGATCCATGAAAAAAGTTAAGACATCACTATATTAAATGTACGCACTACTTTGTCGGCATAGTCAAAGCAACATGTACACTGAAGGGGAAAAATCTTCAGCTGTATTGTTCCACTCTTTTATACAGGTATTAAAAATAACCTAATTATGCAATTGTTGGCAAAAAAAAAAAACAATGGTGTAAACGGGACAAAATAACAATTTTTCTAAAGTAAACACTGCTATTTGAAAATGAAAGTTAAAGGTAAGACACCATTGTTTCTCAAGGGGGGTTGTCCTCTAACTTGCGCTCCAGAACAGCGCATTACACTTTAAAAACATATTTTCAGGATACTGTAGGAAACTCCCAATTGAAGACCAGGAGATCTTTGGGGTATCAAAAGCTTTCTTGTTGAACGCTGCAGTCTTCCAAGAAATCTAACTAGGCAATGTGTTACATTGGGTTTTAACACTGTTAACATGCACCCCAACCACAGATATTCATGAAGTCAACAAAAGGTCAGCCTTCGAGAAGGTATTTATCAAGATGTTTCCAGACCTTAAAGATCATGAGTCTCAGTGGGGGCGTAGTTTTTTTTCATTCATAATAAACAATTCCTGAGCAATGTAGATGAGTCACAGACACAAATAATAAAATAGTGTTAAAAAGTGATTTCAATTTAAAAGAGTTATGTTGGAAAATCATTCATTCATTCATCTTCATGTCGGCTTACTTCCCTTTTGGGGTCGCCACAGCGGAATGAACCACCAACTCTCTGGCATATGTTTTACGCAGCGGATGCCCTTCCAGCCATTCACACACACACACATTCACACTTTAACACTATGGGCAACCGTTCTTACTCAATTCACTTATACCGCATGTCTTTGGACTTGTGGGGAAACCAGAGCACCCGGAGAAAACCCACGCGATCACGAGGAGAACATGCAAACTCCACACAGAAACGCCAACCGAACCAGCCGAGCCTAGAACCAGCAACCTTCTTGCTGTGAGACGACCGTGCTGCCCACTGCGCCACCTTGTTGGAAAATCATAGTTCTTAAATTTGTATTCCTACAACACCATGCCTGTAATTGTTATTATGGTACGTTATTGGTAACCTACACATAATGTTTAATGAATTTAAAGCGTTTTTATGTAATAATAAAAAGGCACTTTCTACCAGTCAATGTCTATGTCTTGGTGAGTGGAGTGCCAGGCCCCGGAAGTGGCACTTGACGTCACACATATTTTATCCAATTACTCGGTTATCGATTATATTTTCAGTAGAAGAAAATATTCAATAGCTACAGCCATAGTTAGGAGTTGCCATTGATGCAACTGTTTTTCCTCACAAAGCCCCAAGGTTAAGGGAAGACGGAGCAAGACTCTGGTTGCTGTCCATTGTGCTGAAGAATTATAAATTAAATGGACAGGACTACAAGCATTTTAACATAGTTAATAATGTAATTTAACACAAACCAAGTGGACCAAACCTAACTACATGAAGGTCAATGTTGCTAATGAGCTCATCTTTGAAGACTCGCTCCACATAGACTCAAACAGCACTAGTTTTGTACAATAACTAGATTGAGCCTCAGACGAGTGGGAGTTTTGAGAGAGAAATAGGTGAAGATGGACAGGAGAATTGTCCTTTACCAAAGATGTTGTTATATCTTTGTGAGCTGCTTTGCTCAGACATTGACGTGAAGAATCTGTCAAGTCAAAAACTAAACTAGTTTGGAAGCTTCTGATTGGCTGATATAACTTCTGGGTTGAGGATTCAGTGGCAGCTCTTTGATTGCCATATTTTTACAGAGTTTTAGCATTGTAGTACAGAGCTACTTTTTTAACCCTTGTGTGGCCTTCGGGTCAAATAAACCCATTTCTAAATTTTACCAGAATAAAAATTTTACAAGTGTAAATTATTTTCTAGTAGGTACTGGTTGCATTAATTCAAGATATGTTCTCTATATTGTTTGAATTTGAGATAAGTCATATATGTTAATATGTTATGGAGTAAAATTTAGATTTTTAATTGCTTTTAAAATGGGAATACCCCACAAACGTTAAACCTTGTTTGTGAAAAAAATAATTTAATTAGTAAACCACTGATTCACTGAGCATGCACAACATTGCTTTTTTTAATTTATTTTTTTACTTTGCCCGGGAACCTCGCTGACTAGCTTAAGCATCAACATCAGCTTCGCTGTTTTCTGGTTGATCTGTTGTGGAGGTGGGAGACTTTTATAGCGATGAACAGTTTTGAGTCCAGATTGGATGGGAGTTTAGTGACATCCTCACTGCTCAGAAAAGGTGTTCTGTGGGTGCATATATTTACTCAATTTAATTGAGTTCAGAAAATTTGTATTTTTTTTTTAAGTTTTAGGGTAAAAAAAAATACTAAGGTATGTGTGGACATTGAGCGAGTGAAGATTTTCAGAAATGCAAATTCCTCACTGCAGCTTCAAATTGAAACAGTGTGTATGGTTTCGAGAGCATGTTAAAATAACTTATTTACTGTAAAAGAGAAAAAAAGACTACACATTTTGGCATAAATAGGCATATGCAAAAATTTGCCTTAGATACAAGTAATGTTGAGAGAGAGAAAAAAAACATTTTGTTGGTTTTGAGAAAAATCTGGTAACATCTCGTTTAGCGTAGACAGGCTATAAAATCGATTACTTTAAAAGTAATAAAATTAATTGTAGCATCTGTTGGATCTCCTCCCAGATGATCGAAAATGTGTCACTTAGGTCCCTAAAGAGTCGTGAGGTGGTCTGCTGGCAGTCGCTGATGTTTACTTCAGCAGGTTTTCCACGGGTCACCTTTATTATGACTGTGGAGGTCCCGGGGGCGGGAGAGCGCAATCATCTCTCTCTCTCTCTCTCTCTCTCCCTCCATGTGTGAGAGAGAGAGAGAGAGAGAGAGAGAGAGAGAGAGAGAGAGAGAGAGAGAGAGAGAGAGATTTGTGAGGGATGGAGCAGCGCTAACACTGCTGCGGCGCCGAGCACATAATCACACAACAGCGTAGTACTCGACATAAAGCCCTCAAGACTACCTGGTTTTGGCATTGTTGTCTCTCTTTTAACCATCCCCAGTGTTTAACACATACACCTCTAACAATGCGACCCAGAGGAACTTTTGCAGCTGTCCTCAGACACTTCCCGTGAGGAGCTTCGATCCAGATTCGGTCTAAACGGCAGATGACCGTCATGGTGCTGTCGGGGACGGCGCGCGCTCTCGTCTCGCTGGATTAAGGCAGAAAGCGGCGCGTTCTCGTGTTGCGGCGTGGAGCCGGGTCCATCATGGACTCGTGTCGGCTGTAGTTGTGCGCGCTGCTCGGAGTGAAGGGAAAAGTCTTGTTTGGAGTGGATTCGGAGAACCTGGAGCTCCACCGCAGAGAGAAACACGGGGGGAATCTAAAGCGCGCGGCGGATATGGGTGAGCTCTTGATTGGCATCCTGGCATAAAGTTCATCTTTTACTGTTCGTGAGGTTTCGTAAAATACAGCCTTAAAGCTCAGATGCAGTGTTCTGTTAGTTTAGTCGTTCAGTGTACTCAAAGGCAGTGGTTTGGACTTTTTTTTTCTCTCTGTCGACAAACTGATTTTTTTTAATAGTTGTGCTATTTACGTCATTTTAAGCAAATATAAACCACCGCAGGTGTTAGTCACATAACGTGCACCAAATGTTGGTTGAAATGTTTTACTTTTTTTAAGCATCTTTGAGCTCTGGAATAATTGAAAGCAATATTAGTATAATGCTTTATTATCTCCGATCTAGAGTTGTAAACCGTTTGAGAAACTATAGGATAGATACATGTGTGCTGAGTTTAACCACATGCTGCAAAAAAAAAAAACATTTTAACATTGTAGCCAAAATAATTAACTTCACAACATTTGAAATTAATACATTGCTTTTTGTCATTATTCCATGAATTTTGAAATATGATAATTTAGTGGCAAAGGCCTCTTAAATTCAAACCACAGATTTTAAAATAGCATTTTTCATCAGCTTCTCATGTTTGTGTTCAATGTTTTTGTGTTGTAAAATAAATATAGCTGTACAGTACGTCTGTTTATAAGTTGACAATTAAAACAAGAATGGAATAAATAATGTGTCAAATGACAGCGAACAAACTAAACTTCTTTTTTTCTCAAAAACCTTAACACTAAACTTGGCCAAATCAACCCTGATTGAACGTCAACCATTTTGAAGAGTGCATTAACAGAATTATGCAAATAAGGAACAAACAAGACCAATAAATAAGACATGCATACGATGCAGCACATTCATTAAAGAAATTACAGGCAATAATCTTCTGGTCTCCTCTTCCTTTTCACCATTTACTTAGACTGACAAAAATTAGAGATTGACTCTGAGTTGTTGTTTATAGTTACTGTTACTTATTTTCTCTCCACCTTACCCCACTCAGTTTTTGACATTTTTCACTTGTTTAATGTTGTTATATTGCGTACTATGGTTGTTGCTAGCAAAAGAAAGTGTTTAGTTCAGTTTTTATGACCAGGACTAAGGAGGATTATTTTGCATTTTTCTCTAAAAAAAATATTTTGTTGACACTTAGTATGTTGAGTGGCTACTGTTTTTTTTAATGAATACATTTTTTTTTTACCTGCACCAATCTGCTTTTTCCACAATCCTTGGATTTGTGATTTATTTCACTAGGAACTCTAACAGGTTTTTTGTTGCTTTAGAAAATTGATGTGATGCATGCATTTGCTTTAATAGAATTTCTTTTTTTCATTAAGTGAATTTAAGGAAGATGGCTTAAACTGCGCACAGATTTCAATCGAAATGCTATTGTAGATGTGTCTAAGATGAGATTCAAAATGAATTTGTGAACACAGAAATGAATCACTCTTGTTCAAAGCATAAGTTTTCAGTTCTTCAGGCAGTTTGGTGAAGAAGACTGTAATACATTTAGTCGTTTTTATCTGATTAAAAACACTTAAATTAAGTTATAATATGTATTCAATACCAATTAAAATGTTTGAAAACAAGAAATTAGTTAATTTTATTCAAAGCATCTGAACCATGTGGTTGAAGGAATTTAATGCGTAAAGGGAGTGTATATATATATATATATATATATATATATATATATATATATATATATATATATATATATATATATATATATATATATATTAGTGCTGTTGATCGATTAAAAATGAATTAAATGTAACTTTTTAATAAAGTTGTAAATGTAAAATGTAAATAATTAATGTAACTTGAAGACAAAGAAAATATTTCAATTCAAAATAAGGTTGTTAATTGAATTTTTTTGAAACACAGATTTTGTCATATAAACAACATGCAATAAACCACCAATATCCTTTAAATGAACTTTTTGGTTCTCTTGTTTGGTGGCTGTTAATTTGTGGTCTCTTTACACTATTGTTTCCCAGGACTCTCGACCATTAACAGCTCGCTTTGCAAAGCCTCATTCCTTTCATATTTGAGAAGAAACTTTAGGATCAATTGCAGCTGTGATCTTCAGCCATGTGAGATTAGTGCTGTCCTTCCTTTTAGAGAGTCTGAAGCAAAAATCATGTTTGAATTTAACTATTGGCTGATCATCCGCTGTTGAGGCTGGCAATACCACTGAGCAAAATAAAAAAATATTTTACTTACATTACATTGCATTGTTCAACACAATATTTATTTCTTCTTCAACTTTCTTATATTGTTTTACACTAATCTAAACTTATTTTTATTTTATGTGGCATACCTTGACAGTGAACACACGTAATGTGCACGCACACATGCAAAAACAGACAAGAGACTGATAAAATAGTATTAACCTACCTGCAATGTTCTGTCTACATGCAACTTGCTGTTCCGTTAGTTCATGAGCGTTGGATGGACTATGCTTTAGGTGCCCAACAGTCTTGCGACATTTAGCTAGCACTCTTAAAAACGCTGCCGTGAATGGAAACCTGACAGTTCAGTGCAGTATGTTGGCGACGGCGTGTTAAAATAACCTCATTGTATACCATTGGTTAGCAACTATTAGATGATGTTGAAGTGACTGCAAAAGAAGTTTTGAGAGAAAGGAAAATGGAAAAAGGGAGGAGAAGTTAAAGCACACTTACGGTGCTCGTAATATGTTTGCTGCACCGAGATCAACGCTACGTTCTAGTGAACACCTGTAGTGCATGGCCCACATGCTGCACCGAACGGTCAGTTTTCCATTCACGGCAGCAGTTTTGAAAGTGTGCCAGCTAACTGTCGCAAGACTGTTGAGTACCTAAACCATAGAACAACTCCATCTCTTGTCTGTTTTGTGTGTGCGTGTGTATAGAAATATATATCTTTAATCACCTCAATGTGCTAAATCTTTCTCGGTAGAGCAGTGCTGAATGATTTTAAACAGAAGATATCAAGTTCCACATTATTTCTATTCAAGTCAATAGATCAGATGTTGAAATGATTCATACATGAAATTTCTTAAAAATGTCATTCTTCTTTCTTGCACAGAAAAACATAAAAGATAAAAAACCTTTGAACATCTGGCATTTATGAAAAAATAATTGGTACCAATGCTAATTTCTAGTGTTGTGCAAATACAAAAATGGACATGATCAACATATCGATTTTTCCAGGATGGTTCATGTTTTAAACATGCCTGAAGTAATTCTACTTGCATTCCTCTTATGGAAGTAGACTTGGAGCGTGTGTAGCCTAAAATCTCTTTCAGTGTATTGTAATCCAGTTAGCTTGAGTCATTGTTATTTCTTCTGATTGAAGGGCAGGAACAGGCTGTTGAAGGTTCTGTATGATGGATTGCACTTAGAAATTGGCAGTTTTCATGAAAACTTGTGTCTATAGCTGAATCAGATCCCTCTTCATGCCCATTACATTAATTGCCACCTCTATAGACACTTACAGAGCTCACAAGGAAAGCTTGTACAAAAATTGTAGCAATTGATCATTTCTATTCTAGAATAAGAACTAAAATATGAGGCCTTGTAAGCTTTTGGTTGTTTCTATTAAATACAAGTTGTATTAAATATCACTTTATGAAATAAATCCTGACTATTTGAGATGAGATTGACTCTCTTGGTTCGTCCTTTTGCCTAAAGGACTGCAAAACATGGTTGTCTTGCTCTGGGCTGTTTTAAAGTTTCCATGCATTGCTAGAAGTTGGATTTAGATGGGTTTATGCATTAAAGCCATGCAAAGCGTAATGGTATTTGGAATTTCTTACTCTAGTATCTGCGATTCATTAGCACTTTGTGACAGATGTAAATCAGTTTGAACAAGGTTTCAGACCCTTTACAAAACCGGGCTGTTTTATTGACTTCTGATTAAACATCAATAGATCCATGCATTGATTGATGGCACAGGATTTCTTGCAACTCTGGCCACAGTTGACCAAATATTTTAAATTGAACATTTTATTAGATGGTTGGTAACCAATGTGGCTTTAATAAATGGACTTTGGTGGAACATGAATGAAGAATGGATGAGATGGCTGCAAAATAATCCTAGCAGTTTCTGCCACTTGGCCGTATTTGTACTTTTTTATTATTATTATTTTGGTGTTTATATAATTTAGAATACAGTAATTCTAAAAATTATAATTTTTCATTATATGTTTGCTGCAGTTTTATTATTGATTTAATATGCTAATATATTAAATAGTTTAATTGGAAAAAAAAAAATCCAAACAATTTCTTATTATTACACATCAGTTATCGAAACATTAAACAAAAAGGCGAGATTTGAATGAAAACTGCCAGCACATAGTTAAAATAATAGTTAACATAATAAGATAAATAATATCATTACAATGAATAAAATTATGCATGCAAAAAATATTTATTTTTATGCAGCTAAGCAGATCAAGCTTTTAAGAAAAAAAACAGAAGAAAAAAAAAACAAGACAATGTTTAAAATTTTACAACATTGCTTGTGAAATGTATTTCTTAAGATTAGCATTTTAATATTTTAATTGAGAGCTCCAGAGCTTGGCAGTAACATGCCTGTTCTCCGTGCCCTAGCTTCCAGATTTTATTCATATTTTAGAGACGTTAGGAAGCACCTACCATACAGTATGAATGCGTAGTGTGAGACCAAAACCATTTTCTCTAAAGCGTCTGAGCCTTGTAACCAGCCTGCATCAGTGTTCCCATATCTCCACTTTCTCTTGCATTGCATCATGGGATTAGCATGGAAGTGGAAGTGTGTGGTTTCGAATCCAGCTTTGTACTCTCTCTAAAAATCGACATTTCCTCCCTTTGTACTCATTGTTTTCCAAGGATCATTGATAAATCATAGAATATATTTTTTTTTCTCTTCATCACTTTCTGTGTGACTTGGTTCTGGAAGAACTCTTACAAGCACATCTGAAAAAAGAAGCAATTCTTTCATGCCTTATGTTATCCCTGATAGACATTTTTTTCTAATGACATTCAACACTATTCCATGCCCTGCAAACAATCAATCCTCTAAACCTGCTTGTGCTTAATAAACACTCAGATTTGAGTGTTTAATTAAGCCTTTTCCGTCTCACTATACGCATTCTTAAGGCCGAGCACCATCATCATTGCTTTTTACTTTAATAAATTGGATGTTTTCTTTGCTCAGAGCACTTATGTGTAATGGATTTAAGCTGGTCATGCAATCGTAATTCTGACAAAAATAATGCCTTTAGTGGAAATAACTCCCCCTTGGGCCCTCCACACCCTGATTGGAGAACATTGAAAATCCTCTTCAGTTTCTCAATTATTGTTTGCTGAATAAGATTCAGAATGTCCATCATTTCAAAAGGCTAGCTTTTGTTTTTGAAGGTTAAATACAAGTTTGAGCTCTCCTCATATGGTGTAAAAACTGCCTCCTGCAGGTCTGGAAGCTGTCATTGCCTCATTATCTCTCACCTTATTATCCATTGCCGCTTGTTAAATATTGGCTAGATTCCAAGCTGCAGATTTGTTCCTCATTAAACTTCCATTTTATTTAATTTCACTTTTCATTATCTCAAAATTTTTCATGGCCTTGGATGATTTTTGAATCTTATGATATTGAAGAACTAATGTAATATAATACATAAATAGTGGAATTATTTTGGATGGAACAATATTTCCCAACAAGCTAAATTTTGTGACACTCCCGAGGTGAAAATCAATTTGAATCACATTGCTCTCTTTATCCACACGTTTGATTAAAATCAGCTTTTGGGTAAATGTAAAACCTAATTTCATTTGAAAGGTTTTATTTCATACTAGGAGACATTTCACAGTGAGTATTTGTTGAGTGAACATTATCCCTTCACCTGTTTATTTGACTTAGTTGTACACCTTGCTTTACCCCGACTCTCTGTAAAATCAAAAAGATTAGTTATAAGACTTTCCATTTGGCAAACAAGCTGCATGCACAAAAATCTGTAATAGTGTATGGAATCACTTTCACATGAGTTTCAAACATCTACAAGATAATGATCAGTACACACACACGCACACACACACATTTTTAAACTAGATGATCAGCAGTGGTTTGGTGGTTCCTGTCTCTGCCTTTAAAGCAGTTGTGTGGGTTGATCAGTTGTGAAACCTTGAGCATACAGTGACACCGTCAAGGAAATCCATTTACTGGGAGATGGTCTAGAACTATGGCATGACATTTCATCAGATTATTATGAGAAATAAACAGCTAGAATAACTTAGATCTGGCAGAAATGTTGCAGTTGATTTGACTTAAATAAACCCTCACACATAAAACAAAGTTATATTATTCCATTATTTCTAACGCATTTCTTGTATTTTTATTATATATTTTACTATTCAGAATAGGGCTGCAACATCTGTATTCATCACTTTTGGTTTGAAGAATCTACTTACTGGGTGTCCTGACTGACCATAAACACATCTGTTTTCAAAGGCAATTAAAGATAGTTTGCAATAGTTTGATCGGTCATAAAAGCATCAAATGTTTTTCCAAACATGAAATAGAGATTTAACAGCATGGAAAGAACGATCAGTGCGTAACGTAATGAGTAGCTATTGAAAAACATTTGAGTGTCTTCAGTAAAACCTAACTTACGATGCTAAAAGTTTTCATTTGAACGTTTGAGTTCATTTTGAACATAGCTATTTTAAGTGAAAAATGAAGTGAAATTAAAGTATATAATTAAATTGGTTACAGAACAGAACAGTTCTTTAAACAGCTTATTCAAATACCCTCCTATTCTTCAACCTTCACATTTGTTTTATTTATTTGTCACAGTAAAAAAATGAAAACTTCTGAAATCTTGATCAGTATATATTTTTTGAAATACATGTGTATATTGGTGAAAAGTCTGTTAGGAGTATAACAGAACAATATTATTATTAAGTGATGTCTTTCTGGTGAGCTCAGGTTTTTGTTGTAATTATTTAAGGTAATTAATTTTAAAGTTAAGATTAAACTTAAGAATTAAGTATAGCAGCTGCAGTTTGACTTAATAAAAATAGATTCGAACAAAAATGAATGTTACTTACAACTGAAAAGAATTTGGTTATTGAATTATATCGTTTTTGTATGTGCAAATAGCTTATTTCATTTATTGATTTATCAAATTATTAAATTGCTAGATTAATCTATCAAATTATTAAATAATAGATAGCTGCACCCCTAATCCAGTGTAATAAATTGTTTGTTTCCTTCGAGAATATATTAATTTATGTGATGCCAAAGGGATTCGTAACTTTTTCACCAGTAGAGTTTAAATAGCACTTTTTTTTTTACCTGTCCTGTCCTACTTCAAAGCAGCCCCATGAGAAGGGAGGTGCTTCGTATGAGTTGGTCAGTTTTGCTCTTTCCAGAGAATTGAAGATATTATATATTGAGTATTCCTCTGGATAGAAGCTTTTAATTTATTTTATTCGCATACATCACAATAATTACATTAATCAATCATATAAACATACAAAATAAAAAGAAGGGGAAAGAGGAGAGAAGTAATTGAGGGGGAAACAGAGGTAGAGAAGTTTTGGAGGGGGAAAGTGAAGGTGAGAGGTAATTGTGGGGGAAGGAGTCAAGATTGAGTTGAAAATGAGAATAAGTAAAATAAGTAGTATTAGATACCTACCTTAGTACATCCAAGTAGTTCGAATCTTTCTACACATATGCATACAAATATAAATATACATACATACATACATGCAGATAAACATGCAGAATAATAATAATAATAATAATAATAAATAGAATTAGTAATCATATGTTTATTGAGTGTTACAGGACAGGTGACCTAAACCTCAAGCATCTAGCAGCGACCAAACATCCCAGGTGTCGTGATTAACCTTCTATGTCCCAAGTGAAACGTGGGATCTGCCTCAGGCCAAGTCCCATATATGGTCAGGAACTACCCAGATATCCAGCCCACCCCCACAGAACGACAAGTTTTGGGGCCTGGGACCCGGAGCCGGACCCGCCCCACCTCCCCTGGTGAAGTCGGCAACCCAAGAGAGCAATGCCTGGGGCCCTGGTGGGCCCGTTGCAGCAGGAGGACGACCAGCCCAAAGCTAGGCGGGAATGCAGCCCCTGACAGTGCGGGCAGAGACTGGGAGGCCCCACCCACAAGCACCGCCATGCCCACATCCCCCCGCGTTAGGCCCCCAGTCCCGAGCATCTCGGTGGACCCGCCAGGAAAAAGGGAGGACGGCCAAGGGACCAGAAGGGGGTGGATAGGGACACCACTCCAGACGCGGCAGGACCACCCCCCCCTCCGGCCACACCCCGACCCCATGCACACATCAACCAGCAGTCCCCCAACACACACTCAACCCTACCAGCAGCCCCCCCACCCTAACCCCACGCACAACCCTACCAGCAACCCCCCCCACCCACTAAATCAACCCCATCCAGTCATCCAATCATCCATCCATCTACCCACTCATTCAGTCTTCCAGTCCCGGGCAGTAGCCAGCCGCTCACCTGCAGCCCGCACCCACCCCGGCAGCCACCCACACCCCCGCGATGGTGGGCCCGTACCCCCCAAGAGGGAAGACGGGGGCAGTGGTCCACCCATTCCCCAACATCTGCTCCCAGTTGTCATGTAATGCAGGTATACGTGGGTGTGTTGGAGAGATAGAATGCAATAAAAGAGGGAATGGTGTCCTGGAGTGTTACCGTCGTTTGGCGGATGATGTCCAGGCACCACCCCCCGCCCTACATATCTAATGTGTATTTAAAATGAGGGTAGCCTTCTCCGTCGTATATTGTGGGAGGTGCCACAGATCTGCAGCCTCCCCCCACCAAGATTTAGACAGAGAGACTAGCCCTCCAGGCCTAAATGTAGTGTGTCTTTGCAAGTGTTGTAAGGGGCCCAGGGGTTGCCCAACCCCGGAAGCGAGGCAGTGACAGGTGAGATTAGCCTACTATCCGCTCCGGGAGGAAGGCCCACCCGGTGCCCTGGGGATGTTCTGTGTCCTATGTGATTAAAACTGAGAGTCCCCATCTAAAGGAGGCAGGGCGGGATCGCCGATAGGACCCCCTGCCTGCCTGGTCCCCCATGGGAACAAGGACCCTAATGATTCTATTTGTGTGAGTGAAGAGAGTGTGTGTACTGGGATCTGGTGTGGTGAGTGGGAGCAGCCGACTGGCCACACCGTCCATCCCCCCAGGGACAGCACTGCCCCCCACATTCTTTGACCTGTATAATGTGTTCGGTGATTAACTTTAAATTGTATTAACTGTAAATTTGGGTACTTTAAATATGTTTGAGCATTTGAGAGTTTAAATAGCACTTAAATGTTAGATGAAAAGGGAATGTTACATACATAGAAAATGACATGTTTAGGTAATTATGTAGCATTGTAAAACAAGGCTTGACTTTTACTGAATAAAGTACTTTTCCAGATTTCCGTCTCAGTGTGCAGCTTCCATTCCAGCTTCCATTCCAGAACACACAGTCAGTAGACAGAGTGGTGCAGCCAAATAAAATAAAGGAAGTAATGATCACCTTAAAATAAGGCAGTCTAAAGTGGTAAAAACACCCGTACAAACAAAAACTTGCATTAAAACAAAAACCTAAAATGACTGCAAAAACAATGATTATTATAATTGGATTTTAAAACCCCCAAAGTAGGAGAGCAGTGTATTAGGCAATTTATTCCAGATTCATCTTGTGTTGCTGTCCCCCTCTGCAACACAGTCTATGAGCTAAAGAGGGACAGAGTTCCATGCAAGTCAGATATTCTTGTCATCATGTGGGAGATGTTCCGGAAGCATGGGGTGAAACCTCAACAGATTGATGACTCAACCTGTAACATGCATTGAAAGTTTTCCAGAGTTGTAAAAGAGGGGTTTGATGAAATTTTGGAGAAAACATTCTTCCTGAAAGAAAAGTTGGAAGAAATCAAGCCTGGAATCAGGAATGATTACCTTAGTGGAGTTTACTTCTCAGGCAAAGGGAATCAGATTCAAAGACTTCACTGCCTTGTCCTTTACAGTCAGAATCCCTTCATCTTTAATTACGTATCACAACTTTTGGAAATATTTGGATTTTGCATTGTCCCGTCAAACAAGGGTGTAAGCGTTGAAAAGTGGGAGTAAGTGGTACAGAGACAGGCATTTACACAGGATATATGCATCATGTTTAAGAATCATAGAACAAATTTAATGTATGATTTGAGACTTAAATTCAGCTGAAGAATGCTGACAATTGCAATCCTCAAAACATTGTTTTCATCTTTAAAATGTGAGTCATAAAACGTTTACTTCTGATAATATAATCGATTTTAACATTTTACATTTATGTTGTGTATAGATTAAGCACTTCCAAACATTAACAAATGAAGCTAATGTGTTATTCTTCATTTAAACTACTCCACTTCAGGATTTACTTTTACTGAACTAAAATCAAAAGTCATCACAACAGTGTGAGGTTACCTAGGCTATATACAGGATGATCCAAAAACAATACCTCAACTTTGAAAATCGAAAACTCTGCAAAGAAGAAAAGGAAAGCTAAGCTCTTTTTGTCATCGATTTAAGGAAGCTCTGATGTTTAAGTACTCTTCACATTGATTACCCAAGGTTCCATAATGTTTCTTTGATTAAATACATATTTACAATGTTGCCATTACAAAAAATACTAAAAATAAGATGTAGGCATGTTATTTAAATTAATTAAGATTTCTTTTCCATCTTCCTCTGTTTGCTAGATGTAAGAACATCTGAGCAAAGCTATTTCTCTATGACTTTATTCCGTTCATCAATTCAGGTAAATGTTTGCTGATAATCATTTGAAATTGTTCTTTGATGTTTCCAGCCAGATGGAATTGTTCTGGCACTACAGGGCCAAGCTTTAAACCCTTGGGTTAATAGTATCTAATACTGATTCCATCACGTTTTCCTTTTAGAACTGTGGTTTATGGATAACTTATTTGTTCCAGGCAATCAAATTGAAGGTTACTTTGTGAACTTCGTTTTATCCATTAGCTGTGCTCTTAGTATGTGCTCCTTTGGAAAACCTGACCTGAATATAGTGTCACTTTGCAACACATGTTCTTGTAAAAAGGAAAATAACATCTAATAACCAACCAGTGAGGTGTATGAACCTAATAGTCAACAAGTCAGTATAAAACAGAAATGCCTATTTTGCTTTCATGTATCTGCTCAAATCCCCTCAGAGAACACGTAAACATTGGTTTGATTGGTTAAGTCGGCAAATGTTTACTTCTAAACATACTAAATCTATAGAGTCACTGACTGCATGTGCCATGCAGAAAATGATGTCATTTTGAGATTCATTACTTTCCCCCTGAATTGCTTTCAACACCATTAGGGCTTTTAAAAGAAGACAAAGGAGTGACCTATTGGAAGGTGCCATACAGTAGCAATCACTTTTTTCTCTCTCTCTCTCTCCCACTCCCTTTCCAGTTCTGTTATTTTCCACGTCTGCTTGGATGGGTTTCTATTTTAGAGCTTGTGGGACAAGACAATGAATGGTTTACATTGGGACTTCGATCAATTTTTCCTTGTTCTGCATTTAGCTGTATTAATTTTCTTTCAAAGAAAACTCCTATCGTACTTAAAAGGAATGAGATGCAAATGAATTTGTCGATTTTACATCATCTTATTTTTGGCAGGGATAACACTGTTTAAAGCATGCTTTAAATAGCAGAGGTAATAGCTTCTGAGTAATTTTGTTGGATGTAATGATTCAAGTCTAAACTGACATCAGTTTCTGCAGAACTGTGTAAAATATGGTTGCACGGATAATGCTAGGCAGTACTTTCATCTTAACGATAATTGGGGAAAATGTGATAAAATAATTATGGCTTGTAAATTCAAATGACATGTTTCAGAAGCCTTACTTTATTGTAATGTTAATCAGAACAATGTAGTATAAACAACACCAGAACATTGTTGAACTGATTACTGAATAATTGATATGTAGCTGTCACTCCATTTGGGTGCTTTTTGGTCACTCACTAGAGTAGATTCATTTGTGCATTGCTATATTTATCTGAAATATGAAAAAGAGGTTTCTCATCTTCTGAGGCACTCCTCAGCAAACAATCAGTCGAAATACTAATCTTGTTTTTACGGATCTCTTTAATCCAGCACTGTGAGCGAGATAAACGTGCATTTCATTTATGGACAGTTCTGCAAAATATACCTGAATATGAGTTTCTCAATTTTCCCCACCTAATATTCATTCTGACATCTGATTTATCGGCACAAATACTTCTGTTATCCTCAGACACCACGAGGTAAAAAATAGAAAAGAATTCATCTTAAATTCATGAACATCTACATTTAAACGATTTAAGCACTACTTAAACTAATTACCAATGAAAAAAGTTTGAAAGAAATGTTAAAAATCAACAAAAGTATTTTACTGAAGTAACCTGAGCTAAAAAAGATCACAATTTTGCAAAAGAGTCTTGCTGCAGACTCGCAGCCTCAGCGGCGCATGCACAGTATTACTTATGCACTCCCCCGCATGCAGTCTGGAGCGGAAATGTCCAAAAACATATGACATAATAAAATAAAATTAATGTAATCATATTTTTCCTTTTAATGAAGTATATTTCCTATTTCGTATTTGTGGAAACTGCTGTTTTTAAGACTACTATTACTAATAGTCAAGGACAGATTTCCTTAGCTGTTCACAATTGTTCACAAAATGTTCACAATCATATTTTAAAACATGTTATTGTATAATTTTAAAACATGTTAATTTGTAAATGACAGTATAGAAACAAAAATGAAATGGAATACATAACCACAACTATCTCTAATTTACCATTATAAAAATTAACCGCTGTGTTTATCAAGGAAAGGTAATGACGTAGCTTGCATGACCAATGATAGATGGGGCGGGCTTTAGAATACACACACACATACATACATATATATATATATCTGTAACATATATACTTCAAAATGGAAAGCAGTGAACATGATGAACTGATAGTAGTGTTCTTTGCCTCTTCAGGTTCTTTTATATGGGACAAGAAAACAGCTGGTCTCCTTCTTCTTCAAGCCTCCTGTCTCCTGATGTTCAGTTCTGGGGAGCGGATGTGCCCCTATAACTGTTTTTGCGAGGGAAAGATTGTCCAGTGTGAGACAGCTGGCTTCCAGGATGTCCCAGAAAATATCTCTACTACCTGCCAAGGTCTATCTCTGCGCTACAATGACCTGCATACGATGCTCCCTTATCAATTTGCCCATCTGAACCAGCTTCTTTGGGTTTATCTGGACCACAATCAAATTACATTAGTAGATAGTCGTGCCTTTCAGGGGATGCGTCGATTAAAGGAGTTGATCTTGAGCTCAAATAGGATTTCACTGCTACATAATGCTACTTTTCATGGTCTACCTAACCTGCGCAGCCTTGATTTGTCCTACAACAAGTTGCAGGAGCTGCAGCCCGGCCAGTTTTTTGGACTTAGAAAAATGCAGAATCTGCACTTGCGTTCCAATGGGCTCACGACAATCCCTGTCCGTGCATTTCTGGATTGCAGAAGCTTGGAGTTTTTGGACTTGGGCTACAACCGACTTCGAGTAGTAACCCGCACAGCATTTCTGGGTTTGTCTCGTCTTATGGAACTCCATCTGGAACACAATCAGTTTTCACGGATCAACTTTTTTCTCTTTCCACGGTTGGCGAACCTTCGTGCACTCTACCTACAATGGAACCGCATTCGAGCTGTTAATCAAGGCCTACCATGGAGCTGGTACACCATGCAGAAGCTGGATGTCTCTGGTAATGAGATACAGGTTTTAGATCCTGTGGTGTTTCAATGCCTTCCCAATCTTCAGGTTCTTAACCTGGAGTCTAACAAACTAGCCAACGTGTCTCAGGAAGTTGTGGCTGCTTGGATGTCCCTGACAACGATAAGTCTTGCAGGCAACATGTGGGATTGCGGGCTAGGCATTTGCCCTCTAGTTGTTTGGCTCAAGAATTTCAGAGGCACCAAGGACACTAATATAATCTGCAGTAGTCCCAAACACCTTCAAGGGGAGAAGGTGATGGAAGCATCGAAGAAATATGTTGACTGTGATGATTACGAAATAACAGCTCAGTCACCTTTGTACCTCCAGACCTATGATCCAGATTATGACCTCATCCCAGAGCCTACTGAACTAACAATGGCTCCCACAACACCACCCTTGGCTTCACCTTCTTCTGAGGCACTTTTTCCCTGGCCACGCCCACCTCACGCCACCTTTCCTAGCCATGCAAACTCAGATCTCAGAGACTCCTACCTGTGGACACCCTCGTCTGCTGACAGTTTATATGTGACGCCATCTCCAGAACAAGACGACGTACTATTACACAAAGTGGCGATGGGTTGCGTGGCATTGTTCTTATCATTCTCACTTATACTGTCTGTGATGTATGTCTCCTGGAAACGCTACCCCAGTGCCACTCGACTGTTGCAGCAGGGTTCAGTGGGTCGAAAGAGAAGGAAAAAAAGTCAGGAGCCAGAACAGAACCTTAGCTCTCAGCTCCAGGAATACTACATGAGCTACAACCCCGCAGCCACACCGGAAGCCTTGGAGGTGCTTGGAAATGGAACGGGATCCTGTACTTGCACCCTATCTGGCTCTCGGGAATGTGAGGTATGACTATTTAAAATCAATTAAAATGAAAATAAGTAAATGCTTTTAGAAATAAAAGCTGTTGTACTTTAACATTTTACCTAGCAAGGTAAGCAAGATAATTGTAGAGGGATCACTCTCAGCTTTAAACAATTGTGTGTAAACATATAACAATATTTTCAGTTCTAATATATATTTTTAAAGTACTAATTAAATGTAGTTTGTAATGTTCTCCAGATTCAAAACTTTCTTTGATGTGTGATGCAAGTGGAATGCTAAAACTGCAAAAACTGCCCAAAGTTTCTCTTTTAGATGTTTTAGATGTTAGGATCTTTCCTAACTTGGACTTGTCATGGTTTGGCAAGGTTTGGCATGGTTTGTATATATATATATACACCATTGAAAAATACAATTTTCAAACTTTACTTACAGTGTCAATATTTTAAAGATAAAAGCCTGTATATAGACCCGTTGTTTGTGTTGTCTCTTTCCAAAAGCTACCTATGATCTTTGCTTATGTTTTTGTTATGCTTGACAACTGCACTGTAGCCGTTTTCTGCAGATCCCACTGGAAGGATTAAGACAGTATGTCGTTCTGCTCTTTTATCAATCGTTCTGCACCTGATATCAATCATTCATTCCCTTTAGACTCATTAAAATTCACCACATATGATAAATCATCACTAAACAATTCAAATGTATGGGGTAATGATTTATCACCACAACATATTAAATCATAACAGGTGTAACTACATTCTTTAATTTTTGGAGTGTTGGAGTCTAAAACTTTGCTTAAATTACATATTACATGCAAAGCTGCTTCAGTGCTCTACTCTTCTCAGGCAGGTTTTAACATTTATACTGATATCAAAAGTTTAAGCAATTTTACTCTAACAGCAATGTACTCAGTTTGGTTGAGCATTTTTATCTATAATTGTCATTCAATCAACAGCATTCACACATTTTAACCTGAAATGTATTCCCCAATCTAAGTATTCCCAAGGGCATGGTCTACTGTTATCCTATATTTAATGCACGTCAAGTCTTAAAATGAAGAACATGTCAATTCAACATTGTTCACAATACGTTTGTACTTCATGATCATCACAAAAGATTTGTGAGCTTTGTGGAGATGTAAATTATAGCATATTGTAGTTGACTATAGTCTCATCAGTGTATGAAAACTGTAATTGACAGAAGCTCTTCATCGTAAGAATAAAATTAAATCTCCTTAGTGTAACTAGTCAGTGGAAGTATAGGCAAACAACAGGGGATACATAATTTATTAAACTCTTTAAATGATTGGTTTAAGCAATTAAAATGGTGTTGACTTCATGATATTTTCGATTTTAGTGCACAAACTCAATACCTGTGTTTTTGAATTCAGTATGACATTAGTCAAATACATGTACATACGGTATTTGCTTCAGCCATTCTGTACATGCTTTAGTGATTATTTTCAAAGAAATTCTTGAAATATTTTGAAATCAAAATCTGTGTCTAGCGACTCATTTGCATGTTGTCAGCGCAGCTTATGTTGCCTCCTGAACATTTGGTTATTGAGCAAAATAACACCTCACTAATCTCACAAAGGAAAGAAGTACATTTCATCAGATTTTCTTCTTACACCTGAAAAGCAGTGGCAGAACTGATGATCTGGAGTGGTTTCTAGCTTCAGAGACTCCGGAGCACATTACCTTTAGGTTACCACAAGCAGCAGACAGAAATCTGGTTTTGGAAACTTTTCTTGAAACCCATGGCAACCACTGCTAGGGTGCTGCAAATACAGAAAGCTTAGGTTTGCTCCCCACAGCCAAGTATTGATTGTCGAGACCCCAAACAAAATTGGGTCATTCATGGGGACTTGTGTACGCGGAGTATTTGTATTATGATTTTAAAAGTTTTCTTAGTTTAGGTCTTATTTTTAACATGCATTTATTGTTACCGGATTTGACTCCAAATCCCAAAACATTTGTTTACTGGCTCGTTCCTGCTAATGGAGCTGCTGTATTAGGTATTATTATTATTATTATTATTCTATTAGGTATTATTATGTGGAGTTATCCAAAAAAGGTAGACACTAACACATAACATGTTCTCCTTTTCCTACATGTACCAGCAACTAACGTTAGCTCTACTTCTCAATCATCTGTCCTGATGCTGACAGCTGACTCGATCAAATATCTTTCAGATCCAGTTCAGCAGTGCTGCTCAAACAGTTGGTTTCAAAAATGTACCATATTAATACATACATAATTAATACTTTAATAAGTCCCTAAAACAATCCAAGGTGAGCAAATCTATGAACGGTAGCACTTGTGTTGAGAGACTAGATGTTTGTTACTAAATGGTTACTGAAGTCACTCAAGCATACATAGTGAACAAATTATGTAGTCATTTAGAATTTGCCTGCTAACCAATCAGAATAGAGTATTCAGACAGACCATGCCTAGCCCAAAATTATGAGATATATACATTATAAGATTTGCCTACAAAAAAGAAAATGGTGAATGCAACGAGGGATCGAAGTTAAGATTAATATTTTTATATTAATTATATTAATCTTTATAATTAGAGCTGCACTATGCATCAGAATTCATTTATTAATAATATATAATATTATATTTAATACTTTTTAAAATTACACTTTTTATTTTTTTGTTATTATTTGTGTTTATTTTGTTGATCATCTATATGGAAGGTGCATATGTAATCCCCCAAAGCCTGCTTGTTTTTGCCAAGCGACACCAAAAGTAGAAAACAGGTGAACAGGGGGATGTTCCAGAAACCAGGTTATTAGGCATGACCAGACATGTTTATGTTAAGTTTGTGGATAACCCCAGATTTCGGTTCCAAAACAAATATATATTTTAGGATAGTTAAGTAACTTGCTGAACATAACCTGAACATAACCTGCTCCATTGTAGAATATGTTTGGGGGCAAGTTTATTTCAGCAGTGTTATTGAGAATCCTGTGCGGTTGTATAGATGTTCGTATTGAATAATGTAATGTTAATTTAATTTCATAAATTCTTAAGTTCATTTAAGTACATTTATTTAATTTAGTTCTTGAACCTTTTGAAAGTGCACTTTCAAAATGCAACAAATTTTGAATCTGTGGTTAAAATGTAGCATTGAAACAAGTCTTATAGTTATTACCTTTCAATTTCCCAAATGTTATTTGCTGTATTGATGGTACCCACATTGGTATTAAAGCATCTGTCAATGAGAGAGACTATTTGAACAGGAAATATATCTTTAGCAACAATGTTTAAATTACACATTTATTGTTCTAATAATTCAGTTGGTCATTCAACGATATGATTCAATAAATGACATGGTTTTTGAAATCATTTAAATAATTTACTCTCTCCACTAACTTAGATAATATGTGATGAAAGCTCGAAAAATGTTGATGGCCAGGGTTTGTACATGATGACAGATTTTTTTAGAGATGAAGATGGTGGAGATGGAGATGACAGTAGGAATATTAAGGGGATGTTTTTAGTGTAGATGTTCATATTAATTTATCACACAACATTGACATTAGAAGAGAGCCACCCCGCATATATGGATGCAGACAGTGTAGGAGCTAGTCTAAAAAGAACAAAGAACTTTTTTTCTATAATCCTGGGTAGGAAAAAAAAGCTGAATTGAATAATTTATGTGTGTAGATAAATGTCAAGCTTGAATGGCCACCTTTATATATATATATATATATATATATATATTATATATATAGATATATATATATATATATATATAAATAATAAATATATATATATATATATATATATGCTATATATATAATCTATATATATATAATATTTATATATATATATATATATATATATATATATATATATATATATATATATTAACCCACAAGCAACTGAATAGGAAAAAAAAGGGAACTTGTCATATTGTATCCCACAAAAGAGGCAATACGTTTTTCACAGCCAAATACCAAAAAACAATTTAACTTAAACACTCACACGAGACACAAAAGTCCCGTCCAATCAGTGCCAAGTTGTCGGTTCTCAAATGGTACAAACCCTTTTTTTTTTACAATCCTTTTTGGCCGAAATATTGTTGTTTCCTAACTTTGCCATTGTGCTTTCTTAATTTTTAGTCTTGTGTTTTCCGAATTGTAAATTTGTTTTTGATTTTGTTGTGTTTTCTAATTTGTTATTTTTTTCCTTATGCTCTTTATTGTGAATTGTTTTGCTCCTCTCGACCACTGTACTCTAGATTGTTCATGCTGAAAACATCTCATTATATGAGAGCACTATAACTTGTAAGGATGACTCATTCTAGCTTAAAGCATCTTCTTAGTTTTTGTTTTCTTTAAAATTGGTAAAATAAAGTTGGTAAGTAGAACCAGACCAGAGTTTTTTTTTCTTGATCAATAGGTAGATAAGCACAAAGAAGGAAAAATATGACTGGAAAAACGGTCTTGCTCCACTTGATGTTCTCCTCTTTTCTTACAAAGTACTTTTCTGTTTGTTAGTGTAGCAGGTGTGTTTGTGTTTAATAATAAAAGTGGAGTCCATTGTGCTTATCCAAGCATAGTGTTTGCTATGTTGGGTTGAAAGCTTTTCATTTCAAGCCAATTCCACTGTAAGCGATTACTGTGGCGGCTGTAAGACGGTGATCAGGAGCCCTAGCCATGTATCACTGTGTGCTTGAGCTGTAATAGAGTCTGCAGTGGTGAGGAGGAAGGGGAGAAAGAATGAAAGGCCCAGGCAGCTCTCTAGACTTGAAAGAGCGTATTCATAGGCTCCATGCCCACTAAATGCACGAGTGAGATTTTGATGTTCGGTTTCAATATTCAAGCCATGAAACCAAAACACCAGTGCATGTACGATGCATGAAAACTAAAATCTGCTGAAATCTAGATTTCTGCGTGCATATTGGTTCCAAATTTGAATAACATGGATCTGATCAATTATGAAAAGACAGTATTTGTAAACTAAATTTGAGTTTAGATTTTGTTTTTCAATAACAAGTGTAATATATCACTGGTATTAAGGCTAAACAATTAGTCGTGTTTGCCATTGAATGGGAATATTTATAAACACCATAAACATTTAAACAGATTTCAAATCTCAGAAACTGAAATTACACAGTCCAACTGTCCAACTCAATAAGTTGTTTGTTAGAATAACATTGAATTGCATATATGTAAAGTGTTTTATGTAAATTACATAGATGGAATGGTACACGAAGATTAAGGTTCAGCACGTACATCGTTTTTGCCCATGGTTTTCTGTTCCGTTTTAACGGCTTAGCAAATTCGTTTTTTTATCATTATTATTGTCCTTTATATAAATACATGAGTAGTTAAAAAAAATAGATGTTTGAAAGAATTCAAATTATTTTCCTAAATCAATCAATACACATAACCAAAAATGTACACTTTATTTAGTTATTTTATATTGTTGTGTATTTAAATAAACTTTAACAAGTACTGTTGTGTGCAACACAAGTTATTTAACCAATTTCCATCCATCCATCTTCTCCCGCTTATCCGGGGCCGGGTCGCGGGGGCAGCAGTCTAAGCAGGGATGCCCAGACTTCCCTCTCCACAGACACTTCTTCCAACTCCCCGGGAGGGATCCCGAGGCGTTCCCAGGCCAGCTGGGAGACATAGTCCCTCCAGCGCGTCCTGGGTCTTCCCCGGGGCCTCCTCCCAGTGGGACATGCCCGGAACACCTCCCCTGGGAGGCGTCCAGGAGGCATCCGGAACAGATGCCCAAGCCACCTCCTCTCGATGTGGAGGAGCAGAGGCTCTACTCCGAGCTCCCCCCGGGTGACGGAGCTTCTCACCCTATCTCTAAGGGAGCGCCCAGCCACCCGGCGGAGGAAGCTCATTTCGGCCGCTTGTATCCGGGATCTTGTCCTTTCGGTCATGACCCAGAGCTCATGACCATAGGTGAGAGTAGGGACGTAGATCGACCGGTAAATCGAGAGCTTCGCCTTTCGGCTCAGCTCCCTTTTCACCACAACAGACCGATACAGCAACCGCATCACTGCAGATGCTGCACCGATCAGTCTGTCGATCTCGCGCTCCATCCTCCCCTCACTCGTGAACAGGACCCCGAGATACTTGAACTCCTCCACCTGAGGCAGGAGCACTCCACTGACCTGGAGAGGGCAGGCCACCTTTTCCCGGTCGCCTGCCCTCTCCAGGTCAGTGGAAATTAACCAATTTCTTTTACTCAAATTCCACAAACTTGAATATTTTGTAATTATGTGTGCTCTCCTCCATTACTAACATAGTGTAACCCACATGATCTAGTTTTCCCGTACTTTTATTTTGGTGCGGTGTACCCCTTTAAGATCGTGAGTGAATGAGCACTTCCGCCTGCTCAGGTCTGCTCCTGTCTGTGTGGTTGGCGTGCTCAGCGTGCTCCTGGAATAACATTGTTTTTTTCTTCTCACGTCTGCTCAGCGGTCAGGTTTTTTTTTGGTTCTTTTCTCCTCTTCTTCCAATCTCCTCATTGAACCAGCCCAAGATGGCGAGCCACCAGACTACCGCAACAAAGTGGTAGGAACATGAGGACCATATGTGTATGCATTCTCGGACGTATACATTCAGAGATTCTCTTGGACTTGCTCTACGGAAATTGGAGGACTTTATAATAGGAACTGGACTCTCTTAAAATAGTTTAATTATTTGTTTTGCTTTGTATTGTTTGATATTTTCACAATAACACATTTATTTTTGAAACATTTTTGTTGTGTTTTTATTCATACATTTAGGCTCCACAGCCGAACTTATGTTCTGATCATTGTGAAGTCAGGTTCATGCGCACCCAAGCAAGTTAAGCGCGTTACAATAAGAAGAATGAATAAATATCATTATTATTGATGGCAAGCTATTTTTGAACATGTAGAAAGTCTTCCATGAGATACTTTTGTACTCTTACTTAGGTAAATAATTTGGTAGTGATTTGAGGAAATCTTTTTGCTTTTTGGTCACTCTACCCACCCTTGCCACATTAGTTGTTTTGTTTTTTATTTTTATTTTATTTTAGTTTACTTCTTTAATCTACACTTTCGTTTGTTGGATTTGTTATTGACGTTTATATAAGCACCTGCTTTCATAAGCGTGAAGGCTTGAAGTTCAACAAATCACTTTAGAACTACTCAACCTAACTGATAAATTTTACTTGTTTTTAAATATTGTGGTTATTTATTGTCACATCAAATGATTTCATTGTATTTATAATGCCACTGTTACATTCAATATTGATTAAAATTATAGTATTTGAACTATTTTCCGATAATGTTCATCTCTTACAAGAATATATTGAGTTATTATACTTTAAATGACCTTATACTGCAATTAAAATACCATTTCACATTTCTTTTCACTCTGTGATTTTTGCCACAAAATCAATCTGTGTTGTGCTCATCTGATCCCGCCTCTTCCATCTCATATTCCTAACTCTCTCTGAACTCAGATAGGAGAACGTTAGAAGCCCACACATTAAACAAGTCTGTGATTCAGTAGTGCATTTGAATGTTTCCAAAAATTGAATTTGATATAGTAAAATTTCTGGCTGTTGATGTCATTTTATTGCATAACAAATTATTATCTACGAAGCCAGTTAAAACACAACCTAATTAATTCCCAATTTAATCTTTATCCTCAATCATCTTTTACAGGGTTGAGAGTTTTATAGGGATACTTGTACTGTATAGATGTATGATGTTGGCTTCAGTAGAAGCTTGTTTTTTTTTACTGTGGTACTCTTTCACTAACGATTTATTTTTTCAATCAATTGTTGTGTATGGAACAAAATCTACAACATAAATCTCCACATCTATTCAATGTTTAAATTCAGTCCTTAGTAGACTGGCATTGTACTAGTGCAAGGACATTTTTGCTTTATCTCTGAGTACAAAAAAGTGAAATAGTATGAACATGTCCATGTTCTGCACATCTATAACCCTCAGACCTAAAAGATAGAAATGAAAAACATTAACCTTTTTCTGCTCTTTAAAGTGTAACTTTATGCTTTTATATTAAATAGCTTCTTGACACCTGTTAATAGAAGAGCTTTTATTGAAGATTTTCACACTGAATACTCCTCTAAGAATATTTTTATTGCTCTTTGGTTGACTACAAGTTTGATTGTGTACCCTGTTGGTCCAACTGTTGGTTCCTGTATTTTTGACTGGCCTAAAGCAGAAATGTGATGTTTAACACGATTAACAGAGAATTTCTAACTTGACCTATATAAATGCCTTCATAAAATCAAAATCAATACATTTAGAAGAAAAAAAAAAACTGCAAAAAAAAAAACCTGGAAATGTTAAAAATGTCAATTGTCATAATTTTAAAACATACCTTTTGGAATTGTACATAAAATTTATTTATTTAACATATATTTCTCTATTATGTAATAAGAGGGGGTCATATTGCATGTTGGCGACATTAGACACACTTATTAATAAGGTATACACTTTTTACGATAATATTTCATATCGCCGTATTCGGATGTGTTCATGTATTCTTACACTCTGTGCCACACTCAGTCCAGCAATCTTGTATTTTGAGGGCCATGATCACTATAAACAATCACTATAGAATAACGACTTTGTATTGATCTTACTTTTTATGTCACTATAATGACATCGCTCTTGCTACTAACATGTGAGTCAACATGCTTTGGTTGCTACATGAAACAAGCTCATACTCTGAGTTTGGGTACAAAAGAACAGATACAGAACAAACATCTGCAATAAACAAACTGTGGCATGCGTAAAAGCTCAGCAGCCAATGCCAGCCACACCAGCAAGCTGTGTTCAAAAACTCCATGTTACATCTTAAGCGAACACAAGAAAGACATAATTGGTAATATTGGTAAATAAAAGGCATAAGACATCTTGTACCTTCAAGCATGGAGTTAAAACGAAGTGTTAAAATCAGAATTCAACACAAACAATATTTAGACCAAAATTTTTAATTTAATCCTTTATTTTAATATATAAGCACAAACATTACCTTCTGCACTGACCCAAAACAAACAGATAACAATAGCCTGCAAGGGTTTGGACTATAAAGGAGATCTGTTTAATCAGAAGAATCTCCCAGATTCTTCAAATAGATTTTTACAGTGTAGTTAACTGTGAAAACATCAATAAACTAAGTAACTGTCTAAATTTAATACAGAGTTTATATATACATATATATACATATATATATATATATATATATATATATATATATATATATGTATATATATATATATATATATAAAACTTGATTTGAGTGTAGATAACTGGTCAATTAAAAACAAGATATGATTTTCGGTGGCACCCTTAATTACAAAATTCTAATCCTGATACTTCATCCATCACTAATGTTATTCAGTTTTATGCCATCATATGAATCAGTCACAGCACCCACCCATGTTTCCAAGTCTCCTCATTAGATAAAAAGGCTATTAAATACTTAATACCAATGGATGTCATGTTGGCCCTCATCAGGAAAGTGTTAGTATTTATGATCCAAGTTCATGTTTTAAAAGGTGTCCTTTCAAGACTCATTTATCCTCGTATCTTAAAAATTTTGCATCTGAGAAGATTAATAATATTTGTAGAAAGGAGGAGTGAAATGGAGGCTTGAATAGTATCCTTAGTTGAATAGTGCCGGGTCTATCAAATGGCTGTTTTTGAATTTTGGTGAATCCATGCCATTATCAGCTTTTGTTACATATTATACTAAAAACATTTATGACTATATTTCAAATGAATGAAAATATGTTAAAATGCACTTAATATTTTTTTGAAGAGTTAACAAGTCCAAATATGTTTCTAGCTAAGTATAAAACTATGTACTATGTAAGCAATCTTTCTTTTTTTAACCACATCATGTTGCACAAAAGAGTGTGAAGGTCTACGTATTAAACAAGTGTAAAAGTGTTGAATTTGGAGGTAATATTTCTTGTCTGTACACAAAACAAGCTCAATTTTCCTTTTTTACAAATAGTAATAAAACATTGTTTAATGTGTAAATAATATAATCTTACTAAATACATAAACTAAATAAATTTGATCTTCATGAACTGTACTCTAATGAATGGCTGAGTTGATTCAAAAAGAAGCCTTTTTTTTTTCTTAAAAATTCTCTCAGTTGCTTCCTTGGAAGCTCTTTATATTGTTGAAAGCCGATGAGACTTTTATTACCCTTGGGTGAGGATTGTAAAGCACATATGGAGGCTGCAGCGCAGTGAAATCAAACAAACCACATTTTTTCTCTCTTTTTTTCATAATATGGCACATAGCAGAAGTGCTTTTATTAAAAATAAAAGGCCTTGCGGACCTCTCACATTGACCATTATTCAAGCAGCTAAACCTGCGTATCTGACATAATACAGACTCTGAACTCAATGACTTGCAATGATATGAATTCTCATCCACATTCTTCTTCACTTTCTTTGCTTATCTGACTCTCAACCTTTTAAAATCATGCATTTAATGCACATCCAAATGTATTCCTTTAACACTCTTCCATAGCTTAAGAGGCATCAGAGCATCCTGCTCTTATCATATTTTCTGAGAGGATTTCATTGAAAGGCTTTAACTATGTTCGTGTTTTGAACAGTTATGAACGTCTTGATCACTTCTGCTTTTGAGAGCTAAGAGATTTATATTGTTGTATAACTAAGAATTTGCAATTATCCTTCCTTTTATAACTTCATTCTCATGCCGAATTTAAAGACATTATGGTACTAAATAAAGATGTGCTGGAGTTGTCTTGCAAGAGAGATATTCTTGAGCTGTATTCTACCTCGAAAGAGCTTATGTAGGGGAAAGGTGAAATAAGTAGGGCAAATGTCAGGTCTGGACATCTGTGAGTCTGCTTAGTGGACTAAAGAGGTACTGCGTATTATCATGTAAATGACATGATCTGTGGCACGTAGGCAGAGCGTGGATGAGGAACCAATGAACTGTTGAGTTTAGAATGCATAATAAGGGGTATAAAAGATGAAGACATGCACTGAGCAGACAGACGGGACAGAAGGCAGTGGCCATCTCCGGAGCCAGAGAGAGATAGCTAATGATGGATGAGGACAACCACAAAACTTATAAGCCTTTGAGAATCCACAAACTTGTATCCAAATTGGATGAGTATTATTTTACTTTATGATGATGATTATTATGTTTTGTAATATATTTAAAAAGCCATTAATTAAAATAAATTTAATTGATTGCAATTACTGACTATCTATTTTTTTTTTTTTTAAATGTTTACGATTTTTAAATGTAAAAGCTTAAGAGAAAGATCTGACCACAAAGGAGTCTTCTGACCAAGCTCTATGCACTTAAAGTTTAGTATTTAGGCCAGATTCGACTTCGAGAATAATAAATATTCCAGGTTGAAGGAGTAAAGGATTAAAGGATCAATTGAACACTATACAACAATATACTAAATGGTTTCTTTGGGAAGAAAAAACTACTTGGATGAGTCAGAATAATAAATCTAGCTAAATAAATGGATTGGTAATTTTACAATTATTTAGAGAAGAGTTAGAAAAGATAAAGAAAATGTCACAGTATCTTCAAACCTATGATGAAATTTCACCTCCTGTTTCCAGAGCAATCCAACATTATGGATCAGCTTGATGGACCCACAAAAGAATAAGTATCTCTCTATTAGGCACAACTCCTAACTGGTAAATTTTGGATGTGTGCGGGGCCATTATCCTGATGTTAGATGAACCCATTTAATTTACTGTCAATATGTAAAACCCAGCATTGCACAGAACACCTAGGGATCATGACCATTTTTAGGCAATGCATGCAATGGTTAATATTCCATACATTTCCTAGGCATTCAATACAATGCCAGAAAGTAAGCTGGTTAAGTATAACCAGTGACGTGGTGATCAGCTGCTGTCCCTTGATCAACACGAAGTGTTCAAGGATTCGCAATACCAAGTGTAAAACATTAGAAGTCTTTCTGAAAGAAAGAAAATCAAGTACAATTCAAAATGCCACTCTTGGTATATATATATATATATATATATATATATATATATATATATATATATATATACACACATACACTCACCTAAAGGATTATTAGGAACACCTGTCCAATTTCTCATTAATGCAATTATCTAATCAACCAATCACAAGGAAGTTGCTTCAATGCATTTAGGGGAGTGGTCCTGGTCAAGACAATCTCATGAACTCCAAACAATGTCAGAATGAGAAAGAAATGTGACCTAAGCATTTTTGAGCATGGCATGGTTTTTGGTGGCAGACAGGATGGTCTGAGTATTAAGAATATGCTTAGAATTTTCACGCACAACCATTTCTAGGGTTTACAGAGATTGGTGTGAAAATGGAAAAACATCCAGTATGTGGCAGTTCCTACTACAAATAGGAAAAAGAGGCTACAATTTGCACGAGCTCACCAAAATTGGACAGTTGAAGACTGGAAAAATGTCTGATGAGTCTCGATTTCTGTTCAGACATTTAAATGTTAGAGTCAGAATTTGGCGTAAACAGAATAAGAACATGGATCCATCGTGCCTTGATACCACTGTGCAGGCTGGTGGTGTTGGTGTAATGGTGTGTTTCTTTCACACTTTAGGCCCCTTAGTGCCAATTGGGCATCATTTCACTGCCACAGCCTATCTGAGCATTGTTTCTGACCATGTCCATCCCTTTATGACCACCATGTACCCATCCTCTGATGACAACTTCCAGCAGGGTAATGCACCATGTCACAAAGCTCAAATAATTTCAAATGTACTAAAATGGCCCCCAAAGTCACCTGATCTCAACCCAATAGAGCATCTTTGGGATGTGGTGGAATGGGAGCTCCGTGAGCTGGATGTGCATCCTATAAATCTCCATCAACTGCAAGATGCTATCCTATCAATATGGGCCAACATTCCTAAAGAATGATTTCAGTACCTTGTTGAATCAATTCCACGTAAAACTAAGGCAGTTCTGAAGGTGAACAGGGGTCAAACACCGTATTTGTATGGTGTTCGTAATAAGTGTATATTTTTTTATCAACTATTTATTGCAAATCAGGAGCTTACTGGACCTAGAATATTCATGTAAGAAAAACCTGGAGCCTACTATACCTGAGATTGAAGCTCTCTTATGAAAAAGTCGAGTGAGTAGATCATTGCTATCGTTCATTCAGGAATGTTCCAAGCATTACAAAACTCCTGGTCTGAACACCAATTTAGCTTGATGCTATTTTTGCTTTTCAGGTTTTATTGTTGTAGAACATCCTTTACTCATTTCATATTTCATGTTTTTTTTTTTTAAATATGTGTTTATTTATATAAAAAATAGGTTTATTGACTAGCTTTTTTCCAAAATTTTAGTTGAGTGATATACATGAATTGTAATTCAAAAACATTTAAAGTGTGCTTTACTGTATTTGCTAGTGGTAATTTATTATTTAAGATAATAAGAGAACCTACTCTTTGTTAATCAAGTCATTGCCCCCTTAAAAAAACATTCAACCTGTTTTGTTCACACTATAAGTCCCCTTACAATGTATAAATTCGTGATATTACATGAGTTAGCATAATTTTTTTCTTTTCTTTTCTTTTTACCAATTCTGTTGAAAACGTCCCTCGGGTCTGACTCATTCATGTAAGTGAAAAAAGAGAGCATAAATTCCTCTACTGCAGCTGACCCCCAGTAGGTTTCAGAAGATGTGATTGTATAATTGGTGCCCTGGGCGGGATCATGAGAAACAGAATTTACTGACATGTCTCACTTAGTCCATCTTACTCCCAGAACAATACAAGCTAATTACACCATATTCCTACTCCTAATTAAACCTCCTTGATTTGATCTAATTCCAGCGCTGCCCACGAGTGAGAGGTTAATTTTAGTCTCATATATATAGAAATCTGGGTAATCTCTTTGGCCTGTAAAGTGTAAGTGATACACCATTATTTCAGTTGGCTTTGAAGCACATCTGTTGTGATAATTGGAGGTGCTGCAGGATCAGCCTGTATAAAATTATTAGCCTGCTAATTAGTGAAGACAGCTTTACCACGGGGGTTTGAGAGTGCATCGTTGTTGTGATTCACAACAATGCTCTTCTTTCCATGTTACATATTTTTCAGCTTCTCTGAATTTTGTAAAAATCTTTTCAGTTTCAGTGTTGATTGCTGGCTGCTCGCTTGTCATCTTTGCTCTGTCATTGTGTCTGTCAGGACTGTGAGCATGCTAGGAATTGCATGCTATTATTCTGTTCTGGTGTTCAGTCAAGTAAGTTTTGAGCTGACGTAAGCTAACTTTTCGTGTTCAGTGATTCATAATAATTAATATTTTGTCCAAATATGCCACTCAACACAGTTTAAATCTCAATTCATTCCTCCCAAATGGTATCTGAAATTACATTAGCTAGTGAGTACTTTGAAGAGCAATTTACCATTTGTTAATGTAGCTGTAATTAATGTGGCATAGCTCAGTAATCATGACAAAATAATAGAAAAGTATGACGTCCAAAAAAGCCATTTGATAGTCTGGTGCATAAGAGGATTAATTAAAATAATCTTAAATAAAAAGAAAACCCTAACTGTTTTTTAAATATTAAATACTTAATATTATTTAAGTGTTAAATACTTGTTAAACGTAGTATTTTACATGTGGAAAAAGTGCATTGAACTGTGAATTATTAGTTAAAACAATTGTTGCTTTCGACATATTAAAATAGTTTGTTATTTAATACTGAGGCAAACATTAAAGAAAAAAGTTGAGTACTTCTGCAGTGAGATGAATTGGAATCACATAAGGATAAAAAGTGTACTTTTGCTTAAGAAAATCAGATAAAGGAATGTTAGGGTCATGTAAGAGGAATAAACTAAACTGTTGGCAGAAATTAGCTTCGACTAGTGACGCATTGTCTGGAGGGAGTCTTAACAGAAAAAAAGCAGAGAAGCTTGAAGTCGTAGTGTATGGACACCCAGTGCTGTGTGACAGAACTCAAGCCTTGTACAAACATTAGTTTGCCACATTGGGAATGTAATGACAATTAATTAGCTTTAGCCGCTAAGCTGGAACCATACTACTGAGAAACTACTGAGTAGTAGTATTTGAAAGAAGTAGAAATTACAGCGGAGGACTCACTTGGTGTTAGGAATGGCGAACGTGTTTGATGGGGTCTGGGCAGATGGGTCTGGAGTTTTTGCACAGACCTAGCAGTGCATCTGCTTTTGAGTGTTTGCAAACCTTAAGATTCTCTATTCTTATGTTTGCTCAGGTAACAGCTCTCTTCATATTTTAGAATGTTGTTGTATAAAAATGTTTACTGCAATGTAATGGGTTAAAATTGTGCAGACGGTATCGGTATTAAATGGCAATATTAAGGGGAAAAATGGACTTCACATTTTAGTAGACCTTAATAACATGAGGCAAAATTTGCATTCTTTCCTAATTTAACGTGCGAGATTAGACAGAGAACTGAAAACTGTTTTTGCTACTGTTAAATATTACATAGTTTTGTTCATTTCTACCTGGTTTACTTGCTGATATTTCACCTCAAAATGCGCTCAATGTTTAATTCTAAAGGTGTTCTCCTATAGAGTAGTTGTGAAGTCTGCTAACTAGAGCCTGCTAGAATATTTTCATAAGAACCCTTAGTAAGAGTTTATACTTAACTGCAAATATGACTGCTTAACACTTTCTCCACCTTGTTATAAACAAATGACCCTCCAGCGGTTTTTACTCGCCACTCCAGGCTGTTTTATAATTTATTTCTCGCTCTCTCAGTTGGCTGGAACTGGACCCCAACACTTGCAATACTGATTGTGCGTCTTTTTTTACACATTTTCACCAATAACAGAGAGAGAGAGAGAGAGAGAGAGAGAGAGAGAAAGAGAGAGCGAGCGAGTAAGGGGGCTGAGGGGGAAGCCCTGGGCAGCCATCATCACAGCCCGTCAAGTGTTGCCAACTTTAGCGACTCTTCAGACCACATGGCATTTTTTTTTATAATCCAGCGAATAGTGACAAATCTAGCAACATTCAACTTAGTTTATTCTGGCTGACTGGATTTCAGACGGAAATTTCATATCATGGCACAACACAATGTCAGTTTTCATTTTTTACCGGTATAGCGCCCATCCCTACAACGTGTAATGAAGTACAGGCCCTGTAATGTTAGCACAAGTAAAATTGACCATACATGGGTCAGTTATAACATGCTTTTCCTATAAGAGTTTGGAATTCAATGAGTGTGATCTAATAAGATTTGAGAGGAGTTCATAGTTTCTTGTTTTGTTGATTTATTCTGAAGTGTTCAGGTGAATCTACAACTAGTGCTGAGTTATAACATCAGAAATTTCTGATCATAGCTTGCGGCTCTGTCAGTAAAACTGCCAACCTTGATAATGATGCCCTACAGTCTTTGTTATTAGAGAAGAGGTGAGGAGGAGCACGATGATCCAAAAACAAACATTAATCAATGGCCCCAACTCAACTTTTCAACTCCAAATATTCATTCTTTTTGGACATTGCAAGCAGTCATATTGGTACTTAAACTGAAGATTAATTCTTAAAGCCTCTTGAAATATCAGGGCCATTTAACATAACTAGTGTTACATTAAATATGTGCTTACTTCTTTTTAAAACTATTCATGTTTCTGTTTTAAAGTGGGTGCAGAATCTTAAGCCATTTTGCAATGCTTTATCTCATGCATGATTCATATTGTGTAGTACTTCTTTTTCATACAATTAAACCAGCCGATAATTCAATATCAGAGTTACAGCTGTCTGTTTGATTTCTAGACAAAATAGCTCATGCATATTTAATGAGTGATTAATCAACCAACAGCACACATTTCATGTGTGTAAGAACATTTAACTAAGTTCATATTTAATGTTACTCTGAAAAGGTTTGTGGGAAAGATTATCGAACAGAGAATTGGCAGCCAAATAAATGTACTGTTTACTAATGCACACACAAAAAGATCTGAGGCACTTCCTTGTAGCTAGCTGTGCTAGCTTGAAGAGCCTTACTTCTCAAATGGAAACATGTTAACCCTCCTACACATAACAAATGGATGCACGATATATCTAGCTGTACTAAAAAAAAATTGAAAAAGCTAAGGTTTACGTTGTCCAGATCCCTGGAATCTTTTGTTAATACTTGGATGCAATTTCTTAACCACATCAGAGGCCTCACCTGCTACAACACCAAAACCTAATGTAAAATACTCTTTAAATAGATTTGTTTAATTGTATTAATTTCGCTTCTCTGTTATTTTTTGTTTTATGTTTATTTAATTGTTATTTAATTTTTAGTTTGAAGTGAGGAGGGGGTTGTTAGGGGGAGCTTTTCATGACATAAAAAGAGGCATTGAATTTTTAATGTAAATAATTAATAGGGTTGCTATCTGTAACTTTTGACAGAAGACAATAAAAAGGAAACAATTTAAATTAAGCGTGTGTTTTAGGTTAAAAATGGATACAATAATAGTGTTTATCTTATATAATAAATATAAATGGTTTCTTTTGGGTTGACATACAAGCTGCATCTCTCTGCTCTCACTTTGAAGTGTCGATGATAAGAATGTAATGAATTGCTCAGTTTTGAGCCTTTGATTAAGCGAAGAAAATTAGATTCATATGATGTTTAACATTCCTAGTATGGAGTTGAAAATGCTTGTCTCATTTGCACTCATTGTATTAAGTAATTACTCCCATTTCAATCTTCGAGTTGACTCATCGAGCAGTATAGCTCCTTTTCCTTGGGTTTTGTTAAAAACCTGAGCTGAACTCTGAAGATAATTGAGATAATGATGACTGCATATTGAAAATATATATTTCTGACATTCGTTTAATGGGTTTAAGTCAAGTGCTTATGACAACCAGGTCACTCGAGCTGACGAAAGCTAGTCATGCAGCAGAAATTTACAACCATCCTGCCATATATCCTGACTTTCCTTACCAATAGCTGTTTAACCAACACTGCTGCTTCATTATTAGCTTGCTTTCAATTTAATGCTCTTGCATCAGTGTTGTACTCTCTACATCATTATATTGATGTTTTGCAGATTATCCAATTACCCTTTACTTAATAGTGTGTTCTGTGAAACACAGTTTTGACCTTTTGGGAAAAAAAAGGATGGAATGGAGGCTTCACATTGTGAAAACCTTGAATCTCAAATTGATAAGGTAATTATACTGTTTAGTAAAAAACTGAAAAAGCAAGGAACCTTGATTATAAAAACATATTAACATTCAAGCATTTTATTTGATTGTGTCATAACCTTTTCTAGGTTGGCTTGAGTCTGTAGGCGTCTCAATAGTGATGAATGGAATGAAATAATGTAGTTATCATAGAAAATATATTGAAGTTAATGTATATTTACATTAATTTGATTTTAACAATTCAGACAGGCTAAGGTGAAAATAATTATTGAGAGGTCAAACACTTTTATTGAGCGGGCAGTTGATTGGATGACCTAAGCTCTTTTTGTAAATGTTCAGCCTGTTTTTTTCTTTTTTTATTTAAAAAAACTTTTTAAAAACAAAAAAGTACAAAGTTAAATTATTCGTTAAATTAAAAGAAATAGAAGAAGAAGATGGTTTTAACTTGAATGACCTCTCTGTGACAGTAGCTTTGGAGCATCATTAATTCTTTTCTTTCCCTTCCTGCAGAATGAATACACATGTCCCAGGCCATTACCAGGAGCTTGGATTGGAGACGTCTAAAGCATCCATTGAAAGGATTATTTCACTTGTTTAAGGACCCGAGCCAAACTGGTTTTCCTCAAGAGGTCATCTGACACCATGTAACCTGTCTAGACTCTTCTTGATTGTTCTCAGTCATTGAATACACCGACTCTAAGCGACAAATGGAGAGGTTAAACTAAAACTCACGTGGATGCTTGACTTATTCCCTATATGAAGGTTCACTGAAGGGACACCTTCAGTGAACATTTCAAACAAACGATATCCAGCCTTTGATGAAACACCCTGTATCATGCGGACATACACTCAACCCTGTAAAACTCTTTGTTAATACTTCAGTCATACCCCTTCTTTTAATATTTAATATGGATGATTGGAGCATTTGTTGGGTGTGAATGGTTAAAAAAAAACTTGCTTACCCGCTTTACCTTTGCTGCCTATTATCCCATTTTCAACATGTTTCTTCTAGCGTTTACAGGTGGAAGTTAAAAAGCCCCTCACATTCTTAAAATGTCTAAAATGTCTTATCCAAATCAATGTCTCATTTGAAATAAATTGAAATTGGCTTTTCAGTCATTTACTGTCTGAAAGTCTTCTGTATTTATACACTAGGACCTGTTGTGTTCACAAACGGCTCCAAAGCAGTATTCTCTCTACTGTTCATCTATTAAATTATTTAGGAACTTCCTTTCAGGAACTGAATCTATCCATCAGTGTCATTGGGGTGCAAAGAAAAAGCCTTATTTTAAAGAGAGATAATAGACTCTCATGACCTTTTCCACTGGTGACTCCAGAGTTTGAAGCCCTTGCGTTCAAACTGGATGTTCAATGGAAGTGTTTGAGCAAATGTCAAGATCTGAATGAGTCTATTCTACAGCAAGTGCTTGATCAAAGGCCAAGTGTTCAGGAAATACCTGGTATGTGTAAAATCAAAAGATTTCCTTTTGATATGATTGCAGATATAAGAAGTGATTCAGGATGGCTTCAAAAAGATTTCCGTGTCATAGAGGGGTCATGAAGAGCTTGAATTTGTGTATGGGTCCGTGTGTGTTCAGGGATTTAACTGTTCAGGTTTCTCAGAGTTGCCGGTCTTGAAATGTAATTATTTATTATGTATGCCCCCCAACAGCCTTTTATTTAATAATTGATATTTGTAACAAACTGTAAGAACTGTACTTCACGTGTGTTTTCTAATGAGAAACTTGTCAAATCAATGTTGAGAAATATACATTTGCCAAAGGAAAACGAGTATTGATTGGTTTTTACTATGTTATTTAAATGTTTGTAACCTTGTAGGCTGGAGGAACACAACTCTCATCTGAACATCTTGAGAATTAGACAGCTAAAATACATAATGTCCGCAGTAGATACAAAAAGGATGGTGTTTATTTTGGTAACACTTTTATTTTAAGGATCAGTAGTTGGTTAGTAACAGAGCAGAACATTTTCCCTAACATTTGAAAACGTTTCTAAAATTGTAGAAAAAAGAAAGCTAACTTTAGAAAGGAAACATAATCTTTACTAATACTGCAGTTACGAAATGTGCTAAAATTGTTCTTTTAAGCCATCTAAAATAAAAATACAAATAATGCTACACTTGTTCAGAACAAGACCATAATTTGTGTGGTTAGCAAGTGATTTACATGTTAAGTTATTGTGGTATAGGACCCGTTTGGAGAAGGCATGGGAATGTGTCAAATAGTCTCAAATGTGTAAATCAGCAACTAATCAATCAAAATCTTGTCCTCAACAAATACAGGTATTAGTAATAAGTTATTAGGCAATTATTAAGCCTTAAAATAATGTGGTAACTTAAAAGTTTGAAGTCACTTGGTCAGACTTAGAAGTAAACCGTTGACCTTAATGTTGCAAATAGAGGGAAACTAATGTAATTTGTTAAGAGAAGTATCAAACTTTGCTAACTCCACTACTCACATTGACCAAGATTTGAACAGACAAATTCGCCTGAAGATGTTGAAGATAAATATATACAAATGAAGCCAATCCAACATCTGAAACCTCCAGCCATGAGGAGTTTCATATATAATACTGTACATAAATACGTCTGCATCGTCATGTGACCATAGGGACTACACCTTCAGCCATTTAAAGTCCTTAGCACTATTCGAAGAAACGGATAAAAAAAAAAACATGTCGGGGGTACTTAAAAGTGTACATTTCCTAAAAGAAATGCCACTTTATATAAATCCTCTCTATGACATGATCAGATCATTACCGCTCTCTTAACCCTGAAGGATTGCCTTTCAGATTCATGCCAGCCTGTCCAAAAAGCTCAGAAAGTTCAAATCCCATCCTGCCATGTCACAATTAGAGCTAAATGTGCCATTTCTCAAGAGGGTGCTAACATGCATTTGCCCTCGATCGAGTCCTTTCGGATCTCATCAAGTTGCCTGATGCCAGCTCCAGATGGCAGATCGGCTCTGGTCTTTCCTACAGCGCTGAATTTCTGCCCTGAACCATCCTCCCGGCCGAAGCCTAGCAAAACAAACATCGCACTGTGCTGGACGAAGCCCTCCCCATGCATTATTCATTACCCCTGGTCTTGATATTTTGCCCAGTCGAAGGCCTCCTACTAAAAGAGTGTGTTCTGATGAGCTGATGCATCCAGCTATTGGCTGTTACATGCTCTATTAACTTCAATCACTAGTTCTCAAGAGTACTTTAACACAAGACAAAAAAGTCGGTTTTGTGAAGACACCTCAGAGTGAAAATGCAGCGTTGTGAAATGTCAAACAAACCTACTTAAATATCTATGCTGAAGGGAGTCTAACAGTCCAGCAATTGTCCATAACAAAGGTAGGCCACAGACAAGAGGGTTTTAATCAATGTAAATGATCAAGAATGACTTCAGCACTTGTCCGTGACATGCACTTTAATCGATGCAAAACCTGAAAGACTTCAACTCGGGGAAAGAGCTTACAGCCTTCAAATGAATCTTGAAAGAAAAATGGTGAAAATGAACACTGATTAAATTTTGATTAAAAGGCTTCAATATTTAATTTGATTTTCTTTAGCAAAAAAAGAACCTATTCAATACCGTGATGAAAATCTGAATTATTTCACTAGCAAATCTCAGTTGCTTTTCCTCTGAGGAATCAATCAAGGCCAGATGTTAGTGAGCAAAACCTGAACCACCTGAGTAACTCAGTGCAGAAGAATCCCAGTTGCTGAACTGACTAACTTGTCTAGAGGTGAGTTTGAAGGTAATTCGTAATCATGACCAGAAATAAACTTTACTGGAATTTTCTTTTAGTACACCTCATATAACATTAGTACACCTAATATAACATCAGCTACAGAAACCATGCAGTGGAATTATTCATATAATTGCATATATTCATATAATTACACACACACACACACACACACACACGCACACACACACACAAGCACACCCACACACACACCAGTGTCAGATTCTATTCATAACACAATATTTCAGGGCAGCAAAGGTGTGATTGCATCATAATATATTGGCATATGAGATGACTGGCTAATGAAAGAAACAAGTGACAGGTGTGTGGAAAGAAGGAATATATCTCAAATGGCCTGGTTTTGATCTTGAACCAACACACAGTTTTCATTGCTGTCAGGGGAGCATTGGGTTGACACAAATGACTAGAATACTATAACAAGAACATCTAATGACTAATTTAAAGTTTGGATCAAAACAGTCTAACACAAGCAACTACATACAAGAGAGTTACAATGACCCAGAAGATGATCATTAGTTATACTATTACCAGCAAACAATACTCATCTCGTGCTGACTAATTAAAAAAAATTAACTAATAATCATACAACTTTACGAAATGAATCGTGATTAATCGCTGAAACTGAAGACTGAAACTTTTTTCAAATCTATAAATGTAAAATGTAAATAATTATTTTAAATTAAAGACAAAGAGACTATTTGAATTCAAAATATAATTGTTTATTACATTTTTAGTTTAACTTGTAACACAGGTTTTGTCACGTAAAGAACAGACCTGCAATAAAACTTTCAATATCCTCCAAATGAACTTTTTGGTTCTCTTTTTTGGTGGCTGTTAGTTTGTGGTCTCTTTAGACTCTTTAGAATCAATTGCAGTAGTGATCTTCAGTCATGTGAGATTAGTGCTGTCCTTCCTGTTAGATAGCTCTGAGGTAAAAAGATAATGTTTGAATCCATAGGCTGATCATCCTCTGTTGATGCCATAATTTCTGGCAATACCACTAAGCAGGAGAAAATGTATTTTACTTACATTACATTATTCAAAACCATATTTATTACTCTTAACTTATTTGTATTTTATGCAGCATACCTCGACACAAAACAGACAAGAGACAGAGCTGTTCCATTAGTTTGTGAGAGTTGGATGTACCATGGTTTAGGTGGCCAACAATCTTGCGACATTTAGCTAGCCTCTGCGTACCGCCGTTCCTCAGTTTCAGACACAGTCAGACCGAATGAACGCCATTTCAACAAAGTGCACTGTGATTTTAAGTGGCTGTCATTGCTTACAGAAGTCCAGCGGTCTCCTGTGAATGCGATGTTTGTCTCGTGCTGTAACGTGTCCACACTCCGTACCTTCTCATCGTCATACGTCTTATTCATATTTCGATTCAAGTATGTCCAACTCAATCTCAAGACTCAAATGAAATCAATAATCCAATCAAAATGATTTAAAAAGCGTTTTTTTAGCAGTTTCTTCAAAGCAGCTTCACAAAGGCCTAGTGTGAGTTCAGAGTTATTGGGTAACTTTTTTGTTTTTTGTTCCAATTTACAGTTTTTTATTTCCGAAAGGTTTCGAAGGGTAGGTTTCTGTTAATATGCAAGACTAAAACGTTGAGCTATCCAATAATGTGGGTGAATGGTTAGCTGAATGTATTAAAACTGAAAAATATACACAAGATGGAAGACTACCTGTACCTGCACTCAGACACGGTGCAAAAGTGCAGCTTTTGACACGGGGTTGGTTTACTCACTCTCCCCTTCAGCAGTGAATGATGCGTATGTATGCGATGCTTCCTGGTCTATCAACTCACTGCTGGCCACGCTTCTTTGCCCTGGGATTTTCAAGAATGAGAACACATACTGTTTGACCTCTAAACAATGGAGATGAAACCTGTGGTAGGGAGTGTTGGTAACATGTTAAAAAAAGCTGCTGTTTCTTTGCTTGCACTCTCAAAGAATTGGGTCTGGAGGAATTGGTGACACTGTTTGGAGCACATTTCCCAGCGATGGGTTGCGGCTGGAAGGGCATCCGCTGCGTAAAACATATGCCAGTGAGTTGGCGGTTCATTCCGCTGTGGCGACCCCGAAAGGGAATAAAGCTGACATGAAGATGGATGGATGGATGGATGTTTGGAGCACATCTTAATGGACCTGAGTTTCTGAACTACTGTTGAGTAGACGGCAGGTGCAGTACGGAGGGTTCTGAGTCAGCCAGAAGGCCTCTTTGATGAAAAAGCTTTTGAAAAATAGATCCTTGACTAAACTATCCGACATTGAAAAGTGAGCTTGAATTTCAATGTTTGTTACAAAAGATGGCCTTGGAGAGTCCTGAACCTATTAAAAAACACTTGTTTTGCTCAGTATAAAGTAAACATTAACAGGCTTTAGCAGTAAGGC
The DNA here is from genome assembly GCA_900490495.1 of Danionella dracula. Taxonomy (NCBI): domain Eukaryota; kingdom Metazoa; phylum Chordata; class Actinopteri; order Cypriniformes; family Danionidae; genus Danionella; species Danionella dracula. Next base: position 2,267,783 of record UELW01000006.1, read on the forward strand.
TCTTTTATCTATAAAGTGACTGAAAGACATCTAAAGACTGAGTATACAACAATCCCAAACAACCTTGATTGCTGAATATTCAATTTATTAACTTACAAAATAACTCCAGACATTGAGAGTCTGAGACATTTCTACTACTGCATTAAAAATGTGTATTTTACAACTCCGTAATGTAATACTAATGTGTGACAAACACATATTTGATTTAGTGCACAGTATTTACAAGCATGAACTTTTTTCTATCAACTAATTTCTTCCATGGATCTTATAATCTCACAAGCAGAATTAGTACAACTAGGGGGGTGCAAGAACAGCAGATTTCAGGGATTCCTGTCACTTGTCTGCTAATACTGGAAGGGTTCCAGATTGCCCACCGACTGAGAGAGAAACACGGTCCTGTTTTGCAAGGTGAGTCAAAAAATGAAAAATGAATACAGGCTCTGGTTTGAGAGCCATATTTGTCATCTGGATTAGGTCCTTTGGATTTTAATGAAATATACAGTTGAGAGGAATTAATGTATGGCAAATTGAAAGCCTTCTTTTCTATGGATTCAATTGACTGTTTTAAATACAATTTCACATTATTACTAAATTATTAAATAAATGTTATGTTTAATTAAAACAGTGACAAGATTTGTTTTTTACACTAACCTCATTGATTTTAATTATTGTTTTTTTTTCTTTACAGTCACATGGAAGGCACACATTTTGGTTAGAAAAACATCATTTGAGTTATTCTCATGTTTGTTTGATTGCCTTTGTCTTACCTTCTTTGTACCTTCTTACTTTTCTTTGTAAAAGACCTAAAAGACCTCCAGACCTACACTTAATGTTGGTTGGAGGAGAACGCAGCAATCTAATATCAGTTGAGTTACAATAGTTTTTCTTTTCATTATAAATTTGTATCCTATGAGTTTTATATGTTTGATGAACAACATATCCTGTGAATAAAACCAACTCAGCTTTTAACAAGCCACATTCTTGTTTTTATTTCTTAATGTTTTTGGCCATCTCCAAGTGTTAAATATACACATACATTGTACTACACATTAGAAAAATAAATTTTCAGACTGACTGGTTGTTTTTATTCAATTTAGCTCAAGGATCAGCAATTATCAAAATTTAAAAAAGGCACATTCTAAGAGCTCGAATTTAATCAACTAAAGTATTCTTTGTATAAATATTTTTTTTATAAATGAAGAAAAAATTACGTTTAATTTAGTACCAGTAATTTCTATAGTAACGAAAGAGCCACAAAAAAAAGATGTAAAATGTGTTGAATATTTACATAATCTTTAAGTGCTCTTTTTAGTAAAACTACGAAATCACAAACCTTTATTCCAATAGCACATGCAACAAAATGGCAAGACAATCAATTAAAATAAACTTCATAGTTTTCCAGGGGTGAAGAACAGAGATGAGCATGATAAAAAAATGCTCATGCTGAAAGATTGCGATTAAGAGAGAGCTTTATGGATCCAGGTGCAGTAATGTATTTTAAAAAGCCCTTCCAAGAGTAGGATCTAGCTGCAGACATGGGGTTTTATGTGCACATGTGGCAGTCTCATAAGGGAACATGCAGTATTAAACGTACCCGACTGGTCCTTATTAATGTATTACATACGAGGCATACTAATGTCAAAATTAGTTGTATTTATTTATTCAAGTTGCTCAAAATGGCATCAACGACTTGCCCTAATAGCAACTTTTTCTGCTGTTGCTGGATTGGAGTCATCCATGTATCTTTGATTATGTGTTATAATGGGGCATGCTGGGAAATGTAGTGTGCTGTGTAAATGTAAGTAATGGTTGCAGAACGAAATCAGAACATGAAATTGGTGGAGAGGGAAAACAGGATGTGACAAGCTGTAAAATAGTTATTAATTCTTGCACCTGGATCAAATGATAATTAAAATTCAGTTGTGTTACTGAATGGATAAACTCATTGCAAAAAAACTTGAGAGTTATGCCACTCGTCACTGCACAGGCAAATTAACCCCGCTGTTATGTCATGTTATGCTATGAACTATAAACAGCTGGAAATTAACACTACCTTCTACAAACGAGTGCTTGTGATAGAATGTGCATGCACACTAAAGACTTGATGTCTGCAGCCAGACCCTATTGCTTTGCATGTTTGTTCTCAACTGAAAGAAGCTGCTTTGCTATGAGCGAATACCCTGCTTGGTGTGTCTTATTCAAATTCCCCACCTACAGTGAGTAAAAAACAGATTGCTGTTTCCTCAACCCTAACTCTCTCATTGGTTTTCATCTCAGTTGCAATTGCAATCTGCTGTGCTACATCTTTTGAGCTAAAACAGCTGTGAGTGCACAACAGACTTCCTATTAACCTACCTTGAAGGAATAAGAAATTACAGTTACTGAAAATGTCAATCTGCTTTTTGATGCTGTCAGTCACTTTGGTAAATTGAAAATAATTTGTAATCCTGCAAGTGGATAGTTTAGGTTTGGTATCCCCCAAAAGTGTGTTTACTTCCAAATAATTCCACAGACAAAACGCTGTCTTTTCAAGGCCAAATGTGCTCTGTAAGATGCATGTTTTACACCCCTGAGCTTAACTTGCGTATTTAAAGTAATGTAAAGTTAATGCGCAATATTCAACTTTGTTGTGAAGAACATCTTGCAGCAATGTTTGAGACCGACAGATTCTTTAGCACATGCCAGGAAGCATCAGTAACAGGTCCTGATCTCCAGTGTGAACAGCTCAGTTCAAATCTCAAGACATTAGTAATTCTGCCATTTAGAGTCTTAAAAACTGCCATGTCTGGTATGATAAGTCCTCACTTTAGAAGAAGCCACATATGACCCTGCGTCTTTACTTTAGGCAGTCTGCCTAAGGAGCTTTCTTGGCATGTAAAAACCTCAAGTGTTCTGAGGAGGGAGATTACAACAGCTTTGGAGCAGACAAACCACAAACACACTCAGGCGATCTGCCAAACCAGAGGCAAGTTCTTACATTATACAAAGAATTAAATACTGTTATAGCACTGGTGCTAGGGTTTCAACAAACTAACAAAGCAGCAAGGCTTTCAACAGGAGTGATCAGAACTTATTTTGTCAAGCATGTAAAAGTAGACGTTTCTGGAGTTTTATTGTGAAGCTTGGTATTCAATCGCATACAACAACATTTACTTTTGAACAAAAATGGATTCAAGAAAGTAACCAAAATATTCTGCTCATCACAGGTAGATTTTAATTTATTTGTAAAAATTTGAATTACATTAAAGTACATTTTTACTCATTCAAGAGTTAAAGTAACTACCAAACTATTTACCCGAGTAAGAGCACAAAACTATCAAATGAAAAAGCAATTAATATGTTTTTATATAGCGGTTTTTCAGCAGTTGATCTCAAAGCAGCTTCCAGGAAGCGTGGACCAGGAGAGGTTAATAGGAATTCCCTGTGTGACGTAAAACCGTAACTACCAGCCACCTCTGACTGTCTTGTTTTAAAAAGAAAATAATTTAAAAAAATACACAGCTGGTCAAACAGTTTTTTGAAATTTTCCACAAATTTCATCCAGGTTCAGGTTGATAACATAATCTAATGAACCTTCATGACATCAGCATGCTGCATATGTCAAGGGAATTACAGATACAAATACATGTAGTATTTTCTAAAGATTTATACTCTCTATATGAAACTCACAAATCCAATCCAAATTAAATGCCTAATCCTTTGCAGAGATCTAAGAAGACCCTTTACTTTAAAGTTTATAAAAATATATGTTGGCAGTTACAAAACAAAGAACCTTCTCAAAAATTGAGCATTGTGTTTTCAATTGTTTTGCTATGGTGTGAAATGATGTGTATAGTGTTTACATTTTTGAAAGCTTCGAGCTGCTCTTCGTGTGAAATGTTTGAGTTTTGAAGTGAGAAGGCATGGTTTTGTATGTAGCTGTAGAAAAGGGTGCTGTGATTAGACATAAAGCAACCGTTTTTGAAATATTTTACAGTATTTATCAAATGCAAAAATTCATAAGAACAATTAAAGGTAGGGCATATGAATTTTAGAAATGCTAAACCCCATAGAGTGACACCATGAGAGGCTAATAGCTAATCAGCAGTTGTGTTAGGGCCATTGGTCCTAAGGGCATGTTCGTTTTGGGGATTTTAACAGTCAACATTGAATCTCAATGATCGCACATTCCACCTGTAAATAACAAAAGAAACAGAACTTTTACATTAATTTGATTATGTCTAACATAATTGTTTTATGTTCTTAATAGGATCAGACAGGTGACTACATTCAAATTCGTTTATACCTATTAATCTACTGTTTTATGTTTTTTTTTATAAAATACTATACTTTTCAAGGAAACTTTTTCAAATTTTAGTTTAGATTTGTTTATACTTCTATTGTAGGTTAAACACAGCATTTCAGCGCTTGCCTAGCTAAAAGAGGTATGCAAATAAGGTAATTCAGCCATAACCAATCAACTCTTGGCTTTTTTTGCTTTCAGTAGAGTATGGCACCAGCATTTCAGAGGTTATGAGCACAATCCCCAAAAAAAGCAAGAACTTATCTAATGTGTTCATTCCTTATAATCTAAGTCACTTAGGATAAACACGTCTGCCAAATACATAAATGAAACTGCATGTCTTGGACCGTGGGAGGAAAGCAAACTGCCTCAAGGAAACCCAGAGAAGCATGGGCAGATCTTGCACGCCCACTCTACAGAAGCCCCCAGACAAGCTGTAACCAGGAATCTTCTGGCTGACATACAGCAGCTGCCCATATATTATGCAAGCTTACATTTATGCCCCTGCCCCCACCGAAATCACTATTTTTCCATTTTAAAGAGTGGCACCTAAATGCCTGCTCTGAAACTGCTGAATTGCTTTAGATCAGACAGGTTCAGACTGTAAAAACATTCAGGCGATCTGCCAAACAAGGGACAAGTTGTTACATTATGCATCATGTCGCAGGTGGATCCTTTGAGATACACAGCTGTTAGTGGAACACTCAAAATAATAAAACTAGCCAACGTGAAGCTCTAAATGAAGACATGTGGCCATTCTGCCACCCAAGAAGCTACTATTGCAAATGGAACGGAAAATCATATTCACAATAGACTCATGTTGTTTTTCAAGGCCAAGCATTTACGTCAAATCACTAGCGCATAAAGAAGATGTCAGCCAGGGTATGGTTTGATCTCCATACGGTGGGCGTTCAGCAGTGAAAATGGAGAGCTGATCCACAAAAAGTGCCCATAGCCAAGACAAATATTGCTCAGTAAGGGGTCTCCTTAGGGGTCTGATTGGCCCTTCCGGAGCAGCTGAGCTTGACGAGAGCTTTTCCCATCATGGCTTGTAATCAAGCGCTTGCGATTAAATCACTTTCACAGGGACGCTCACACTGTAAGAATGGCTCATCTATCTTGGCCTCCTGGAGAAGTGTCTTGTGTGGGTAGACACACGTGTGTTTGTGAGCTATAATGTACGACTCGTTTTCAGAGTCAAGGATGCACCGTTTCCTGAAAGTTGGTTCCAGATCTGCCATTGTCTATATTTATATTCCTCGTCTCTTCATAATAAGCTAGTAATTTGTCTCTGGTAATATATTTAAAAAGGCTTTGACAAACTGTGAGCATGTATTCTTTTTATAGTTAACACAAACTAATTCTCAATGTGTTTTTTGTAATGGTTTTTATCCCTAAGTATTAGCAATCATATATTTGTTTCAGTTTAAATTGAGACAATTAACCTTTTAGACATATAAGAACCCAATCTGCAACATCAGAAATGTGTTGAACTCTCTAGCACCAAAAAGAGCAACAGTAGAGCTTTCTCCATGGGGAACTAGATTTATTTAAGAATTAATCTCTAAAGACGGGCCTACTTGGATTGCTGATGTTGGTAACTGTGATTACAAATAATTATTCCTCAGAGGAAACAGACAACTTGAAAAAATTTAGAAAAGTGTTGGCTTTTTTTTCTTGCTGTAAACAATCAACAAATAGAAGATGAAAAATAACATTTGGTTTACACATTTAACACAACTTTAATTCCAAACTATAAATGAGTTAAGGTGTTAATATAGACAATCATAGAAACAGCTCTGAAGGATTTGCTCAAAGTCAATCAAGAAAAAAAAAGACCAGATTGCAACTCCTGCAGTGTCGCCTAAATTAAATTCATTCCTGATTTTCCCTTTGACTAAAAGCCACACAATCTATGACATTATAACTGTATTTAGGGTTCAATGATTTTTTTTTTTTCATTCGAAATCTGCTCTGCAACTGCACACTATATAATGTTATGTATTCCTAGGAAACATTTATTAACCTAGCTAGACCTCTTAATTATGTATGACTAGAAAATGCTTCACACTTGTTGGGTTTGTGAATTGACATAACTGTGCACCTTCTATAAGATTAAAATCATTAAAACGTTAAAGGAATCAAATTCAATTTGATTGGCCAATTTGTAGGAAGCATCTAAACGAAAAACTCTCTCTTGCACCAAGCTCTCTAGCTTGTAACTCTCACAAACACACATGCCGGAAAGGGCCAGTTCTCTCTTTCTTCAACGAAGTGGACTCTTAAAACTCCACTTCCAACTCAGGTTTTTCATTGAGAACTTGCTTTCATTACTTTGAGAGAGATACTGAAAGCATTCAATGAACTTTAAAACTTTTTCAATTGCATGCCTTTCCATACAGCAGCATCAAAGGGGATACAGCATCAAAGGAAACACCACAAACTCTTTACTTTTTAGTTCCATCACAAGTCTGTTTTTGATCACATTTTGCTATAAAACCTAGCACCTAGTAATCTTGGTCTCTATCTCTCTCACTCAGACTGCAGTTGGCCAAGAACCAAAGCAAAGGATATCAAGCTCTGAATACCCCCAGCTCATATGCTGACAAGCAGTGCAGCGAAGACTAACTGCTACAAACAGAAATGTGTTCAGTCCCATACCTAGTCAAGAGTGGTCTATCACTCTACAGTTACCAAAGGTGATGTATTTTTTTGCACAAAAAAAAAACTACATTTTCATTTGGGTTCATTATATATAAATACATGAATATACACCGTGGATACCGTCTCATTCACGAATTCAAACAGATGTTTCGCTTGCACACACTCAATTCCCAAGAGCTAATCAGGTACAGGAAGCTAGTCAGGTACAGTGGTACAGATTAGTCTGAAATCCAGTCAGCCAGAATGAACTAAGTTGCTAAAAGTTGTTAGGAACAGAAGAAAATGTCGCTAGAATTGTCACTATTCGCTGGATTATAAAAAAAAAAGTTGCTCTCTCTCTCTTTGGACTATACAGGGATTGCAGAATTAGTAGGCAAGTTGTATTTCTGAGGATTCATTTTATTATGGAACAACAACCATGTTCTCAATGAACCCAAAAAATGCATTAATATCAAAGCTGAATATTTTTGGAAGTAGTTTTTAGTTTGTTTTTAGTTTTAGCTATTTTAGGAGGATATCTGTGTGTGCAGGTGACTATTACTGTGCATAATTATTAGGCAACTTAACAAAAAACAAATATATTCCCATTGCAGTTATTTATTTTCACCAGTGAAACCAATACAACATCTCAGCATTCACAAATATACATTTCTGACATTCAAAAACAAAACAAAAAACAATCAGTGACCAATATTCTTTGCAAGGACACTCAAAAGCCTGCCATCCATGGATTCTGACAGTGTTTTGATCTGTTCACTATCAACAATGCGTGCAGCAGCAACCACAGCCTCCCAGACACTGTTCAGAGAGGTGTACGGTTTTCCCTCCTTGTAAATCTCGCATTTGATGATGGACCACAGGTTCTCTATGGGGTTCAGATCAGGTGAACAAGGAGGTCATGTCATTAGTTTTTCTTCATTTAGACCCTTTCTTGCCAGCCACGCTGTGGAGTACTTGGACGCGTGTGATGGAGCATTGTCCTGCATGAAAATCATGTTTTTCTTGAAAGATGTCTACTTCTTCTTGTACCACTGCTTGAAGGTGTCTTCCAGGAACTTGCAGTAGGACTGGAAGTTGAGTTTGACCCCATCCTCAACCCGAAAAGGCCCCTAAAGCTCATCTTTGATGATACCAGCCCAAATCAGTACTTCACCTCCACCTTGCTGGCGCCTGAGTCGGACTGGAGTTCTCTGCCCTTTACCGATCCAGCCACGAGCCCATTCATCTGGCCCATCAAGACTCACTCTCATTTCATCAGTCCATAAAACCTTAGAAAAATCTGTCTTCAGATATTTCAGCTTGTGTGTCTTGTTCAGTGGTGGTCATTTTTCAGTCTTTCTTACCTTGACCATGTCTCTGAGTATTGGACACCTTGTGCTTTTTGGCAAAACTGGTGGCAGCTGCACGCTTGACTTTTCTCAATTCATGAGCAGTGATTTTGCGCCTTGGTTTTTCCACACGCTTCTTTGGACCCTGTTGAGTATTTTGATTCAAACGCTTGATTGTTCGATGATCACGCTTCAGAAGCTTGGCAATTTTAAGAGTGCTGCATCCCTCTGCAAGATATCTCTTTATTTTTGACTTTTCAGAACCTGTCAATACCTTCTTTGGACCCATTTTGCCAAAGGAAAGGAAGTTGCCTAATAATTATGCACACCTGATATAGGTTGTTGATGTCATTAGACCACACCCTTCTCATTACAGAGAAACACATCACCTAATATGCTTAATTAGTAGTAGGCTTTCGAGCCTATATAGCTTGGAGCATAATGAGGATGGTGTGGTCAAAATACTCATTTGCCTAATAATTCTGCACACAGTGTAATGTGATAAGAATTTTAACCCATAAATCTCACCCCTAATATGTGTTTTTCATTTATATATATATATATATATATATATATATATATATATATATATATATATATATATATATATATATATATATATATATAGAACATAAATACAAGGAAGGAATTGTAGACTGTAGATTGAGTGTCAAGTCTACCCATCCAAAAGAGGACATTAGTACATGTGTAGTTGCATCAGCATTCTTATTGCTTTACAAAACAATCATATTGAACCTCAGATGGCATTTGTAGAGTTTGAAGATTGTTTGCATACTAGTTTCCAAATGTAAAACATTCATAACCCTTTCGAATTAACTTTATTACCTAAACATAAAACCTTACACATAATAAAACCTTACTGCATAATAAATAGTATTCAAATAGGGTTTGGAAATGGTGGCTCCGTGGCAGCACCAACTACACGCCAAGCGAATTTAAGACGTTTTAAGGCCTAAAATCTTTGCTTTTAAATCTTACACTCCTGCATTCTTACAATCCTGCATTTTATGAGTCGATGGAGGTCTCATGTCCTCACTTTTGATTAAAAAAGTAAAAAAATTCTCTGAGGAGGAAAGCACACTTTATACCTTTGCAGTGACATTGTAGAAAGAGATTAATGACAACATTTTCATTTTTGGAGTTTAGTAACCCTTTAATGGCCAAATGTCAGAAGTTTACAGACCATGGTGATATTTAAAGTTCATTTAATGATGTTAAAATATTTTTTCTTAATCAAATACAACATCAACATACTGCTTAAAAAGTATTGCTATACATTTGCTTTTATACTCATTCAATACTGCTGTTAAGATGAAGGTAGAAAATATTATACTAATTCCAACAGTGGCTAGTTTAATCCAAAAAGTGGTGTTATATGAGTACATAGACTTTTATACATCAGTGAATACAATTTAAAGACATATGATGATTGATGCATTATTAGAGCAGCATTGATTATTATAAAACAGCTTATTTTATATTTTGATTAATGAATAAATGTTTCTTTAAATGATGGCTGAGCTCAACAAACGTAGCAATATCAGACAATTAAATCATTACCTGAACAATTATTATTGCAAGTTATTGCTATCACACAGAACAGTATTGTGCATTTATGAACAAAAGAGAGAAATTACACCCATTATTTTTAGAGAGGCCTTAACAAACATGTTAACAGCCTCATTCTCTTCAAAACAATTAAGATTGTAATTAAGTTGAAAGAGGTAGCTTATGTGCTTGGCACTAACAAATAATAGCTTTTCATTCCTAATCTGCATCTTTTCAAACATGTCTCATGAATACCACCTTTATCTTTATTTTTTCACCAGCCTAAAATGGCATGAAAGCATTAAACAGTGTCATTTTGGTTATTATAACGATTCACTTTTAATTTTTTTGTGTGACTGAAATTCTAAACCAAAATTATTCATCTAGAACGATGAATTAAATATATCCCTCCATGCTAATAATCAGTGTCTAATTTTACAATGGTTGAGAAATTTCTCAGAGTATATTGTGAGTTGATCCCAAATTCAATGTTGCGTTTGTTAAGAGTTTTTCTTTAAAACCATTTCTGTGCCAGTTCTGGTCTTGCCAGGAGGTAGCCACTTACCAGCGCAGCTGCTGTCAACACTACTCCCAGAGCATAGAAGCACCTGCATGACTTTGATTTCTTCTTCGGCTCCTTAGGTTTGAGGGAATCTCGCACAACGTTCAGCTCTTCTCTGGATAGAGATAAAGGAAATATCTCAGCCAAAACCTCCATTGCAGCCCGCTGACCTGACTGAATTGCCCCGGTGATATAACCACACCACTCGGTTGCAGTTTCTGTGCCAGCCCAGTAAATCCTGAAAAATAACACACAAGAGTTAGTACTGCATATCTCAAGCGATTTAAAGCCAGAGTATAAGATGTAGAACATGTCAAATGTGAATGCTTTACTAGCATGATGAAGTTAGTAAAGAGTTTTTCTAAAAGGTAGGTTTGCTTTGAAGATCCAAGTGAAGATTTTTTTCTAGAAACTAAATCATAATATTAGCCTGAAAACCGCTCCACATCATGCAAAGTGACATGCTCTTTTTTTCTTCAGTTTGCTTGTTTTGACATGCCATATTTACGTAGAGAGTTTTTCAGACAAAGAAAGTCAAGGGTAGTCTTTTGATCATGCCCTACTTTGTGTGCATTGCTATTAAAACTTCCATTGGAATTCTGCACATCACTGGTGTATCTTTTTGTTTGCCCCCTAGGCTTAAGGTAATACTTTGTATGATATTTAAGTCATACAAAGATTGAACACTGATCGTATAAGAGCTCTTAAAGTATAAAAAACTAAAAAAAGAAACCACCCATTTGTTCCTCAATTACTACTGAGGAAACTAAACTAAAATTGGATTTTTTATCAATCTTCAGGTTTTAAGTTGTTCAATCTTCAACTTTTTAAATTTGTATTGTTATTATTTTTTATTATTTTGGTTTTAATTATTTAAAGTTTGCTTAAATTTGTCTTAAATTTCATTTTCTGTATTTTTGCTTCAAAACACACACACACACACGTGTGTGTGCGCGTGTGTGCATGTGGGTGCTTTTGGAATCAAAATATTATTGGAACCCTCTTATTAGTACTCCTGCTGTAGTCAGGGTTACAAGGATCTCCTGTACACATTGGCGCTGGGGTACACCCTTCACAGTTTGGAAGTTCATTGCAAGGCAGTTTTCTAACTATTAAAACCAAATACATTAGATCCATATGCACAAATGTAAAACAACTAGTTAGTTTATTGCTGCACTTTATTCTACTCTTCCACTAATTGTTGTAGCAGAGTGTACTTTACACTTCAAAAACCGGTTTATTTTATAGCGTCTGAGTTTTAATCACGCTAACATTACATAAGATATTTAAAAAATTTTATCCAAAGCTACTGAATAAAAGCAACGCAAAAGTGAAATCTTTTCGTTAAGTAAACGAAGTGGATAATTAATGCAGCAGATTAAAAAGACCTCTGATCAACTTGAGCAGATAAGAACATGCGCATATTCATATCAGCAGTGAAAGCAGCAGAAATTACATTAAATTGGCTTCTGGGAAAGTACTCACTAATATTGTCCTCATACAAGTACATTTCCCAACTTCAACTCTGTTTAGTCTTTATGCATTATGAATGTGTGGATGTGGTAGGTGTTTTATATAACACCCTCGGGGACATCCTATACCCACAGTGCTTTTCACCAATGCTCTTTGTCTGGTTGAAGGAGTAAATATAAAAGCTGTGTATTTCCTATTCCTCCACCACCTATGGCACGAAAGAGAAGTACATACACTTCTGGAAATCTACTGCATCAGAGCAAGCAGGCAAAATAAACACTAGAGTCCTGCACTTTTCCACAAAAGCTAATATCAAATATACACCTCTGTTAGAAAAATACAACCCTGAATAACTATGTTTTCACACAGTCAGTCTATGTCTGGAATGGATCAAACATCTGAGTGCATGCACTGTATTAAAACAACTCAGTAAGACATTTTATGGAAAGAACAACACCTGTGTAGCTGCTTATAACATTGGGTAAGTTTGCATAGCACTTAATTTTAGAAAAACTGTGCAATCATTTTAAAAGTTATCAATGCTTTTGCTATTGTTAGACAATTTTTACAGGTTTTACAAAGTCAGCTATTTTATTGCTCCGGCTGGTGCAGAATGCAGTTACAGGATGGCTAACCGGGTTTAAAAATATGATCCCCAATTTTAGCTTTCTTTCTAAAGAAGTGAGTTTAAATTTTAATTGGTTGTTTACCAAGATCTTAATAGACAAGGTACTGTTTACATTGTCCAATTGTCCACAATTAAGAATACGAGGTCTGAATTTGAAGACAAGGGGGACAGGGCTTTATAGAGGTGTGCTCCGGCTGTGGAATAGCCATTAAAATGTCCAGGGATCACCAAATAAATTCCTGGAGGTTCTGAACCCTGCACATTTTTGTTCAATCCTGCTCAAGCATGCAAACCGATCTAGCTTCAGACCAGCCATTGTCAACGATGACAACGAAATGATTTTGTTGGCGAACCTTTTTCTCATGACGATAACGAGTTTATGACGAGCTAAAATGTCTCTGTTTTGACAAAAACTTGACGAAATGCATGCAAATTTTTGTTAACAATAATGAGAGTGAACACCCCTCCTAGAACCGCCACCTTAACGTGGTGGAGGGGTTAGCGTGCTCGAAGGATCCTAGGAGCTATGTTGTCGGGGGCTTGCTGCCCCTGGTAGGGTCTCCCAAGGCAAACAGGTCCTAGGTGACAGGTCAGACTAAGAGCGGTTCAGAAGCCCTCATACGATGACAAGAACAGATTCCGCGACGTCGCCCGGATTGGCGTCACCGGGGCCCCACCCTGGAGCCAGGCCTGGGGTTGGGGCTCGCAGGCGAGCGTCTGGTGGCGGGGTCTTTTCCCATGGGACCCGGCCGGGCCCAGCCCGAAAAGGCCACGTGGGATCACCCTCCAGTAGGCCCACCACCCGCAGGAGGGACCGTAAGGGACCGGTGCTTTGTGATCTGGGCGGCAGCCGAAGGTGGGGACCTCGGCGGCCCAATCCATGGACACAGAAGCTAGCTCTGGGGACATGGAATGTAACCTCGCTAGGGGGAAAGGAGCCTGAGCTTGTGCGGGAGGTGGAGTGCTACCGGCTAGAGATTGTCGGGCTCACCTCTACGCACAGCCTGGGCTCTGGAACCCAGCTTCTCGAGAGGGGCTGGTCTCTTCACTACTCTGGCGTCCCCCGCGGTGAGAGGCGGCATGCTGGTGTGGGCCTGCTCATAGCCCCCCAGCTCAGCCGCCATGTGTTGGAGTTCTCTCCAGTGAGCGAGAGGGTCGCTTCCCTCCGCCTTCGGGTTGGGGGCAGGTCTCTCACTGTTGTGCAGTGCAGAGTACCCGGCCTTCTTGGAGTCCCTGGGAGGGGTGCTGGAAAGTGCTCCAACCGGGGACCCCATCGTTCTCCTGGGGGACTTCAATGCGCACGTGGGGGATGACAGCGTCACCTGGAGGGGCGTGATTGGGAGGAATGGCCTCCCCGACCTGAACCCAAGTGGTGTTCTGTTATTGGACTTCTGTGCCCGTCACGGTTTGTCCATAACGAACACCAGGTTCAAGCACAAGGGTGTCCACCGGTGCACGTGGCACCAGGACACCTTAGGCCGAAGGTCGATGATTGACTTCGTTGTCAGATCATCTGACCTTTCGACCATGTGTTTTGGACACTCGGGTGAAGAGAGGGGCTGAGCTATCAACCGATCACTACCTGGTGGTGAGTTGGATCCGCTGGCTGGGGAGGAGGCCGGAAAGACCTGGCAGACCCAAACGTACGCTGAGGGTCTGTTGGGAACGTCTGGCCGAGCCCCCTGTCAGAGTGAGCTTTAACTCCCACCTCCGGGAGAGCTTCCACCAGATACCAGGGGAGGCTGGAGACATGGAGTCTGAGTGGACCATGTTTTCCACCTCTATTGTCACTGCCGCAGTGCGAAGCTGTGGCCGTAAGGTCTCTGGTGCCTGTCGTGGCGGCAATCCCAGAACCCAGTGGTGGACACCGGAAGTAAGGGATGCCGTCAAGCTGAAAAAGGAGTCCTATCAGGCCTGGTTGGCTTGTGGGACTTCGGACACAGCCGACCGGTACCGGCAGGCCAAGCGCGCAGCAGCCAATGCTGTGTTAGAGGCAAAAACTCGGACCTGGGAGGAGTTTGGGGAGGCCATGGAGGAAGACTATCGGTCGTCCTCAAAGAAATTCTAGCAAACTGTCCGGCGCCTCAGGAGGGGAAAGCAGTGCCCCACCAACACTGTTTACAGTGGAGGTGGAGAGCTGTTGACCTCAACCAGGGATGTGGTCGGGCGGTGGAAGGAATACTTTGAGGGTCTTCTCAATCCCACTGTCACGTCCTCTGACGAGGAGGCAGAGGCTGGGGTAGTTGAGGTGGATTCGTCTATCACCCAAGCCGAAGTTACTGAGGTGGTTGGTAAGCTCCTCAGTGGCAAGGCACCGGGGGTGGATGAGATCCGCCCTGAGTACCTCAGGTGCCTAGATGCTGTGGGACTGTCCTGGCTGACACGTCTCTGCAGCATCGCGTGGCGGTCAGGGACAGTACCTCTGGAATGGCAGACCAGAGTGGTGGTCCCTCTTTTCAAAGAAGGGGGACCGGAGGATGTGTTCCAACTACCGGGGGATCACACTCCTCAGCCTCCCGGGGAAAGTCTATGCCAGGGTACTGGAGAGGAGAGTTCGGCCGCTAGTCGAACCTCGGATGCAGGAGGAACAATGCGGGTTTCGACCTGGTCGTGGAACACTGGACCAGCTCTATACCCTCTGCAGGGTCCTCGAGGGGTCATGGGAGTTCGCCCAACCGGTCCACATGTGCTTTGTGGATTTGGAGAAGGCGTTCGACCGTGTCCCTCGTGGTGTCCTGTGGGAGGTGCTCTGGGAGTATGGGGTCCGGGGCACTCTGCTAAGGGCTGTCTGGTCCCTGTACAACCAGAGCAGGAGCTTAGTCCGCATTGCCGGCACAAAGTCAGACCTGTTCCCAGTGCGCGTTGGCCTCCGGCAGGGCTGCCCTTTATCACCAGTTCTGTTCATAGTTTTTATGGACAGAATCTCAAGGCGCAGCCGGGGGCCGGAGGGGGTCCGGTTCGGGGACCTCAGGATTTCATCGCTGCTGTTTGCGGATGATGTTGTCCTATTGGCTTCTTCGGGCCTGGACCTGCAGTGTGCGTTGGGGTGCTTTGCAGCCGAGTGTGAAGCGGCTGGGATGAGGATCAGCACCTCCAAGTCTGAGGCCATGGTTCTCGACCGGAAAAAGGTGGCCTGCCCTCTCCAGGTCAGTGGAGTGCTCCTGCCTCAGGTGGAGGAGTTCAAGTATCTCTGGGTCCTGTTCACGAGTTAGGGGAGGATGGAGCGCGAGATCGACAGGCGGATCGGTTCAGCATCTGCAGTGATGCGGTCGCTGTATCGGTCTGTTGTGGTGAAAAGGGAGCTGAGCCGAAAGGCGAAGCTCTCGATTTACCGGTCGATCTACGTCCCTACTCTCACCTATGGTCATGAGCTCTGGGTCATGACCGAAAGGACAAGACCCCGGATACAAGCGGCCGAAATGAGCTTCCTCCGCCAGGTGGCTGGGCGCTCCCTTAGAGATAGGGTGAGAAGCTCCGTCACCCGGGGGGAGCTCGGAGTAGAGCCTCTGCTCCTCCACATCGAGAGGAGTCAGCTGAGGTGGTTTGGGCATTTGTTCCGGATGCCTCCTGGACGCCTCCCAGGGGTGGTGTTCCGGGCATGTCCCACTGGGAGGAGGCCCCGGGGTAGACCCAGGACGCGCTGGAGGGACTATGTCTCCCAGCTGGCCTGGGAACGCCTCGGGATCCCTCCCGGGGAGTTGGAAGAAGTGTCTATGGAGAGGGAAGTCTGGGCATCCCTGCTTAGACTGCTGCCCCAGCAACCCGGCCCCGGATAAGAGGGAGAAGATGGATGGATGGATGGACAGTGAACAAAAATGTTTATGAGTGGACACGTTCAAAATGCGTGACATTTCTGCTTTTCATGATTCGTGACTGTAATCTGTCATTCATACTGTAAGGATAGAAACAGGAATGTAATACAAATGATGAAGAAAGTGTATCGTACGTCAGATATCGAGAGAGGAGAAAGGGGAGGAAGCGGGTGCACGACAGAGTGCGGGGAAGAGAGGTGGTCGTGTCTAATGGCTTGGATCAAAAGTTGGTCAAGTTCTAAGGAAAGTGTCAAATAAGTGAAGCAGGAGTTGAAGCAGTGTGTTTTGGGCTTTTATTCAACAACTTGTCTTCCCAAGAACCCACGTAAGCAAACACACAGTGACATGAACAAGAATTCTCCTTCTCATTTGAGAATTAGTGAGAACAATTCTCAGCAAGCCTAAAGTATACGTATTTAGGCCAATTTTCTGTTCCTCAGGTGTTGATGAACAGCAGAATTGACTTAGCAGCAGAACCACTTGTTGCTGGTGTTTTTTTTAAAACAGGCTCCTGTACCTCCAGCGCTCATATTTTGGCCATACATACATGATTATTGCAAAATAAAGCCACAATTGCCACTATGTTTTTGTTTTTAACTTCTGTAGATAAATTCCATTGTGATAACACTTTACTTTGCATAATCCTTACTTGATAACACCTATGTATCATTGTTTTATTAATGAAAAGCATAACAACAATCTCACAATGTGAAATAAAGCCAAGCTTTAAATAAATGTACTAAAGTATAAATGTACATCAGTGGCTGTTTTTGAAGCACGATAGGGCTGTCATTACCCGCTGTCGTCACATCCTCTCCTCTGCTGTGTGCAAGCCTGTCTGCGCTCCCAAAAGTGGAAGCAAGCGCCTACTTCAAGCATCACCAATGATTATTCAGCAAAAACAGGCTCACATTTCTTTAATATTCATAATACATTGAACCACTTGTTTTTTCTGCACAGACGTTACTGATTTTCACGACTCTAGGCGCCGCTGAAACGAGCTTACCCTGCATGGCTAAAGCTAACTTCCGCGGTAGCAGAACCCGCTCACGGCCAACTTTACCCCGAAAACATAAGTAAGTCGACGTCTTTGCTCCGCTAATGTACCGTAAACCATTATATAACAATAGAAAGCTAACGTAAACTTATATAGACAACTGAAAGAGCGTTCAACCTAAACGGTTCTTTCTTTGATAGTCTAAAAGCTAACAAACACATGCAGCTCTTGTGCTTTTTGCACTCGCTATTCTTTATACAGGTTTTTAAACAAATTGATTACGTTAAAAATTAACACACTAGCCCAGGGGTGTCAAACTCATTCCTGGAGGGCCACAGCCACTGCTGGTTTTTGTTTCAACCATATTCCAAGAGTGACATGAGTAGCATTAAACAAGCCAGGAGTAGCTTATTAAAGGAATCAGGTGTGTTCAGTTAAGGTTAGCTTAAAACTATGCAGGGCTGTGGCCCTCCAGGAATTGAGTTTGACACCTGTGCACTAGCCGTTGGACAATTCAGTTGGATCTCTGTTGCTCCTTGCCTTTTTAAGCCCCTTTAACTTTTGCTAAACCTACTTTAATCACATAAAACTAACACCTCGGACTTAGCTCTTTTAAGATTGCAATCGCACAACTAGTCTAACCAAAACAACTCTTTGATTAGTCTAACAGCTAGACATAAAAAGTAATAAAAAAAAATACAAAAAAATAAATAAATAAATTATTCAATTCGTAAAATAAAAAAATTCAATTAGTAATACAATTAATACCAGCCTACTTCTGCTATGAGGAGTAAAACCCATCGTTTTCAAATAATTAATTAGACGAAATACTCATTACTACAACTTGTACACAAATTTGGCTCTTTCGGTTCAGCTTCCATTGTGACTGACTGTTCTGTTCAAGGCCGATCTATCCATAGAAGGCAAAACTGAAAAATAGTTTATAACAGTTAACAAAGTTATAACAGTTCCATTGTTCGACACGTCCAAGCGACTGTCGGTACGAACAAAGCACGTACGTCGGCTCTAATGATACGTCTCGTCGTCAGTCAGAGGTGCTAAAAGCGGATTACAGTAAACTGATCTGCACTGCTCGCCGCCTGTCACCCGCGACCCAAATTATCGTCTCTGGCCCTCTGCCAACATATCGAAGGGGAACCGATAAGACTTTTTGTGCTCAGAGAGTGGCTCACCACCTTCTGTCGAGAAGAGTAGTTTGTGGACAACTGGAATCTCTTCTAAGAGAGCTCAAATAACTTCCGTCCTGACGGCCTCCATTCAAGCAAGCTAGGCTCTAAACTTCTGTCAGATAACATATCTAGGGCCCTTATTAGCATCTGACTAAATAATTCCAAATATTTTTTTTTTAATAATTCCAAATATAACACCTTAGAACACTGCCCCAGAAACCGACCTAAAACCTGTCAAAACCTAACATTTGCTATCGAAACACTGTCCATACAATGAAAACGTAAAATAACTATAAACAACAAATTGCTTAACACCAATAATCTGATCAATATAAAATTAGACTACAAATTATACAACTCGCAAACGTACTATCTAGAATTTGGTCTCCTAAACATTAGACCTCTTACACCAAAAGCTGTAATCATAAATGAATTCATCTCAGAACTGAACCTTGACATACTGTGTCTAACTGAAACATGGCTCACTCCAAACGATTATTTTGGATTAAATGAAGCGACACCCAAAAATTACCGTTACAATCATTAACCGCGCTCAACTGGTCGTGGTGGGGGTGTTGCTAAAATATATAGAAATACCCTTAACACAACCAAAAAGACAGAACATAAATGTAAATCCTTCGAAGTACTTGTGCTCCATGTTACACCGGCAGAATCAAAACAAAGATGTGAATTCTCTGTAATATTAGCTGTTGTCTACAGGCTACCAAAACACAATTCTAGCTTTTTCTTCAAGAATTCGCTGATTTTGTCGCACATATTTTGGTCGAAGCAGATAAAATACAGATTTTTGGAGACTTTAACATCCATAGCGATGACAACAAAGACTTGTTGGGTATTGCCTTTACAGACCTCGTAAATCCCTGTGGGTTTAAGCAAAATGTGGTCGGCGCAACTCATCGTCTAAACCACACTCTAGATTTGGTTCTATCTCATGGCATTGACCTCAGTGACATCGTTATATCGCATCAAAGTGAGGACATCTCAGACCACTATCTTGTATCTTGTGCTATGCATACTATAAACATTAGCAGTACCATTCAACGCAACCAACTAGGGAGAAATATAAACCAAAATACTAAAGAAGCATTTATAAGAAACCTACCAGATATTACTTACCTTTCTAGTGTACATGCAGATGAAAATGAACTTGAAACAATCACCTACTAACCCTGACCCTAGACACTGTAGCCCCACTTAAATTAAAACAAGTCAGAGATAGATAATCCACTCTGTGGTCTGATGATAATACAAAGGATAATACAAAAAAAACAAACCAGAAACTATGAGCGTAAATGGAAAAAAACTAGATTGGAAGTATTCAAAATTGCCTGGAAAGAGAGCATGTCTAAATATAGACTAGCACTAAAAACTGCAAGAACTAACTTCTATCACAAATTAATAGAAACAAATCAAAATAACCCATGCCTCTTATTTGAAACAATGGCTAATCTACTAAATAGTCAAACATCGACAGAGATATCAATGATAGGATGAATGAAAATTTCCTTATGCTAAATCCCGATAAAACAGAAATATTACTTATTGGATCTAAAAAGCAATTACAGAATCTCTCAGTTTTACATATGGAACTGGGGGGACACACTGTTAATTTTTCCACTACAGTTAAAAATCTTGGCGTTATTATAGATAGTGAACTGACGTTTAAGAACCATATCTCTTATGTTACTAAGACTGCTTTATTTCACCTCAGGAATATTGCTAAAGTGCGGAACATGCTGTCTATCGTAGATGCAGAAAAATTAGTGCATGCTTTCATGACCTCCAGAATGGATTATTGTAATGCTCTGTTAGCCGGCTGTCCAGCCACCATGCTACAAAAATTACAGTTAGTCCAGAACGCAGCAGCTAGAGTTCTCACAAGAACAAAGAAATATGATCACATTACACCGGTTTTGTGCTCTCTTCATTGGTTTCCTGTACAATATCGCATTGACTACAAGATTCTGCTCCTTGCCTTTAAGGCGCTGAATGGCTTGGCTCCGGCCTACCTGAGCAGTCTCCTATCACGATATATTCCAGCTCGCTCTCTCCGATCACAAGAAGCAGGACTATTGATTGTACCAAAGGTTAGTAAATCCACAAGAGGTGGAAGAGCGTTCTCATATACAGCCCCGAAGCTCTGGAATAAACTCCCGTATGTTGTCCGCATCTCAGCTACGCTCACAGATTTAAAAACTAAATTAAAAACATATCTGTTTAATCTGGCATTCGAATAATTATCTATTGGTATTTGTCCAAACAGATCTGGTGTCTGCGCACTATATACATACAAACTGTTTGAAAAAACAATGTGGTTCAATGTTCCTCTCTAACCTATCCTAATCATTTATCACATGCTAATCACTTGTTTGTTGTCTGTGTTACAGTTTTTTAACTATTGTTTCTCCATTAGTTTGTTCCTGTTTTGTCTTTGTTTGTTTAGTTTTTTCAGGTCCTGTCCGGCGAACCGTTCATCGATGGATATTAAGATTGTATATTCTTTATGCTGGAGAGGTGATTATCACCTGCCTCAGTCAGCGAGAGTCCCCTCACAGAGGGAACTCCTGTTTACTCTACCTGATCCTCACGAGGACTTTGTGAAGCTGCTTTGAAAGCAATTGCTAAAGAAGCGCTATATAAAAACTGATTGATTGATTGATTGATTGAATAGTCTACTTGACTGTGAATTGGGTTAAAAAAACTGATTGCTATGAAAAGAGAGCTTAAAGCATACTCTTTTAAGACGTTTTACATATTTTATTAAACTATGATCATCAGGCAGCAATTGTAGCTTTTCGTTCATTATTATTTGTTTTAGTGACAAAAGAGCATACGGCGAAATCATTTTTTAAATATTATGTACAAATATCAAAGCGCAACAGCCGTTAGCTTTTAACAAGGTTACGTCTGTTTTGTACAAATCATGGTTAAATTAAAGCCTAATGGCAGATTTCATGTTAGATTATGCAGATAGAGTACCGTGCCTTTGTAAAACAACAGTTGAAAGAGGGTGAGAGAGTCTTAACAGAGTCTAACAGTCTCGCTGAATCACCTTGAACTACAGTTGCATTATGTCTTCTCAGCACTGAGACCTGAATCTCACTGATCTTTTGTCCACTTTTATGCAGCTGAGATTTCAAACTGATATGCAGTACTGTATATTTAATATCTCAAACAAATGTGGCCTTTATAATAATAGCTTTGGGTGTTGACTTTAAGATATACATTTTCTCCAGATATGAAAAAAAAAAAAATCACATAACTGTGTTTAGTGTTTATTATCTCAGAACCTTGATGGTTTCTTACAAAGGTCACTTGAACTTAAGATATGGTAAAAGCTCATTTCTCATGATCATGTCTTTGTCTCATGTTTTATATCTTGCGAAATTGACATTAACAAAAGCTTTATTTTACATTGCTATTGACAGACATTTTCCTAATGAAAATATTATCTTGTAAACTTGATGTTGTTTACACAAAATCGTATGTTTATCATCAAGTTATTGTTGATTGTGGGGATTATCCTATTTATATTCTCCCAACATTAAAAAGATATGGTCTCATAAGATCAACTTATTATCTTGTGAAATGTTGCCTAATAAATTGGATCCAGCCATTTTCTATAACAGATAGGAAACGGATTACATTATGAAAGAGTAAGACCCGCATTCTGTAAGATTACACAATGTGTTGTCACGTTTATTCCTTCATTTACACTCTGGATATAATTTCTGGCAACTATAAAGACCCTATATGAAGATTAGAGACACGAAAGAATCTCGTTGCAAGAAAGATCCCAGGCTTGAATCTCCATCGTATTTGTTCCAAGTGGGTCAAGGACAGATTACAGGCTTCTGTCAGGTACCAGTCTGAACATGCCTCAACCACCTTTCTATGATGAACTCATTCCTCTCCCCATGGATTTAATTCTATTATGGAAATGTCTTCTCAGTAGCAGCTTTCTCTCTGGCACACAGATTCTGTAGGTTCTCCTTGGGAGAGCATTAGTTCAGCCCTGTCAATCGCTAAACTGGCCCATTTCAAATAGCTTTGGAGACGGTTTCCCCTGAGAGTGCTGTGCTTATGACATCTCGTCAGGCATTCATGTAGCATTTGCACTTCAAAGTAAGAAGGAAATTTACCCGCACTTCCACCTTTTATTTTATCTACAGGTGACAACTGCTACATTTAAAGGGATCTCTGATTAGATCACCATAACATAAGCAACATAGGATTTAATTTCCTAATTTCTAAGACAATGATCTGAATACTAGCAGTTTTGGCAAACAGTCCATTCAATAAAAATAACTAATTATAATAATTCATAATTTGTGCTAACTTATTGATCAACATCTTTCTTATAAAAAAAAAACAAGATTTTCTTTCAATATAGTGTTACTTTAAAAGAGACAAAATTTATTGGCAATTTCTCAGAAGTGCAGGTGTATCAAAGAATTCTGAATTAATAACTAAAAATCCTGGACATTTACTTGACTGTGTTGAATTGATTTAACCGTAGTTTTGACTTGACTGAGAATTATGATTCTGTATTATTCAATTCTGACCTCATATAATGCATATGAATATGCAAAAAATCTAATACTGACACAGTAAGTGAAAACACATTACCATGAATTAAGGCATTTATTCATGCATGAATTAAGCATTAGTTAATGTATTCATAAGTTGATGGGAACGGTCATGAGTTCATTATGTTTTAATATTGACTTAATTTACACATTGATAAATACTAAGTTGGACACATCATTATGATTATAATAAATGTACATGTTTCATGCATTTTTTTGCAAGTTTGCAAGTTACTTGCAAACTTTAATCCATAACACATTATTCATAACACCAGTTATATTCTCTCAGAAATGTTACATAACTTTGTATTGCATCTCCATTGTTTTCAGTCCAAAAATAAATGGAAATAAATGTTCTAAAATGGTAACAGAGTTTACAGCAGAGTATTCTACATGCAGTAAAGCAAACCCAATTTAGTTGAGGGGTCACAAACATGAAGTCATAAAAAGACAATGTTTAATTAACGATGAATCCAGTTTTGTTGTTCTTGGCATATGAAGCAATTAATTAAGTGTTATAAAGCAAAGTTTTGTACACAAGACTTTAAAGAAGTTTTGGATGGATGTTGAAAACATCAGGAAAAAGAAAAACAATGATTAGTTGTGCTTAATTAATTCCTTAATTACTGTCTTAATTCCTTATATTTTGTCAACCTATCGCTAGCCAAGTACAGCACATATACTTGTAATATAATGTATTTAAGGAAAGGTGTACAGAACAGTAGTGAGACCAGCTATGATGTATGGGTTAGAGACTGTAGCAGTGAGGAAGAGACCCGAGGCAGAGATGGAAGTAGCAGAGATGAGGATGTTGAGGTTTAGTTTAGGAGTGACAAGGATGGACAAGATTAGGAACGAGCACATCAGAGGAACAGCTCAGGTTGGTTGTTTTGGAGACAAAGTCAGAGAAGCCAGATTGAGAAGGTTTGGACATGTGCAGAGAAGGGATAGTAGTTATATTGGTAGAAGGATGTTGGAGATGGAGCTGCCAGGCAAGAGGGCGAGAGGAAGGCCAAAGACAAGTTATATGGGTGTGCTGAAGGAGGACATGAAGGTAATTGGTGCAAGAGTAGAGGATACTGAGGCCAGAGTTAGGTGGAAACAGATGATTTGCTGTGGGGACCCCTAAACTGGGAACAGCCGAAAGAAGAAGAAGAAGGTTTTCTGCAGATTTCACAAGACCTATATCATAACATTAAAACACATATTAAAGGTTTATCATAATAAACAATATGCTTCTAAGACATTGTTTGAACCCCTAACCATCACTTGTATGTTTTTGAGCATTTACTAATGTTTTCTCACTACAGTGGTACCTCGAGAAACGAATGCAAAGAATATTTCAAGCAAAGAATATTTTTTTTCATGATTTGAAAAAAAACGTTCATAACGCAAAAACTGCGCACGAGAAATACATATCCGACATTTGAAATTCGGGCAGAAGACAACACTGGGCATCACGTAACTGCATTCAACGTGCCACCAAACGTTCCGCCCTCCTATTGGTCACTTCCAGCCCTGATGCTGTGTGTTTGTGAGTAGTATCCTGCTCTCCTATAGGTCACCTGAAACCCAAGAATGTCTTCCCGGAAGAGGTCTCCCTGTCTTCAAGCACGCCTTCGGTTTTGTGTTGGTGTCCTAAATTTGTACAATTCCGTGTCGCTTTTTTGGCATAGCGTATTTTTATGGGCATAGCTCTCCTACGCTACCATCCGTTCTCCTCCTCTACCACCTCCTCTGACACTTCGCCTCACTCGAAAGGTAAGCTTATTATTTTGAATTTAATTAATTCTGTTTTCAGTGTTCTATTATTATTTATTAGATGTATAATTTTTTAAGGATTGAAGAATCCTACTTCTCTCTGTTGTTCCATTTTAATTTTTTACATTTTTTGTGTTCTTTCTGTGTGGCTTGGAACAGATTAGGCATTTTACATGTAAAACTTGCTTCGACATACGAAAACCCTGTCAAACAAAAAATGAAAAACTGCTTTACCTGCCGCAGGGCTTTCTGAGGCTAGGGTGGTGAAACGTAAGCATCCCTGGCGTCATTACATTCACAGGACATCCTCCACTGTAATACTCCTTTCCCCAGTCCTGAAAAAAATACATCTTTAAACACCAACTCTGGGACAGCAAATGATATGAAAGCATTCAGAGTCTGTGCTAGTGATTAAGCTTGTCTTTTATTTCCTCACAGAGACAGATTTAATGCACCAGAGCCGTTTATTTTCACAAAAAGAAATGTTTGGCATACACTTTCCTCTTGATATAAATGTAGCTCCACATCATCATAAACTCCAGGCGACCTCTTATTTTACTTTTTTAATAAGGTCACTTCAATGAATTCAGTGTGGAATAGGCTAAATGCTCCCTGTATGCCTGTTTAGTTCACTTTGACTAAATAAAAGGACTAGGAATTATTTATGACTTCAATTTAATGAATAATCCTTCATTATTCATCATTAGAGGCCTGAAGCTTTTCCTCCCTGATGCTTTTAAGTAGGCATTGTAGTTAAATTTGAATGCTCTTAAATGCTCATACCGTTGTTATGAAGGTACTTGAAGCCCAGTCATTACAAAAGTTCCAGCAAACAATTTAGATATATTAGGGATTCATTTTCTATTTTATGTATTATACTATATTGAATAAATACGGGTTTTATTCCATCTAGTATTTGTTTGCAAGATCAGAGTAAATATTGAGGCAGATTGGCCGTTGCCTGAGGTTGATGTGATTTGCTGCTTAGATTGGACCCTCCAAAGATAGGTTATTGCCTGAGATTGAAGTAATTGGCTAAAAAGAGAATGATGACTGTCTTCAAGAAAGGGTCTATTTCATTATGTTGCCAATAATTTCTAGCAATTAATTTGACTTGGTTGTAAGGGGAAGAATAATGCTGGCTATGAAGATCAACGCAAGAGCTCTTAACTGTGCAATAAAACATTACAATGAAGAAAGTCAAAGTTGAACATAACCTCAGATTTTAAAGGACAAACATGCCTTCATTTAAGGTTGATTGGTGATCGTGGCTGTGTTTGTCTTCAACTCAATGATTTAATATAACATCATTTGTCTTCTTTATTGTCATATTTTTAAATAATTCAATGTATAGTTCATTCCGCATCTCTGCTTTGAACATGACTATTTCCATTGTCAGCAAAATGACTCTAAACGTAGACTTGATATTCAGGAAACATTTGAGAAAATGAGAAAGTTTGGCATGTCAGATACAACCTTTTTTTAACTAACAAAATCTTTGATAGTTCTCGATGCAAAACACTATAATTTGGGTTAACGTTTCTGTATTTCCCTTCTCTAGCTTGTCAAGGCCTCTGTTTCTACTGTCAATATTTCTTGAGTGTGTCATTAAACTTGAAAACATACTTCTTGGTCTTCTGGTTTAAAATGCTCAACAGGTCACTTTATTGATTGATTTAAGGCACATGCTCATTTTAAGTTCAAAATATTATATTCAATGTTAATCAGTCCATATTGATTCATAATATTCTCCTTATAACTGCATTAATTTGCTTCTAGATAGCATTGCCTTGCTGCATGTATTTTTTTAAACATGTCTTGCTTTTCCAGGCAGAAAGAAATCTCACCTCTGCTCTGTATGCGGCATGAAAAAGTAGAAGAGCAAGTCTCTCCTTTCCCATTGGCTGCATAACCCCAACTATGAGACTCCACGGTCATTTCAAGTTGAAAAGATAGTGTGTTTCAGGCTCTATTCAATGGAAACCAGCCTTCCTATCAGTAGCCCCATCATCCTCTTTAGCTCTCTCTGTGATTCACAGGCCAAGGAGATCCTCAAGGCAATTCTCTTTTTGCACTTCTTCACCTAAAGTGGCCTGGCACTTCTTTTGAAACCTACATGCTGCAATTTTAATTGATGGATTTCACACCGATGTAGAGCTTTGTCAGGCTCAATTTTGCTTCTCATTTGGTCAGCTTTTCAAGGAAAAGTTTTTCTTTTTATTTTGTGTAACATGGTTGACAAGGGGAAAGGAGGCAGACGTCAAAGTCACATATAACCTTATTGAGAAGCTTAAACAGAGGTGAGCGATAACTTATATTCTGTATGTCATTGTATGCTCTTTTTCAGACAAAACCAGTTTTGAAAGTTGTATCCCTTAAAAAAGTTATCTTTATCTGCTGATTGACATCCCTCTAGTCTAAATAATTTTCATTAGATAGAGCTATGGAACATTTGTTTCAAAAAGTCATTTATGAAATAAAATGTGTTGATTATGGGGTGACCCCTCTGATTTGAAACTGAAGTCCTTGGGAGACACTAATGAATAGTTCCTGACACGGCATATAAGTATCCAATTCTCAAGAGCTTCTTAAAACAACACCTAGCCTTCCTTTTTCTGGGTTTATGAAGGGTTTCTGGAGCTTCGCATGATTGAAATTTGTTATATAATTTCCACTCCTAAAATGGGTCATCTTGCTGTCCTTGCCTGAGGTCTAATTTAAAAATGTATGAAAAGCTAGAGGTTTGCTATCTAAACAAAATAGAATTTCATGAATATATTTAGCAAAAAGTGATATTTAAATCATTACTCTTTGCAGATTAATGTGCTCACTGTGAGCCTTTACAAAATTTTAAAGGGATACTTCATATCAAAAAGGAGAAGTCAATATTCACTTACCCTCTTTATCTTTTAATACCCGTAAACAGTTTGTTCCTCATCTGAACAGATTTAAATTGGAGGGCTGTGACTGTCTAATTGATATACATGTCACAAGGGTTTTAGAGCCTAAAAAATGCTTTGATAACATTTAGTGTGCATTCAGCAGACCTGTTTAGCATGCATAGAGCAGAGACATGAACAAGCGCTGTACTGGCTCTTTAAGGTGCCTGAGCTTTGTGTTAGTATATACGAAGCAAAGTTAGTGTGAATTAAAGTCTTTATTTAAGAATAAGTCATTACTTGACTAGAAGTACTCGGGTAAATGATAAATTATTAGCTTTTTATAATTACCATTAACTGGCAGCTAGTATATGTTATAACTAGCTGAATTAATGATGAGTTAGTAGGGATATGTGTTAAAGCATTTATCACTGAGTAATCATTACTAAATGTCTGAATAATAAGATGAATGAATGTGGTTTCAAATTAAAAGATTATTCTATAAACTCTTACAAAAAAATAATAAAGTTATATTTATACACTGCTTTCTGTGTTTTAACATAGAAACCATGCTTTATAAATGATAAATTAACTATTTGCTGATGCTTTCTTAAAGATAACTAGTGTGTAGTTAATATACAGTGCTACTCAATTTAATTTTGGGGATTGTGTAACTAGAAGAAATCTAGAAAACTAAACTTATTTTATTATCAACCTACCAACAACTTAATAGAAGTTCAGAGCAGCAGATACCATTTTAAGGTGGATTAAAAACAAGACTTTACACATTTTATATAAAATAAAAAATGATTAGGTATAAAGAGAACCCTAATTAAATACAGTAACCATAATTGGTGTTGGTTATACACAAGTTTATTATGTATAGCATATACAAATATGCTACAAGAATATAATATAAAGTAACCCCAAAAAAAGACATGAATCTTTGAAAACTGTTATTCATCGGCCACAGGTCAAGCTTCCTCAACAATTTTTCTGCATATTTTATCATTTTCCCCACACAATAGCAGCATAAACTATTGAGAATAGAGTAGATACATGTGTTTTTTCTGGAAGAGAGTTAGCATACCTGTTGTGACAAACAGAAGTGAGCATAGTGAAATTCTGCTCACATACCTTTTCTGCATAGTGAATGTAGGTGGACGCCTCTGGGCCAAGGTACTTTGCCAGACTGCCAATCACAGCATCTCTTCTCTCCTCAAGCTAAGATAAAGAACAAAAATCAAAAATTGTGTTTATCACATCAAAAAACTGCTCCTTTAAAACATTTAATAAGATTACATGTTTTCCCTGGCATATTCACCCTCAAATTCTATCAAAAGGGAAACTAGGAAATGGCAATCAGAACAATTGAGAATTTATTAAAACAGCTTCTAGAATACAGTTTAAATTCTTTTTATTGAGCACTTTTCCACAAAATACTAAAGGTGCATTTGCATTTGATACAACAAAAAAATTACATAACAGCAGGTTTGTGTGGTATGATAAAGCAAATATAAAAACAAGATAAAAAACGAAAAGGCGAGAAGTAACCAAATGAACTTCTCATTTTCTTAAATGATTGAGAACTGCGATTCATATTGAAAATTTTTAAACTACCTTACTCTAATGACAAAATATCAACAATGCGATTGATGGAATGACTGATATACAGAAGTCATGTTAAAAGATAAACACACAATCCAACAAACGCTTTCAATTAAAATGCATGGTGTACATACCATGGACAAAGACAGCTTGTGGTTTTGAACACCACAAATGCATTTTATATTCTTGTAATACATTCTAATACAAACAAAAAACACACCCTTGCTGCATCCTTAATCACCTTAAAAAGGCAGTTTTTATTTTGAACAATGTCTTTGAATCACCTTAAATGGTTGTGCTCCGCAAAACAAGCTGTGTACCCCTTGTTCCTCCCCCTGTCAAGTCAGCTCATACAATCTACATCGAGATGCATTAGCATCTGATTGGTTAGTGGTTGGTGCCATAGCCAAATTGCGTGTTTACGTCTATCAAGCCTTTTGAGCAGAGAGAAAAAAGAAAGGATTGCACAAACATGCATGAATCAATGTGATTATGACTTGTTTTGATGAGGAAACAATACTAAAGCATGACAGAAAAAAGTTGAGTTTACATGATACGACACCTTAAATTTTTTTTAATGTAAACTAAAGTTTATGTGCTGAATAAAATTTTCACATACTCAAACAGAAAAACTCAATTCCTCTTACGCCTCTGTTTTCCAGGAGTTATGGAGAGAAAAGGGTTCGACTGTGCATCCCTGCAGTTACTATGCCAACGAGTGACAGATGTTACGGGAGCGCATAAAACCTCCATCTGCATGTTATGCAGACTGAACAGAATGTCCCACCCCATAATTCAGTGTACAATTACAGCTTTGAACCAGGTACGGGAATAGGCAGCAGAGTAAATATCTCCTCAGATGTCTTATAAAACTGTTAATAAGGACCAAAAGGTCTAGCTGGTCCCTCTAATGCAAGGCCATAAACCAGACTACACAATGACATTTCATGCTCAAACTTAGCAAGCTCATTCATGCACATCTAATGTGAAGTAATGGTAGACAGCAGACAGTTTGTGTGACAGACTAGAGTATTCAGTCTGCGCGTTTGCACATCTGGGTAAAGAACATATGCTATGTAGAGTACACAATTAATCTTTTTAAGAGAAAACTGGAGTGGAAGTGATGGAGTAGAATATTGGCATTTTTACACAATATCCTAAGCAATGCCGCAGTAATGGTTGAGAACTAGATTGACTTGTCAATCCGATTCTCCATGAATTATCCAGCTATTAGGTCAGCCGTTTAGACAAGTCTTTATTAATGTATAAGGCCTGGCAGATTTATCTTAAGAACACAGATACACAAGTTTCTCAGATAGGCATATTTTGAAAGCGAGTGTTCTGGTATTCATTTGTCCCTGCTACAATCAATGTTTTGTAGATCAAGGATGTGTGCCACTGTTTGTTTGGATAAGCTGAGAGTAATAGAGTAACAGAGAGATAGATATTCAGCGAGATCTTCAATGAGCTGAACAGGAACATACTAAAATACTACGGCTGAGCGAATTAGAAAGCTCAAATAATTTTTACAAGACCGGAGAAACTTAGTTTTAGCTTATACTAACATAGTTCTTCTTGAGGTTATTCAAAGATACAGAACAGGTGGTTCTTCAACTCCATGTCATGTATTAAAACTACTGATTATCTCTTAATTATAATCTTTTTTTAAAGTTGGACCAACCATATAAAAGTATAAAACAGGTAGATTTTGCTTCATAACATTATATAAAAAATGTAAGTAGCTGTATGATCAGGAAATAATAATAAGAATAACATAGACTTCAGTGCCAAAACACTTGTAAATAGTGGAGAAAAATGTCTAGACGATCTTAAAATCAAAGTTTCTTTTGTTTGTTAGTTTTTGTTCAAAGCTCGTGAGGACAGCCTCCGGGAGATTTGTGGAAGAGTAAGGGCAGCAGCAGTCACCATCTCAACCTCAGTAAGTCAAGCAGTTTTTATACACAGGGTTTATTCACAGCTTTATAACCATAATGTTTTCTAATATATTCTGTAATTATTATAAATGACAATTTATAATATTGCTTTTTTACTGCTCATGCTCATGAATTCAACAACATATTGCTCCATTCATTATTTGTATTTCATCTATTAATTTCAGACATTTATTTATATATCCTTTGCTAATTTTGTGTAGAAACAAGATTTTTTTGGGGTCAAATTTGATCTAATCTAATGCAATGTGTTTATATTTATAGATGTCCGTCTGATGAAGGGGAAACCTCATGAGGAGTGGTGGCAGAGGCCGAAGCATTAGGGACACAAAAAAACTCTTATACATAATTAAATAAAAACTTGTGAAATTGACCCTGAAAGCCCTTTCCAAACAAAACTGTTTGAGTTGATGTAAAATAGTTTGAGGTTCATTTGTGTAATCTCAAAAGTCTTGCTGGTCTACATTTATAGCTGTTTATAAAGAAAAAAGGTTTTTTTTTACTTTTATTGTTATTACAAACTGTTCTGAGCATTTATAACATAACACATTTTTGCCCGATTTTGAAAGTTTTATTTCGTCTGAAAAGAAAACGTGCAAAAAAGTATACAAAGATCATTTTATGCCAAAAGAGTAAAAACAAAACAAAAATACCAGGCAACTGTTTTATTTTTACAGTATCATTATAAGGGTTAAAGTGTTAAGCAGTTAGTCTGAATAAAGCTATTAGTTTATCTGAAAGTGTTCTTAATGCTTCAGTCTATATTAGTTGGACTTTGTTTTTGATTTCAACAACTGTGATAAAGGTGGCCTTTTATAAAAATTCAAGTTTTTTTATTGATTTTAATGTTGCTCCCTCATCGAAAAAATGCAAAGCTGTATTCAGAGGTATTGATGCATACTTTCTGGGAGACCAAAATTGCTTGATGAGCAAGCGGCAAGTGTCGTTTTTGGCCTAAATTCACAATACAATTAAATACTAATGTTAACCCTGACTGTATAAGTTTGAACCGTAATCACAGCACTTAATATTTGTAT
Source organism: Danionella dracula (assembly GCA_900490495.1). Taxonomy (NCBI): domain Eukaryota; kingdom Metazoa; phylum Chordata; class Actinopteri; order Cypriniformes; family Danionidae; genus Danionella; species Danionella dracula. The sequence continues at coordinate 2,300,135 of UELW01000006.1, forward strand.
TTAACAATAATACATGGCGGAAACATGATTGTTGGAGGAATGTGGGTAAAAGACCACTATGTGACTAACATATTGCTTACATTGAAAACTGCATTTTTTATTATACAATGTTATTAAATGTAAGAGTGCAGTGATAGTAAATAGTGCTAATATATTTATTCTAAATATTTTAAAAAGGGTATGATATCACACCTTTAAAAACAATAAGAATGTTTAAAAAGTCTATAGCAAGCTAATCATCCTCAGTGAAAGTGTCCAAGTCGATTTTTAAGAGTGTTTGAGACCATATGTCTCAAAGCATTGAAGTGAAAATAGCTGTGAGCGTTAAAACAGAAACATAAGGTGCATCAACTTCCCGCAGGCTCAAACACCAGATGAGTCGCTAAAACAGAACAAATGTTCTGTGTGTTTTTATGCAACTTAATATCAATACGGATCTATTTTCACCTCTTGACTCATTGTCTCGATGTTCTTTGAAAGTGTGAAACTGAGAATAGACCTGATGCTGGATGATGCAAAATGTCTTCCTCTATTTCCCTCACTCCCTCTTTTCATTTCTCACTCTAGTCTAGCTCACTATCTGCTATTACACCATTACTCTTTTTCTCTCTCTGTCTGTCACCTTTTTATCACACCAGTCTTGAGCCTGAACTGCACAGATGAACCCCACAAGCGCTGGGTTGCCTTTGGGGCTGGTGGCATCAAACGTGACGCTTAGAGGGCAGGTCTCGGAGGGGCGCACCACAATTTCCCCAGAGAACCCCTTTTCCCTCCAAAATGCCTGTGAAGTCATAGAAAACATGCAGTGAATGAAAAACCTTGAGATGAAAAGCAGTTTTTCATTACACAGGATCAGCGCTGTGCTGAGAATACACATTAGATTATTTCTAAGAGAGAACGATAGAGAGAAAGGGGAAAGAAAGAGAGAGAAAGACGAGGGAGAGAACAAGACAGAGTGAGATGCATTAACTTTACCATACTATTTCTTTTTTTTGGGCATGCTATGCATCAAGCAGTGGCTTAATAGACTATCAAATCCAAATAAACAATTAACAGTAAATATACTAAACCATTATCTTAGTTCTAAATGTTTTTTTTTTTGCAAGCGGTTGGCCTCCAACATTTAAAAAGTGATTTCTATCTGCTTCATATCAGTGACCACATTAACAAATTAATCACAAATAGAGAACATTAAACAGTAAACAGATGAACAAAGAAAGCACATATTGGGTAAGCCAAGCACTCAATGCAAAAGATACAGTACCATATAATTTAACATAAAAATATTAAAAGCTAAATGTGGTTTTATTAGTCGTTTTAGGTTCTAAAGAAAAAACAGAAACAATTTAAATTGCATTTACTATTTCAACCTTACAGAACTAAAGGAACCCCCATTTTTCACTTCTAACCAAAACTAAATGCATGAATAATTCATTAAACAAAAAGAGCCATAATTATGACATAGAAAGATAGTAGTTTTATATTTTCTTATAAGAATAAACAGGTTAGCGCAAACAAAATGTTGTGGATTATTATGTTTAACTTTTTATATTTTTAGCATCATGTGCATAAAAGTTAGTGGCTGGCACCTGTTGTTTGTGCCAAAACTAAAGTGATTTTTTTTTATTTATAGATTAAGATTGCATCTAAAGTTGAAGCAGAGCCAGAACTAAACTCTTAATTACAGCGAAGCCTCCTAAAGTGAACAAGGCAGAAGAGAGCGATAAGGCAGCTCTGCATGCTTTAGCACATTTTAACTTCATTAAGGCATAACAGCCTATAGAGCTGCAGGGAAACTATCTGCTCTGCCAGCGAAGGCAGCTCTGCGTAAGTGAATGGGTTCTGCACGTTACTCACAGTGGGGTATGTGACGATGAATTTCAGCATGTTGCCACTGGGCATGGACTGGATGAGACGCTGGCGCTCAGACGGAAGGGGGGGCTCATAGTGGATCTGGCCTGAAAGTGAAAGCACACTCAATGAGGTGAAAACTGAACAAAAAAAAAAATAGAGATATAGAGAAATAATCAGTTCATTTTTTGACGGATACCTGTAAAATAAATTTGAACTTTCATGGAAACCTACAAGGAAGCAATTAGCGAACACTTCTAACTTCTTTACGTGCGAAGCAACTCAATTAAACTTTTATGAGCATTTTCTCAAACTAGCCTGGCCAACATTTTTTTATTTTTTTTTACTTTTAGGACCATTTTCTCAATATGGCAACTCCAACAACCCCTTTTAATATTTTATGTATCAATGCACATTTTCTTCATCTCTGGCAACCTTTACAATCACCTTTACATTTTTAACATTTATGAATATGGTAAATATCTGGCAACCCCATCAATCACTTAAGATGTTCAAAGATGTAAAAATGTTCAGTCATTTTTTTTCAAACTATGGCACAGCTAAATGTCACTTGTGCTTTTTAAGGATTAAGAAAGTTTTCTCAAACTCAAATTTAAACACAACTCTGGCAAACCCAAGCTACAACAAAAGACACATATCTAATGAGTCAGCAGAAATGTAACGCGTGTGAAAAATTATTTAAGACCTAGAACAGCGAATGTAAGACTTTTTAAGGCCTAAACTTTGGACTTTTACATTTTTTACTTTTAAAGACCAAATGAAATCCTTGAGAATAGATTAGCTGATTTTTAGCTTGTTTGTTTTGAGTTTTAAATTATCTTTATTAATTATATACAAATGTACAAATATAAAATGGAAAATAAGATAAATTACAAAAACATACATATATATCCCAGAGTTCAACAAAATAGTCACATATTAAAGTCCCCTTGGCATCTTTGAGGCTTCTGGTTTGTGTACTTAAGCAGGGTTGAAACTAAAATATACAGGGTTTTGATATTCCATGAACAACGAGGATTCCAAAGGCAGATAAATTATGTAAAATTCAACCAAATTTTTACATTGACTGAATTAAATTAAATAAAATGCACATGTATCTTCATTTTAAATGTCAATCGTAAATACAGAGTGAAATGGTAAAAGAATATGTTAATACATAAAGTAGATAATAAAGAAAAATATTAAGGACAAGCTCTCTGATAGACATTTGTAAATTCCTCTCAAAAGTCTGTTGACCACTCATGTTGCTTCCTGTATTGATGTCAACCTACTGCTGTAACCACTATTATGGAAATGCAGAGAAACTGTGAAACTAATTACATATTTTCTGATATTTCATGACATGAAAAGCATGCTTGATATTTGCTGTGACGTGTCAAATGAAAACCTCCTGCATTGGGTGATAAAACTGCAAGGAATAGAGGAATTAAGTTACAACAACTTAATGTTAACAAATAATGGATTCAAAAAAAGAAAAAGAGTGAAAAGGGAAAACAGAGCATGATCAGACAAGTAGAATCCATACAGAAGAAGGCATAGGCCTCAGATAATTCTAGGGTATTGATTAGGATAGGTTTACCTTAAGATCAAGCAGCACTTTGGTAAATTGGATGAAATGGCTCAGTGACTAGCTCTTCATGAAATTGCCAATCTATAAAAGATTCAGTGTGATATCAAACTACGGTTTTCTTAAAAGCCATAATTAGAGCTTAGCCATTCAGTCCATGCCGGAACTGTGAGCCATCCAATAACTTTATGGTAGATCCTCTGGGTCATCTATACAGTCTAATACAAATGAAACTCAGCTCAATCCGGACAAGATTCACAATGATAAACAAACAAAGACAGAAGGTTTCTTTAAAAAAAAAACTAAAACGTATCTCAACAATGCATTGTAGACAAATATGTTCTCGCCATCCTCAAAATTAATATTTTAAGATTGCAACATTCTTATTTAATGAACATTTACCAAAACACATGTTAATCAACTAGAATTTACTGATTTCTGCACAGACATGTAAATGAGAAAAACAATACCTATTTTTGGTATAAAAACAGCTGTTGTACCACAATGTACATATAAACACTTAAAAAAATGTGTTCATGTGCAGAATACTCCAACACCACGTAATCTTAAAATATGAAATCATGATTTCTATTCACACAGTTGATGCAAACTCATTAAATGAAAAAAATCTAGCTGTGTTAACTATTGTACTGATGTATGCTATATTACTTTAGTGTACATGTAATGAGATTTCCTGTTGCCAATTTGAGCATTTTACATATTTTCGTTGTGTCTAAGAAATCTTTTTTTCTCTTTCTTGCTCATTAGTTTACTTGTTATTGAGTAACAGGGCTTTAACAAAAAGACAGTTTTATAATATGCAGGTAATTATATAGTATATACAAATATTTACAGACTTTTTTGCTTTTTAATGAATATAAACACTCAAAAATAGTGAGGGCACCACAAACTAAACAAAAAAACATATATATATATATATTTTTTTTTTTTTCCAGTCTTTTGTAAACGCAAAGCATAGCTTGAACTAATGAACTGTCGACTTTCATCATAAATCTTTCGTTGACAAGATCCCATGATGACTTCCATTGACAAGATGCAAGTGCATAAGCAGAAATGTCATTTTTTTTACACACAATAAAAGGGTCTATAGCAAAATTCAAACTGAGCAAACTGATCAAAAATGCTAAATATTTTCAATTCAAGCTTACCTCCCTAAAAAAGTAATAATAATAATAATTTCCCAAACCTCCAAGTATCTTTACATTAAGCTGTGCACTGTTGGTAGGATTTAAAACGTCAGCAAAATGAGACACGGGTGTAGACGTGTTCTTTTTCGAATTTTTAAATATGAATCAATTTGAAGTAATGTTTACTAATCTTTATTTAAATGTTTATTTAAGTTGGACAGCAAGGTAAAAAGTTCAAAGAACAGCATAAATAGATAAATGAGCGCAGCTAAAACATTTTATACCTTGAGTGAGACTGTTAGCAGTTGAATTAATAAAGAGGGAATATAATACAACTAAAAAAACACTATTCCAGGGTCACAAGCTTGGATTCTGCCATGGTCATTTGCCATTCACTTTAGCTCCCCATTTTGAAAAAGAACTTCCCAGTGATGGGTTGCGGCTGGAAGGGCATTCGCCGCGTAAAACATATGCCAGAGAGTTGGTGCTTCATTCCGCTGTGGTGACCCCGAAAGGGAAGAAAGCCGACATGAAGATGAAAGGATGAATGAACTTTCCAGAATTTTAATTAGATCTAATAATAATCTTGCAGCTGACAGTAAAATGACAGTCATGGAAATGTAAAAAAAGCTTTTGAGCATCAATTTCTTAAGCAACAGTAATCAGGAAATCATCCGATTAGAAAAATACATTATTGAACAAGGGGCTTAAATTAGCAAGTACATTAATAATACAAAAAATAATCTCCAGAAGGACATTGCAGGCATTATATGACCTAGTAAATGAATCTAAGCATGCCCTTTTGTCAATGTACCTTCCATGTGACTGATACAAACATGACAGCCTTCATGAAACAGTCTTTCTGAAAGGCTGTAATGGCAAATGGGAAAACAAATCTAATTTGACCGCAGTGACTGAGGTGTGGAGTGGCTCTCATTGAATGAGAGTGATTGTTCTGTGTATGCCAGTCCATCATATCTTTGTGCTTGTAAGAGACAACGACAGTCTGCTTGCTTCAATTTCCTAAATGTAAGGAAATTACACTCTCAATTTCATGAACCCATGCAACAAAAAAAACAGAAAACCACTTTATTGTATTTATTTGGCAATGACTGAACATTTTGAGCTAATGCAAAGACAAAATTATTTATATGAAAATAAATGCTTTGAATCAAGCACTTTATGAATCCATTTTGGTTATCTTATCAACATGCAGTTTCCTCTCTAAATATGAAAACCGTGGGAACAAGTTATTTTGTTCATTAATTTAGAGTGAATGTTTTGAAAATCAAAGCAAAAAATATAATAATAAATTAATCCTATTTGTCTGTGTACTTGCAAATATGACAAATGTACAGTGACAACAGGGATGATCAATCATGATGTCATCATGCCACTCCCAGGGTCAAGCTTTATCTCTCACATGGAAATGAATGAGGCAGGACTCTTTGATTAGGGAAACTATTAGGTTTACCTCAGGAGAAAATTATGTGTCAATTACTTGTCATGTAGCAATTTTAAAACAAAAAAATATAAATATATATAGTTCTCAAATGTTACTTTTAAAATTGACCTGGTTAATCTGAAATGGTGATTCTCATTCTATTTTGCCCAATGAGGGTTAATCATAAATAAAAGAAACAAAAGAAAGAATAACAAAATATTCTACTTCATAAAAAAATATGCTTTTGGGTCTAATAATGATGAATGATATTCTCCAATTTGTTTCTATGAGAAAGATGAGCCTCAGAACAAGTGTGCTGTAAGACTAAACAGCCTCATTTTGGTATCTCCTGTAGGTTTCGAGAGTACAAGAGAAGTAATCAGCCAAATGACCAGAATCAGGAAATGTTATTGTCCTTGTTCAGTTTGTATAAGGCCCAGGTTAATTTTAGGAAGAAAGAGTAATGCAATTATTAATATGTTAACATAAGTTAACCAAATTTGTGGACATTATAGAGAATCCAATTCATGTATTTCTTGTTTTTATTATACTTAGGTTATCATATATTCAACACAACATGGATGTAAGAGGGGAAAAGGTTTGTTAAAATGACTCTCCACATTTAATGAAAATTACTGTAAATGCCTAGTAACTATTGTTTATTTTTGGAAACTAGGTCATAGAACACAAATAATATACATCACAATAATCATACTTGTCCCAAAATGATACTGCTCATATATTTTGTATCCTTTATCAAACAAGTTCTTTCTTCCCCATCCTATGGGCTTTTTTTGTGCAAAGTCTGCTCCAGTCACTCCTTAGCATCTCTTTCATTCTCTCACCAGATCGATGCGAGTAGAGGAACAGAGAGTTATAGAATAACATCTGTCAAACTGACAGCAGGTATGAAACTCCTTTCTGTGGGATTCCCAAACCTATCTGAGGCCTTGGGGAGACCACAACATCATGAAAAGAATGGGAATGTGCTCAGGAAAAGGAGAGATGGGAGGTGTAGACTGCACTGACCTGAAATTTCTTGCAAATGAAGCTCATGCATCTTTATTTAGAGGGTCTTTATTTTGAATGACCAATTAAATTATTATAATTGACATTACAACATAATTCCCACAAAGTCAATATATTTTGCAAGCCAATAGTTGGGTCACAGATCATCTACAGTTTCCAAATACAGAGAATTATTGTTTGTTTTTTTTGCCCGAAGAGAACTGGGTTAAAAGGCTTACAGAATTTCTACACTGCACGTAGAATGCTTGTATCATTGATACAGACTTGCTTTACAATATGCTATATCTTAATATACCACATTATTTGTTCTGAGGTTTAAAAAGTGTAGCGGACATAATGTTATTAATAGTTAATTAAAAAAATCTGCATTCACATTTAGTCATTTGGCATTTAAGTGCCAAATAAATGTCCTATATAGTAAATGTCTAATAGTTTGGGTAAAATTAAAGTTTATTTAGACCCTTGGTGTATTTAGAACTAGTGGCCAATGAGAGAATTACATTAATGTAATGTTAAAGGTGGGTTAACTAGACATAATGCACATTTTTGTTGAATAAAACTGAGCATATATTTAGAAGAAAGCTCCACTTATTATTTAACACCAAACTAAAAGAAACTTGAACTCTATATAAAAAATTCCATTTTCCTCTGTAAAGCTGTGTCCAACATTGATACATCTTTTGTTTGTATTCACATTAACTGTTTCTCATTCACCTGAAAATGGCAAAGTGATGCTGATTTTTTATAATTAAAGGTTACATGTTCATTTGAATGGTTTGAGTGCTGTGAATGTGCAAACATGTGTGCTCTCAAATTAGAATAGGAAAAAAATAAAAGAACATCTTTATAAAAATTAATTGTAGAATCCGAATGGTAATGTTTAGCCTTCTCTGAACTTGGACACCGATCAGACCTCAAATGAACCTGTGAAGCATCAAAGAGGTTGCTTCCCATATATGTACATCCCCGCCAGAGACGTCTCTTTATCAAAAGTCGAATCAATGACAGGCCGAACCAGGGACTGGTTTCTCTGCCAGTCAGCTCAAATTGCATGCAGCTGCAGTGCCAGCTTATTCAGGTAGAGTATTTTCTATTGGAGAAAGACTTGAGGGATAAATATAGCACCCAAAAAGCTGCAGCCAGTTCTGCTTCAGCATACCACAAAACCAACAAAGGAACGTTTCCAAACCCAGCTGAGCATCCCAATGCCGACCAAAAAAAAAACAAGACAAAAAGCCCAAACATCCCACAGCCTGACTAATCGCCGGCATACCGTGGGTTTGGTGCTGTAAGAAAGAATACTTTGGGTTTATCCGGCAACACACGTGCCCACGCACATCAATTCTAGCAAACATACATTAGTTTTTCATGGTTGCCCACGTACACCCACTCGTCAAATTCTGTTCTCTCCCAAACTGACAGAAATCCAGGCCTGAAATATATGGGTTTCACTCGCACACTTAAAGCCTCTGCTGGAAGACCCTTTCGAGGATTTATTTACATACATTTCCTTCGAAAACAGAAGTAAACAAACAATGCATGGGTTGATTTGCACTTCGAGCTTTTTGAAGATTAGGTGCAGTAATGAAAATATTTTAATTCATTCCTGGGGGAGGCGGGACCTCCATTTCATATATAGGACAAGAGGGTTTTAAGAAATTGCAAAAGACCTTTAATCAAACTTTGACATGTGTCAGATATACTGTAATCATATTGACAAAAAAATAGACAGGGGCTGTATGTTGAGGGAGGAAAACTTTTTCCTTTTCATCCTTTTCATCATTTTCTTTTCATCTGGCCATCAATTCAATCATCCACTCTTGGGTGATTTACATTTTGGGAGTTATAGATTTAGATCCTTATTTGATAAAATAAGATAAAAGGCTAAGATAACAATTAGGATAAGACTACAATTTGGAATCAAACTTGTCACTAGAAAAGTTGCTCTTTAACCCTTTAGAGAATTGTTAGCTATTCTGTGAATGCTAATTGAAGTATGGATGACTATCAGTGCTGCGCGGATCTATGTATTTCTGAATAATACTAAACCAACGTTTGCTGACGTTGTGTCTGAGCGCATCAGGGGAAGCTCGCATCTCGAGCACGCACAATCAGCTGATTGGACACTTTCTTGAACACACCGCTCATCAATGCAAACTACACGCTCCAAATAAAACATAGTCGAGGTCAATCGTGGTGTAATAAAGTGTAGGCCTAGGAATTTAATAGAAAATTGTGTCTTGTACAATAAAAATGACTAAGGTTTAATTGGCATCTTTATTTCAAGAGACCTGATCGACCGCAACCAGAATAGCCTTAAAAATATTTTTGGATGACCCGTAACCGATTTCTGGTGAGTATGGATATCGCATCGCCTATGAGAAAACCGGTAAAAATATTAATATGGTTTCAATTTTACATATTGCGGTAGTTTGATGTGTTGATGTAATGACGCCATGGGTTTTGTGTACGTCTATGCAGCTCACGTTTGCACCGCCCACAACTCAGAAGAGGACACAGAATGGCGAGGAAAAAGCAAGAATGGCTTTACTTTGTTCAGAGGAAGAGTGCACTCTTTCTAGACTTTCCCCCAGAAATACAATCACTGAATGCAAAAGGCTGTTATACTGATAAAACTACCAAAAGATAGACGGGCTATTAATTTTTCTGTGGTTATTTTTGTTTCAAAAGTAAAATATGGCTCTAAAATATTGCATAATGTATCAATATAAGCTTTGGTTCTTTTGATAAACTCTTTAAATGATTTGTCCAGAAATGAAATCCTTGTGTTTTTTTTAATAAACAAGATCATAAAGCCCCTTTCACAGCTTCTAAAAAATGTATATGTGCTAAAATGTTACTCCCCCATGTTAAATGTTAAATGTTAGAAATCAGAGTGTGCACCCATTAAATGAGCAATCGTTTTAATGTTTTCATATTCATACAGATTGCAAAATTGGACATGATTGATTGCTTAATATTAACAAATTTGTCTTTTGGTGAACTGCAGTAAAGATTTCAATATTAATTATTTAAAGGAACTCAGTATTGAATAAATAGAGTGCGGTACAGCTCAGTCAGTAGAACAGAAGCCTTCTGTCACCTGAAAAGGCAAGCTGACGCACAATAAAGTCCAATCAAGGCAAACAGTTCATTAATCATTGAAATGAAGGTGGTGGGGGAGTGACTTCTTTCAGTTTAAGAGATAGATGAATGTAAGGTTAAAACATAGCAAGCCATCAGATCATGAAGAGAAATTACAAAACTGGAAGAGGCATTCATTTCATTCCTTAAGTCAGTTTAAACACTGACAACACAGCAAGGTTGAGGCTTAAAATAGACACTCAAACAGAACAAACAAAAAACTCTTCTCTACAAAATATACTATTTATACCTATTTTACAATAAATTAAACTTGCCAAATAAATATATGAAGGATATTAATCCTAGTACACATAATGAACAAAAAAATATGAAAATAAAAAATACATTGCAAATTACATAAGCCAAGTGTATTTAAATCTCAAATTCAAATCATAAAATTCTGAAAATTTGAATAAAAGCCACGAAAAACATGTTCAATAATTTGTTTGAAAATATAGATATGGTGACCATAGCGTCACATTTTTGGTGATGTCACCCAAGTTTATACATAGATATTTATATAGTTTATATAAAGATATTTAAACATTAGTTTCTCAGCAATTTATTTAAGCCTTCTGTGTTTTAACAGAGGAGCATGCTCAGTATAGTTGAACGAGGGAACTTGCAGAGGATAGCAGTGCACCATAAGGGGGTCAGTTCACTGCTTGCTTTTTTATGAAGTATGCATGTGAGTCTGGGTGAGTGTGAGTGTGTGTACCAACCTGCCAAATGAGAAGGGCATGCAACAATGACTGCTTTACAAGAAACTGTTCCTGCAGACGTTGTAACTTTTATGGTCTCTTTTTCCTGTAAGAGAAAAAAACTGGATTTGATTAACTGATGAAATCAAATGTAATTTTGTGAGTGTTTTAAAAGACAGACACTTGGACACAATGCTGTGTGATAAAGTAGACAATATGATAGCCGCATAAATTTGCATCACCTTTGAGAAAAAATATGATTTGCATTTAAGTCAGTGTTTCTATTTTATGTCGCACCCCCCCCCCTAGGAAGAAAAAAACATCTCAAACCCCCCCCCCCCAGAACACTTATAAATAGAATTATTTGTCTTTCAATTTTTATAAGTACACCTCTGCATAACACAGTCTCCTTATTAACGTATAGATAAAAAAGAAAGCCATTATGGAGCAACATACAGCAAAGAATAGCTTTATAACCTGTAGCAGAAATGCATCTGAAGGTGCATCTGACATAAAAAAAAAAACATTAACTGCTTAATAAAACTATAAACATGATTTGACTGACCATGATAGCTGAGAATATTAAGCACATTTTCGCTGAAAAAAACTCAAGCGGCTTTTCAGCATGATTGGGGTGTAATGTCTTTAAGTGATGGCTTAATTTATTTGGCTTCATGTTGTCCGCTGTCAACATTTTTAGACACAGTTAGCACACCTGTCTCTCCTCGTCTCCCACCGTAGTCCCAGTGAAGCCAAGTGCTACATACACGTCGTCAAATTTCCTCGTCTTAGCTTTCGGAAGACTTTTGTTTGTCTCTTTATCTCCTTCTGTCTCCGACTGTCTTCTACACTTCGTGTCTACACTTCATAATCTGCCAATGATAGAGCCACTGTCCCCTAATGCATTGGAGTGGTATTGCATTTTATTGTAGAACAGCAAAAAAAATTAAAAAGCATGTTCCCCGAAGTCAGTCAAACGCGCCCCCCCTTTAATTAAGTCAAATAATATATATATATATATATATATATATATATATATATATATATATATCTATATATCTATCTATAGAGAATATATATTAAGAGAGCGAGAGAGATGAGAGAGAGAGAGAGAGAGAGAGAGAGAGAGAGAGAGACGGCTCCCTTTGATGCAGCCTCATGCCCCCCATTGATGTAAGTGATAAACAAAATACTATTTCTACTATTTGCAAAATAGCAACAAAAATTCTGAAAAAATATGTTTTGGCCAAGGCCATCCACCACTAATAGCCACTTATAGTCAGCCAGGATGCCAATGAAAACAAAAAGCATTTCAAACAAAAATTTCTGTTCATTTAACTTTTTTATTGAAGATGTAGACATCTTTTTAAGATGTGGAAAGATTACAAAATACATCCTGCACCATAACACAGAAATCTGATTTAATTCCCCAAAATATTTATTTTTGTTAACGGCTGTCATTTTGCAGTCAGAATATTAATTCACGTCATTACATTTACGATCTAAAAATGACTTTTTTGCAATATAGTCTAAACCCAATCATTAGCTTGATTTACAAATTTGAATATCCCAGTCAGCCCTGCACCCACTCTGTTCTGTATTTGATCTCTTCTTAAACCTGCCTTTTTTGTGCATCCTTCTTGTGTAGCAAGCATCCTTAGTTAAATATATTTCCCTTTTATCTTACCATGAGGGAAGTACGCTATTTATATTATCAGATGATTTAACCCAAGAGTTTCTCCAGGTCAAATTTAAGATTTTTAAGACCTATTTAAATATGTTAATAATCAAATTTATTACCTTTATTATAATATTAAAAACACAATGTTTAACAAATAAAGTTTAATTCAAATACATAGTTTTATACCATAACCATCATTTTTATGTTTATGAAGGTTTTCTCAAACTCTGGAAAACACAATAAATCACTTTTTTGTTTTGGGGTATTTATGAGCGTTTATGAGCATTTTCTCAAAACTCTGGCAACCCAAATCCAACCTTTTACAACTTTGAGTGTCTATGAACTTTTTCCCAAACTATTACACAGCTAAAATTCACTTCTATGGTTTTTAAGAATGCATGAAAGTTTTCTCAAACTGGCAAATATAACTATGTTTTTTTTTTAATTGAGCATTTATGCAAATGTTCACAGTCTACAACACCCCTAACCATCTTTTCTTTTGTTTTTTTCTAACAGTGAATTTGGCTTTTATAATTTACTTTTTTAAGACCCTGCAGAAACCCTGAAGGCTCCTCCCTCTCTGTCTCACTGTCATTCCCTACCTCCTTCTTCAAACATGTGTTCCATCAGTTCATCCTATATACCAATTACTAATATTATTAACCTTATTTACACAAAATGTCACAGGTCAATACTAATCCAAATCCCCCCTTCCCCAAAACCAGTAAACCTGAAACAATTATTTACATCCAATATTAGACATCCACATACATCCCTAGATAGAAATATCAGCAAACTACAAATTGTTCACAAAAGAAAAGCTATGGAATTAAACAAAAAGTCTCTTAAAAACACTAGGCAAAAAATAACCATGTTCTAGCCATTTTTCAAGCTGTGTTGAAGGGAAGAAAATTCACACAATGTTGACAGTTGACTAGAAGCCCACAGTACATCAGACTAGCAGCAGGTTATCAGACAATGGAAGCGGTCTGCTTTAATGAACAAAATTCCCAATGCATCACAGCCAAGACATGTATCGAAAACCTAATTAGCTACCAATGCTATGAAATCCAGATGCAGTGTAATGTGGAGCGGACACAGAACAGAGTTGGTGGTTTTATAATATACCGATTTTTTTCTGGAAACATTGGATTCTGTTATCTCAAAAGCATAATCCCTGACAGCTGACATGTAGCTAAAAATTGTTGTGGACTATGTGTACCCAAACTATAAATCCTGTCATTTCAAAGAGCTGGAATCAAAGGTTCATATAAAGGAACATGATGGTGAATTTTGGTTCCTGTCATATACTGCATATGTATACCTGACACAAACAGTCTAGATCATTTAGAGGGGAAAATGTTGAAGAAAATTATTATTATTATTATTATTATTATTTTGTATAACTTCCTGGAAATCTATACAAAGTATATTCCCACTGTTAATTTATCAACACCAACACATAGATTTAAAAATACAAAATGAAGAAATACTGCCTTTAAGGATTATCTGAAATCAGGTGCATTGACATTTTTAAACTGACCGAAAACATTTTTTATTTAAGTGTTTAATTAAGTGTTTAATTGAAAACAACGGGATAGCTGAGTCTGCTGTAAGTGATTACAGTCATCTGCAGCAAAAATCTGAGGAGATAAGTGATTGGGTATAAGGAGATTGGTCTGTATATCTCAGAGAAGAGCGGACTGCAGGTTCTAAAAGATCATCACTAGTTTGAACAGATGTTTGAACAGATGAGCTGCAAGCATTTTGCACAATTAAATGAATAAAAATACCAGAGTGCGTTTATCAGTGACCTGTTTATGCTCACTAAGCCGATTTATGTCATGTCATGTCTTGCAGAAAACTGGTTCTTGTTGTCAGGTTACTACCAAAAACGGCATATACATAAACCCAAGAGAGCAGTTATGTTTTTGCCCATTAACACCATTAATTTTTGTATGAAAAATTTTAAGCAACAATTTTTTTTCATCTCTGCAGCTGGTCAAGACTGTTATTATTAATAATATATATATTTTGTTCATGAATTCTGAATAATTTGGGAAATTGAAATACATAGTCTCATGCAGATCCATCGGTACTACACGCACTTATGTCCACATTTTGTTATGCAAGACTTAATCAGGAGCACATCTGGATTAGAGTGAGGATTTGTTTTCTTTGCACTTCGGTGTGGTATTCTTTTACAAACTCAAGTTGTTTCAAGCAAACGATGAATAATGTTCAAAATACTAAAGTTTGCATTTGCTGTAAAAAAAAGTAATTAAATGTAAACACTTTTGAATTACTTTAACCAATTTTCAACAGTTATCTATTTAATTAAGTAAATGAAGATTCATTCTTTGTTTCTTTTGGCAAGTCATAGTCTCAGTGACCATTGTTCCAAATAATTCTCAAGCTACATTTGCAAAGTGCACAAGTTTGTTTCTTTGCTTATTCATGCCATGTCAGCAACAGTGGCTCAATCTTCATAGTAAATACCTATTAGTCATTACACATTATAAAAAGTAAACCATTATCACAGGGTTGGGTGATTTAGCCTTAAAAAAATATATCAACTTTTTTTTTTCATATCAGACAATTGAGATAATTTCAAGATAATGTCGAATGTTTATTTCTGGTACAAATAAAAGCGATTTGTTGTGCTGGAGTAAAACATGACCATGATCGTTTAAGGTGTTTAACCATATTTTATTGTCAAACCAAGGCAAATGTTTAAAAAAAAATTACATTTTAAGGTAGCATTGTACAATCAAATCAGAGATTCAGTAATTACTACATTACATTATTTATTATAAAAGGAACTGATGAGATTCCTAAAACTCACTTATACATTGAACATATTTCTCACTTTTATTTTTCTAAGCAAGAGATGTCAATATTCTGATGTTTTGTTTTCTGCATCTTCATGATAAGAACTCTATTTGAACTCAAGAAAATGTTGTGCTAAAATATGTTTATTCTTCAGATAAAAGTTGATTGAGGTAAAACATGGGGCTGAGTCATTTAACCAGGGCAAGAGCGGCAAGAGATGTCAATATTCTGATGTTTTGTTTTCTGCATCTTCATGATAAGAACTCTATTTGAACTCAAGAAAATGTTGTGCTAAAATATGTTTATTCTTCAGATAAAAGTTGATTGACGTAAAACATGGGGCTGAGTCATTTAACCAGGGCAAGAGCGGTAGATGTACAGAGTGGTGTCAGTGTTTGACCAATGTTAAAATAGTTTCCAGCAGCGCTTCACCATTCAGTGTTTTATTCTCTCTGGCCACCAATCATTTCATCATGTGTGAGAGCGTGATTTAAAAGAAAAAAAGAACAAGCTAACCTAATCAGAAGAGGGAATAAACATTTTTGTTGTGAAGTTTGTCGTCTCTTAAGTCTTCCAGGAGATCCAATCTGCAGTCGAGATTCAGAAAGACGAATATGGACAAAAAATACTGTTTACTAGAAACTAGAAAAAGATTGTGCCGGTTTTAATCTCCAAGTTGAGTGTTTTATCTCACAAATCTCTGGAGCTTATGCCAACATGGAGAAAACTAATATTTTTTTTTATTAGCAACACGCTGTTCAGGCAGCTAGCGACCTCTAAATATTCACTTATCAAGAAAATATATATCGTGATATTCATCAATATCGAATTATCGCCATGCCAAGCTCTTTTAAAGAATGTCCCTAATAAAATAATTTCCTACTTGATTGGAATTGAAACCATTCCAGTAGACTATGCACTACTGAAAGAGGGCACTGACAGTGAGGGCACAGAAGAAATCCTTCTTCTTTAAGTAGAAGACCTTGTGTGAGGCTTATATGTCCAGCTAGACATCTATTACAAACATCTTAGCCAAAGCAGACAGCCCAAGACTAGATTGGACCATTTCTGATCTCAGGTTGGATTTCATTTGTTTTTTGTTTTTTTTATTGACAGGTTGTTTTAGTAAGTGACTGCATGGATTTTTAATCTTTTATTATACTTAATCTCTAAACAATCAATAAAGCCTATACTATTTTAGTCTCAGCCTCAGACATCATGTCAACAAAATGCTAGCTAAACATCTGATGAGTTTAGTACAGAAATTTTGAAACACTTCAAGAATCCTGAAGTCATGGTTTGATTGGTTAAGCTTATCAGGATGTACAGTAGTAGAGAGTTTCCCTTTTATTTTAGTTTGGCCAGGGAAACAAAAAGGAGACGTAAAATCGAGAAAATCGCATTTCCATTATGTCCATTGAAATTGTGTGATTTTATAGAACTAACCATTGGATGCGATAAAGTATGTCAAGGGTATTTTGGTCGGTTTTTGTGGCAACATTTCTGCTCATTAAAACACAATGCTATGCGAAACAACATGGGATTGATTGTTTGTCATGTCAGTCAAGCGACATCATGGGTGGGTCTTGATAAAAAAAAAAAACTGCCAGAACTCCCGGACCTTTCCTCTGGATATCTGAGACTAATACTATTTAAACCTGCTAAAACTGCCTTCGAATCCAAATGATACAGCTTCATGTTCATTATTGATACTATTTGTGTTATTCACTTGCACATTTCCTATTTTCATCCATAGTTTCTTTTGATAAACAGTGGGGGTGAGTAAACTTTGTACTTAGACTTGTCGATGTAACACCATTAAAATGCCAAATGGATTTTACTTCAATGTGTAAGAGTGACATTAAAGCCCAATTCCCTGATGTGAGGCTTTCAAAAGATTTTATGTCACCAATTCTCAAATGAGAGTAATTTAATGGAGTGGATTTAATTCAAGTTATCTAAATATTTTAGTCATGACAAGCTCTTCAGAGAACAACAGTGTCAATTATCCAAATGAAGCAAGGAATACAGCAGGGCACAAGTCTCTGTATATAAATAAAAGTATCTATTTTGAAAGAAAATATGTATTTGCACCTCTAGTGGCTTCTAATCTCACTGTTATGCTTAGACTGATTGAGCTGTTACCTGACATATGGACTTCACAGCAGCACCAAGACGAACTCTCTCAGCTCCAATCTGTTCCGCAAGCTTCAGAGACAGCTGCTGAGTGCCCCCCTGTGGAGAGAGAGAGAGATTTATCACATAAAGGCTCAACACAACACAGCACATTCAAACAATTTCCCCCTCCACTGACCTGAATCTCATCTTTTGAGATGAAAACTAAAGGAGATGAATGCGTTTTAAGTTTCACTCTTGATCAAAGTTGGCATTTCAAACTTGACTTCTGACAACAGATCTGTCAGTTTGTGTTGTAACGGAAATAAAACTTATTTGACTGAGCTTCTCGTCATTAAAAAAGTGCATCACTTTCAAAATGTCTGGTTAAATAAAAAGCGCTGAACTAACGTGACTGATATCCATCTCAAGATCATGCTTCAAAGTTCAGATGAAGAATTTAGAAGCGGATTTACCCTGATGTGCAGATAAACAAGTGGGAGATCTGACAGAATATAGGTTAAAGAGCAAAAGATAAAAGATTTGAAAATACACTTGCCCTTCAACTTCATTTAAATTGCTGATTTAAGTAACAAATATGTATAGATGAAAGGCAGTCTTTTTATAGAACATTTTTTCTTAGGTTCTTTAGGAAAACAGTTTCAATTACATTTTTTGCACATTTAAAAGATAACATCTGCTGGAAACATTTTTTCTTTATTCTATTCAATAATTTGCTCACTTTCTAAACCCACATATTTACACTTTATGTGAAAAAAGGTTTACATTTTTTGGGGCCATATCACCAATTCCTATTAGAAATCAGGTTCTGAAGAGGCACTAAGTGCAATCAAAACCATCTAACCATAAATCCTGATACTATGGTTGATCATTTTACTGTCTCACCTTAACTCTGTACTCCTGGGCTGCACCAGGTGTTGTTTCCAGGAGACGCATAGTGCCCCCTGCTGTAGCAGAGTACAAAAGGAAGAACAGAAAGGAGACCTGAGCAGATTCCAAACCAAACACAATACGGCTACACACGTTCATCTCCTCTTTGAGCTCTGTAACACACAGACAGAACACCCTTAGCAAAAATATATTGCAAAACGCTGCAAACACAAAAAGTTGTTAAAGCTTTACCTTTGGTCCAGATGTGTTTTTCCATGAAGGTGTGAAGAGTCATGCCATCATACAGCTCAGCATTGGGAGTGCTCATCGGATCTTCTATTGATACGCTGTTGGTAAGCTTGTTAATCTAAAAGAAGCAGAAACAATGAATGCACTTTTTTTGTGATATAAAAAAGCGGAATCATAAAGACATCAAAACATCATGAAGCATATTTATCTTTTCTAATCATGCAAGATTTCAATCAAAGTAAAACTAATTAAAACACTTCATCACTAATATGGCCATTATAAATAATATTTGTAGTTAACCAATTAGGAAGTAAAGTTTAATGTTCCATTAATATTCAAATATTAAATCAAATTAGTAACATTTGCAGGTAATAGTAATATACTGGATACATTTTATACAGACCAACATTATTTTTACTTTATTTCAAAAAACACGCAATCAATATAACAACGTATAAATCAATATCAAATAATGTTAATCAATTAATTAGTTAAAATGTGTTTTATGTTTCTTATCCCTTTTCATAGCATCATCTATAATTATAATGAATCCTAAATCAATAGTGTGAAACATGCTCTCATTTTGAGTAGGGTCTTGCTGCAGACATGCAGTCTCAGGTGCACATGGCTGGGAACTAACATTACCTTACACTCACACCCAAGTCTGAGAATGCAGAGCGCATATGTCAGTCTGCGCATTTGCACCTGAGACTCTGTGTCTGCATCTTCCAGAGCTTTCACATGTTTTGTCCCCGTGCTGTGGAACATGGTCCCTAACTTGGTGCGCAAAAGCACAACACCTGGTAACTTTAAAAATAATATAAAAAAATGTGTTTAGACAAACTGTCTAACTATAATGTGACTGGTGATGTTGTATTCTGTTTTTTTTTCTCCTACACAATTCCTTTTCAATGTACTGTGCTTTTTTAAGTTTATGTAAGTTGACCTTGAGTGTGTAGAAAGGCACTTCAAATAAAATGTATTATTATTATTTTAGGAGTAGAATCAGAGGAAATAAATTGCATGAGTTAGTGGTCGAAAAACAAGTTCAAAATTTCAAACCAGAAGAAACACAGGTCCGGTCCATTTCACTATAATTCATAAAAAGATATGAAATAGTCACAATTCTAACAAAAGAATTAAAAACAATGCTGTGTTTCTCATACCCTCCACAAAAACTGCATGAAATCCAGGAGGACCAGTGGAGAGAACATTGGAATGCTGGAATTGTATCGCTTGATCTTAGCATCTGGCCCGCCCACGTGATGAACTTTCAAGCCATCAGTATATTGTGTATAGACCTCCACACCAAACTCTTTGATTAGCTCCATGACGTGTGTCTGAGAACTGCAGTAAGGAAATCACATGTTACCATAATTATTCACAAGCTAAGAATCAAGATCGTTTTAGAATTCTTCATTAAATAAGCAGTTTTGTTTAATGGAAAAAACAGACTGCAATCATACAACATGTAGGTTTTCACTGTTATAGTTAATAGCCAGTTATTGATCCCAATATACAATGACAGTCTTTTTTTTTTTGTCTCTCAGAGTAACAGAAATAATCACTTTACATGAAAACGGACTTAAACAAGATTGTTTGTGATATTCTAACCCTCTGGCCATAAAAAAAAAAAACACATGCCGGACTGATTGGTCCAGTGGCACATGCCTCATTAATAATAATTAGGTTTCAATTATTCTATTTCACATCCAACAATGTAGTGTGGGTTGTTGGCTAAAAATTTTGGATGTTTATGAGACATGTCACCATCATAAGACTGAACTCTGCCAGAGCTGCAGTGTAGGTAATTAGATTCGTCTCCTCAGCAAAGCACACTTACAGCATGGGAACCTGAAGCTGCACATTCCTAACTTATCTTCAGGACCAGATGCAAGAAATAAAACATTCGGTTCAGCCTAACTCCAAGCCCTAAATGGTGACCGGCGCCACAAGGGTCAGTCTGGGAGCTATCAGTCAAGAGCTTCAAAGAGACTGTTGGACACCTGACGCTCCCCAGGACTCACGGATCCTGTGACTGAAACCTCGCGATTTGTGGATATTCAACACAAAACTGCTTTTCTTAACGTACAGAGAAAAAGGGACAAATCTGTCTATGTGTACACGCCCATATCCTGGATTAATAGTCATAGCATGTCTTAATCTGCTTTGTGTACATTGAGAACTGATAGTGTTTAGCCAGTTAGTTTAAAACGAATGAATGTGCGAATGAATGGAGTTTTCAGTAACTGAACCCTAGTGTTTGATCTCGTTCAAATACTAATCACGTCCCTGAAAGGATTTACTTGTGTAGAAAGTTATCCGGTACTCTCTTGATTAGATATGACTTTGTTTATTAATGAATACAAATTAGCCGTGAATCCCTCCTCAGGCAAAATCCTGCGCGCTGAATCGTGACGTCACCACGGCTCCGATTCCAGAAGTGCTCTCATTGGCTGAAGTACAGAGGAAGGGCCCGCCTCCAATTCTAAACGGAGCGCGCTTCTCCTAGCTGACCCAGCTTCTAGTTTAGTCTTCTTCTGCCCCAGTCTTTTCACTTCCTTCTCTTAGCCAGTCTTTTCTCAAGTTAACTTCTTCAAAATTCTCTCATCTTTTGGCGCCGTTTCAACAAAGGAAAACCCGGCTCTCACCAACCCAGAGTCGTGATTTCAGAATACACAGACTTTTCGAACCCAACGTGAAACATCTGTGGACTTCTACGGACATTCCCACAACCCGGGCACATCTTCACAGCCGTTATCCAGGAATCCTCTCGTTCTGCCCCGTGGACCACTCGTGAACCCTCACCGATTCAACGGATTCCAAAACGGTAGCAAGCCATAATTAATTACTTTGGCAAGGGTAATGATCGCAGAACAAACCCTTGGAACCAGTCGAAATTGATTATGTGCCTAGATTCGTGATTAAGGGTAACTCTTGAGTTGTTGACTTAAAACTTTGTCTCTCTCTCTCTCTCTCTCTCTCTCTCTCTTCTCTCTCTCTCTCTCTCTCTCTCTCTCCTCTCTCTCTCTCTCTCTCTCTCTCTCTCTCTCTCATTCCCTCCTTCTCTCTCTCTCTCTCTCATTCTTCCCCTCCCCACCCCTCTCGGTGTGTGAGTGTGTGAGTGTTTGCGTGTGTGCGCAAGAAGTTAGTCAGCGTAGCTGAACCGTTTATCCTATATGTCTGTGTTTTAGAATAGTTCAATAAATGTCATTCATTCATTCATTCATTCATTCATCTTCATGTCGGCTTTAATCCCTTTCGGGGTCGCCACAGCGGAATGAACCGCGAACTCTCTGGCATATGTTTTACGCAGCGGATGCCCTTCCCTGCCGCAACCCATCGCTGGGAAACAATCACACACACATTCACACTTTAACACTATGGGCAATCGTTCTTATTCAATTCACTTATTCCGGACTTGTGTCTTTGGACTTGTGGGGAAACCGGAGCACCCAGAGGAAACCCACGCAATCACGGGGAGAACATGCAAACTTAAAAAAATTGGTAAATTGTTACCCTGAACAGTCAACGTAAACAGGACGTCCATTTTAATAGTTCTGAACCAAAAGACGTCATATAGACATTATATGAATGTCTATTTAAGGTTACTTGTTTGGTGGGTTAAATCTTACTGTACTTCACTGTCCTTGAAAACACTTTGTGGCAGTACACAGCTACATTCAGATAAAAAAAAAATGTTGTGCTTGTTCAAATTACACACAGCATGCGACTTGTATCTCAACTGTGTATGATGGTGTGATATGCATGTGCAAGGAAATGGCTTTCCAAAGAAAAATGGACAAGAATGCATTTTGAGGTGATTGTGTAGCTTTATGCCAGTTTTTACCTTTGAACAAAATTATATAAAGAAAAAGAATAAACATTTATGTACAGGCAAAAAACTTTGGTCACTTTGGGCTGCAGTCTGAACTAGCAAAGGAGTGATTACACTATGCACAGTTTAGATTTCCCAGAAGTAGTAGAGCATCAAGGTATTTCTCACATTCACATGCTTTTCACATTCTTTGAATTTGAATAGCAATGTTCAGCTTATCACTGTTAGAGAACAAGTTTACTTTAGATGAATCTCATCTACCCACTCTTCAGTTTCTTGTAGAAAGCAGTGCATTTAGGAACTCCCCAATGAATTAAACAATATATTCTGTAGTATATTAAATAGAATGCATGAGAACAATATTGACGATAATTAGGAAGTTAACATCCAAAAATATGTTCCAAAATGTATTTTGAAATGTCTGATTAGAAATATCACACCTATATTTGTCATTTTGTTGTCTATGTTTATAAAGAAGTTTTTTAATAGTTGTACAAATATGTAAATATGTACATTTACAATCTGTTGACAGGTTAACGTCTCAAACTAAGGGAAATTAAGTGTCTTCGGATTTTTGGATAATTTAAAGGTTGAAGAGAGGGAAAATCTACACAAACTCGAGATAAATGTTTGGCGGTCTTTCAATAGAAGGTAAGTATAACATTAAGACACGTGGACGCGCACACCCACTTTTGCGAAACGTGAAGACATTTCAACTCTGCAAAGAAAGTACAACTTAAAAACAAAAGCCAAAATAATACATTATCGTACAACGTACCTGGACACCCACTGCCCCCCCATATCCCACTGTTCAACGCCATTGGCAGCTGGCAGCTCTTCACTCACAGTTCGTCCCCCAACACGGTCTGAATACAGACATTATGAAACTATTACATTAAGCCACTGCAAACTCTTCTTTAACGTTAATCGTTACTTGCGTAGACAGTCTATAGTTCATGAATGTAGTAGTTAAGTTTGCCGTGAGTGTGCCGTGTGTCTCACCCTTAGCCTCGAGCACGAGCACGCTAATCTGCGGATTTCTTTTCTGAAGGCGTCGAGCAGCACTCAATCCAGCCAGGCCCGCGCCAACCACCACAACATCGAACTCTTCACCCATTTTCCGAGAAACCTTGCTGCAGAAACAACACAACAGCGCAGCTGCCCAGCAGAAAAGTGATGTTACTCTGGGTGAAAGTTCAGTTTTATTAGGCACGCTTGTTGCTTGCCCGTGAACGCACTTGGTACTTCGCCCTGACACAACATCAGCTGAGCTGAGCGATATTGGATGATTTCCAGACATTTTCGAGGCCTCCCATTTGTCAATTGAGCAAGATGTACATTTCTGTAATTATACGAATTTTAAGAGCAAAATCCACACTTGGCTTTATGTAATTATAGACCATAATAGCCTACTATTTTTTATACATTATTTTAATTATGACAGTAATAATACAAGGCCGTTTCACTGTCACATAACACGTTTTAAAACTCTTATTGGTTTAATAAAACATTTTTTTGCAACAACTACATATGTCACAGGTGTGTATTTTGGGTGTTGTATCAGATAAGAACAAACCAAGCCTTTTAATCAAAGAATGCATATTTTTTTAAAGCAGCAACTCATTCAGCAGAAAATTATTCAAATGCACATTACATTTAACAGACACTTTTATCCAAAGATACTTAACCAGCTGAGGCCAAAAAAAGTTACATGACACAAAGTGACAGTTAATCACCAGCATAATAAATGTACGCTTAGCTACGAGCAGGCAAGCTTTAGTGCATTAACTCAAATAAAAGATGAATTATCAGTTGCAGAGTTGAAACTTTGTGGATGGGGTCAAAAAAATATTCCCAACAGCCATTGGCCATGACTAAAAAAGTTCTGATGAGAGGTTTCAGCTTTCTGAGATGCTATGTTTTTGGTTCTGAATGCATGCCTCTGTAGTTAGAACTGTAAGCGTGCATTTTCTGATGCAATGTGGCTCGAATCCTCTAAAGATATTTAAAGAGAGTAATTCTAATTAATGATCCAAAAACACTGCAGGTTAACTTGTTTAAGGCAACCTTCCAGCGCACTTCAGTGAAGACCAGCACGATCAGGCTATATTTGTTCATCTAAAATTACTCCTTCTTAATGAAGGTGAAAGGGTGGTGTATGAGGGAAAACGATGAACTCATGGTGAAACTGGTGAAAGTAACCTGAACATCAAGGTATGAAGGTTGAAAAAAGCTCATTTTAGAACAAATTTTCATCTAAAGGCTATTGTACATTAATTATTCAAATGCGACATTGCATTTCAAATCAACATTTTTCAATAAAATGTATTTGGTGTCCTCACACGTAGTCTTTTTTAACTCAATAGATAATCAATCATAATTTAAAGTATAAATCTCACTGTTACAATAAGCCTAATTGTTTTTTAATTTTATTTTAACGAAACATGTTTTGAATTGACCAATTGCTACCTAAAGTCAATCAACCAGAAAGGAATTTAGGCATCAAGATTAAGAGGGGGAGTCTGTTTATTGTCAAAAAACCAACCAACATTTGATGCCTTTAAGTCTCATACAAATTCATTTTGAGAAAAAAATCCTTTGTTAAGTGTGAAGCAATTCGAAAGCCTTGAACAATTACTGACATGATGAAATGGCAAAGCCTCACAATCATGCATTATTCGTTGCTTTGTTTTTCTGAGTGGAGAAACCAGTTGTGTCACCTGAGCCTGGTCTCCGTGGACCAGATCACCATGGCACCACCTTCACTTGATAGCAGAGGAGACTTGTTGACTCACAGAGCAGCCATTCACAAGGAGAGATGAACTGAGCTGGGCCTCCATCTGTAAGTTATTCAAATCAGTTTCATCTTTATTCTTTGCCTTGTTTTCTAGCACAGATAAAGATTCACAGTTCTTGTTGATTAGCATAAAAACAGCTGAAATTGTCTTGTTGTGACATAGAATACAGAGCATGGGATACATTCTGGTTAAAATGCTTCACAGTGTTGCTTTGACAATCTGTTGACTTAAAAAAAGAGCTTGCATGGTCCATTTATTTCACAGTGGGACACTAGCACAACTGTTAAATGTCAGCAAAACTGGATGTAGGTCATGAAAATGTTTTTTGTTGTTGTTGTTGTTGTGTAAGATAAGGTTTATAATACCACATTTTGATGTCTGTGTTTAAAGATGTGTATATAGTACATATTACTGTTATATATTAATAATGGACTGTTCTTTGTCTCAGTAGTAAGTTAAATAGTTACATCACAGTTTGATGATGTCTTGAAAGTAAACATTTTTTTGAGTTTTATTGCAAAGTTTGATATTTTTGAACAATTTCTAAAACATTATTGAAATAAAATCATAAAGGCCAAAACTATGTATTGTAATCTAATCGGTTTCCAAATTTAAAGCTTGCAATTATAATTCAGACATAGACCAGTGGAGCTTTTTTGAAAGTTTTTCCAAGTCTTGTAGTTTTAGGTCTTCTTAAACGTATTTGACAATAAAAAAGTCATTGAAATCAATAAGAAATGTCTGCAGTCTCTTTTTATTTCCAGTCGCAAGCCTGTTTCTTCTAAACTTCAATGGAATGAATAGGAGAAGGAGGCAGAAGAAAGACTCTGCAAACATGAATGTATCAAACTCTTTCAACAACACAAGGTACAGTCTGTTATCATTGAAATTTCAAAATATATCCCAGCACGACATGCTCATTATCTACCTTATAGTCATTTTCAGCCACTCTCCTCTCATCTGACTCTCCTTCTCTTTTACTTTCATCTCTCACAGAAGTCTAAAACGGTCTTGTATTCGTCGAGGGGAATTTTTCCGTTTGTCCTCATTTGTGATATTGACTGCTCTCACTGTGCTTCTCAAAGAAAGTAAGTTGCTTCACGAAAAACTTGATGAACTTTGAAAATTGAATTCCTGCCAATGTTCATGGTAATCCAAATGAGCATTCAACAGCAGAGAGAGTAACTTTAAAATTTCTCAATTAGGGCTAAAACTTTTAATTGATGTCGTGAATAGAGAAGGGTATTTAATCCCAAATACTTCGTCCAAATACTAATTTTGAGAGATCATTAGATGAGCCGATATGAATAATTCATGAAGAGCGCTAACCAAATGTCAAAATGACAACAGGAAAATGATAAGCTAATTAAAACAATTCAGTCATTTTGGCAACAAAAGGCAGGGGTGCACACACTATATTCAAATCCATTATAAAGAATACAAAGAACTCCAAAATTACATTGTGCAACAGTGATGGAAATCAACAGCATTGTCCTGTTTTGCTACGCCATACAAGTGTTCATTTAAATTCTATAATCCCGGATAGGTTGCCAGGTCATACCAAGGCCTTTTCCACCCTATTATCCTTGTCTATGCTATCAAAATGCTTCAAAGTTATTGATTTTACCATAAATATAATGAAAATACCATAATAAAGTTAATTCATATTACATTTACTACTTACTTTAAATGTTTACTGTTGATTTGATGTGTTGCTTTGTTCTAAATCTGGCAAAATAGATTCTATGCAATATACAGTATGACTTGCAAAATATAATAGACTGTGTTTTTCATAGAATATCATGTTTTTTTTTCATTCATCTGGAATAAAAATGTGACCCTCCAGTTTAGCACTGCACCTTTCATACCTTTCAAAAAGCAATATTTCTAATAAAATTTCTGTCTCCCCAAACGTCTCATTTACGCTTGATCCTCCAACTACTATGCTTCCACCATGTTTCCAGAACTAGATGAAGCATCTCTTTTAAAGCTGTATTATTATGATTATGTGGCTATATTTTAAGTAACTGTTCCCATTTGTTTAAATTAAAACACTCAGGCAGTGCATTTGTTCTAAACGGAAACTGGAAAATGGAAAACATTTGCAGTTAATCTGATAGGTTGTTGATGAGGAAGAAAATTAATGCTGCTGTTAATTTCCTCAAGCCATCTTGAGCTGCCCAAAAATGAATATAGCATTACAAAAACCTGCACGAACGACTGAAAATACAACTTTGGCCATGTCTCTGATCAGTAAAAACATCACTGCAACATGTGGAAAAGCTCTAGAATGTTGATTTTGTATGATTTTGAATAATTTGACTGAAAATAAATGCATGTTTATCAGCCATAAAAAAAGCCAGGGTTTTTCCAAATGTCATTCAATGAGAGCCTTGCAAAGCAGGGATGTCAAAGTCAAACATCACAGAGAGAAAAAAAAAAAAGAATTCTGAAAAAAATTCACATTTCATATTTAATGATTAAATGAATTAAGCAATATTTTCCTCTGGCTCTGTCAGTAATTTCAAGTGAACACTTTCAATTGGCAAATTGGAAAAAGGTAAATGTCCTTCAAAAACAAAAAATGTTCCTTAGTATCAAGATTAATACTTAAATGAAATTGGATACACTAAACGCTGAAAATGAATTATTGTGCTGCACTATGATCCTAGCAATCACTACTTCAAAATTGTAAAATAAAAAAAATCAAATCAGCTGGATTCTTTAGTTGGTGGGCTACTGTTGGATTGTGGGGAACAGTGTTGGTGCGTGCAAAACAGTGGCAGGCAGTTGCAACCTGCATGTTTCTTAAATAATTATATATCATCCCAAGGTACATTTATACATCCCAAGGTAGGCTTAGTACATTTGCACGTCGGATCTGGCCCACAGGCTTTGCCTTTGATTTGTGCTGTAAAGGGTATTTGCGCTTCTGTCTTGCTGCGTTTATATCATTTTTACTAGTCAGTTTTCATTTATTCAGTGAAATATTGTCATATCGAAATACACTAAATAAATGTGTTGGTAGACGTGCTTTCAATCAAGGTGAAAGACACTTTTAATTGCTAGTTTTCTGAGGTTTTTTTCTACTGCAGATCTGATGACTCTTTTGTAGATGAGGCTATGAAAGTGACCTCCAGTGGAACACAAACTCTTCAGAAGGCTCAAGGGGAATCTGTCACTCTAGACTGCACTTTTATGTCTGGTCCTGGGGATATTGGTGATTTGGACATAGAGTGGTCAGTTATCAGCCCAGATACCACAAAAAAGGACCAGATGGTATGTAAGACTGCTGCTGCTGCTTGTTTTTTTAGATAAAAAAAAGAAAAAATGTATTTTTGAACCTCGGTGCCAGCATACTGAACAGTGCTTTTTGTCCATTAGATCTTGTCATATGCAGGTGGGCAGAGGTACACCCACGGTGACCCAGCTTTAATTAAAGGAGTGGACTTTACCGCTCCAGATCCTGCTCAGGGAGATGCATCTTTGTCTATTAAGGCCCTCACCGCTGCTCATGCTGGAACTTATCAGTGCAAGGTCAAAAAGGCACCTGGGGTGGACAGTTGGAAAATATCACTGATTGTGATGGGTAATGTCTTAGCAACTGATCTCTTAATTTAAGAAAAACTCAAACATAAAACAGACTATATAGTATAAAATATTTGTATTGTATAAAATAAAATTTGATGACACTTGTATAGAGTTTACTGTTGGAGAATGAAAGGAATTACATTTTCTGTCTAAAAACGTGTAGCTTCTAAAGTACTGTTTTGATTAAGATTTTGACTATTGTAAAGATGAGCGTGGGAGTTATGTGGCTGTCTTTGTGTCAGTGAAGCCGTCGGTGCCGAGGTGTTGGCTGGAGGGTGATGCAGCTGTGGTTGAAGCAGCATCTCTGCGCTGCTGGTCAGATCAGGGCTCCGTTCCTTTACTCTACACTTGGAAGATGGAAGGAGGCCGCCCTATTCCTCCAGATGCCACTCAGAGTGAGTAAAACTCTGCTGCCATTTTAACTTAGCTTTTATTCAGCCCACAAAATACACATTCTAATTACTGTGATAGTCAATAGCTTTACTTATTTTTGAACTACTATTTAAAAGTAAATGCTAAGAAGTTCTGCTCAATGCCAGTTTAAACTATTCACCAGAAAGAGTATGGAAATGTTGTACTGAAGTTAAAGTAAAGTTAACGGCCTACAAATCTGCTCAAGTAAGAAGTAGATCATAAAAACATTACTTTAAGTAA
The DNA here is from genome assembly GCA_900490495.1 of Danionella dracula. NCBI lineage: Eukaryota > Metazoa > Chordata > Actinopteri > Cypriniformes > Danionidae > Danionella > Danionella dracula. Next base: position 2,329,689 of record UELW01000006.1, read on the forward strand.
TGAGTAACTTTTTAAATCAGTGGTGTTTTTTCCAAGCAGCTCTGAGTTGTAAAAAGAATACTGCTCATAATTAATACAGTATAATTAATACAGTAATCTCATACGCTCGTTTGTAAGAACTGTGGTAATATAATAGTTTTCATTCACATTTTAACATGTTTTAATACAAACCCTGATTTGTATCTTCTCCCAGGGAAGAAGATTCAAGGTCATCTAAATATCCCATCACATGTTTTATATCTAAAGCAACCGGTTTAGACTTTATTGCAGGTTTTGCTGCAAAATATAACAGATTTATTTCAGTTGATTTAGTTAAACCAACATATATTGCAGTTTCTCAAGATCGACTTAAAGTTTGTAAAATGACAAAAAACTTGAATGTCAGTGGCCCTAAAAAATGACGTGTACTTGAGACACTTGAGATGAAAACATGCATTTTTTTTATTTTGGAACCCTACACAGCCACTATTCTATTGATCATCAATATTTAGAAATGTATATTTGATATAATTTATCAAATTGTAATTTTTTAACTACTCCCTCTGTAACTATTTATACAAAGACAACTCTTTGGCATATAAAACCTCTGAAATTACTTTGGAAGGTGCAAATAAGAGTCAAGACCCTAAGCAATTGCTTTGAGGTTGATTGTCATTTTGACTATATTTTTGCTATTCCTCTGATTTTGCATTTATTTTCCTCATGTGTGAATATCCCTTCAACTTACTATTTTTTTTATTTATGTATTTTCTCCTTTGCTATACATACAGACTCCCTGACAGGAGAACTTCTAATCAGTAACCATTCCATGAGCCACTCCGGTGTCTATTCTTGTGAAGCGTCCAATGCTGTTGGGAAAGAAAGCTGTAGGCTGAACCTTCAGCCTGTTAAATGTGCGTCAGTCATGTGAACTGAGTTTTTACTTCACAAGATCATCAGCTTTGAGCACTCATTTCATGCTGATTTCTCATGTTCTCCACAGCTCCCAACCGAGCAGGAGTAATCACAGGCACCATTGTTGGCTGTTTACTGCTCATCGTGATCCTCCTGATTATTATTTGGCTTCTCGTCTTCAGATCTCCCAGAAACCAACACGAGAAAGAGTTCTCTAACGAGATTCGGTGATGCCCCTGTTTTCTCACGAGTGAAGTTTAATGATACCAAGGTTTTCTGGCTCTCATCTGTTTGTATTTGTTCTATACGTAAAGAGAGGATGCTCCTGCACCCGAGAGTCGTCCTGGCAGCCGCATCTCCAGTATGCGTTCGGGTCCGGCCTACAGTCAGGTGGGACAAGCCCCAGATGACAACCCGCCGTCCACAAACACCAGCTACAGCACTGCAAAATACGACAGCAGATTTGGCTATGCTGTATGAGTCATACTAGCTGTACAATCACTGATGATGTGTTAAAAAATAAACTTTGGCAAAGATGGGGCCAATGTAAATAAAATTGCCCTGTGATTTAAAGATATCAGTAATAAATATCAAAATGTATTCTCTTTGTTTATTTTTGTGGCATAGAAGTTTACATGAGACATGAGTTAACACTTTTTATCAATGTTTTTTCATTGACAGAACTGAATGCTAATTCTTTGATGGTAAGCTTCAAAGCGCAGTTCCAATCAGTGTAAGAGATAAACTTTACAGCTTCTGAGATTATTAAGAGAGGAATGATGTAACATTAGCTCAACATATTTTTCATGAACCACCATGATTTGACAAAATTATGTAATGCAAAAGACCATCATAAGAATATGGTTAGTCTCTATATTCCAACCTTTGCATGTCTTTGATTGTACACACTTTATTGACAATTCAGTACAGTTGCTGTTAAATTAAAAAAGGCTTTAAACATGGAAATGAACACTCTATTTAATAGAACAGTTTAACCCTGTTTTCCAAGTTTTTGGAATAAAATGATTTTTCTTTTGATTGAAAATTATTGTTATTATTTTTTGTGGAGGGCAATTAAATAAATGAGATGACTAATTATTGTGCTATTAACTGTTTAATTGATTTTTTTGATATTGTATAATTGTTATTTGTTTTACTCGTGTTTGTGTTTTTACGGATTTAAATCCAGTTTTAAGACTTTAAATAGCTTTAAAGTTTTATGTTTTAAAATGTTTTTTACTGTAACATGTAATTTACAATAAAAAGATTGTATTTGTGATTATATAAGTCATTTCAATTTTGATTCATTTATTATTGTTAGTAGTTGTTGTTTTAGGTTATATTTTAGGTTAGTTCGGTAGTAATACTTTTTATGTTATACAAGAAGAAACATAGTCAGAAAACATATGAAATACAACTTCCTCTTTATCTGTTCTTTTACTCAATTTTAATTTAAAAGTTGTTGCACACTAACTTGGTCATTCTTTCCAGTTTTATATAATTTTTCTATTTACATAAATCATGAGTTACAATAATACAGTAATAATTACGGTAATTAATGTTGAAACATTGACTTTATAGAAGGTCTGAAGTTTTAAACGTTTAATCTCTAGTGAAATATCATAGTCTAACAGCAGATGGCGTCCGAGTCCACTGCGTCGAAGAAACGCCTTCTGCGCATGTGCTGTAGCTTCTTCAGCTTCAGTTTGCGGTAGTGAATTTTGAGTAATAAATTTAGCCATCATGAAGGCTCTTAGAGGAATGGTTAGCGGTGCTGTGAACGAAATATCATCTGCGGTTACTGGAACTAAACATGTTGCTGCTCGGGAGAACGTGCTTGCTGTGACGCGAGACTATCTTTCCCAGCCGAGGTTAAGTGAGTGTCTAGCCCTTCTAAACAGAAACCTGCATTGCTTCAATAATGTTTATTGTTAACAAATAACGCGCTCTGTATTTTATTATGCGTTTGACATTTCACGTTTGTTTCTGTTCACTAGTTTGTTTACCGTCATTGCTTCGTAAATCACAGGAAATGTATAGCATTTCAAAAGAATGTGTTGTCTTTGACCCTTGATATTACGACACTAATTGGAAAAGTGTAAAAATCGATGACATTCTGGTTGGATTTTCCTTTTAAATGGAGTTAGAAAATGTAGATGATGCAGATGCAGACTCATGGACTGCAGGATGTGAATCGTGATGAAATGGCAAGCAGTCTCAACATTAAATCATTTTGAGGGATGCTGTGCAGTCGCCTCTTATGTTGAAATGTAATCACAATGTTGTGATGTGTTCTTTAATATATCTCTTCCTGGTGTTTCACAATATAATAATTTGAGTAGAAGAAGAGGCACTGCAAACCTAGAGTAGTATTTGTTTTTACCTGGTTTTAATAATACAGTAAAAGAATAAGTTTGGCCAATTAAAAATGTCAAGAAAACATTATGGATAAATATTAAGATAGATAGATATTGGACTATACCTTAAAATAAAAAACCATGCTTTCTTTCTTATCATAATCCATTATAACGTTAAACTGGCTTGCCGTAGTTCGCATCATCATCAAAAATTATTATTAGCTAGTTAGATCTGTTTGCATGAGAGAGGCTTTATAGATATTATTGCCACCATAAACTAATTATAAAGTATCCTAAATGCAAACAGTTTTATTTACAACATTTAAATGTTCATATTTGTGTCCATGTTTGTGCATATGTTGTTGTTCATTCATTTGAGTTTTTGTATTTTTAATATTTTAATGTCACATTCTCATTATTATTATTTGTTTCTTTCAAGATACTTTGCCCATTAATTGATGTCACGTTTTATCAGGTGATATGTGTTTTTCTTTTTACTGTATATATTTTTCATTTTATATAATGTTTAGCTATTCTATCTCTGTTCATTGTCTTTAATGAATCTTTTAATGAAACGTTTTTATGAAAGATTAAAACGGTTAAATAGTTTGGTTGTATTTGTGAAATACATGCAGACAAAGAGAACCCTGTGGTGACTTTCCTCTATTGTGTGCACAGCTTATAAAACTGTGGCTGGTGTCAACGGGCCCCTGGTGATTTTGGACCAAGTGAAGGTATTCTTTGAAATCTTTTCATGGTGGTTAAATGTGTATGTTGCATTGTAATTAAAATATAATCTATGTAATTGTAGAGCATTCATTACTCTCAGTCTAACATTTTGACCTGTGTACCTATTGATACGTTTCTATTTTTGAAGCATTTATTTTGATTGACTGAAGATTAATGAACACATTGTAGTTTGCGTCATTTCCCTAAACAAGGATAATGCAGAAACATAAAAATAATCATGTAGACAAATGCACTATAGTGGCTGAAGCAAATTCAGCTTGGTGCATAAGTCCAATTTCTGATAGAATCTGTGTTCAGAAAAATACTGCAGATTGTAGAGCCTATGATGAGCACTAATATAGAATGTAGCTTTGGGCTTCAACAATCTTAGTTTTTCTATCAAACCCTGAATAATTCCTTCCATATATTTAAAATCCCAGCTCTATTTTCCCCAAATTCCGCCCAAAGATCACCGAATACTTCATGGTCTGTGTATGCTGAGTTCATTCGATTTTGTCTAAAATCTAAGTTGAAAATAAAATACTGAATACTAAAGCCTTAATTCAGTTTTCATTTGAGAAATAGAAGTGAAATGACAAAATATCTTTGTGTGTGTGTTATTTTTTATACACCAGTAAATGAAATATTCAAAAAGACTTGTTTATTTTTTTGCTATTTAAAAAAAGTTTGAGTTACAATGTTGTACGTTTTAAATGAAAACCAAAACCAATCTGAGGTAACTATAAGGTTAAGTGATCCACATTTTAATCAATAACTTAACGGCATAAATGTGTTTTGAATTTGGTTCAACTAACTGAAAAAAATCATTAAAGAGTTTAAGGTTGCGCTGCTTCTCCGTGTCGTCACTGACCGAAGAGATTTCGGCAGGGAATAGAGACGAGCTCGAGATTACAAGTGCAGATCATTTGTTTGTTATAATATTGGGTTTGTCCCAAATTATAATGAAAAAGTTAAACTCCTCAAGCTTTTAAAAATTTTCTGGAGTACAGATGGATGCATTGATTTTGTGGAGATGAACTGGAAGAACGATTCTAACTTCACAATTTCTTCACAGTTTAATAAAAGCCAAGAAAATCTTGGTTTAATTGTTATGGGAAGCTGTGAAAATGTTCTGGTGATAATTAAGAGTTTTAATCCACTACTCCAAACTCCACGAAAGGTTAAAACATGAGGGTTTTCCACTAGAAAAGATGACTAAATTCACAATTTTTCCTTTTGCTCTTGTGCGAAGATACTGGAAAAAGTCCATCATTTTCATTTTAGGCATCATGAGATTTTGATCACTACATTTAAAATGTTTAGACAAATTGATGAAAATTTCAAAATGCAACATTTTTTTCTTTTTGCCGTGTTCATGTAGAGAAAAAATTCAGGCAATTAGCTTTTTTTCTTACAACATATAACTCATAAAAACAAGAATATTGAGAGTATTTTAAATTAAATTTTTTTTTCCGAACAATCAAATAACTACAATGTTATCTAGTGTACATTAAATATTGGATTTGACTCTTGTAAAGGAAAGCAGTAGTTCTTGATTTTTGCTTGTGGTGCAGTTCCCCAGGTATGCTGAGATTGTCCATCTGACTCTTCCTGATGGAACTAAGAGGAGTGGACAAGTGCTGGAAGTCACTGGCTCCAAAGCCGTGGTTCAGGTAAGCCAAGCAGTTTTGTTTGGAATTTTGTCACAATTTTTTCATCGTCATACGTTATTGTTTAATCTGTTAGGTGTTTGAAGGAACATCGGGTATTGATGCCAAGAAAACAACCTGTGAGTTTACCGGTGATATTCTGCGTACACCTGTATCTGAAGACATGTTGGGTGAGAAAAAAAAGAGTCACGCTGTTATTAAGCCATGCAACTTTTTTATTATTAATCGATTAATGCTTGTTTTTTTTTACAGGTCGTGTCTTCAACGGATCAGGGAAGCCAATCGATCGAGGGCCTGCTGTGCTGGCGGAGGACTACTTAGACATCATGGGTACTTCATGCCTTCAGAAAATAGAGCATTAGCTGAAGATTTTCTGTTATTGACTCTCTATTGAGTCTAATCAAGTTCACAAAACAAGAATGTGCTTTAAAAAAGCTGTAGTTTGTATTGCCTCTCAATGAGGAGGTACAGTCTAAAAAATGTACCTGACTCAACTAACAATTGTTAAGTTGAAATTTTAAGCTGTCAATTTTGTTTTCCCAAAATTGACTCAAGAAACATTTCCTTTTTGACTCAACACATTACTTTAACACAACTTGACACTACAATTGACTGAAAGTGCTTTTTTTTATTCAGTCAACAACAATCAGAGAACTTCACCTCAATTAGAAAATTAAGTGAATGAATTAAGCCTTTACAAAAAATTGAGTCAACAAACTTTAATCAGTTATAATTTTTAGTGTGCCAGTTTAAAATCTAGACTGCAGTTTACCAACTCTAGTTTAAGTGCTTAAAAGGATGAGTAAATATGATGGACTGGTGTCCTGTGGAGATTTTATTTAACTTTTTTTCAATAGAAAGAAAAATAGACTCTAAGTTGACTTAAACTCATCACACCGTGTCAATACGGCTTTATAAGGATAAGAAAAGATTGTGTAAAACACTTCAAGGTTTCACTCTTATTCATTTTTTTATTGTCAATTTGTACACATTGTTCTGCTGTCCCCTTTAGGTCAGCCTATTAACCCTCAATGTCGTATTTATCCTGAGGAAATGATCCAGACTGGGATCTCTGCCATCGACGGTATGAACAGTATTGCCAGAGGCCAAAAAATTCCCATTTTCTCTGCAGCTGGTCTACCCCACAATGAGGTGAGAGTACTGCTGGGTTTTGTACAGAGAAGGCTTGACTGATTAAACATGTGGTTCTCTCAAAGGAGCCTGACAAGCTGAACTGCACATACAATTTGAAGATTTTCTCTCTTAAATGTGCTGTTTTAGATTGCTGCTCAGATCTGTCGTCAGGCTGGTTTGGTGAAGAAATCCAAAGATGTGATGGATTACAGCGAGGAGAACTTTGCTATTGTGTTTGCTGCCATGGGGGTGATTTGCACTACTGCAAATTTTCCAACTGTGTTGAAGTTTATGTTTGATAAAAAAAAAAATATACCCTTACTTTGTTAGTTTGCATGTGTTTATGAGAATGTTTAAATGTTTTATCTTAATTTATAAGTAATTAATTTAATTTGTTGTTTCTTCATTGTTTGACTTTCATGTGACAGTGTGCATGCCAACTCAATCTCAAACATTACATAATCTAACTAATAAACCTAATAGACTCTACCATCTTTATTGTTAGGATGTCTTCATGGTTTTAGTTTGTCCTTTCAGGTTAACATGGAAACCGCAAGATTCTTTAAGTCAGATTTTGAAGAGAATGGATCCATGGACAACGTCTGCCTCTTTTTAAATCTGGCTAATGATCCTACGTCAGTATTCATTTTGTCCTCTCCGAAATTGCTATTCTCATTCTTGTATTATTTATTATTATTTTAATTTAAAAAGCAAAATTATTACAAAAAAATTAACATTACATATTATTTTAAATTAGTAAATAGTTAACACCAAAATAGTATTTATTAATATTAATGTTGTATGCATTCATATTTATACAGGGTTTCTGTAGACAAAAAATACTATTTAAGACCTTTAAGAATCTTTTTTAAGACCTATATCATAACATAAAAAGCTTTTTTGCATAATAAACAAATTCAGGCTCCAAATATGTTGTTTGAAATCCTAATCATGCTTTTTAATCAGAACATTAACCATCATTTTTAAATTATTTCTTTGCATTTAGGAGCATTTTTTTTAAATCTCTGGCAACCCCAAGCAACAACAATAAACACATATCAAAAGAGTTTTACATAAACATCTGAAAATTAAGACCTTTGAAAAATTATGTAAGATCTGCAATAGTGAATTTTAAATCTGAACTCAAATTTGAGACTTTTTAACACCCTGCGGAAACCCTGTAATATTTGATTTAATATTAAAAATATAAAATAATATTAATCATTTATTTATTTATTTGTTTTTTGTTAATTCAACAGGAGTGCTTCTTAAAGCTCACATTATTAAATCATAAGAATTGTAGCTGTTGGCAAAATAAAAAATGCTTAAAAACAAACCTTACAGTTAAACTTTACCATCATGGCTGTCAACAAAATAAAGCAATAATAATTGTTCTACTTATTTATGGTGGTTTGGTCAGTATTTTAATTTTCTCTCACAGGATTGAACGCATCATCACCCCTCGTCTTGCTCTTACCTCGGCGGAGTTTCTAGCTTACCAGTGTGAGAAGCATGTGTTGGTCATCTTGACTGACATGAGCTCATATGCTGAGGCTTTACGAGAAGTACTGTATTAAATACAAATACGAATACTAATACGAGTAATCTACAACCCTTGACTCAGATTCATATTCTTCCTAAAGGTATCAGCTGCTCGAGAAGAGGTTCCTGGTCGACGTGGTTTCCCAGGTTACATGTACACCGATCTGGCCACTATATATGAGAGAGCTGGACGTGTGGAGGGACGCAATGGGTCCATCACCCAAATCCCAATCCTCACAATGCCTAATGATGGTTTGCTCTCTAATTTTTCAGTTATATTTCCACCCAAGTATAGTTTGACTATTAAGCTCTTTAAATGTTTATTTATAATGCATGAAACTAAGCACTACAACTCTCTAAAAGTAATTAAATTAAAACAGAATTAACTTTCACAGGGCTCGCAAAATTTTTAAATCACTGGTAGCCCTTCGGACAGGCACTCTTAAGTTTTGGTAGCCCAAAATAAATGTAGGTAGCCTGAATAAAATAAAGAGATTGTTTTAATGTAGAATTTTGGAAAGGATAAAAACATTAATCACAAACATTTTCAAAACAAATTACAACTGTAACAAAAATTTTGCCTCATAGTTTGATTTTTCTGAACTTTTCGCTTCATGGTAGTCTGCGTTTCTTTGGCTGGCCCTTCTTCACCCTGATCTGTCTTATTTGGCCCAGCAGAACTGAAAAAAACCTCCATAAATCCATGCACTTATTTTCAAACATGCACACACATAAATTTACTTGATATTCAAAATTCTCTCCGCTGAGCAAACAATTTCTATCTAGTTTAAGGTTGTTGCGAGAGATTTCTCTGACCAATCTCTACTGGCACTCCTTATAGCCGTTTGTGCAATAGCGATTCAAAAGTGAAAGTAAGATTAAAAAAAGCGAGCGCGAATGCGAACGCAATTTCAATATTCCACATATTTATAGGGGCTCCCTGTTGGCCAAAAACTACATAGAAAATAATTGCCCAACTGTATTTATAAGAGCATGCAAAGCATTAAAATATATTGTTCCTCCCCGTAAGATAGCTGGACAGGATGGAGATACATTTTGGCAGCCCAACTGGAATACACACTAGCCCAGGGATGTCGAGCTAGCGATTTATATATATATATATATATATATATATATATATATATATATATATATATATATATATATATATATATATATATTTTTTTTTTTATTTATTTATTTTTTTTTTGGCTAATTATGTTTAATATATTATACTAAGTACTGTACCAGTATCTTAGCATGTAATTGAAGACGAAACATATCTCTTTTTAACAAAAGTTTGATGCGCTTTTTTCTCTGCAGATATTACTCACCCTATTCCCGATTTAACTGGTTACATTACTGAAGGTCAGATTTATGTGGACAGACAGCTTCATAACAGACAGGTCAGTCATAGATACACTAGTGCTTATGGTATATATTGAAATAATATGTTAATTGCATTCACTCCTAACCATTCATACTTTTATTTAGATATATCCTCCCATCAATGTTCTGCCTTCTTTGTCTCGATTGATGAAGTCAGCCATTGGGGAGGGAATGACACGTAAAGATCATGCAGATGTCTCTAATCAGCTGGTTAGTTTGGGAGTGTTTAAATGTTGTTTGTTTTTTGATTGATTGTAATTATTTTAGGTTTTCTGCTGAGTCTAAAAAAAGTTACAAATTTAAAAGCAGAAAGGCTGGAATTCACTGTTCTTGGTCTTAAATAATTTGTCATGATTTTTGATGTTATAATATAGTGCTTAAATTTGATACTTAATTGTCTTAAAATGGTCTAAAATGTCTTAGATTTGAGCCTTTGAAACCTGCATTAACTCTGCTTTATTAGAAGTACATTAGTTCAAAAATGTAATGGAAATTTGCAATTCAACATTTTATGTCAACCCCCAATGGAGATACATATCCTGAAAATTCAAAATAGCTGAATAATATATTTTTGCATTTTTAAATGAAAATGTAACTTGTAACTTAAATGTAATATTTGTACTTTAGAGATTCACAGATGTGTTTAGGTGCATGATATTGTTGTTTTTAGCTTACTATGTTCTCTTTTCTAGCATAGATTTTCAGTTATTAACCAGGTCCATGATGATTTTCACATTAATTGAGAAAGCCTTTTCTCTTTTGCAGTATGCGTGCTATGCTATTGGGAAAGATGTGCAGGCAATGAAAGCTGTAGTTGGAGAAGAAGCACTTACACCAGATGACTTGTTGTACTTGGAGTTCTTACAAAAGTTTGAAAAGAACTTTATTTCCCAAGGTAAGTAACAACATTAGAAAGAATATTGTTTTCTTACATCTTTCAACCATTAAAAATGGCAATTAAATTTATATGAAAATTTACTATGGCTGAAATTATTGTTTAGGTTCCAGGGCAGTAATTTCAGGAGTCATGCAGCTTAACTCTTTATTGTATTCTCCATCATGTTCCATTTGTTTTATATTAGTTGGATATTAAATAGCTTTTAGAAACTGGGTTAGTGGGTACGACTGTATATCATTCCAAGATCTCTTAGTTGAATTTTGCTGTGTCTGAGGCAAGAAAGACTTTTAAAAGTTTAATAGATTGAAAGAAAATATTGTGCGGCAACAGCCATTACTACATCACTTCCTATGTTTGTTTCACAGGCGCATACGAGAACAGAACAGTGTTTGAAACATTGGACATTGGTTGGCAGCTTTTGAGAATTTTCCCCAAAGAGATGTTGAAGAGGATTCCCCAGAGCACTCTGGCGGAGTTTTACCCTCGAGAGTCCAAGCATTAGTTTCCTCCTCTTTCTCTTAAACAGTAATGAATCTGTATTGTCACTTACACTGCTAGCTGTCAATCAGTATCTTGTTCAAAGTATGGGAAGGCTGATTGTATGGATGTCACTGCAGTGTTTTGTTGCGGCTCTTAGCTTTGTGTACTGTGGGAGTGTCATTTACGGTGGTTGAGAAGTGCAATGCACATTTACAAAAACATACACAATTAGATAACAAATTTACATTTTAGAAAACATATTTACAAGTTACAACACACTTTTACATTTTAGAAAATACATTTACCTTTTCCAAAACATATTTAAAACTTTCGAAACATAAAATACATTTCGGAATCCCGGAAAGGGAGGGTACCATTGAGAACTGAAGACTTGGCTCTGATTGGACGAGACTTACAAGTGCTCATATAAGCAAACTATTTCTGCAGTTTATGCCAAAACCAGGATTCTGAAATGTATTTGTGTTTTGGAATTTGCAATCCTGTTGGGACATGTGCATATGTGTTCTAAAATGTAAAAGTCTTTCGGAATTTGTACATTTGTTTTATTGCATGCAAATGTGTGTTGTGAAATGTAAAAGTGTGTTGTAACTAGTAAATGAGTTTTCTAAAATGTAAATTTGTTTTGTAACTTGAAAAAGTGTTTCACGTTATGTAAATGTATTACACCGCTTGACCACTGTAGTCATTTATAAAGCAAATCAAAAGTGTTGCATAACTCATATTTAGAAGTCTGCAGTGTTTTTAGCTCTTTGCGCCACAAGATGTTAAAGGTCAGGGAAGGAATGCTAATGAGCTCTTAATATATATTACTAAACAACTTTAAGTTATATAATAACTAGTTTATTAGTTATTTATTATAAACATAATATTGTTTTTCATGAGATTAAATTATTTTTATGATTATATGGAAAAGATTACTGTTTACAATTAATTGAACTGATACAAAAACTACTGTGGTCATATCAATTGCTTACACAATAGTATTTTTTAACATGTGATTGTTTTATGGTGAATTTGATTAGTTTTCTGCTTCATTTTATTATGTGTTCTACAGATATGTATTGTGGTTCAGAGAAATGTTCACAAACAAGTGCTGATTATTCAAGTGCATGAACACTTACATGATATCTGCTTTTGTGTAGTTCAAAACTTCCCTCATGAAATAAACTTTGATGTGGTGTGACTGAATGAAAGTACGTATTTTGAGTTCAAAGGGAAACAAATCTAAAAGTGATAGTTTCCTTAAAAATGACTAATTAATTAACCTCTTATAAAATGAATTGTTTAGTTAGATGCTGTAAATCAATCAAATATGTGCAAATATTAAGAAGTAATCAAGAATTGTCATAGATATTTGGATAGTTGAAGCAAAATTTTGCCAATGAAACCTAGCATATTCTGTTAAACTGGACACTTGGTTGTCTTTTACATCACTAATTGTCGCACCTGAACATGTGATCACCTGTGATTGCCTAATTAGATAATCGAAGGCCTATAAAACACCCTCTTTTGTTGCTAAGAGTCAGGTATGCTTGGAGTCTTGTTATAAAATAGAGAAGAGTTTTGGGGCACAGACTGTGATCTATTTTTCAGAATGGATCATCAAGGGTATGTAAATGATTATTTGTGTGGGGTATGTTAGCATTATCCTAATAGTAATTTATTTGATCATGTGAAATCTATAGGTTACCCTTGATTGTTTTATTGCTACTCTTTTGGTGCAATCCTGAATGTGTTGAAGGTAAAAATTGACATCACTTTAATCATTTGTATTTTATGTTAAAAAAAAATTTAAGCTTTGCTTTGTATTTTTAATTATAGGTGGATTTTTTCCTGATTCTAAAAATGTGTTGCATGAGCCTGCTGATAACGTAACAATTGGAGTCCAGTCTTTGCCAGAAACCTCAGGAAGTAGTTTTTTAGCTGAAGAAGTGGATCCAAGCGATTTGTCTGAACAGCCCCAGAACGGTTCCAAAAATCTTAACCTGTACCAGTTTTTAAAGGGTGGTCTTTCCAGCAGTTCAGAGTCCATATCCGATGGCCAAACTAACCGTGATGCCTTTCCTGGTTCACCTTTACAAGGTAGCTATATATCAGTTCCAGAAGCCTCTAGACACCCCATCTCTTCTCAAGGTGAAGGTGGTTACAGCATTGTGGCTCCTTTTGAAAGTGGTTCTCTGACAGATTCTGGAACTCAGTTCAAAGGAATGGGCAACTTTTACAGTGCTCCTGGTAGTTCTCATGTAGCCACATTGTCTCCTCTTGAATCTTTATCCAGTAATCCAAGTATGCCATTATTGGGTTTGACTAGACTGTCTACGGCCATGCAGGATAAAGGAAAGCCACATCTGTCTGGTTATAGACCTCATACTGGGCCCTCTACATCCTCATCCCTGCCAGGAAGCTCCTCATATCATTTATTAGCTCAGCCTCAAGATTCAACAACTAAGTTTGCCCAAGGTTCTTTCTACTCGTATACAAGTGACCCATTATCGGAATTTCTGGGCGTTTCAAGTCCGTCTACACAAGCTCAAGGTTCAAACAGACGTTTTAGCTACACAAAAAAGTCTGGGACTGTGTCCTCCAAATCGATAATCATGAAGACAGACGACAGCATTATTAACAGAGAAAAGTCTCAAGGATCCACAACCCATACAGTCTTTGGATCCCAATTACCCAATCCAAGTCGGACATTGGCAACTCAAAATGTTGCTGGTCAGCCCACACAAGCTCAAGGCTCAAGCAGACAATCTAGCTACACAAAAGACTCTGGAACTGTGTCCCCCAAATTGATAATCATGCGAGAAGACAACCGAGGAGGGTATCCTCAAAGTTTCAACCATATTGTTCTTGGTTCTCAATTACCCAATTCAAGTTTAACCTCTACATCCCAAGGTGTTGCTGGTCAGTCTTCTAAAGTCCAGGATTTAAAAAAGCCTAATGATTTCAGAGAAATCTCCAGCACCTGGAGACCGTCATCTGATGCCCTCACTTGGCAGGGGAGTAATGTATTAGGACACCTTCAAGATACTACAATACCTATTCTACCTGGAACTTTGTCTACATCTTTAAGTTTTCTATCTAGACTTCAGGGATCTATCCAAAAGTCTACAATGGTAGCTGGTTTACCCAAGGGATGTGGTTCTGGTATCCAGACAGGAACTACAAGGGACACATTGCAAAATATCCCTCCTAAAGTTGAACCAGACCAACTTCAAGTTGCAACTGGAAATTTCCCTAGTCAGTCTGCAGATGTACAAGGTTCAAGGAGGCAATATACTCCCTTCACTTGGCAAGGCAGCACCTTTCGTAATAACATGGCCAAACCTCAAGATGAAACCAGACTGCTGGTTAACAGGTCTCCAACCAATTATGCATCTATGTTCACATCTTTAACTGGCATCAGTCAGCCAGCTAAATGGTCTGGCTCTCGTTTGGGGTCTATTCCTCTTATTAGTTTGCCAGGAAACACTATTTATAATGGGTTGCCTCAAGCGCAGTTATTGTCTCAGACTATACATGTACCACAGACTACAGCACAAAATGTTGGTAGTCAGCCTGCAACTTTAGAAGGTTCAAAAGACTTTGGCTCTAATTACGCTACAGAAATGTCATTACCCGCTCACCTCACACCGTATCTGGCTACAGATCGCTTATATGCATCGTCTTCTGCTCCCTTCATATTGCAAGGCAGTGCAACTAGTGAAGTTGTGAAACTAAAAGATGCGACAGGTCCATTTGTTGATGAGAATCCATCTTCTCATAGTGTACCACCAACCATACCACATGTATATCAGTACAGGTCTGCAGAGGAGTTCAGGATTCCCTTGGCATTTCAAGGGCACAGTAGTTTAACAGAGTTTGCTCAACCTCAGGATGTTTCTAGTCGTTATGTTTCAATATCCCAACCCTCTTTTCCTATTTTTAATTTTCCTACACACCAAGGAGTGTCTGGCTCATCTTCAAATGTGCAGCGTGTCAACAACTATGTGTTCACAGATAATTCTGGCACCCAGTTAGGATCTGTTGTTCCCATAATAGTGGGAGAAAAAATGTATAGTGATTTGACAAATCAAGATGAAACTAGCCATTCTGTCAATTGGAATCCATCTCCTCATTCAAACATGCTGTTTATGCCTGAGATGGTTTTTAGTCAGCCTGTTCAGTTAAAGGGTTCAAGACCGCAAAATACCCAGATGGGGTCGTCACCCTTCACTTTGGAAGGAAGCACAACTGCTGCTCTATCACTCAAAAAGCATGGAGGAATATCAACCTTTTCTCTTCCCCCTTTAGCATGGACCTCAGCCTCCCAAGCTTCACCTATACCTCAGAGCTCCTCTGCCTCAAGACATGACTACCCTGTCAAGGGATAATAGTTTTTGAGTGTTTGGTATGATGTTCCAGAATTAACATTTCAATAAATATCTGAAACTGGTGATTCCAATGTGTATTATGTTTGTTGTCAACTGATTTTAAGATAAACTTTTAAAACCGGTATGGGTATAGTCCCAACTCTGAATTGCCAACACCTGTCTTAAAGCTTTCAAAATAGTTTTTTTAAAAATATATAATTCAGAATTAAGTGGATTATTATGCTTTGTGTAAAACAATAGGACCTGTAAATTCTAGCATGGCTGTTGTCCCAGTTATGACTTATTGGTTTCTTGAAGTTATCTTTGAATTCGACCAGACTGTTACAATTGTTTAAATTGTCGCGATGTCGATCCAATTCAAATATTTGAGTAATTGGTTATTTTCGTTTGATTAACTTAAGCTTGTCAATTTAGTTAAATTATATCTTTACACTTTCATATAATTGTATAATTAAAAGTGTTAATTTACAGGTAAAATGTTCATACAGTGTTATGCCTTTCAATATTGGTTATTAACAAATCAACTGAATTTTTTTTAAAGTATTTGTTTTGTGTAGCATTCTGTACATCAAAAATTGTATTATATAGTACTTGTAGCTTCTAATATGTATTTTCTACCTTATGAAAATTTGGAATTTATTTTTCAGATTAATTTTTTCTTCCCAACTATTGAGTAATAAGTCACTGGGTGGTGCTGTTGTCATAAAAAGAGAATCAGTACTTACCTCATTAAGCTCTGCATCAGACCGAGCTCGGTTTTTAGAGCAATTTACTGCATAAGTAAAGCATTATACAGTTTAAACAATGTGAAATAGTACTTATTGGCACTATGATGAAGAAGGACTGTTTGGGAGAAGACATCTAATAAAAAAATATTAGACTCTGCTGGCATTTAAGTTGTAGGAAAGCTATAAATGGCCCAAAAAACAAAAATGACCCAAAAAGCACGGTTTATGAATATACTAAGTTGTCTCTTGTCACAATGTGACAAATTTAGTCATGCAGTTCACTTGGCAACTAATCTCTGGATTCATTTAACCATCCCTTCATCTATTTGTCCTGCTGTTCTATTGTGACCTCCTTCCCATGTCCCATAGGTCAATTCACACTCTCAAATACTAAAGTGACAATAAGCAGATGTTGCAGTGACAAATCTGCAGGTTACAGACAATCATTTACATTCAAGTTGCATGACCTCTTCATTTGTGTGCCTTAACAATAAGCATCTTTGTGAGAAGAGACTAATAAAAATATGAGGGGAAACTAAATTACTGACCTAAATTCCCCTCTCAGTTCATGAACGAGAGCTGAGAAATGGTAGCATATTTATTTCTAATTGAATTATTTCATCATTATCTATGTTTGTCTAACAACTTTACAATTGCAGAGCTCCCTTGATAAAACTATTTGGCCTATTTTATGAGACCATTCATTAGATGTCCATGTTTAAGTCCCTTCGTTTTCCCCCGGTGTCCTGGGGCTCTGGTGCAGACTGTCATGGAAGCGATCCTCCTGGATTATGTTTATTCATACTGTGAGCATCTTCCGCTATTCAAATGATGGTTGGGTTTTTTGGTGTCTGCTGCCCCTTTGCTCATACATTTTAATATTAAGCCTCTGGCAAGAAAGTTGCATTAATGTGCTGGCTCCATGATGAACTATTTAACTTTTACTGTGTTAGTTTGCATTGCTGAAATAATCACTGTATATTGTAACTTTTTTGTGTAGTGTATATATTTAAATTTAGAAGGTATGGGAAAAGTGTAAACCCATTCTCACAGAACAATGACTCAGCCCTTGGTTTCAAATCAAATGCATAGCCACAACTTCGTTCATCCTCATTTTAATACAGAACCCTCAAGAGATGGACAATTTTTCTAACTTTGAATACGAAAGGCAAACCGGCTATTAATTACGAGATCATAAAAAAAAACCTCGGAACAGCTCCAAAGACCTGTTTTCTTGAAATGCCAATATGCTGCCAACATCTTCAAAAATAGCATGCTGTTCACTGTCCATTTAGTGAAGTGTAATAGAGGAGGTAAGAAAAACTACCAGTGGCTTGGAAAATCTAATTTATTTTGTCCTGAAAATGAACCCTGTAAAGATCTTGGTCTCTGACTCTGAGTTGAACCTAAAAAAGTGGTGCTGTCACACAAAAATGAGTTGCATGTTACTCTGTTCAGTGATGCCTTAACATAATACGCCTCAGTTAGAGAAATATATGTGTGTAACATAACAGAAAAATGATCTCACGGAGCATGCAGAGCTCAGTGTAGCACACAAAGTCAGAAAAGAATCGTCTAGCTTTTTAAGCAGTCTATCAGATTCAACTGACACAAAATTATATTTCTGGAACCTTTTCACAGATATACAAAAGCTACTTTTGGGTTCATTGAAATCATCCAGAAGCAAAGTAAAGGATGAAAATTGTTTAGTACTGGTCGCAGCAGTTTATCCCCAGGAGATGTACAAATTAATGTCAAATTAAGATGTGAATCACTAAACTAATCACAAAACTGCTATAATGGAATAGTAAAACACATTATCATGTTCTTGGTTTGGGTATGACTCCTAACTTACAATCAGTGAACATGTCAATTAGTGATCTCAATGATTTATGAAGCCAGGTGACCCCTGCTAATGGTCTGAAATGAAGATGTATGAACACTCAAAATGGAGCAGTTTATTTCCATGATTTCTATGATGAAAAAAAAAACTCAATCTGTCTAATAATGTCATCTGCCTTCACCTGAGTTTCTTTTGGTCACTTTCTTTTGACACCAGCCCTCCTTTATTTTGAGAAGCTTGAAATGAATGAAGGCTTACCATGTACAGTTTTGTTGTTGGATCAGTTTTCAAGGTTCCATGTTCTTGTTGTCATCATTTTTCTTAAGCGTTTGACAACAATATTAATCAATAGTCCAGTCAAGAACCAGAGTCATCTTGGTTATGTGGTCTTTGGAGGTCAGCTGTTCTTCCAGGATCATAAGATTCCTGACTGAAGCAGAAGGGGTGATTCCTACAGATCCCAGTGGAATGGTGAGATCATGCAGCACAGAGGAATTGGGAGGGACTACTGGTAACACTGTTTTTACCATATTGAGCTGCTGTTGTGAAAATTTCATTCATGCACAGATGTCTTTCAAGTATTCGGGTATGCTGTTGTTATAAATAAAATAATTAATTTTGTGTACAATAAACATTTGTCATTAACATTTTAGTGTACCAGAAAATCACATCCTCATCATGTTTAAGTTAATTCAATATAAGAGTGATCAAAGCAGAGTTAATTTAATAGGTGAAATCAATTAGGTTTTGGTCCAAACAGCTGATCTCACCCTTTTACTCCCTGCATCTGTGAGTATATGAATATCACCTAAGTCTGAACTACACTCATTGGCCATTTTAATTCTACTATAATCATGTCACTGGCTGAATGAGGGCACATTATAGACATCTGCTGTGCCATTGCAGAGCAAAAGGATATCAGCCAGAAAGCCTAACATCAGCCAATGAGCAGGAAGTCGCATGATTAGCTGGCTACAGGACATTCAGGTGGCCAAACACAATTTTGGGCTTCGAGAGGCAAAAATCTGAATTTACCCGAAATCATTTCCAATCCTTAATTAATGAGATGGTGGCTCTGCAAATACTTTCTCGGGTCCCAGATGGAGAGAACATCTCATGTTTGTTTTTTTGACAACGACGGCAGTCTGTTCTGATGCAGAACACTCTGTCTGAATTAAATGTGTTGAAAAGGGTGCTCTGGGCATGAAAGCACTGAATGCGATCGGCTTTTCCAGTGTGCTGGCATATCTGAGCCAATCCTAGGACTGTCGTAGAGATCAGGGAAGTCAGAGTGACATTTACTGGAAATAAGATTTTGTGAAGTGTCATCGAAAAGACAGTATCAGTGAGAGTCAGCCAAGCAGTCATAGAGGAAGAGAGCAGCAAGAACACTACCCTCATTCTGATGGAAGATTTCTGAGGGACATTGACTGGAAAATGAAGTCTCTTTTCGCCTTTGTGAACAATCTTATCAACTACATAAGAACACTAGAGAAAGAAATTCTCTTGCTGCAGTACATAGAGGAGGTCCTTCTATGTCAACTTGATCCATTACATGTTTGCTTTGGTGGAGTTATGAAGTGTGTAAAGCAATTAGTGTTTTTTTCTTAACTAGCTGTATGGTGATAAAAGAATGAATATCAATACAAAAATAATTAACCCAACTTATTTTCTATTCATGAAAGCAATTGCAATGTAATTTTCCCCAGATTTTGCATGAATCCAAAATAATTCTGTTCAAATTTTAACATTTAATTTTTAAACGAAGCAGAGAATCAATCATTTTTATTTGTAAAATTAAAGCTGAGAAAGGTCTAGGTTGGTGGCAAACTAACAGTATCCAGTATCCAGGTAAAAGTAGTATAACTTGTTCACTACTTTATGGGTTCCAAAGTAGCAAGGTCTATTGGCAATAGACAATGTATAATAATAATAATAATCATCATCATCATCGTTTGCGTTGTTAATGAAGAAAATATTGAGAATATTTTTTGAGAGAAGGAGCATGGGCGATTCACTAATTAATCTCTGCCCACAGCACTTCTCTGACATTTAATTGTGAAAAAACCCTACACAACCCCTTCTCCACTCTTTCAGCGAGTGGTATTTGTGCTCCTAATGCACCTAGGACTCTGAGACCTTCCTCAGACAACTCACCAAGTATGATTTACTTCCACTTAAGGAATGGCTGCTATAGGTGTGTACTTGTAAAATAACTTTTATAATGCTTTTCTACAAACACAAAGCAACTTCTGCAGGCCTCACTATAGTAACACTTCCCAAAGTAACCTGGATTTCCAAGTAGAGCACCCATAAAAATTTGGTCACCAGTGTTCAACGCTTCTTCAGTCGACTGGAAGTTCAAATCAAAATTGCATTGGATGAAACCGGCTGTGGATCATAGTGTTTTACTAGACCCAAAGGTGATTACAGTCAAATAACTGTCTCAGAGAGCACATCCCAAGTGGAAATCCCAGCATACCAAGCTCAAACTGTATTTCACAACTTTGTAGTTCATGTGTATTCATATAAGCAGGATCAGCTTAAACCAGCAACCATCCTGGTAATGTTGGAATTTCCACCAGGGATTGCCTGCTGCAACTAGTTTTTCCCCCCTATTTTACTTCTTGACATAGACAAATAGTTTTACAGCCAATGTTTGATCCACACAGGCTGTAAAAAAAGATAGATGACTTGTCTTCACTTGCTCCACATGAGAAAATGAGACAAAATGTCACCGGTGTGGCGACTGTCATCAGTTTCAGAAAGAGCATGTGCAGCAATGCAGAAGTCACAAAAATAACTCAACATTTTAATAGCATACAAATTAATCCCAAAAGCAGGCTTGTTTTAAAAAAGAGAGCGACCAAAAGATTAGTGGGATCTATAGAGATGCAAGCAAGCGTTGCGCAATATCAATAAGTATAACTTGATATGTTCATTTTACATTATTAGTCATCTGTGTTATCCAGCAGCCAGTGGTATCAGGGCTCACAAATGTACTCCTTGTTATTTAGAGCTTTTGCTTCCTGACAAATAACATGTATGAACAGTTTGATAGCTCTAGCTGTTTTTGCTTTAGTTGAGAAAAAGGATTGTGAAGTATCTAAACATAGAACAGTATTCATATATAAAAGATACCACATATTAAAGCTAAATATTTTTTGTAACCAAATCACAATGTTACTTTTTATGTGAGGGTCATTATTTGAATGTTTTAAATGTACATGTTGAATTAAGGTTTTAATCATAACAAAAAAGTAATGTTTGTTATTTTACTGTTCACTGTTACCATAGCAACATTAGTCCGTATTTAGATTGTGTTAGATGAAAGGCAATGCTTACAGTATAATTTACATGACATTTTAAATATTTTATTCCGGTTGAGTCCAGAGTGGTTATTGTACACTAATACTGGTTATTTCTTCATTGTTTCAAGAACTTATTTGTTTGTGTTCACCAAACCATTCACCCATCCATCCATCCATTTTCATGTCGGCTTTCTTCCCTTTCGGGGTCGCCACAGCAGAATGAACCGCCAACTCTCTGGCACATGTTTTATGCAGCGGATGCTCTTCCAACCGCAACCCATCACTGGGAAACATTCACACACACTCATTCACACTTTAACACTATGGACAATCGTTCTTACTCAATTCACTTATACCGCATGTCTTTGGACTTGTGGGGAAACCGGAGCACCCAGAGAAAACCCACACGATCACGGGGAGAACATGCAAACTCAACACAGAAACGCCAACCGACCCAGCCGAGGCTCGAACCAGCAACCTTCTTGCTGTGAGACGACAGTGCTACCCACTGCGCCACTGTGACGCTCTTTCACCAAACCAATGACACTATATTACAAACTCTAAGTATTGGTCATTCCAAAAAAATAGTCTGCCCACTTTAAAACAAGCTGCTTTCTTTAGAAGGATTTTCCAATTGCATTCTAGGAGCTCTGGACTGTCAGAGAGTTATAAGCATGTTTCATGCTGACAATATTTAAACATATCAAAGAATAGAATACTGAATGTTAAGAAAAGGCTGGAGAACCTTTGCCATGCTACCTTCAAGAAAGAAGATTTTGAGTTGTGTCAGATTTCTTTCTATACAGCAGTTCTGGTTTTCTGATTGATGATCTCGTCTCCTTCAAATGAAGAAAAAAGGACTTGAGTAACTGACAAGGGAGATGGATGGAAAAGGTCACTTTATTTTAATGTCTTTGCTTGTAAACTCACCCTTTTGATTTTGTCATCAGTCATTTTTTACATACTGTTGAAACCCTTCCCATGAATTGTTTAATATGTGTGTAAATTATGCCTTGAATACTACCCTATCTTTAATTATATGGCATTTAAAAGCAAAATCATCCTCCTCAACCATGTCTAAATGTGTCTCAAACACCTACAGTAATTGTCATGGAAAACTAGTCATGGTTACGGATGGGTTGATGAGCTGACTATAAACAGAAACAAACTCTTTGAGCACTTTTATTGCAATTAATAACAATTAACACCTAGGGATGATAATGAAGGTGGTTGCCCTGATAACCCTAAAAGCTATCAAATCTATTTGAGGAATTGCTTTGGTCTATATAGTGCCATGGAATCAACTTCACAACTTCCAAAGCTGATTGAACAGACAATCCTTACAAGGTGAATTTTAATTTTGTAATTGGCTGAGGGTAATATCATTTATATATGTTGTCTGTTGTAATAGGTTAACTTGACACGTTTGTAAAAGAAACAACAATGGTAAAGGCCTTTACATATCGATGCAGCTGCTATTTATGTGGATGTAGCATATTCACTGCATTGCGATTGCATTGCAGTAGAGGGAATATCTTCTCAGAGACCAGAATACACTTCCGCGTTGCATACACAGCGATCTTCACTGTAAAAGAGACAACGAGAAAACACACAAAACAACATTTTTTTTCTCACAATTTTTTGGTTTTTGACAATTTTTTTATGTTTTCAGCTCAAGAAAGCATTGGCTTGTTGGCACCACCAAGTGATGAGACTTCATGAAGTTACATGCAGTAGCTGCGTAGGTGTGTAAAGGACTTAAGACTCTAGCTTAAAGGTCCATAATTATGCATTGGTTAAACATTGAATAATGTTTAACCTTCTTACAACTAAGTGTAAGTTAAATACTAACATTGTATTAAGGATAAACTGAGCCTTTAGTTATATATTAGTTCAGGATTAATAAAATTTTATTTAAGCTTTAGAAATTGTTGTTAAAATGTAATTCTTGGTAACACTCCATTTTTGTCTAAAAAAAGAAAAGAAAAATATTGAAAGCTTTATATTGATTCATTAATTATTTTGTTTGTTAAATCGTTCATTCCTTCGACCATTCATTTTATTCAATTGTTTGTTGATTAGATTATTTGTTCATTCCTTACTTTCTTCATTTGTTCCTCCATTCATCTGTTTGATCATTCGTTCATTAATTTGTATCACCACAGAGTTATGATGTCTACATTAAGTTATTATCATGAATACTTGTACATCTTAGATTGTGGTAGAAAGTTCAGATTCTAAGTAGTGGATGGTATGCCTGCCTACACTTAAAACATTCAAAATATGTATTAGGTTTTTATAATATTGGAATTTTTCTTGAACTGTTACGAAGGTGGCCAAGTTCAACTGAGTCCCTTCAGAATTTTAAGCCTTGCAATACACATGAAGTAGTTTTAATTAAAACAAAAGAAATTAATCATCAGGATCAAATGGTCTTTTATTATGTCTTAAACTTGCATTCAGGGAATGGACACTTTTGCTTTTGGATTGGGTAGGAAAAACTTTTAAAGTTATACCCTATTCATTTTAACAGCATGTCAAATTATACTGAATGAGATCCTAATCTTGTAGAACGCAATTATTGAAATTGACAAGCAAGAAAGAGTTGTATTCATATTATTTGAATTCTAAATGGCACTGTGGTGAACTGTACGCTCTGGAAATGTGGAGCTGGAAGTACTATGGTTACACCCAGACTAATGTGCATTTCACAATCCATTTTTTTCATTTGAGTTTAGCAATAACTTTCTAGGAACTGTCCAATTTTGAAGAATAGAAAACATGAAGGACTCTTGAAATAGTTTCAAATGCAACAGAGAATATGCTCTATTCCAAGCTGCTTAAGTGCATTGCAATTACAGAAGGCTGCTTTTTAATCTGGTTCACTGCTTGAAATTTTTTTCTGATTTTACAAGTCCTCCTATTCAATCAAATGGAGGTCATCTAAATCTAGCACTTAATCATTCAAATTCCTATTTTTTTGTTTAATTAATTTGAATTACTCATTTGAACTGACATAGAAATTAACTACTGCAATATTGTGGTTTAAACAGGGTTTTCTAATTGGCTATGAAGATAGAAAATAGAATGTTCTAGCGTTTATCAGATTATGCTTTAATTATGTGAACAAAGGAGCAACGCGATCAAAGAAAACATGAAAATGAAATAATAAAATAACATTTTTGCTTTTATGTGGATTTGCACAGAAAAAAAAATAACGTTTCCCTTCAAGTGATTCAGCTTACATGGCTGTTTAGCTTTTGAAACAGAGATAATTGTCTTTATGTTCACTATGAACTAAAATATGGCATTACTGCCTCTGTGGAACTATTTGATTTGATGTGAAGGCTCACAAAGATGCTAATGCAGGTTGAGAAACTGCTTCCATTATAAATAATTGTATGTCTCTGATCCTAGATCACACTAAGGAAGACTTGCATAAAACAGCTTTGTTGATAGAGACAATTGATCATTTTTCTGGATTGTATGGCGTTGTTTCATCATTTTTCCATGAATACAAAAAATGCACAGTTTAAAGTTATTTATTAATAAAATTATAAATATAAAAGTCAACTAATTCTATTGCTTGCTGGGTTTGTTTCGCACCCATTAACCAGGCTCAGAGAGACTCTGGAGCCATTTTTTCAGCAGAAAACTCCAGAATTTCACAGATTGTGTTGCTCAGAGGCTGAAATAAGATTAGTTGTGACACTATTTATATTTATACAAATCCTTCCTTAGAATTCCAAATAATAAAAAAAAATATTTGCAGAAATCACCAAAAACCTAAATTTACTTTTATTTATTTTCAAAGGCACATCCCTTTTGGCAACAGCAGTGTTTTAGAGTTTTGAAATACACTTTTCAAGAAAGCACTTTAGCATAGCTTAGCATAGATCTGGAAATCGGATTAGAGCACTAGCATTTCGGTTCAAAACTGAAAAACATTTTCCATGTTTATACTATAATTATAATATTTTATCTTGAACAAATGAAAAGCAACATTTTATCTTTTGCCACATTTCAGCTGAGACACTGGCAGTAGAGCAGGGAAACCAGATCATATTAATGAAGTTCACAATGCAAGTAAAGAAAATATAGTATTTCAAAAGATTTCAATTACATTATGTAAACATGGATATTTTTGGATCATTTTAAACTGAAATGCTACTTGGTCTAATCTGTAAATAATCTATGCTAAGATATGATATCACCAGAACCTGATAAATGCTAAATAGATAAATAAATCTGAAACGAGGAGTTTAGTTACTACAAGAATTGATTCATTACAATATCCCATCTCCAATTGTAAAAAAAAATCTCGTAATGATGTCTGGTGTTACCAAATACAGAAGTGGATAAAAAGGTAGTGAATGGAGAAACATGTAACAGGTGTGTCTGACGAATTTCCAATTTGGCCCAAATGTGTTTGCTGCCTGTGATTGCATGCTTTCATGCTTTATTAAGTGGTTAGTGAGGATCAGACACATGTAAAAACATACACATCTTCAATATTATGAGATGTAGAATGTTCAGCCTTTTGCCTCAGACGAGGGTCTAAATTATAAAGTGTCTGCTTGACACTCCAACCAACACTCCTCCGGTTTCCAGCATAGAAGCACAGGAAAGCAGAAAGAGTGAATCGAAGACAGCTTTACTAAAACAAGAAATGAAGCAATTCGTTTTGTCATTATCTCTAGATTAATGCAACATAAAAAATCCTCAGGAGCCTTCTCTAAATTGCCTGAGCCACATGAAACATTTTGCTCAGACTGATCTCCTCTGACATAGTCACTTTCATCTTTTTTTGCAGCGCAATCATAACCCATTTAATTTTAAGCTTCAAACTCTTCAGTCAATTAGACAAATTGTTAAAACCTACTAATGACACGTTCAAAGATATAAGTAACGACCGGCTGTCTGACCATCCGATTGAATAAGTTTACCAATTGCAATTATTTGGATAATCTTCCTTTATGTAAGAACTACTCACAACCCACAGGGCAGACAAAACAAACCAATTCTCTAGCCTGTAACACATGTATGTGTGCCTTTTGTGGCTTACTGCGTTGGAGACAAGTTGATAAAAAAAAAGATCAACTTTATTACATATCAAATATGTTAGATAAATGATTTGTCCTACAGTTGTCTGTTTGGTAGTACTTGTTGGGAAGGTCAAGGGCTCACTGTCTAGGTGCTTTATGCAGGGTGCAATCTTAAGTGTCACAAGAACCAGACTGCCGATCCAGATGCGAGAGATGAAGTTAGTTTTATTTAGAACACAGGTTCCAAACAGAAGTCAGAAAACATAAACAGAAGCACTTGTCCAAACTGCGCCATGCAGCGCCCAAGCGCTCACTCTTTCAGAAGCAAACTAAAAACTCTGCTAAAGTGCTATAAACCAGAAACTCCAGGCAGACTGAGGGCTAAGCGAGACCGGACCAGAGTTCTTTGCAGGACGGGGAAGACAAGAAGCCCGTCTGCACACATGAACACCTCGCACAGAGCACTCAATATATAGGGACCAATCAGAGAGGCAGTAACGAGCAGCACCTGAACTCAATGACAGGACACAGACTTAGGCGGGAAGAGGAAGACAATTTTCCAAAAAATGTTAACAAGAAAACACAAAATACAACAAATAACCCCACAAAACACACATCATGACATTAAGTGTGTAAATTAGGACATTGTAGCTTTAAAAAGTCTTGAAATTGAATGTGAGGCTGAGAAAATAGTTCAATGTGTGTTAAAGGTTCCATATGTCAATATTTTAGCTCTCTGTAGTATGAATGCAAGTACAAATTTGTGTTCCACGAAAGGAGTAATGTATCTTATGTTCCTCCTACTGCCATGCTTCAGCCACACCCTCTGCTTGTTGACACACGGAAAAGTCACTCATTTACAATTAATATATTTAACTTTTCATAGGCCAAAAATCACTTTGGCCAAGGATATACAAAATTTAATCAACGTTATTACACTTCCTGGTTAGACGGTGCATACATTCTTCATTGAGATGCTATAGCGATTTATCTTATTGGATAGTGGGCGGTGCTATGGTCAAAGGGAGTGGCTACAACCATCGAGTCATTATGAACTTCAAGAAAACGAAAATAGGATTACACAACCATGCAATCTGAATGAGACTTGAGGCATGTTTTTAATAAGGTAACAAAACTAAAACATGCAAAAATATCTTAAACGTTGAATTTAAATAATACCTCCAACCAAAATAATTTTTCCCCAATGAGGACTTTTTCTTTCTTTTCCGTTCAAGTGACTAGAGGATTCTTCAATGTGCTTTAAACATGACTCATTAAAGAACTCTCAAGTCCACCATTAGTTTGATACATAAGATCATAATTATACATTTTATATTAACAGCACTTGTTTGAAAATAATTTGTGCATTCAAAGAGCACAATGAGTAATTTGTTGATGTCATTCCTGAAAGCATTTTGACATTTCAAAAAAAAAACTCTATTTAACTAAAGTGCAGGAGATCTTTGTATTAACACCTTTTTTCCTTCTTGTGAACAGATTGTGTTATGCGGCAGCAAAGATCAAACAGAGTCCATGCAAACCAACAATTATAAGCAGCTCTGTAGGGAGTAAAATAAGAGTCTCAGCATTTTTTCTTTTGCAAACTGAAAAACGCTCCACTTTCAAAATCCAAAGTTTTTCTCTGATTCCGGTCAGGGAGATAGGGAATGTGGGAAGTAATGCAATTTAATAAGTTTGGGATCACAAGGGATGGATTTGATTCAAGCTGTTTGTTCCCTTTATGGAGCTTATTAAACAGGAACAGCATATGTTCAGCTATATGTGGCTGTTGGTGTTAGAATGGTGAGATGAATTACTGAATTGGTTAACGAAACTCATTATAGCACCGCAGTACATAGGGAATATTTTTCTTCTTCCTCTCCAATAATGAACCAATGGAATCATGCAGCAGATCTTGTTGCAAAACAAAGTGAGTAAACAGCAAGTCTTGCTCCTCATCTACTTTGAAAAATAATATATTCTACATGGGTACATTTTAGCTGCAGAAATATTTAAATGTTCAGGTCTCAGCTTTCCTGTCTATCTTATGTGCTAAGCACACCTGCTAATTATATTAAATAAATGGGGTGCCATATTTTGTCAGTGACTGACAAGAGTGTAAAGCTCAAGAGAAAAAGATGACAGCAGCTCCAAAAATCGACAGCAAATTTACCTAATTTCAATAGATGTATTTTTGGATGGAATCCTAAAATATCTCAGGATGATGAAAAACATGGCTAAAGTTATTTAAAACTTCCCTCAAAAGTTGTTTTTCTCTCTCCCATTGACAGATTGGATTTGGTTATCCATCATTTGGATTTTTTTGGCCAGTTTACTAACTTGTTGTTTCATGATGTTTTTATGTTTGTGTTACTACCACAAAAAGGGCTCGCTAATGGAGTTTGTAAATTCAATTTCATAAACAAAACAGAGCAAAATGCTGCTGCTACAGGAAGGCTAAATGTAAAGAAAAATATTGAAAAAGACGCTGATTGTTCTATGAATCTAACTTTTTATAGACTTCATGTCAGTTAAAGTAAGCAAACCTTTGTTTGTTTTATGTGCGAAAGTTAGTGTTAATGCTGTCCAAAGTTATTGCTTTGTTGTAAGTTTATTTCATTTTGGACATCACACCTGCAGAACAGTAATTAACCCAAAGCATAATGGAATACTTCCTTACAAAGTCTGCTGCTATTAGAGCTAACAGACCAAATCTGATTTTGTCGGAGCCGGCAATAGTTATTAAGGGAATGGGGGTTGGGGAGGGTGCTAGCTCAGATAGTCTCTAAACTTGATTTTTGTTGATATTTTATGTGCCGTTTCACAATTTGTTTGAGTTTTTGATTAACATTGCCAGCATGTGTTTCACATTTAAATAAATTGCTGGAACTGATTCATGCTTTGAAACAAACATATAGTGCTTAAAATCTTACAATATTCCTTCCGCAAATCCAAGGTTTAATTTGTGCTGAAGAAAATTTGAGATATTCAAAATCTATAAACAAAGGTGGTGTAATATCTAGTTTTGTCTGGGTTTTCTCCCTGTTTTATTTGTAACTAAAGCAATGCTAGTTTGTTCATTTTGGTGTGCTCTAATGAGACGTGTAATGCCTCGGTCAATGAACGAATCAATACTTTGACGTGAACAACCAGCAAGTACTGGCTCACTGATCTCTGAGTGCGCATTTAATCAAGGTACTTCTTTCTCTCTGATGAATCATGAGTGGGGTTATTGGTGAAAATCTGTAATATAAAGGTGGGAGAGGTGCGTTTCAGTGCTCTGGCACAGAGAGATACGAAGCAGAAAACAACCTGAACTCCCATATAAAAATTGGAAAGTGTTGTAAATATTAGCTATTTTTAAAAACTTGATTAAAACAAGCTGGGGGGAGTGAGGGGCAGTCAAATTTACAGTTAAGTAAAAACTGCTACTAAGATTTTATCATGAAAATATCATACCAGGAAATAGCAGGCTCCACAATTAAACATCTGTGAGTTTGAGGTAAAACTTCAGAAAGTAAACCTGGTAGTAATGAAAATATGCTTTTTGTCAAATTCAACTTTGCCAAATAAAAAAAAATATATATATTTAATAACAACAACATTGACCTTTATGAGAATGTTGATGGTTTTAAAAACAACCAGCAGGAAATGTTTTGAGGTGTAATTTTACATTTTTGGTTTGCAAAAAAAAAAAAAACAGTACGGAACATTCTGGGAATGTTATTTTTAGGTTCCTAAGTAACTGTAAAAGGCTGCAGTGGAGATTTGGACTGAAGCTCAAATCAAAGTCAAAAAAAAAAAAAACAATGTTATCCCTGGCTCACCAATAAGTCATGTTTGGGCTGTTTAAAGTCGGGTCATTGGGTCTAGAAAAATAATATTGTATTGAATTTATTCTCGTTTTCCTGATGTGTTTGATAGATGGCACACAAGTAGGCAAAAGCTATATGATGAACACACAAACTGCTGTCATAGAATAGTGTTACCAATAAAAAATATATTTCCAATTTTCATGTTATTCAGATTGATTATTCCAAATTGATCCATCATGTCAGGTGTTTTAGAAGAATCACTTCTTTTACAGACCCTGGCTTATGCTGTAGTAAAACAATTCCCAGCCCAGAACCTTTTCTCTCACTCTGACCCTGCTAGAACAGCGCCCTCTTGGTGTCCAAGGACCTCCTTGAGGACAAATTAAGCACTGAGCACATCTAGAAAAAACCTACAAAAACCGTAAAGAGTAGTTTTGCAAACTATTCGGTGCTTTTAAAGGAAAAATGCAATACTATCTTGGATTTATCTTGACGCCTGTGGTTTAGTTTGCTAATATGTTCTGCTGTTTACAAGATGAAATATTGACCTTGTTATAGATTATTTAGTCATTGTAATTAATTATCCAATAAGTCTGACTTTGTATGTGCCTATGTTTACTTGGGATTGAACAGGAAGTGACGTAGAGCTGCGGGATTTATACTGAAAGGAATTTCAAGGGATGCCCTTTTTCGGGTCTCTTCCCTCCAGAGTCTGCTCACAGAAGGGCTGGTCATTTTCTCTCTCTCCTCTCTTCTTTCTCTCTCTTCTCTCCCTTTTTCTCTCCATGATGCTTGCAATGTGATCACATGCTTCATTGATATCAAGGTATGAGCTTAATTCATGTTTGGAATAAGTAATAAATTGCTGTTTCCAATTGTGCTCATTAATCATGTCTCTTGAGTATTAATATTTCCATGACAATTTGAAATTATTACTGGATTTAAGTCAGATTTTTTTATAAACTCAGTGGAAGTAAATTTCCCTTGACTTACTGCTTCATACGCTGGGAGAATTCAGGTACACAGTGCACCCAGAGGATTGCCATGCTTTAATATGTCTATGTATTCACACCATGACGCATGTAAGAAAAATTGATAGTTTTTATCTTCTTTTGTGCTACGGTGAATAAAAGAGTGTCATTAAGTTCTTGACTGACTTGAATTGACGAGGGCATTTATGGTTGCCTCTTATACCTCTTATATTAAAGCTGTGTGTTCAGTGTTGATTGCGGCTAGTGGAACATCCAAGAGTCTCCATTCTGTCAGTTTGGAAAATACTAAATGCTTAATGTGGACTCAGTTAGAGCATTGCTTTGAAAATGCTTGGTATGAATATTCATGCACTCAAGCACAACAGTGGCTCAAAAGCATCAGCTCTTTATCTACAGCATCAATATTTAGAATTTTTTTTCTGCCAAGACAACTTCACAGAATTTCACATTTAGATTGTTTTCTTTTGCCGTTTTTGTTCATGCTGTGTGACTTATTTCATATTCAGTCAGCAAAAGCAATCGTGTTCTTCAGCATAAACGAGCATGAGAATAATTCATGAGTGGTTTTGTGTCTTATTTCGAGCAACCATTGGTTTAACATGATGCATCATCATTGTGATTCGGTTGCCATGGAGTTTATGACTCTAACTTTGTTACTGAAATATTTCATTCATTTTCAGAAGTAATATCTTTGTAAGGGTCACATGACTTTAATGGTTAGACCATTTATGTCATGTCCATAGTTTTTTCACTTTCATAGTAACACATTTTTTATTTGAATGTAACAGTACCATTTTTATATGGTTGATGACCAAAATTGAAATACAAAAATGCATTTGAGTGGAAAATATACAGAGATTTCCCCAGCAACAATTTTTACTCCTTAATGTCAAAACAGTATCTATTGGCTTTTGTTTACCTGATGAGAATTAATCTGTTATTCTTATGCTACTATACCACTGTCCAAGCAAAAACAAAAGAAAGAAAGTACCTTATTGTACTTCAAAGACATTTATATTTCAGAAAGTATGTTTAAAATGTAATTATACATATTGTACTTTTTCTATATATAAGTATTTCACGAGTTCCCTTACATAGAATAAGCCCAGAAAACCAAAGCTACTGGGCTGCTGTCCATGGGAGGGCCTCGGGCCGAGAAGCAATCCGGGCCCCCGTGAGTTGTGGAGACAGGGGTGGCGGAGGAGTTTTGAGTTTCATCGTCAAATTGGAAGGGGAGTGGTTATAGTTTTAAATCTTGGAGCGGGCAGAAGGATTGAAAACACCTGTAGATTGTTCGATAATTATCCCCCGAAATAGCGTTCACGGACCTTCACGTATACTTGCATCACAGAGTCAACATTTTGAATATATTTTAAAATATTTGTACTACATTACATTTCATAGATCAGACTTAAAGATATGTTTACCTTCTGAAGTATACTTATTGTATATTAGTCAGTGGTGCAAACACCTTATTGTAATTTGAAAAAATCTTTTTATAATATATATATTTTTTTTTAACTTACTTTTTTTTTCGTATTATCTTTGACGGTTCAGACTTTTGAGTGTCTGAATATTAACAAAAAGTTCCAGATTTTTGCACACGCCTCAGACCCGGTGAAAAATTTCATAAAATTTTGGTCCAAAAACTGATCCTGAAAACAAAATGGCTCTATAGCGCCACCTAATGCGTTTTTGCGGCTATTGCGCAACCAGTTTGTCGTAGACAAATGAAATTTGGCACACATGTGTAAAGTACCAATTTACAACTTTTACTAATATATAAAAAAAAAATATATATATATATAAAAATGTTTCCAAAATTGACAAGACATTTGGGACCAAAAGTTATAAAAAACTCTTCAGAAGTCACACAGTCTTGCTGTGGCACCTTAACGAATTTGATCTTTTTTAAAGGTATAGGGCTAAATTGATTTCTTACTGTAGCACTCGCATACTTTATCCAAAAAGCTTGAAAAAATTATGGAATGATGAGCCTACCATTCTGACCAAGTTGCTATAATTAATTGATGATGCACTTATAGCACCACCTACTGCCCCACATACTTCCTCTAATGTACATGATAAAATTACGCATGATAGTCTTGTGATTCTGAACAGATTGATTTGCTAATGTTATGCTAATCTTCTTAGTTTTATATGAGTTGTTTGTGTAACAATAATCATCTTTACATTTAAAGCTTTTATTGTTCAGTACTTTGTAAAGTGCCTTTTCACCTTTTTTCGAGCGCTTGACAAAAAGTGAAAACATTTTGTCTAATTATAAAGTGAAATTTTATTTTATATTATATTATATTATATTATATTTATGTAAAGTATATTAAATATATTTATATATTTAATAATATAATATAAGTTTTTCCACTTTAGCATATAAAAGTATACTAAATACACTACAAATTGAGCTCTTCTATTATTTATCTACAATGAAAATAAATTAAGCACAAAATAAGTTGTTCTAAATCAGCATTCCTCAAGTTAGCTATTAGTAAATACCTCTACAACCAGATGATCCCTCCCTTATGCAGTAACAAGAAATTGACATTATCCTTCACGTCAGTTTAATTTTACACAAATAATTCAAAACTCTATGTAAAAGCCTCAAATTGAGAAACCAGCCAATGATGGACCATAACGGAAAAATGTTTCCATGCAATGAAATCAGCCTGCATTGAACTAGCTGCGTGAGTCATGATTACTTTGTATATTTAAATGTTCAATAAAAGAGAGCTTGATGGGCCAAAGAATTGATTTCAAATCGCATTTGCTTTGATGAGTACAGAGTTAGCACCATTGTGAAGAGAAAGAAAGCTCAGAGAGTTATACTTAACCCGGCTTCGTCCAACTCGAGTTCTAGATGGTAATTGGTGCTATTTGTATGCGGCTGTTGAAAAATAGAAACCATGCACATTATGGAAGGACCATTAAGTTGTCGAAGCTTGTCAAAAAGGAATACATGTGTCTATAATATCAGAGAGACGCCAGTATGATCCAGGAAGGGTTAATGACGTTTTGAAAGACAAAAAATTATAGGATGAGGGGAAAACTGATTTAGATGAGCAGAAAATCTCTGGATCTTGTTTTGAGCAGCTGAAATATTTCTCCTAGCAACCATATTGGGCTCATTTAGTTCTTGTACTGCTCTGCAATCATTAGGGGTCTTTTATTCCCGTGTGGTTTGTATTGGCGATGCATTAGCTGTATCGTAATATTATTGTAAAATGACAGAATTATCATAATGGGAACAAAGTAATAACTTGTCTAATGGAAAACCTAATGGAAATAAACATCTAAGTTTGAACAGGGAATCAGGGTTCCAATTATTTGTCATGCTTGACTTTGCAGATTGTGATTTTTGTGAATAATAAGATTTTCTCTGATAACCATACTGGGTTATAACTGGTTGAACAAAAAACTCAATTTCTTGTACAAAACTCATTTAGCCTTCTGAGAAAGTACTATGGATTTCAAAGACAATGCATTGTATTTGTAAAATATTAGACAAATATATAAATATACATGAAACACATGTACAATGGCGATTGTAAAGGTGGGCTATTAAAATGATGTGTAGAGTAACATCATTGCAAAAGCTTTTCTAATAAAAAAGAAAATACATTTTCCTAAATATGATCACACCAATTATACCTTTCAATTTTGTATGAATAGGTCATGAATTGAAGTTGCAAACTGTTAATTCTCCAAGTTTGCAAGTAAATGTTGTACTGTTTTTTGTTTGTTTGTTTTTATGACAGCGTCACAGTGGTGCAGTGGGTAGCACGGTCGTCTCACAGCAAGAAGGTCGCTGGTTCTAGGCTCGGCTGGGGCAGGTGGCATTTCTGTGTGGAGTTTGCATGTTCTCCCTGTGATCGCGTGGGTTTTCTCCGGGTGCTCAGGTTTCCCCACAAGTCCAAAGCCATGCAGAATAAGTGAATTGAGTAAGAACGATTGCCCATTGTGTTAAAAGAGTGAATGTGTGTGTGAATGTTTCCCAGCGATGGGTTGCAGCTGGAAGGGCATCCGCCATGTAAAACATATGCCAGAGAGTTGGCGGTTCATTCCGCTGTGGCGACCCCGAAAGGGAAGAAAGCCGACATGAAGATGAATGAATGAATGAATGAATGTTTTTCTGATTATATTTATACTGGTCATGTTTAAATAGAAAAAGTTCATGCATTAATCAAAAATTCCATTTTCACAGTCATATTCTCCACATTTTTAAAGTATCATACACAAGTTTCTTAAAAATGTAAGACATGGTGCAAATTTTTAAGTTTAAGTTTTTAAGACAGCAGTTTAATTGCCTTTAAACTTTCTTGCATTGTGGTGATAGGCCAGCAAAACCCAGTGACTAATCAAGACTAACCATTTCTAACAAAAAAATGTGTGGAATAAAAGAGAATAGATTAACACCAATTGTTTTGCACAGATATAGAAGTAAATGTCATAAACGTGGAAGTTAATTTATTACTGAACACTGTAACTGTCTGATGAAATAAAACTGTTCACAACTAAATTTTCATTAGAGCCAAAGGCATTTGTTTAATAATATGTGGTTATTATGGAAAATAATTGTTAATGTCATCTGGAGAGCAAAGCAATGTGTGCATTTGTGTTTAAATTAGCTATTTTTGTTTAATTAGCCATTTCATTTTAACAAATTCATGTTTATATTACAAAATACCATCGTTATTGTTTTTGGGTCAAAATGTTTACCTATTTCAGATGTAAAAAAAAAAAAAAAAAGGGGCATTTTAGTTCAGCGGCCTAAATAGGCTCTGAGGCACTCAATGAAATAGCTTCATGGAATTACAGTTAACAGCGAGTAAACCTTGAACAAATGCACTTTTAGTTAAATAAAAAAAAAAAGTAAACATTTGGAAGTAGTATCATCCATGAAGGGAGAAAAAGTATTATTGCATGCATAATATTGTTCAGTCGTTGATTGCGTTTAAATTTACAGGAATGATGTGCACCATTTATGGCAATGTATAGGTGGATTAAACCAAAACAGCAATGCCATTGTGTTTTAAAGCTTTACAAGAACAATGAGATTAGAGGTTGAAGCTTTGTCTACTTTAACAAAACATTTAAGTAACATATCTTCATTCAAGCCATTTATATATTGAAGTGTTTAGCCTGTAATAAAAAAAAAATTAAACATGAGCTTATTTGCTAAGCTTTCAAATGGTAAACAATTTAAATACAAAGGCTCTGATTGACACTCAAGTCAAGGACGCACAAAGTCAAAAACTTACTTAAAAAAAAACTTTATTGATGCATCTTAACATCTAAGATCCAATGATAATCTGATCACTGGAACTGTATGGTTTGGGTGTGCCAACAAACTTGAGATTTTCTGGCAAAACAAAGGGATTACTTGACTTTTCAGCCAAGGGGACGCTGATTAAAGACTGTCTTGGCCCCTGTAAAGATGTAGACAAGCTGGGAGCATGATTTGGAGCCACTTTCAGATTATAAAGAGACCCAGGGACAAACCAACTGCCGGTCACTCGCACTTTTGGTGTTCCAGCAGAAGGGTCTTTCACTGTGTACCGCCTTGATCCCTGAAGAAAAGGCAACTTGGGAGCGTTCAGGCTTGAGGACAAACTTGGGAGGGAGGACACAGCCCCAACCACAAATGGTCTTCCTTCTTGAGGTTGTGATGACTCTCTGTAGGTAGTGCTATCCTTGAAGGAAGTATATGTTTCTGCCTGGGATCCAGAGGGGTTGGTTAAAATGTACTCCCCCAGACCTTGTTCATGTCCATGAACAAATAGATCTTTGTTACTTTGAAGATTTGGTGACTGAACAGAAATCGTAGTTCCTTGTGAAAATTCTTCCTTGGATCCAGAGCTGCCCATGAGGGAGTTAAGTCCTGGCTCATGTACTGTGGAAAACCTGGAAAAGCTTTGGGATGATGGTGAATTGGAGTTTATAGTCCATTTATCCAATCGATTTACAGTCACTGGACTTGGAGATTCAACAAGAGTTGTACTTTTTTGAAGTCCAAGACGAGAGGATAAATCCTGGGTGTTGGAAACCTCACTCATTTGATTCCACCTCTCTGAACCATGTGTGGATTTCTTCTCACTTAACACACTTTGGGATGAAGATGAGGCCAAATTAGGATAGGACAGTGTTCCAACAGCAACACGACTTGTGCCAAGTGGTTTGACTAAATGAACATCGGATTTACTTCTTTGCTTGAATATGGAAGACGACGATCCTTCCTGAGAACCAGAGCTACTTGTGAGGGTATACAGCCTTGGTACTGTTACAGATGGCTTTAAGTTACTTTGAGTTAAGACTGGCACATTTGAAACCTGATTAAGGCGCTGTTGCTTTGCCATTAGCATATGAGCTGAACTTCCTTGTGAAGTGAATGGAATAATGGACTCCTCATAGTTGCCAGAGCTCCCTTTGAAGATATTCAGTCTCTGTGAACCTTGCACAGTTGATGACCAACCATCAACACCTATAGATGTATCTGAAGGAGAGTTTGAATTGGATTGTGGCCCAAGAACAATTTGGCTTCCAGTGCGAAATGGACTTAAACTTTGAGCAGCTGTAGACCGACTCTGAGCATTATGTGTAGACTCCCTGGAATTAAAAAGGGAACCCGGAACAAACCACCTTCCAGTAACAAGCCGTTTTGTTGACCCAGCATTGGGAGTAGAGGCTGTATCAGGCATGCCAATTAGTGTATAGCTTCTTGATCTCTGAAGTGTTGCTTCCTTGGAGTCCATTGGTGGTGCAAACTGGGTGCTTGAAACCATGGTTCTTTGGTTATACCGATTAACATCTTGAAGTTCCAGGGAACCAACAGTACTGCCTTCCTGTGTGGGACTAAAGGATCCTTGCTGTCCAAGCTGATCCAACTTTCCAGAGTCAATGGCAAGTCCATTGCTTGGATCTTGTGGTTCATATGAGCCAATGTAAGCAGTGTTCTCTTGAGTTGAGGATCCTTGCGAAGAGCCAGAGTGACTAACAAACGTATTCGGAAGTCTCTGCATAGTCGATATGGGTCTGACATTGTGTTCATGAAAAGGTGGCACATTTGGCTCAGCATCATTTCTGTTCACTTGATACTTTGGGGAACCAACAAAACCCGATCCAACTTCATTTTGTAGAGATCCTTGTGCACTTGCAGATACGCTAGAAACACTTTGGGGTGAAGTTGCACTCTGAGTCACATACCTTGAGTCAAATCGACGTGTATTTTGAGGTTTCATAGAGCCAACTACAGGTATACTTCCTTGTGATGGAGAAGATGATGCTGCTGGTGTGCCAGATCTTACAATGCATCGCCTCCTTGAACCCCTTGAAGTTACAAGCCTTCTGGAAAAACCTTGAGGTGTGAAGGAAGCAGTGGAGGACCCTTGCAGTGTGTCAGAACTGCCTTTGTACAGAGATTGGCGGTTAAAACTGTGGACCTTAGACGTTATAGAGGCCTCCTCATCAGATAAGGGACTTCTTTGAGAAATTTGGTCATGGGGTTTAGCCTCAAGAAGAGTGGAATCACCACCAGCACCAGAGGGGAGTGAATTAGTAAATCTTGATTTGATTTTCAGGGGCTTATAGATCAAACTGGAACCCACTTCTTCTTGCAAAACCTCATTGATTGGGGCATTTGACACAGAAGACTGGAATGCATCAAAGGAGGAAGTTTCACCATCAGGCTGACTTCTCCAGAAATCAGATTTAGAATAAGTTCCTCCTAATGAAAAAAAACAACAACATGACTTCAAATTTTGTAACTTATCAAACTAATAACACAAAATAATTCTGATGACAAAATATTCATACCTTGAAATCCACATATTTCCCTCCATAAGAGCAAAGACACAAAAATCAAGGAAAACCTAGAGAAGAGAACACACAGATTTATTTTTACACAACCAACAGCAGACCCAAATTAAAACCAATTATGCTTACATGTTCCACCCTTGAGACATCAAAATTATGCTGTAAAACCCCAAACCCAAAAAAGAGTGCAGGACACTCTTTTGCCTTCAAGGAGAAATGAAGAATGTGCATTTATACATGTCTCTTTCAGTTTAATTAGTGCAAAGGACCAATTAACAATGACCAATTGCTCACCAGGCCAAATCAATTGCTTGATCATGGCAAATCACAGATTGAATGTGCTTTGACGCCCTTACTTTTTCCATCCAAATGTTAGAAATAAGTTAACTAAATATGTTCAAATTTAGAAAGTTATTTATTTATCTTTAAAAATGTTTAACATCAACATGCTTATTTCATGTTACATGGTTCACGGACATTTTATAAGATTGTTAAGCATTGATGAAAGTTTACATGTCTTAGTGTTTTATTTGATTATAAAAAAATCTTGGCTAACTGTGTAGATGCCACTTTATCGCTTGACGGTAAAAAAAAAAACCACAAGAGTACTTTTTAATACATTTTTTACTGCTTTTACCAGCAGGTGTCATCAGCAATATTTGAAC
Source organism: Danionella dracula (assembly GCA_900490495.1). Classification (NCBI taxonomy): domain Eukaryota; kingdom Metazoa; phylum Chordata; class Actinopteri; order Cypriniformes; family Danionidae; genus Danionella; species Danionella dracula. The sequence goes on from UELW01000006.1 coordinate 2,369,405, forward strand.
GCTTTAATAGTGAACAGTATTTAATTTCTTCGGTTTATATGAACCTCAAAACTACTTCATGGATGGCATTTATTTATTTTCAAAAAAATTGGGGCAACAAGATAGAGAGAGCGAGCGAGCGAGAGAGAGAGATGAGAGTTGTTAATATTGCCTGTTGGTAAAAACAGGAATAAGCAGGCAAAGATAATTGTTGTGTGTTTTGAACTTGTCTTTATATTTACAGTAACATCAACGTAGAAATTATAAGTTTAACTGTGTCATAAACATAATTAATTATGGCTATGATTGGTTGTATGATTTAAATTAAGTTTACTAAATACAAACATCAGGGTACAAGAAAAAATTCCAGTAAATACTAATATTTTTTAAGTCTCATATAAAAAATCCAACTTTTACAGTATAGAATTAATTTTATTGAAAAAACAAACAAACTAAATGCTCTCTTTAAAACAACCTGTAACTGACACATATAAAACCTAGCAGTATACAATCCTCAAAGTAACAAAAGATTGTTTTGATCAGGTGAACTTTCAAAACGTCAAGTTGTTGGAAGCTTAAAAAAACAATTATATGGCTGATTTAATCAAATTAAACTCAAGCAAGGTCAAAAAGGATCAGCAGTGCTCTATCTAATTAAGTTAGAATCTGGCCATGCTAAAATAATCAACACCAGCAGATCAGCCGCTCTTAAACTTCTTAAATATATATTCACAAGAAAAAGGTGGCCAAAATCCTCTCCTTTCTGTAGATCTAGTGGTCCACGTTCTTTTTAAAAGAAAACTCATTACCTGATTTACAAAGCTGACTACAGGTTAGATCACACAGTAACATGATCATTTGAGGCGTGGAGCGTGTCAGACACATCATGACTAATTAATGTTGACAGCAAGGTCAAGTGCTCTCCATTGATGACGAAAAGCAATCTTAATACAGGACCTGTTTGGAAAAGCTGTGAATTATGGGAGCGTGTGACCAACAGCATTTCTGTCATTAACTTTCTTGGATGCTCCTCTAATTTGTTTGTAAGCTTCTAATCTGAAAGATGAAAAACCATGAAAAGTAAATGTATTTAATTTTACTTTTTCTTCACAGAAATGGTTGGAAGGTTGTGCCTTAATCATTTTATTAGTAGAGGTGAAATGTTTAATTTCAGTTTTGAGGCAGAACTTGGGGAATGATTTCCGGAGGTTTTTGGGGAAAAAAAATCTAAATACTATGTTTTTGTTAGTTGACATTAGCCTAATTAGCATTTTATTTCAGATAAGGACTTTACTCAAGCATTGGTGAAGACATAGCAAAAAAATTTCTTCTGTATGGATGAACCAAGCTTCGATGATCTTGTCCTTATGCGTACTAGGTTAATTATTCATCTCAGCTTAGCATCATTTACATTCATGGCGGCTGATTAGTCTAAATGCTTTAGCCCTGGGGCTGAACAGTCCCCTGACAGCCCACATTAATAAAAGCTACTTAACGGAGGGGTTCTGAGAGCAGTAAGGGAGCAAAGAAGATGGCTAAAGCTCTGATCGAATACTCAATCATTAATTGGCTTCATAAAGTCATCCACTCCTATAAGAGCGTCTGCCAAGTCATAGCTGAACATATGGAAGACTTTACTTTACTTTAGAACTAGGGTGGGAAAATCTATTCCATGAGGATCATTGTCCCTACTGATTTCTGTTCCAACCCTGTTTCATGAGACACAAGAGAAGTGTCAAATAAACCAAGAGGAGCTTAATTAGTGAGATCAGGTGTGTTGCATATCGCAGTAGGTAAATTGGGCTGGACTTTAGTGCTCCCATCTCTGCCATGGATGCACTACAGATGCAATGGTATAACTACCAATTATTTTCCTATGATTATTTCCTACTACATTTCCCTACATTAATTCCCACTAAGCTTGCAATTAAATTTCCCACGTCTCCCTCTATGCAGTTCTATAAATATACTCCACCTTATTTTATTGGTGAACATCTTTTTACTTGATGGATCTGTAAAGTGAATAAAGTTGTGTTGCATTTTTAGTGAGGAATAAATCCTTCCTTTCCTCGATTCCTCCAACTATGATCCATTTTTTTTTTTACTTTTCAGCATTTTTTTTGTTGTGTTTTGTTGAATAATAACATTCATCCTCTATAGTGTTCATGTGTTTACATCAAATCTGCACAAACAAAAAAAAAATGGATATATCTCAATATTGAGTATACAACAGAAGTAAAAAATCATGAACATTGCATGCAAACGCATACAATCCATATTTTATGTTAACTGACTTGGCAATAATTTTTGTCAATCACCAATATGCTATGTTGATTGATTTTGATTGGTATTTCTGTGATTGATTGCTTTTCTTGGAGTCCAGTGTTTTCATTCAGTCGGAAAATCTTTAAGAAATATAGCATTTACTGTTGCAGGCTTTTGCAAAATACTAATAGTTTTTAGGCATGATCATAAAGAAATAACTGTTTTGTCTACAAAATCAAAACGCTCTAAATTCAGTTAATATTGCATTCAAGTGGTTGGGTCAAATGTTGCCCAAAACAAACAGTAGAGTAGAAATTGGAAGTGTTTGTGTATATTAATGTAAATCTAAACACTACTTATTTTAAGCAACTTCATGGGAATCTTTAGTCTTGGTTTGTCTCTCATCTTATAAGATGGTGCTTCTGTATAATACAGCCGGCTGTCCAAAATCCTCCCTGGAGGGCTGCATCACTGCATATTTTAATTTCAGCATGCTCTAGTATACAAACCTGTCTGGTTTGGGTCAAACCAAGGGGAACTTAATTAGTGTGATGACTTCTGTTTTTTGATGGTTTCCAAAAGTTGCTGCACTCAGTACAGTCTTTTGTTCTGATACGCTATACCCATTGCTGTCCTTCTATGGACCCTGTAGGACCCTGATAGTCAAACTAAAATCACTTGTACTCCCCATTCAGGTTATAAGCGGGTTCAGTTCTGCTTAGCTTGGGTGGAACCTCTGACTTGGGTTGCAGTGTGATTAATTATGTGTATTTATTTCATTATAATAGTTAAGGGTTGTGAAATCCTTGAAAGTGAGATGTCAACACAGAGAATTGACTTCAAGCAAAAAACAAGAAAACAGTCTGCTAATTAAAACTGTGAAATCAAATACAAATAATGACTATATTGTTTGTGCCTCATTTTGTCACACTCTCTCAAAAACCTGTTCACGTCATCCAGCCGCATGATTCAGCAAGCAATACATGCACAGTCCATTAGACTTCCACAGAGGAAATCAAATCTCCAATTTAACTTTTTTTTTTTTTCCAGTGTGATAAATCTTTTATTCCTACAGATCTGACATGTATATGAAGTATAAGGTTTCTGGTCAGAAGTGCCAGTCAAACTGGGTCAAGAGCAAATACATCTATGATTAATCATTTCCAAGGTCAGTTTCATTTTTATTCAAGAATATTAGTTTATATATCCTCCTCATCTTTTTGCCAAATCAATCCTTTATAGTTTTTCACTCAATACTTCCTTTTCAGAAGCTAGAAGGTTGAGACCCCTTTTTTCCTCCGAGATTTTTCTTGACATATACTTCTCAGCGATAAAACGGTGCCATGCCATGATGATAATTACTGTCGTCATCCCCAAAGGCATCTTTGCTCAGCCAGACCACCACTACAAACCAGCGTTTACTGAGCTGTCAGAACGATGTTCATATCTCTGTCATACAGACAGCGTATCTCTATCACGGGTTTTTTTGCATTTTCCCACCCATCTGTGCAGATAATGTCTACTCTTCTGTTTGTTTGTCCTCCTTCCTTGGGGATGGCAAACCTGTCAGCGCTTGATTTGATTTACTTCTATTTTGCAGTAGTTCTCCCAAATCTGCTCCACCCAATTCAAACTGCTGCAACTCAATATTTCTGTCAAAAGCCCATCTGCCCACTGAGCTGGGTAATTTTCAGCCTATTGAGTTCTTACTCTATGTCATCTTTTTGTATTGGCTTTATTAGACGAACGCATGTTTCCTGTCGCTATAATAGAGCTCCTAATATTATATTGTTCATGTATTCAGAATTCAGGGACTACAATTTAAAAGTCTCAGAAATGTTCTCATAGTTATTCAAATGTGGTTCTTTTGTCGAACTATGCTACAGTTCCACAATCTTTCACTGACTAGTGAGATTTGCTTGCAAGAAATGGCTTCTGCACGATGGGTATGTCTTCAACATGGTTAAGTCTGACAAGTAGAATCTCATGTTATTCAGTTTCAAACAATAGAGCATCATTTAGAAAGCACATGTGGAAGAGAATCTATTTTTCCAATGGATCAAGTTGGATTACAGAAGCATAAATTCTTATGAAAATATTTAATTCTTGCCTAGCACACTGTGTCTTTTGCCTCAAAAGTCTGGCATAAGTTGACATCATCTCTTGGCATCGTTGCATTTATTCTCTAATCAGGGCCGTTTGTCTGTTTGAACTCCCCCAGGTTGTCAAGATGCTGCTATGGCATGGATTAGAAAATTACTATAATCCCTGTGTTCTTGTTGCTAAGCGATAAAGGACTATTTTTTTTTTACAAACACAGAGTGTGGATGTACAAAATAAACAGTTTGGCATTGAATGTAAACATTGAGTATTTCAGCAAAGTAGCATCAGATTTTAATATGCCTTCTTTTTTATTTTATTTGATAATATCAATATTGCAACCCTGCCGTTCATAAGTTTGGAATCTTTTTAACGACCAAACACACTTGAAGACATATTCACAGCTGCAAAAACATTTATTTAAAAATTCTCTATATGAAAATATCTGAACAAAGATAATTAATTATTATTATTATAAACTATAGGGCACTTGAAGGGAAAACACTTTTTTTTATACCCTGAGGATTTTTAAATAAAGGGAATCACAAAACTACAGAGTTTGTACAATAAATGAACTGGGAAATTTTCTAGGAATGCCCTGTTTAGCAAAATGTTTATGTAACCAAGTATTGCCTACGAGATTGAAGACAACAAAGACATGTTGTTGGACAATTGTATTGTTTGTACCACTCTTTGGGTGAGCAGGTTCATCTGTGCTTTGAAAACTGAATATATTAAATTGAGCATGGTTCTGCAAGTACATGGACATCATTTTATTTCCAGATGTAATTACATTTTGTACCTCATTTGAACTTCATTGAAAAAGTAAGAAAAAAAATCTGAGAAAAGTCCAAGCTAAAACAGTACCATGGACCGAGCCACCCTTAAAACAGGCAATTTAGTAAAGATAAAAGTTACAATCAATTTTCAAAATTTGATGACAGCTCTTAGAAGAAGCACTTAGTAGTATCACGTTGCGCTGACATCCATAATTTACTACAGTTTAAGTTTTAATGTCGGGTGATGATTCTTCACATTTCACCTGTGAATGTTCAAGGTGTTTTGCATTCTACCCATCTAAGCACAAAAATAACAAGCATTGAAACTACTGAAATATTTTCTGCTCATTTAAGCAGAAAATAGACAATTTGGTTTGAGTTTTTAAAATCCTAATTTCATAACAGCTGCACACTTACGAAACACTTCTTCCTATTTACATTTTTTTCTGCAATGAAAACATTTGAAGATATTGTGCAACAAGCATGGTGAATTCCTGGAAGTCTGCAGGCTGTCCTCATTTGAGTATGCCTCATTTGACTAAACATTTGAGTTTGCCTCCAAATAACATGCGAATAAAATAGAAAAAATCCTAATATACATTTTCCATTTCCATAAAAATACAAATCTGTATGTAGGTGTTTCTAATGAGCATTGTTTGAAGAAATGCAGAAAATGTAAAAGACTCAACATAGTATTCTACATAAAATGTAGTAACATATTGAAAATAGGCATCATGGAGGTAATGACTGCTGTTGTTTTCTACATAAATATGAATCTTCTGTAGAGTGCCCTTGTAGTGGAACAGCCGGAGAAGATCTGGAACAAATTAATTAGCTGTCGTGTTTTGACACAAATTAGTGAATCAAGATCGACACTTGAAGGCTGAATGATGAGCGGTGGACAGGAGATGACAGACCCTCACTGTCTGAGAATGTGATTATGACATAAAGTAAATGACCAAAGATGCAAAATCATGCAATCATATGTAATCTAGAACTGTCTGATGTGATAAAATCTTTATAATTAAATTTCTATGAGTGCATGTTAATGTCTCTTTAAGAAAAATAAAAAAATGAGTCTTAATTTATGTAAATAAATATACATGTTTTTTTGTAATTCATGTATATTTGATAGCAATTTGTTTTGGTATTCTTTTACGAATGTAGCGTTTAACATTTGTTTTTGTAAGGGATTTTTGCTGAAGAATAATTGAGGCTTAGGTCATCATGTGAACTTTTAAAGGATTTTAAAAGCTTGATAGAAGCGCTGTTGCAGCTGAGGAATCGTAACCTGACCTATTGCATGTAAATCCCATAAGGGGATTTTAATACCAAACCTACATTAATATTTAGTTTAAACTGAGTGCTGAGAGCAGCACTGTGGCACAGCGATAGTTCAACAGCTTCTCAGTTAAAAGGGCAGTTTTTTTGACCAGCCTCTTGAACCAGGTCCTCTTGAATGCAGTCTTCCCAAAATCTTTTGGCTTTTACATTCCATCAAAAGTAAATGTGAGTGTGACTAAAAAGTGAACGTTTCTTTGCAATGGACTGGAGACCCACAGTTCCCACCTTGTGCTTCTGTATTTTGTGCTTCAATATGCAGTTAAATCATAATTTGTTCTCTCATAAGTCCAATAAAAAAATGAATTTGTCTGATTTTCCATAATATAGCTTAGCTGATGTTTTTTTATACCTGCCAAGAGCAAACGTAACCTATTTATCCAAGCATACCTATGCAAGAGAGGACATTCTTATGTTATGAGTTGTCGATACCAGAAAAAGTGAATGATGAAAAAAACATATTTATGTTCTTTTAACAATTAATACCATAAGGAAAGGATTGTATTCCTTTATCTCAGTATTTTTCTTATTAAAAATACTATACTAATATAAAAATGCATAGTTAGCTGTGTTTTAGAAAACTATACTGTAATCCCTTTTGGCGACTATGAATATTTTATTTTTGGAAGAAAGTTGTGGATGAAGAAAAAATGACTGAATGAGATTGAACTTTGCAGCGGCTGGAATTCTAACCAAAGCTAGAAAGTCAGAGCACATTTCTCCAGTTCTTAAGTCTCTGCACTGGCTGCCGGTCTCCTTCAGAATAGATTATAAAGTTCTGCTGCTTGAATAAGTCCAAACATAAAAATAAAAAATTTGATCTGCCACAGGTTAATTCACACAGATGGAACCAGCTTCCAGAGGAGGTCAAGGGTGCTAACACTTTAGTCACGTTTAAAATCAAGACTCACCTGTTTAGTTGTGCTTTTGTCGACTGAGCACCTATGTCCGAACAGCTATTTTACATCTGCGCTTCACCATCTTTATCTATGTCAAAATTTTCAGTTTTTAATCGATTTTTTTTATGTTTGATTTTAATAAATGTACTTTCTTTTTAAATTCTTTGTTTCCAATGTTAAGCACTTTGAACAATCCTGTGTACAAAATGTGCTATACAAATAAACTTACCTTATTATCCAATGTAGATTTACCGCTAACGTCTCAATTTAGCTTGAATTTCAAACATTTGCAAATCAGAAGTTGTTCCATCAATGAAAACATCAATAATGTCACATCCATTAAGATCTAAGACCAGTATAAATGTGATTATGATCTTAAAATCTAAAAAAAGCAATAGAAATAATGAAATCCAAAATAAGTCACAAAGTGAACGTTTTGCTATAAGCGCATAGTCAACTTCGCAAAGATGTTTAAGGTGCACCCCTAAAGCAATGTGAGACAGAGTCACACCAGCAAACCTCCAAGTGTTAAGAAACTAGGAAAACCATGACTCGTCCATACGTTACTAGGATGTTTTTATTCAGATTTAAAACAAACATCTCCGACACATTCTTGAGCCTCTGTCTTGCCTTAGTTTATAGCTTAAAACATCCAAAGCATTTTTCCAGCCATAGAAAGTGCTGTTTTTGAAAATCTGCAGTCATCTCTCTCAGTCTTGGCAATATCTGCGAGTGTTATGGTCTGAAACCACCGCGTATGATCGAGGAACAGAACAAAGACAAAAAGTAAGGCCACACGATAGATTGCACACTAGAAAATACACCAACAATTGACCCTCTCTCCAAATGGATCTTTAGTCCCGCTCTCCCCAGAGCACTTTGCTTTGAAGAAGATGTAATCCAAATCTTTTGTCAAGAAAGAACAGTCCAAACGCAATAACTGCCTTCGATGAATGTCATTGGCACTGATGGCTCTCCAGGGTGAGATGTTTCACATGGCTCTCTACTTTTGTCCTTAATCCAAACATCTTCAAGATCAGCAAATTCCAAAAGTTCTTGGAGATAAACAAAAAAATGCTTGACATTTTCTTGAATACAATTACAAACATCATTATACACATTGTACAAAGGGCAGTATGGTCCGAGTAGTGTGTGGCTGTAGCTTTCAAACTTTTGAATGATGAATCTGAGGAAAAAATACCAAAATGGGCACAAAACTGAGATTTGATGATTTTTTTTTGGAGAATTGTTTCTCAAATAACAGTAACATTTACTCCAGATGTTGGGTAATAATCTAGGCAGTGGGTTCTTATTTGTACAGTGAGATAATATTGTTTTTAATAATTTATATAATGGATATTCTCTATTTTTATGAAAATATACAGCAATACTCAATCAATGGCTCACATGATTGCATGTTGAATTTTCTTAATAGTCTTTAATCACTTTTCCATCATGATACGCAATCCCCATTGGGTCCATCTCCCATCAGCGCCTTTGTCCTTTCTCATGAATGGGTCAGTGAATCTTTTGTTTTTTTTTCAGCTGGGTCTTAAAGATGGCGTGTGATATACACAAACACACACGAAGAAGAATAGCAATGTCACTTTAGAGAAGTTCTGAGGTCAGAAGAATCCATCAGTGGCTTCCTGGTGCTGTGAAGCCTGGCTGTATCTACAGAAGCTGATTGACCAGTGCAAACACCAGTGAGAGTGTGGCAATAGAGACGGTGAATGAAGAGTGTCTCGCTCTGTTGCTGTCTGTTTGATGAGAGCCCACAGAGTCCAGGGATCCCTCCAGATTGGGGTTTAGTGCATTCTATGGAAACATTAAAGTCTTTATGCATTGTAATAAATAAAAAAATAAAAATAAATTAGTATTAGTCAACGTATGTCCTTTTAAACCAATATAGCCTTTTAAGAAAATGTTCTCAATGTTTACTGACATACCTCCAAAAAAATATAAAAAACATGCCAAAAATGATAAACATATTGTTGATACAAACTAAATTTGTGTCTCTTAATAAACAAAACTAAAGAGATCATAGTGTAATTTTAACACAACCACTTAACATTTTATCTTTGAACTTTGACAGTTTAATCTTTATCAAACATTTACTTTTGCCATATCTGCAATAAAAAAAGAACTGCATTTCTATTTACAAAAAAAAACAATCCCTTCTTTTGGATCACCTTAAAAGTTTAAAGTAAAAAAGAAAATATGTATGATTTATGGCTTACCTCCTCAGCACATTCAAAACTGCTTGAACATTTCTGCTCACTGTCCTGTGAAAACAGAAATAACTTTTTTAGGATTCAGCAAGCAGTCTGATTTATGTTGTGATATTGTTTGTTTGCGTTGGATCATTTTTTCAACTCAGCCTCAAAATGAATCGTGGTCTATATCTTATAAGAAAAAAAAAGAGAATTCAAGTAATTATTTTCAGTTATCTTTCCTAACTGAAAATAACGAGTGCTAAAAATGTAAAACGACGGAAAGAACACTAATGTCTGGGGACACCTTTATCACAATGGGTTCTTATTGGATGTTCATCAGGGGTCCACACATGCAGTCTTGGAGGATTTTATCAATCCATCAATCAAACAATAAATCAATCAATCAAGTTTTTTAAAGCACTTTTGAGCAGTTGCTTTCAAATCAGCTTCACGAAGTCCTAGAGTGCATCAGGTAGGGTAAATAGGAATTCCATATATGAGGTCGCTGGGTCGCTGACTGTAGCAGGTGCTAATCACCTCCCCAGCATAAAGAATATACAAACTTAAAATTTTAGTTGCAACTCTGGTAGCTTTAGCAAGCCGAGAGAACCTTAATTCATGCAGCAGGGTGCTGTAATTGCTGATACACCAATATAGATAATTCAGACTTTGTGATAAAATGTTTTTTTAAATTGTAATCAAAACAGAAATCCATTTAACTTCATCAGTTCTTTTGACCAGTAACGTTTTGATTAGACTTAAATCTCATACTGTCACATCCTCACCCGGCTCAACCGCACAGCGTACAGTCACACGACCACAATCCTGGGATACTGAACACCTGCATCTTCACCAACGATCCCCAGCTACACCTCGTATCCACTGCTACAAAGACTCACTCCTCACTCGGTTCACTGATCAGTCCTCAAGGTTACACACCCGATGACGATGACTTCACCGGCCATGAGATGCCTTCCTATTTCACCAGCCAGCCTTCTCCTGCCCTTCTTCACCCCCTCAGCACACGGCTTCACCATCTCCTCTTCGGACTGTTAAGTCTACTAAGTGAAGCGTGTTCTTATTGTCTGATGCCAGTGGCATTCCTCTGTTATTCCTTATACCTGAGTTACCTGATTAAAGCCAATCCTTTATAATCCTTGTCTTGTATATCTCTCCTACGAAACGTGACACATATGTGCTGCACCTTCATAACTCTATATATAAACACATCAGTGGTATTCTGTTCATAATATCAGCATAACAAACACAACATCATTGTCTTTATAAACCTTTTCTCACTCTTCATCTCTCAACAGTGATGACCCCTGTTCTAGTAAACAAAGTTTCCCTTTAAAAAAATACTGTATGTTCTTAATTTTTTTTTATTTTAATTCTTTAATTCTAAGTTTTTCTTTTAAATAAATTCTATTGGTGAGAATATATATACACTGTTATTTATGTAATGGTTTGTTCATTTATTTTTTTATGCCATGTCTTTTTTATGTATCTATCGAGTGTCAATGACACCAGTAAAAACTTGCCTATGGCGATGAGAAATGGTATTGACAATTTAATGCCACACTTTAAAAATACAGATACATTATTGAAAAATCTGAGGAAACAAGGAGTAACAAGGAAGAACTCAACACCTTTATTTATGTAATTTACAACTTGTTTTAAATTGTTTATTTTAATATATTTATTTTAAATAATAATGTAAGACTGATACTCGAGCAAAGAGAAACCCATCCAAAATGTCAATGCATGCAATACGTAACTCAACACATTTTAATGTGCACAAAATGCAATGAATTAAACTCAGAATATAAGCCTTGCCGTTTCTATCCATCTGTAAAATATGTATAATTTTGTGATAGCCATATCTCCACAAAGTCCGTCAAACCTGCAGAGCATTCTCACACCATCTGGAGTCTAGTTGACGGAACTTTTTTTTACTCTTGTCTAGCTATTTCCATGATGAAGTCCAAAACGCGTAAAGTATTAACAGGTTTTCTCTTAAATTAAAATATCAAAGATTTACAGTAATCTGGCAACTCATAGATCAAAACAAACTCTTCTCTTTCATTTGAATGCCATCTCTTTCCACAACAACAAAATTCCAATATGTTCTGTTCACATGAAACATCTCATCACATGTTAAACTTCATATTTACATCTGTTTTCATTTATCTGTTTACACTTTATCAAGTGTACATGTACAACACATTTGCATGCCAAATGTCTATCTTCTTCTCGAAAAAAACACAGCTTCAGATAAAACTTAAAAAAAAATGTAAAAAATAGTTTATGTAGCTGCCAAAATAAAGTTTAGTTTCTTGTGAGACCTAACATCAAATCCTCTCACTCACATGCTGTGAGATAAAAAAATCCGATCTGAGCACCAATTTTCGAGTACTTTCCAGCCCCCTGCAACAATTACTCGTGACATAAACTAAAACTAATTCCCATGCGACAGTATGATATTTCTGTCTGTGGAGGTTTCTTAATTTGTTTCAGCATGGCTGAGGGAGTACAGTCGTTTTCCCCTAGTATCCAGAGGCTTAAAAGTGAATCCTCAGGACTTAGAACAGAACTGTGAGGTACGATATGATAGAAGTGGGCAAACAATGGCCTATCTCTATAATGCAGTTCCTTTCAAACTTGGATTAGCTAACAAATTGCTGTTTGTGATGACATCACTCATTTCCATAGGATTACATGCTTCCATCCTTGAAATGAATGTGGCAGCTAGTGTGAAGAATCTAGTTCTACACTGAACAACTTCCCTTGTATGCATTCCAATCATGGTACTCTGCTTGATTTTCATGCCTTAGTTTTGAAAGTCAGCGATACAAAGCTTTTGCAGAGAATATAATTAAAAAAGAAACCATGTCATGTTAGAGCTGTTTGATTTTTAGAAAAGAAAGATGATTACAAAAAAGTAAAAAAACATATAATAAAATCCCAACCAATAGATATAAATTCAATTTTACGTTCTGTTTTTCAATCTGGGATCACCAACTTAAAATGATAAGATTAGCAATGGGACGTTACCCATAAAGCTCCTGTTTGCTGCAATATTATCCAGGTGTATTGGCATGGTGATGTCTCGTTATGCATCACACACTTAGTCACCACACAGATAGGCCCCAGGATTTTTCAGCCAGCAACAAACTGCTTTTTTACTTGTGGAAAACTCCATCATAACAATGTGGCAGAATATTGGCATTTGGGTTAACATGCACATTTACTGTTTGGATTATTTAAAAAAAAATTAAAAGGTAATAAACAAGATCTTATAACTTATTAGGGCTTGAGAACCAGCTCAAATTATTATTTATTTATTTATTTTTTATTAGGGATCTATTGTTATTGCGGTTAGATTAAATGCAGGGGTTTGTTTATGTTGTTTAAGAGACTATCAATGGATAAACAAAAATAACTTGTTTTATTTAAAAACATCCATCAAGATGAACATTAGAATGAGTGCATATTTGGTCAAAGAAGATTCATTTATATACAACTTTAAAAAAAAAGATGTGTATAGCCATTTGGCATGTCCACTCTCCGAGCCCCTGCATGCGCTGACAAATGCTCTAAGTTTATGAATTATTCACCGGTTTATCCTAAATTATACAAAAGAGTTTTACCTTCCACTAGACACATGGCATATCATTTAAAACATGAGTTTCACCGTGTCTCTGTTATTTTAAAGTCTGTAAAAGTTGATGTCCTGAAGGGTTGGCCTAGTTTTAAGAGGAATTTAATGGAATTTGTGTGTTTTACTTTTGTACATGAACAAAGCCCAGTACATGCTTTGACACTATTCTTAATGCTAAGAGCCAATCTTGTGTTGGCAGTGCATCTAAAGGGCATATAGATCGCTGTGCAATCATATAGGGTTTTCAAAAGCTTTTAAAAGCTATAAACGTATTCCAGTAATGTGACAAGACGTCATGTGACTGTTTTCACCCTCAGAGCTTTTTTACTCCGGTCAATGACTGTGTACAGAAAATAAGAAAGCCTTCCTGTTAAATAATATGAATCTAACATAGCTTGCTGAACACTTTGTTCCTTTATGTGATTAAAATATAAATATAAGCTTCAGATAAATGAGCAAACCTACCTGAAGATTAGCACACGTAGAGAAAACACATGCGCTGTCTATTTGCTTGACATCATTTGAGTCGATGACATGTTTATTGATAATAGCCGGCTGCAGATTGGTCTGCACTGATGGGATAGTTGACTGAGACTCCGTGATTGGAACTAAACCTCCATCTGTGCCATAACCAAACGCCTGGATAGCATTTCCTGCACACAGAAACACATGCACACATATGTATGCAAATCAAGACATGTGCACACAAAGGCTATGAAGTGTTCATGTGGGAAATCAGAGCCTCTGCAAAGAAGATCACACTTCCATAAGACATAACATGTCTCATTAGTGCTATTTAGGTTAAGCCCATAAGGAAGGCAGTTCAGGCCGTGAGCTAGGAGTTTGTGGGTCTATTCTGAACTCACTCAGGCAAGTGTTCTGTCTGAAGTCTCGAAGGAAGGCCTCACACTCAGCTTCGTGATTTCCACTGCCACGACAGCCACACCAGGGGGATATAGTTATGTTGGTGTGGCTAGCGTCCACATAGTTTGGAGTCACATCTGATCCTGTAGAGCAGAGATTCTCATTAATGGTAATGGGACGTGAAAGGTTTGGAATGATTGTTGCTATCTGTATTGGATTCTTTTTGGTTGTTGTTGGTTTGTAGAAATATGTGTTTAGTCACTATGATAGATGACTAAAATCTATAATGTATGCAATTTTCAGAACGTGATTTAGGTATATTTATATTCAATTAGAGCTGTCGGTCGATTAAAAGAAATAATTAATTAATCACACCACTTTACGAAATGAATCGTGATTAATCGCAATGACAAGACTCTTCTATAAATCTATAAATGTAAAATGTAAATAATTAATGTAAATTGTCAGAGTGACTATTTAAATTCAAAATATGATTGTTTGTTGAATTTTTTGTTTCATTTGTAACACAGGTTTTGTCCTAAAAACAACATACCTGCAATAAACCATCAATATCCTCCAAATTAACTTTTTGTTTCTCTTCTTTGGTAGACTCTTGTTTTTTCATAACTCTCTGCCATTAACAGATTGCTTAGTGAAGAAACTTTAGGTCTTTAAACCTTGGTTCAATTGCAGCAGTGATCATCAGCCGTGTGAGATTAGTGCTGTTCTTGCTTTTAGATAGTCAGTTAAAATCATGTTTGAATTTAACTATAGGCTGATCATCCTCTGTTGACTCCATAATTTTGCATGTAGCACAAGGCTGGTAAAACTACTGAGCAGGAGAATATGTATTTTACTTACATTACATTATTCAATTACATATTTATTACTGTTAATATTGTTTTACACTACTTATTTTCAATTTAAGCAGCTTACACCTTGAGAGTGGACACACTTACACCCACGCACACACACACGCGCGCACACACACTCACACACATGCACGCACGCACACACACACACGCACGCACGCACGCACACACGCACACACACACACTTACACATACACAAAACAGAAAAACCTGCTGCCATGAATGGAAACCTGACAGTGCCGCCGGGTACCGCCGTTCTTCAGTTTTAGACACAGTTACACTGAACGAATTCAATTTCAACAAAGAGTGCAGTGATGCCTCAGTAGTTTTCATTGCTCACAGAAGCCCAGCGGCCCCCCATGAATGCGATGTGTGTCGCGTGCTGTAACGTGTTCATGCCTTCTCATTATCATTACGTTTTATTCATACTTCATTTAAACTACTTCTGTCAGAACAGGAAACAGGAAAAACTGAAACTGCGTTAATTGCATAATTTTTTAACCATAGAAACCATAGAATTAATTACAGGCCTATACTTAGTACTTACTTTCCTTGTGCATCTTTGTAAGAGAACATAATTCAAGATTTTTGACAAAGTCTTTTTTTAAATTATAGTTAATAAGTGCATTATGTGTAATTTTGAATAACAGTAATACTGTTCCTAATTGTTTCCTACAGATTTGCTGTTTTTAATGTTTTAAATAAATAAAATAATAATGCTTCTAAATAAACATAACAGAGTGGCATTTGGCTTTTTTACCATATACTGTTATATATATTTATATTATTTTCATTTTACTATTTCATTTATAAATAACTGTAACCTTTTCAATAAAGTCATTTAAAATACAAACATATGATCAAAATATTATTTCTGATTAACTTTCATTTTCTTAAAGAAATATAATTTTAATGACGAAAGCTATTTATTTGTAAAACAGTTCAAACCATTTCGAATTGTGGCCTTCAAACATTACACCGATTCTTTCATCTCTTCTCCTGCTCTTTTTAATCTCTCTCCGAAGAAAAATCCCTCATGCATTGCTAATGAAACAGTTGAAAACGACAAGCAAGTGCTGCAAAAACTCATTCCATTAAAAAGATTAAAATGTTGTATTTTTTAAAAGCAGAATATTTTTTCTCATTATTACTCACCAATGAGTCCAACATAGGACACGAGACAGCCATGGTAGTTATCATTGGGGCAGCTTGTTATTGAATGCGAAGTCATCTGGCAATTCATGTGAAAATCTGCAAGCCTGGATCTAATCCAAAACAAAACAAATAGTAGATTTAAAAGTGATATTACTCATATGCATTCGTTTGTTCTGCCTTTACTTTCAAGCCCAGTGATGTAGAAAGCATTCAAATCAATCACGAACAAATTCGCTAAACTCAATACACACCAGTGAATGTGCAACATAGGACAAATCCAGTCTATCCTCACTAGTGTGTAGTGGTCTTAAAATTCAAGGCCATTTTCTGCTTGGTGCAATGTGGTATTTCTCCAACTCAAGCAATCTTGCTCAAACAGCTTCTTCCTAGGGGGCTGTGTGCATTGAGAAACAGATTGCTTTGAGCACTAGACCTGAGGTGGGCAGGGGGTCACATTAGCACTTACTGTATTTTGGAGAATAAACTCTCTCATCTATACCACACACTCAACTCCTTCCCTCAAATAACAAAAGTGAGATGGAGATCTCAATTTCGATGCCCTCCACTGAGACCGTGATTAATAGTGAGTCATCCGACACGATTTCATGGACCCAAGGTTCACCAGCTTGGCTTAAGTGTGAATATCACCTGAATGAGTTCTTTGAGGGTCCATGGGTGTTACATGCTGGGTGTTTACCTCCCAGAACAAAGAGCAGAATCTGCATTGTTGTCATGGACAGTGGCTGAAAAGGTCATCCTTTCTGTTTCACATTATTGACATGGAAATGGATGTTCGTTGGATACTTTTTGTGCTGCATTTTCTCCATGAGCTTTATGTTTTGATAAGTGCCCCAGTGACTTACAGGAAAATGGCAAAAGCAGCAAGGTGTGTAAAATCAGCAATCAAGAAGCAGTGCATGCTGATGAGACAGCAATTCAAAGTGGACCACTCCGAAAGGGCAAATTGAAGTGCTTCTGAATTACAGCATAAGCCGTTCAAAGATATTACTCAATTATTTCAACTTCATCACTGCTGCATGGAAGTTTTAGACTTTGCTATTAAAGTTCAAGTATAAAAGAGCTGAATTTGTCATTCTGAGACTGCACCTAGTGTGGTGGTATATAAAAATTAAAAATTAATTCAAAGTTTAAGTGTTTGATGTTAATTAGAATAGTAAATAGATGAGGGTTTCACTTCCACTCTACAGGATTTGTGGTTCAAACCAATAGCAGGATGAAAGAAGGACAGACTTTAATTATGTCGCGTTTGAATGTAAAAGAGCATCTGGGTCATGGCACCAATTTTATTCTCATTATGAGATCGATTTTTGCATGTTGGAGGAAAATGATATAAAACACAAGAATGGTGAAAATAGAAAATACAAACTATTTGTAATTTGAATGAACACCTGTTAGCCAATAAAAACTGAGTTTTAGATATATTTGCAAAATTTTCAAATATGTTGTATAGCTTATAAGTAAAGTGACATGTTTTACATGTTTATATAAAGTTAGAGAGCTTGTATGGTGCATGCAAAGGCTTTTAACACTTGATGTTGTCAAAAAAGTCTGGATACTTTAATTAGCATTGCTTAAACTCTAATTAACTCTAATAAACTCTAAATTATTTTTTAAACAAAAATTCTAACTTTTGGTCTTAAGCATGAAACTTCATGTCTACTTCTATGAGGATACACTGAATAGTTAATCCTCCCACTACTGCTGAAATGTCCCCTAAAAGTGACAAAATTTCCTAACCTTTAAAAACCTTTCAAGAACTTATTAATACATTATTAATCTTACAGGTGAGATTTGCATTTACGAATTAAATAATAAACATTACGATATTAACGAAACACACATATATTATCACAAACATTGTTCTTTTATATCTAAATAAGATAATTTTTTTCCAACAAATATTCATCACACAAGGGAGTGGAGCAATCTATGTCTTTTTCATTTAAGCCTGCTACAAAATAATGCTTGCCCAAATCAACGCCTCCCTTGGGTGGAGCTGATTATTTACATTGTTAATTACATTCTGGCTGTTTGAACAAAGCAGAAGGGAGGAATATGTGTACACAAATGCACGTGGAAGCCATTTTACAGTGCTGCAGAGTTATGATATGATAAGATTTAATTTTTCCCACAGGCGACATCAAAGACAGGCTTAAAAGATGTCATTCAGGGACAACTCTAAACAGATATCCTCCTGTTACTTCCAAATATCATATGAAATGGTCCAAATAACACCACAAAAAGTTTAATATTTTGGACTGTTTCAGTGAAAAAGTTGACATTTAGCAACTCTCGAAACTCCACTTAGAGATAAATCCGCAAAGTCTGAAACATTGATTCACACCTAAAACTAATAAAAGTGTCAATCTGTATCATGAGAACTATCCCTAAGGTCTACAGATTTACAGAGTGCACCATTAAGATGACAAATATGAGTCATTCGACTGCAGAGACTCTTGGGAGCCAGCTCATTTCTTAATTGGAGTGTTTATCACTGCTGATTTAGGAACAGATGGTTAGAACGCTCATCCTCTTCACATTCTGGCCTAAGCCCAGGACCCAGCATGAATATCCACACACAAAGGACAGCAAACATTCAAGAAAGCAAAGTATCAGAGCCAGATATTTCCGGCGGGAATGGCAAGGCTTCACCTGACTTTTTTTTTATTCACACAAAACATACTTTGCTGTTTTGTTTATAAATATGAAAGGAAAACCAACAAATTTACATATATTTCATCAAAGTTTTTTTGCTAGAGAGAACCAACTGTTCCTGTACATCAAAAAGCAACTAGTTAATTTGGAATTTCTCAACCTTACACCTTGTTTTAAAGAGATTTCTTGTGAGGGCATGTGATGTGTGTGCACTTTTTATGCAAGTGTAAATCGGCATCTTTTAAGAAATCCATGGGTCCACTCCAGAAGGATTCAGATGGACCATGACCATGAGGTCTAAGCACAAGAGCATGAATCATTCATATACTCCTGAAGGCGCCCTGAATGTAATATCCATGTCACCTGACTCAAGGGTCTATGGCAGACATCTAAGCTTAAGCCAAAGCTGCATTGCTCTGTATGCTTGCTTATTCAAAATGCTCTCGGACACACACTGTTGAAGGCACAGATTAATCTTGTTTATGTTGATATGGGAAAGCATCAAAGTTAGAAAAAAACTCAAATGTAGTATTTACAGAAAAATGAAATATATGTGTCTCTGGCTCTCAGAGGAACCTTTTTTGTTCATTTTTATTGCAGTATTTTTGCTGGTATTACATACTCATGACATACTTTATAAAGAGAACAGCTACTACCAGTTGTCGTATTAATAATAATAAAAATAAAAAGCTACTTTGTTTTATAAAACAATAACTGCATTCCAAAAAAATCCATACAGAAACATTTGGACCCAATGTCCTTTACTGAGGACCAGAAGACTTACGCAGTCCTGCGATCTTATTCAAGTCCAGTATAACGGTCCATGTGAATGTGTGTTTAGTGTATCCTCTGCCTGGCTCTCACTGACTCAGTTGTGTGGTTGGATACCCTCCAGTCTCCTGCTATGGGAACACAAGGTGATTTCCGAAGGCTTTGACAGATAGGAAGGGCAGCCAAAGTCCTCCGGTTGGCCTGGCAGGGGTCTTGCCTTTTCACACTTTGTACAGTGTTTGAGAGCAGAGGCTCTGAAGTCCAGGGGCCCAACGTATAAAAAGTCGAGTAATTAAGGAGGCACAGAGGAATCTCGTTGAGTGCAAGATGGATAAAATGTCAAGCTTTCACACACCCTGATTGCCCAGGTGTCTTTTTAAATCACGTAGCATATTATTAACTCGACATTGCCAATAAAAATTGATAATGCATCCAAAATGTAAGTTACAATTTTGGGGAAACATGATTTGTGGTGTGTATATCTTCAAATTTTTTTCACTACAATTTATACATTGATCCAGTAAAGGGAAAACAATCATTTATCAAGAAAGTGTTCCATTGAAACTGGATGAGTGATTTATTTGAAAAACTCCCTTAACTTGCCTTAAGTAAAACATAGTTCCAAACTTTACTCCCACCAAGATCTCACCACCAAGTATCCCCTAAAGTTACACTTTCTTAGCAGGATAGCAATTCAGGAGAGAAAGTGGGAGGAAAGGTGTTAATGATTGCAAGAATCTTCTTTAGAGCACAATCTGGTAAGGTCTATTCACGCTCTTAATTAAGCTATGTCTTGTACATCGCAATCTGCATAAAGCCACCCATTGGAAAGTACAGCACTCAATTGGTGTTTTCTGATGCAACATTTCAAACAGGTCTTGCTTTCTTGCAACCGTATGACTACTTATTTGGAGCTGGTCTTAGGTATTTATCTCCTTCTGCTACTCCATGCAAACAACACAATGCAAGAAGCAGACTTGTGTTGATCCCAAAATAGATTAAACTAATAAAAGATCACAGTGTAAGCCTGCCAAAAGTCTATTAATTCTTAGTAAGATGCCATGAAACGTTAGTTATTGCATGGATTACTATTTAATGTATGATAAGCTAATGATGCTTTAATGATGGATTGACTTATGCATGATTTTTTTAATAATTAAACCCTGTATATAGAGTCATTTGACTTAATACATCAATTAATGCCTTAATAAACTATTATTATTGGATTGTTAAATCATGTTTTAATTAACACTGACACTGATGTTCAACTTCAAATTAACTTATATTTAAACAATGATGAGTTAATGTTCTGTAAAGGAAACTCACTATACCTAATAATAATTAATTTATCATGAACTTTTGAATTTGTTATGTACTTTTTATTTTTCCATTTGTTATTTAAATGAGAGTTGTCATGTTATCATTACCTTTTCATTATTGAATTATTAGTTCATAGTTAATTCATTATTGTTAGGTGGCGACTTTACTTTTGGGGGGACATCCTCATTAACTAATTATTTAGTTAATAATGACATTTCTAAAATAGCTTTTTAAAATTATGTTTACATCAAAGAGTAAAAAAATGTAATGCATTAATTCACAATCAGAAACAAATAATGAATTAAGGCAGTTAATGGTGTATTAATTTAAATTACTTATGTTTGGGTTTAATGAGTTCATTATAAACACATATATAAACTCATCATTAATCAACAAAAATTAATTTAGGAGCTAACTAATGTTTATATATAGTACCATTTAATACATTTTAACACCTCTATTTTTTTTACCATGAAAGTAGTCTTTCACCCTAAAAACTGTATTGTCTTTATCAATTTTTTTACAAAAAAATGTTGTCTTTTTACTGACAACTCATTGAGTAAGAGTGAGAGGTTTTTACATTTCTATTTTACGACAGACATCTAAGTACAACGCACCAGAACTGGTTTTGCAAAATAGCAATTCACACATTTTTTCTTTAAAGTCCGGATCATGTTCAGGCAATCTCTTGTAGTCCCAGGTGAGCTTTGACTAACGCTGGGTAAAAGTGGACACAGACTCAAAACTGAATTGTTTATTTGAGTAAATCGATTTCTACAAAGCACAAAATGCTGTGTTAATTAAAACTTGTCTCAATTAAACAGCTATTCTAAACATAGTCGACTGATTGCAGACACTCAGTGAGTGGGATTGATCTCAATTATTGTTCTTCTGACTAAAAGATATCAGGTGTTAAGAAAGGGTCATGACATTGCATGCTTGGGTATTCATGACCGCTCATCAAACCTTCGAGTCGATGAGGCATGCTGGTTGGCTGCCAGTGTGTGCGTCAATGATATGCTTCTAATGGCTCATCTGTCCTTCACTCTATAGATTACATACTGGTTACATTTATAGTGAATAGCTTTTGACCACCTATGGATTCAATCTCAACAACGTTCTGAGAATATGGATCTCCTGCTGGCTTACTGTTTGTAATGTATGTCGAGTAAATGGATCACCTACTGATCAAACTACTTTTCTGCTGTTGATGGCTTATGATCAGTCAACTGTAAATAATGGGAATACAAGTACTTTATAGTCAATATCAATGATAAAAATGACAGGGATCTTGCCACTGTTCATAGAACACCTCAGGAGTTATACTACTTTTATTAGAAACCACCTCTCAAAGAAACTGTACATGTTCTTATGCATTAGTACCATCATATGTCAGTTCCAGCAAGTTTATAATCACAAATTAAGTGACTGATGGACTTTGAAGGCACTCATTTCAGAAGGAACCGATGCACAAATACAATGTGTGAAAGCTGACATCAAATACAGATGTTGGTCAATGAAAGTGTCTCATGCTTTGCTTTGGATTAACCCTGCGACCCTATATATATATATATTTATTTATTTATTTTTTTTGCTGCTTTTATTTGTTTCATTGTCACTGGGTGATGGTGATGTCTAAATCTGATAATGTGTGACTCTAATGAATGCTTAAGTCATAAAACTTGAACTCAGCTTATGTCATGATCTAGTCTTATATTTATGGGTTTTATCTTGCTTCATTTTTATCACTGTTTGTCTATTCTGTTTTTCTTTTCCTTTGCAACCTCCAGCCACATGGCTCAGGTCATGTGACTGACCCTGACCATCTTTGATTTATTTTGTCTGTTTGGATCACATGAGCACATGGTCTTTTGTTGTGTTTCTACCCTTTTCTAGTTAGAGCTTTCAGATTGTACACCCGGGTTTCCTTCGTTATTTTTGATTGGTTAAATAAAGTTTTTTTCTTATTCATTACTAATATATTTATTAATTTAATAATATTCACAATCTCCTGCCGCACATATGCTGTATGCGCTGGAAAAGCAAGTCTCTTTGCGCTGATTGGTGATAGTTCGAAATACTTCAAATTATGCACAAAGCAGGAAACTGTACAATTGGTAAAATGTTTAAAATGGAGACAGCAAACTTTGAAATGTGGTGCCTTTCATGCACTACCTAAAAAGGCATTTTATACAAAAAGAGTGTATTATAAAATCACACTAGCTAAAAGGTTTTGCAAGGAAATGACAAGACACAAACATTGTCCAGATGTTTTATCGTCTGAGATCTGTCAAATTAGGAATAAGAAATTTTACTGTGATATTATTTGGCCCAGAATTTACTGTGACTGATGCTGATATTATGTTCTTTTAGCAAGAACTATTTTGGTCTTTTTCTGTACCATTGTTCGACTTTCAAATCAGTGTCATGGTTGACGTTCAGTGTTAATAGCTATTTGTTTTTCTGGCTAATGAATGCACTTTTAATGTGAGGGCTGAAATACGATCAGATTTAGGTTAGCATCTGAACCGGAGAATCCTCTCTGTGTCTTCATAAAGTGTTGGGGGATGTCTTGGCCAAAGGAACACAGGTACAGTTATTGACCATAGCATCATCCCTAACTGATCAATCAATCCAATAATAATATTTTGATAGTGGTTAAGCATTCTGTATTAATCAAATACCAAAGCATTATTTTTGCACTACATAAAACTGTACGATAAAACTGGTGCCGTGACCCGCATAGAAAGATATGCGCTTACCTACAGAGTGGATCTGAGCGGCAAGTCCTCCTCAACTCAAGACAGTTAGGTTTTGATTTTTCTTCAAAAGAGCAAGCAGGCATTATGGTCTGTCTTCGACGTTCAGCACAAGCTTTATCCCGACAAGAGCAGAAGAGCAACGGGTAGCTGAATTCTGTCTGCACCCGATCAAAGAATTGCCGTAGCCCCCTGTGACAGCGCTTTCGGTTACAGGGTTCATGAGCTTGTTGAATGGGAGTCACAGGGCTGCAGGTGGCCATGAGAGCAGTGCGTTGTTTCTTGCATGTATCATTGAGGTTGCAAGCCTTTGTGGCATCCAGGCAGGGATTGCATGGTTTGGCAGTGTCAAAACACAGATTCCCTTTTGCAGAAGCAGAGTCCATAGCTGTTGGCACAAACAGAAGCCAGCGGTGAGGGTTATTATGCTTGGTTAATCAGATACAAGTCACATGAACAGGAAAATATGTATTTATGAATGCGCACTCAACCACAAAGGCAACACACTGTCTGGTTTCTACAGCTTTTAGCTTGTGAATGTCAGCGCTCATGTTTTCCTTTAATAAAATTTTTCTGAAATATGTCTCCAGTATGTCAATATAATAAAGACAAGCACTTCTCAAATTTGACCCTGGTGGTGGAACCATCCTTTTTCAAGCTTCTGTTTGAAAACCATGACATATTTTGACCTTTTCTGACTTTTTGATAAGCTTTAATAGTATTTTTCATTTTCGTGTGAACAGGCAGCTTTATGGTAGTAAGTTTTTGTCCTTGAAAGGATGTTTAATTAGATTTTGCCCATTGAGAGCTGCTGGATAAGCCATTGTTGGATTTTTGGGTCACGTGAGTTTGTACTTGTCATGTAGAAGATGGTCTCAAGCTTTTCTGAAACTCTTATTGAGATGGCTTTGTCAAAGTCAGTCACAATGGTATGGTGGGGGAATCGTATTTAATCATATGTTTTGGGGACTGTTAAGGGTACATTAGCATAATGTTTATGAGAAGCCTTTATCTCAGGTGACAGACAACATGAGTGCTGCAGTCTGCATAACAAATGAATGACTCTTTGGAGACTGGTCCTTTCAGTAAGTCACGGCGTGAAACTCCTGATGAATGATTGTTTTTAGCAATTTTTTTTCTTGTGAGACCACGACAAATGAAATAAAAACCCATGTACTCGAATTTTTACAAAGAATACATCAAACTACTCATGTAACCAAACCTTTTTAGTGAAAACAGTGGAATTTTTTTTTTTTTACTTTAGATAAACACTTTGTCAAGATTAATTTTTGTGAATCATTTGATTTAAATGCACTATTTTGTGAAATTTAGTAAAAAAAAAACATCTTCATACCAACCATGTGGCAGATTGCATTTGAGTTTACTCTAAAAGGAAATGCAATCAACATTCAGCACTTATGGACATGACCCTAAATATTTATTTCTAAAGAAAATCTGTTTAAAACCAGTAAACGTTGTGGCTCAGTTTTTGTCTCATTTAAAATGCTTAAATCAGCAAAGTGTGGCCCTCATGAATCAAACTACGACCACCTACATGGGTTTGAACAGCCCCATGCAGGCGAGCAAGCTCAACCGTCAGCAGCTTTTACAGTAAGAGAAAGCCTTTTTAAATGGAGGCAACCTTTAAATCTTTGGGGCTTTGGATATTAACTCCATTAACCTATATCATGTTGCATGCAAATAATCTGAATTGAAAACCGCAGAATTACATGTTCTCAGACTACTTTAAGTTGGTCATTTTGGGGCGATGTACTTCTATTTTTAAGTACTTTATTTTAAATAAGGTCTCTTTAAAAGCAGACTCATTACTCGAGAAAAAGTTTACAGTTATAACTGTATTGTGTATTTGTTCTTAATATTAAATTGAAAAAAAGAACACAATGCATACGGAACTGTGTTATCATTTCAGAGCACAAACAGTAATCTTCCACAGATACTGGTCAGCTCAGATGAACCTCATTTGCCTTACGTTTTTAAGAGACCAATTAAAAAAAAAGAAGACATGCTGTAGTTATATTTTGTAGCAGAAGCAAGTACTACCAGCAGGTAGCTCTTTTGAGTTTGACTTGCACACAGGGCCTACATTTCCCAGCATGCTCAGTATCAGGAGACTAAAAAGCTTTACTGCAATTGACCCTTACTGACAGAGATTAAAATATATAGGAATAGAGCTCAAATGGTGTTATCTAAACAAAATTGTATTATTTATATAAACAAATTATGCATTTTTTATATATATTATTGAAACAATTATATAATCATAACAATGGAGAGCAAAAGAAAATTATAGAGGAATTCATAAACATTATTTTAAAAAGCTATTCATTAAGAGGTGAAGGGGCAGGTGCTTGACCCTCCTGAAACCTGCACGTGTCTGCACACACCTATGCTATACCTGCTTCTTAGTATACCAAAGAAATTTAATTTAAATATTAAATATTTTTCAATCTTGTGCATCATCTAGCACTGAGGAGATGCACAAAGAGAAGATTCCAAAATCTGATCTCAGGAAATTTGTGGTTGATTTGATGAAAAAAAAACATTTGTTTTATAAGTTTGAATCTTGAGACATATTACATTAGCTCTTACACACTAGTCTATTAGACTAGGACATGATTATTACTACATCTAATACGCATCACTGAAACAGCAGAAATCACTCAGTGCAGCTTGAGGAAAAACAAACATCATCACCATGTCAAGTATCTTTCCAAACTGAATTTATCCCAGACATTTTTTTAGAAAATTTGCATTTTATGGAAGTAAATTAAAATATCATACATTTACTTACTTTTAAAATCAAGAAAGCAGCTGTTTGGGTTTTTTTTTTTATCAATTGACATCTCATAAACACAGAGCAAAATTATATTAAATTAAACACAATACATCATGTAAAAAAAGTGCAGACCAGCACTAAGCATTCAAATGATCTGGTTCAAGCACCCATGTTGTGTTTGTATACTGACATTAGGCTGCTGATTATTGTTATTATTAAAATAAGCATTATACATTGCAAGTATTTTATGGCTTTCTCAAATACAGTATTTATCTTAAGAATGAGGCAACCCCTGCTGGGCCCCTTGATCTGTAATGAGTCTGTTTGTCAAGATCCTGATTTAGTCGAGCTAGTGTGTGCTTGTTAACACCCCGCCCCAAAGGGACCGCCAGCCACATTTCCTCATGTTTCCAAAACTCATTATCTCATTTTGCATCTTCAAATACGCTGTTAAAACTCACAGTTTGCAAAGGGCAAAACTGTTCAAGTGGAACAAAAAGAAAGACTCTCAAACGCTGCCAGAAGTAATAAATATTCTTTGCACACCGGAACACAATGGCCAATTAGCACTATGGTGGGGCTACCTTGTTATCGTTCTGACAGACAAGGTTTTTACAGTATCCTAAGCTCAAAGCATTTCTGTGCTCTGCGGCCACTCACACATGTTTTATTAAAGCTGAGGGAATCTCACAGGGGTCTCGCTTCTCATGAGGTTGTTTGAGTGGAGTGGACCTGTCCACTGATTGCCTCACTGGCAAAACACAGTCTTGCTTTCTTGACAGTAAGCAGGCTTTCTTAAGTCAGAGGATTCTAGTATTGCCTTATTAGATATTATTTGAAACCCCACAAGCAAAGACATGTCTAGTGAAGCAGTCAAGAATTATAAATTGACTAAATTCGTATAGCATAGCAAACTTAGTCATGTAGGCAACATTGAAAATAAGAACAACAATAATAATAGCCAGAAACAATAAACTAATCATTTTTAATCATGTTGTGTTAAAATGACCAAAAAAAAAACGTTGTTTTTTTTTAAATGCAATTAAACGTTGGTTTAATTGCATTTACTTAGCTATCTATGTAAGGTGTCCTTGGGCAGCTTGATATTATTATTTGGTATTTTAAACTTGCTTGTTTTTCACATCTATATAATAACATTAAGTATGGTGTAGGAACTATGGACCATCATAATTGTAAGAAATATCAGAATTTTTTCAAAGTGACAGGTTGATCCTAGAAGGTGCACTGATGAATATAAAACCAACTCCTATGAGCTGATTATTGACATCCTAGACTATTACTTTTTCCCTTCAAAAAACACGTATTCAGCAGGATGACCTCTAAACTTGACCTCCATATCTTACTGGGACCTCAGTCTCAGAACTATGTAAAAGCGCTACTAATGAAAACATACCTGAAAGAATGCTATATTGGAATCCGTATAGTGTATAGAATGGTGTAGTTTAGAATGTTATATGGAATTATTAAAATATTATTATAAGGCAAATATACTAGTAGTACAAAATAACCTTGTATATTACCAAAAGTGCATATGTATTACACATACTACTATACGAATCTACAATCTATCAGATTATGTTCGTGTTTAGAGCTGAAAAAATATTGCAAAAAAAAATTAATCATCATTGTTTAGTCTTTAAAATCCCATAAATGATTTTAGGACTAATTGTGGCATTTAGACAAACATAGTGAGTATTTTTAAATTTTATATGAGGTTAATCATCTGATTAACAAAAGTTCAGGAGGATCTTGGCCGATAATTGACTAATCCTCATCCAATCATATGGCCTTACCTACCCATATCATCTCCAGTATATAAGACTTGACCAAATCAGCTTCTTTCATTTGTCAAGTCCCTAACAGAGGTCAACTTCTTTTATTCAGATAGAAAACTCTTCTCTCCTGGCAGCAAACAAAGTCACATCATTGCATGACCCTCGCTTCTTGGGAACAACAGCCAGGCGCTCAGAACAAAGAGCGTTTGACATTTCTGAACACAATAGAAACATGAGCTGAGTAGACTCTCTCCCTCTCACACAGACATTCGAAGTCCCCTTCACTTTCATCGCCACAAGAACTCAACACTGCAGCTTCCAGACTGGAACTGCAATCACCAAAAATTAACACTCCAAGAAGGATACGTGAACTGTAATTCAGAGTTGAGCAGTGTTTATGACAGTTTTGGTGATGGTTCAAACAAAGCTTTGTTAGTCTTTTGAGTAATCCTGTATTTTGAGATCAGAAAATCATATAACCTTCCAATAATCCTCTTTGTGTCTGTATCAATGTTTTATGCTGTTTTAGCCTTGTTTGTCCTTTTAGCCTAGCTAAACAAAATTTTTTCTATTGATCAAAATAACTGATTGAACACTCATTGATCTCAACTATTGTATCAATATAAGTATCAATCTTATATTGATACTTGCTAACAAGTTCTAAAGTTATCATATGTATAAATTGATTATGCTTATTTAAGATGGTGAAATAGCAGAGTCATTTAGTCATGAAATGAATCGAAAGTCAAAGGTAACACTATTAAGAGTCGATTCATTGAATTGAGTCTCATTTGATTTATTTTGATTAGAGATCCCATCATCAAACTGTATTTAATTTTATGTGTGGAATTTATCCCATTTTTTGGCCTTTTTCCGACAATGCTATTAAAAAATAATACTCTGAAAATACCAAGGAATACCTTCATTTAGCTATTGACAATCTTCAAATGTGCAATACACAAAATTTTTCTAAATATTTTCAGAAGTCTAAAGTTCTTGCCTGGACTTTCACATATTCGCTTTTATTAATGCGATCACACACCTGAGACTTTCTCTTTTATTATTCATCATCCTACCCCTAAACCAGTTCAGCAAAATCTGATTATCATGCATCCAGCACCTGGTTAAAATAAAAAATTAATCCATGCTTCCTCAGAAGCCTTTAAATCCGCTGGCATTCGGGGGGCATAAACACACTTTCAAAATCACTCCCATCTTCACTGACTGTTCCACAGTAATCAATTGGAAACACTCATTGAAAACATCCTTTAATGTTCCGCTGCATGCTCTGATGTGGCTACTTCTTATTCTTTTTTAAAATCTCTCTCCATTATCCTCTTATCTCAACTCTCTGTTTTGAGAATCTTTCCTGGGTTCAATAGCAATGCTTTGGT
The DNA here is from genome assembly GCA_900490495.1 of Danionella dracula. NCBI lineage: Eukaryota > Metazoa > Chordata > Actinopteri > Cypriniformes > Danionidae > Danionella > Danionella dracula. Next base: position 2,399,049 of record UELW01000006.1, read on the forward strand.
GCAAAGGAGCAATGGATACGAGCGGTCATCTGTCCATTGAGAAATGAAAAGAAGAGCCATGTAACGAGATGTCTGATTCGTTTTCTGTAGTCTTTCCAGTCTGATGTTAGAGGCAGAATGAGCCTTGAGGTGTGTTGTTTTGTTCCTGATAGTCATCTTATCTGCCTTCAGAAGGAAAAGGGGTCTCTAACAAATCCTCAACGAGAGCCAGCTCATGAGGGCTTCTGCTGAGAGGAAAGGGAATTATGGGTGCAAGTGTTGTGAGTGGGTAATTTAGGTTATATCTTCTGAATTTATAATGGTACAGGTAGAAATGACTGATGGTGTGTTTTGTTTCAGTATCAGCAAAGAGTTAGTGAGCCAGTTTTGTGCCAATAGCTAAAAGAGCTTCTGGCTGATTAACTGCTTTACCTGCTTGGGCTGGTCATTTATGTAGGACACATCAAGCCCCAAGAAATATTTAGTATCCAGCGCAGTATAGGGGGCTATTTTGGCCCAGGGATCCAGACAGTTAGTGGGGCTGAACCTAGTGCTGAGTTCAGCCAAAGTGGTCATTCGGGACTGATTTAGGGAAACGTTTTTTCCCTAAAGCCTCAAGTGAACACTTATAAAATCATTTTTTTAATACAAACATTTTTATATATTATCTATAAAATATTATATCTATTGGATAGAGTGCTTGTTTGTTGTAGCTGTTGTAAATTGAAATTTTTAAAACCACATTTCAGATGATTGTGTTAGTTTGTTTTTTATATGCTAATTATAAACTTGTTTGTTAGTACTTTGTCTACTTGCAAAAATGAGAAGGTCTATGTGTAATTTTGCAATAGTAATTACTATAGACTCGAACTAGCATTTGTAATTGACCCGAACCCCTGAAGTTACACATCCCACATCTTCAATTTTTACAGACATAGCATTTATTGTTCATTTAGCCTTAAAACACCAGATACCATTAAGCACAACATCAAGAAAATTAGAAATACCTTGATCAACAAGTCTGGCCTAAAACCTCACCCACCCACTCTATTGGAAGACGTTAAGAAAGAGGCGTTTGAGCTTGAATCCCACATCGATTGCTAATGTCACAGGTAGGACTGAGAGTGTGGCAATACAGGTTCACTCCCACATTTGTTGCATATAATAAAACAATAAATTATGCATATAATCATAATTAAATTTTATTTTTATTTTTCCTCACACATGTTTGTTTAGAAGCATGTTGTACAAAAATATGCTAGTAATGTGGCACTTAAATGTACCGTTAAATCGCAGATCAAACATGTAAACTGAGATAAAATTAAAAAACTTTTAAAATATCGCTGTTTATCTGAAAATTACAAAACACCAAGCACCAAGATACACCGCAGATAGCTGACTGTTTAAAAACCAAGCAGATCTCCGGTCAAAATCTGATAGAAACACCTCAATGACAGTCTGCTTTCAATTATTATGCTGCCCGAAGCTGGAATCCTTTCCATAGAAGATAGAATGGTGGTAAAGCATTAGCCCAATTGAAATCCAGACTAGAAACGCATCTATTTGTGCAATACGACAGAAAAAAAAACAATCATTAATAAAATAAACAAATCTCCTTGACTTTAATATTAATATTAAACTAATTTTATGTTTCATTTGAATTGACTCTGACTAACACTTCTCAACAAGCCTGAACATGTTAGCTATTATTTTTTCCACAGCATTCAACATCCAGAGAGATGGTTTTCAGATGACGTCCTCAATGTTTTTTATATAGCTTACCTCTCTATTCTGTACCTGCTGTGAAAGAGCAAATGAGAAACATGAATAATCGCAACAGGAAAGCAAGAGGCATTTTGTGACCATGTTGGTGATGGCTTTTGTTTCAAGCCATCAGCGAGACAAAAGCACTTTTCATTTTTGATACATGTGCTTTCTCTTTAGCCTTCTCACCTTCTGCATGTTATTTTGACAGGCTTTTATGTTAAAATGTTATCATTATAAGGATAAAAATGGAGCTTGTTTGTGATAGAATGTATGAATCATAAGGTTTCTTATGTTATTGGCAAGGCTTTTGAAAGTCTGGAAAAAAAACGGCAGTTATGAGTGAATAGGGGGTAAGTTTATCCTCCTTGGTAGCTTTTCTTTAAAGCCATTGTGACTAATGCATGCAGCTCCATTCAAATTCTTCCAAACGAACTGGTGAATAGATGGCAAAAACATTTTTATTTATTGCAAAGCCCTTAATCGTCCTTACTTTTTTGTTAGTTAGCATTTATTCTTTGTATAGGAATATTTGTAAATGGAAATAGTCTTTGCATTTCAAAATATTTTTAAAACTGTTATTTGTGTCAGATTTGATGCCAGTACATAACCAAGTACTCGAACCAAGACACAACAATTTAGATAATTCGAAAATGTGTTTTGAATTTGTCAATTTCTTTTTCAAATACTAAAGAAGCTTAAGTTGTGCTCTGGTGGATAAGGAGATCGACTTGTGATCAGAAGGTCGTAGGTTCGAACCCCAGATCCACTGAGTTAACTGTGCCGCTCCCGTGCTCTGGAAATAGCTTCCAGACTGGGTTCATAACAGTTCATTACTCCCAAATTTCAAAAACACCTATCTCACCAGACAGACCATTTTTCTAAAATTGTATTTTTGTTTCAACTGCTGACGAATAGATTTGGGAGGGTTTCTCATAATACATAGTGTTGGAATCTCTGTATTATTTCTTTTCACTTTCTGTGTGGTGTCCTTGAGTGCATTGAAAGGCGTCCTAAATAGAATGTGTTAATATTTTATAGCTGCAATTGTACCAACTCATAGAGGCAGTCTCTCTCAAGAGGAGTTTATTTCTTTTAAATTTGTGTTTGATTGTCTTTTTTACTCCACATGCTCTCTATTTGTTAAAATAAAACCTAAACATATCTCAATTGGTTCATCTACATGGTCCAGTTTCAAACAACAACTAAAACAGTCGTTAAAAAACAATCCTTTCTGAACACTGAAGCGCTGCCATACAAACAGTAGTGCCATCTGGTTTTCATAAAGCAGGCCATGCTTATGTAACATCCCGATTTAAAGTGAGGATCTATGGAAATCATGGAATCAAACTTAAACTGTCTGAGAGCATGAGAACAAACATAAAGATGAACGCTGACTTTGAACAAGAAACTAGGCTTTCTTTCACAACTGGAATACAGGAAAGCTCACAGGATTTCTTTACTTACCAGAAATAATGGAGGCAAGGCGAAACTCGTCAGAGAGATGCATGGGTTCATATGGAGATGTCTCGTACAGTTCTTCTCCTTGAAAATAACAGAAAAAGATTGAATTATTAGATAAAAATTAGTTTTCAATAAGAATCTTTGTTAGAGCATGGGATGTATAATGGGTCAATTAAGTGGCTCTTTCAGAATTGATTTCATTAATTTGATAGAAAACGAATCCTATTTCCAGAGAATCACTCTGGTTATACCGCTTAAGCACACATGGATTCCCTAAATATGTACAACTTTATGTCCAGATTTGTGCTGGCCACCAATTACAAATTAGCTCTCTGGTGATTCATCCCATTGGCCAAATTCAGAAAAGAATCTGCTGTTTTCTAATCCAGGCCTTTGAGCTGTTGCCCACAAAGATGTGCAATCTGCTAACTGGTCCGAGTAGGGACCTCCCTACAAAATAAAATCTCTAAAACCAGATCTTAAACAGATTGGTGGAATCTCTTGAATGAAGACTTTTAGCTATCCACTCAATACATTTTTTGATGAGCTCCATAAAAATACTTTTGTCATTTGATTACCATTTAAAAATAACATATAATAGAAATTTTTAATGTCGAACTGCAGCCCAAAGTTACACAAAATTTTCAAATTTGTGTAGAAAGAATTGGAGAGGGTGCCAAAGTCACCCGATTTTTTTTTGTTTATAATTAAGGTCATAAGTTAGTTTTTCCAAAGAAAGAAAATTTGATAGCTGAGAAATCCTCATGGACAATTTAGGAGTCTGAGATGAGAACCATTTCAGTAGTATACATTTCTTAGCCAGAAATGTAAGAGTTGTAAACAGAGGTTTGAGGTCCAAGTCAAGAAGGTCGGTAAGAATACATTCAACAAAAACACAAGGAGGGGGAATAAATGAACTGTTATCAATTACAGCTTGATTTATAGAATCAACCTCCTTCCAGAATGGTTGGATGAGGGCACAGGACCAGAACAAATTGGATTTATTTAATACAAATGTTTAATAATCAAATATCATACTGGTAAAAATGCTTCTTCCTTATCTTAAGTGTCTTTTGAATCAATCGATTAATTAATAGTTTCTAAATGGAACATATCCATGTTTTCAGCACCAAAGGCACAGTGTTTTCCAGTCTTCTAACTAATATTTAGTATAGTCAGAGCTCCTAACAGCTAGGCTCAAATCTCCATGCGGTTTTCCACATCCACATCCTCAGCACCCGGTCCTAAGACTTCACAGTGCCTTTTGGTCTTAGCAACATCTTTGTAGCCCCCAAATGTCCCACTGGCTTGGCATTCTTTTATGGGATCATCCTGGATCAAGAATTTATCTGCTGTGTCACTGTAGCTGTTGCATGTGTTCGCTTGCTCAATGAGTTAATCCAGCACACACAGCCTTAATCTCTGTCAAAGCAGCCCTTCACAGCCAGCTCCAGGAAAATATTGCTAACTTCAGTGGGGGAAACCGCTGTTGCTGTAAAATAAGTGGCCGCATAAATCTTGGCATTGCGGCATTTGTCCTCTGACTCTAGGCATGTATTTAGCATAAATTAGAGTAGTGTGATCATCAGAATTTGATCCTGTCAAGAGTTTTCTGCAGAGCACAGATGCTGACGTGATAAATGTGAAAGAGTTGTTATTGGCCAGTGCTACTCAAGTAAGCAGATTTTTTTAGAATGGGAACACAAACATAAACTGACACTGTCCTTGTCGGTGACTTTGTCTGTTAAAAAAGTGCTTAACTCAAAATATTAGTAACACTTTTGTAATGATCACACTTAGTGATAGTTACTATATATTTGAATAATGAGATATATTACTGTGCTTTTAAATAGTTTAATAATCATTTATTAACATGTTCTCATGAATCACTAACAAAATATATGTAACTGGTTTTTAAATAGTCAGAAGTTTAATTTATAAATGAATAACTGATCCTTAATAAAACATGAATATAATGTTATTAAGCAAACTATATGGACACTTTCAAACAAGAAAAAATGCTTTAAAGTTGTATTTATAAACGGCTTACGAAAGTTTGTTAACATAGTAACAATGGATTATAAAAACTATTTGTTAATGCTTAATAAATGATTAGTAGTGTGTCATTTTTGTAAATTGCCACAGAAACATTCAACAGAAAGTAGACTGCACTAATTATTGTTAATACTTTTCTACTTTTACATGCTTTATTTATTTATTTATTTTCTTTATTTAATTTTTCAGTTTGTAAGTTTGTATTTGTTTACTTGTATTGCATGTGGTTAATTTCAGTTTGATTTTTCTTGTCTTTTTGGCTTGTTATTGTTTTTTTGGATCTCCATTTGATTAAATTCATATTATTATGTTTTTTTTCGTCAATTCTTTTTGTTTGATTTCTGTTTGGCTTGTTCTTGTTTTGCTCTTGTGTATTGTAAGCTTATTTATAAAAGTACAAATATATTTTATGATAATTCAGAGCTAAACAGCTTTATAGAACATTTTCAATTATATGTTTTTTTTAATATAATTTTTTTTTATCATAAATATTATGTTGGAAGACCTGCCATACTCATTTTAAAAACTTAATCATATTACATGATATAAAGGAAATACATTATCAGGTAAATAGATGGCAAATCCTTTTCTACCCACCATGACCTCTTAAAACCTATATTTCCTGCTTCCTTCTGTCTTCTCTCACACTAAGTTTAAGAAACAGAATTCGACAAAGAATTTGGGAGAATGTAAGATAAAAATGTAATTGGCTTGGATGGTGACAAGTCAGGAGACACGAGTCATAAAGAACAGAGTCAACTTGATTAAAATGCGTCATTATTTTACACCCTGTCTCTCTGTCACCAATTTTAATTACCCCAGACAATGAAGTTGGAATCATTTCTAATTAACCTCCCCATGGTAAGACTCTCCCGGTCTATACATCTTGTAAGCCAAGCCCTTTGACAGGCAAGAAACGTCTTCAACGGCATATTTGAAAAGCATTTGAGTAGAGAGACGTCAAGATAAAGAGTGTGTTCAACTCTGCTTTCAAAAGCATGCGTCTCTTCCTCTCAGAGACTCTAAAGATTCCTCTCCGTGTCTCGCTGTGTCATTACTAAACTCAAACATTTTATTTTCTCTGTGAAGTGCTCTCAAGAAACCCTTGGTAACACCAAGCAAAAAAATGAGCTCATGTTCAGTTATTGTTCAAATATTTTGCGAGCACTTTATAATAACTGCATGACTACTTAAGCATCAGCAAATAGTTAATTAATACTTGTTAATTCACACTTATAAGCATTTATAAGTATAACTTTAAAGGCTATATTCTTGGTTTGTAAGCATCTAAATATTATATATTAATAACAATTTGCGATTTGAATGTGCTTTCAAGTAGTTGTAAAATAACACGTTGATCAATGATCTCAAGAATCGCTTACAAATAGTAACTAACTGGATTTTAAATAGTAAAAAGTTTCATTTATAAATGATTAACTGATCCTCAACAAAGCATTAAATAATGTGAAGTCAGAAAGTGTTTAAAGTAATATTTATAAACTGCTTAAAATGTGTATTAATGTAGAAACAGTGTTTAAGAAATTATTTATTAACTCTTTACTAATGCTTAAATAATGATTCATAGTGTTAATTATTATAAAGAATATTTTTGTATTAAGGCTTGAATGAAAGTAAACACTGTTTAGTAGTCAGATCAGTATAAAATATGCTTTTAAACGTTCTGTTCCTGTGACTTTCACTGGAAAAACAAGCCATCTGGATCTTATTTGAACGCAACAAATAAACAAAATAAATCCTGTTGTAATTATTCATTTTCAACTGTAAAAAAGGCAAGTTTATTATTAATATTACTGTTTATTTTGGTGTTTATCATTTTGCTATATCACACACCTTTGGTTTTGAATAAGAGTCACACCTTGTATAGACAGAAGAATTATGTTTCTGGAAAGCTAGGGACGCACATATACCACATATATACACATATATTAGATACCACACATTTTTAGGTTATACTTTATTTTCCATATTTCATTTTCAAAAAATGTATTGTGGTTAAATGTTTTTTCAACTAATTGATTTAAAGCTTGGTCTGTGCATGGGAAGCAGCCACCATTGTCTTCATCAACAGTCAGCTCGGTTGGAAAAGCTGATAAATCATGCAATTTTTTAAAAATAAAAATCCATTCGTTTGATTGATTGTTTAGAAGCACATTGTGAGCATTTGAAGCCCTTTAATGACTAATTAGAGCCAGTTTATAATGCATTCGGTGTTGTGCAAAAAAGCATATTTTGAGCAAATTCTGGATACAATCAGGTGGATGTTTAATAACAAAATGGCATGAAAATCATAATCAGAGGATTTCTGAGATGTGTTGATTTTTTGGTGCTTATATGAGGCTGATCTATTATTACCAGCCTCAGAACTGCTTTAGTCTAGCTGAGCCTGGCTGCACTACAGCATTTCTTTTCTCTCGCCACCCCCAGATACTGGAGGAATCCATGCAGTCAGCCGTTATCTCAGCAACTGAATGGGTACTTCACGGGAAAAAGCTTTCTGGCTTCAAAATCAAACAGACATTAACAGTCATACAATGTTGCAATGGATGCTTTTGTGTTTTGGCTAATACTTACCTTACTGAAATCCACCTTTCTGAGAGCCAGTACTGCTGTATGGTACTTAAGACTAGAGCATGACCAGTATGTATACATATTAGTTGAAAGATTTTTCAAACAAGAGGAGTTTTGTTTGGAAGGATCCTTTCAATTGCAAGGTCTTTTCACCCCTAAACTTTTTCTGTAATATGAGAAAGGTTCCGTACAGCAGTTAGTACTGTAGACTATTTTTGTTGTGCACTTAGAAATTGACATGGTTTAGGTAACTTTTACACATTATTTAATTGTTTAATCTTTGTGGGGTATTCCCATTTTAAAAGCAATTAAAAAATCTAAATTTTACTCCATAACACATTCAGATGTATGACTTCAAATTCAGACAATATAGAGAACATAACTTGAATTATTGCAACCAGTCCCTACCAGAAAATAATATACACTTTACACAAGGGTTAATGTTTCTGTAAATGTAAAAAAAAATCTACCATTTGTATTTACATTAATCCAATATAAATGGTACTGTTTACCTTTACTTAATTTAATTTTGTCAGTCATTGGCATCAAGGAAGACCTTACTCATACTCATATTTTGGGTCAAATGAAAAAAACACATGTTGTGAGTTTTTCTTTTAAATTAAAAACAATTATGTAGATTTTTTTACATTATTATTTATGTGTGAATATATGTAGATTTTTTTCAAACTTTAGTTTATGCGTTTCATTCAATTTTTACAGTACATTTGAACTTGACATTTAATTTGTTTCTCTTATTTAATAAGTTGAATTTGGGATGTTCTGTAGTTTGGAACATGCTAGTTTTGCAGACCACACACTTGACACCAATCAACTGTAGACTAGAATTATAAGGGGTTTATTTGGGGTTCAAAATGAAATCTATCAATTATCAACACTTTTTTAAAGCTAAAAATAACTTTAAAAAGAGTTTGTTTTTAAACCTCAAGCTCAATATATAAAGAAAACAACAGTTTTTACAAACATTAAAGAAGGTATTTTGTAAAAGGTGTTATTAACTGTGGAGCAAAGATCACATAAAAAGGTATTCTGTGAATTTTTTTTTTTAATCCAAGTCTGTAACAGAGATGGATGTTTTGTAATCTGCTCATTGTGACTTGTGGTTGAATAAAGGCACATTGATAAATATCGATGTCATTTAAAGCTGTTTAATTCACCAATTTAATATACCTGGGGGTGATTCATCGAATAACTACGGCAAAGTCAGTTATTCGAGGATGGCTGGATGAGAAACAGTGAGTTAAGGTTTGATTTATTAATAAAATGTCTCCAAAGAGTCTGGAGCCTTGCAGTTATTATCTTATTTGTGTGAAAGGTAGGGCTTACGTTTCCCTCATGTTAAACCTGCTGGGAATCAAAGGATGCAATTAGCAAACAATTGGCTGATACATCGCCTCTACGGAACACAGTAAATCTGTTGTGAAGTCTACGCAGATTCATTAATCCACAAATACCAAATGACTTGGCAGCTGAGCGCTCAGTTTTGCTTCACAATTTGTCAGATACACAATAGCTAATGAAATTTGCCCTTTTCCCATTCTCATATCTCCATGCTTGTTTAATTAAAGCTTTGAGAGGAGCTGGACTCCACTGATGTTTGATTAAGCATGCTGTTTCAAACGTGCACCTCCGTCGGAGCAGAATCCTGGACTATCTTGCTCATTTTGCTAATTATCTTCAATCAGTTTGGCTCATAAATTGTCGCTTGGTTAGTGCTAATCTTCTGATAAGCTGTAGAAATGTAATTAGTATAGAATCTGGATAAGTTAAGCTGATTTGAAGATGGCCTGGTGTGAATCTTCTTTCTTTCTTGACTCGTTGACTGATGAGGTGGCAGCAAAAATGTAAAAATTTCAAACAAAATGCTGCTAAAATCAGTGGGATTTTATGTTTTCATAAAAAAACATTAACTTTGTTGTTATGAATGAAGATGGATTGAAGGCTGCAAAGTGAGGATTGGACTTTTATTTACAGCTTTTTGGAATGAGGACCTTTAGATTAAACATAGAGGTTTTGGTGAGATTATGAATGATTTTATTGACGATAATTTCTGATAAAAGCATGTAGCAGCTTTACAGATTTTTTTAAGGTATTAAGGTGATTAAAAGGTTGTGAAAATAGGTGTCATCCCGATGACAACTGAAATAGCTGTTCACTGTCTAGCACACATAAATAGAAGATGTGAGAATAAGTGCTTAAAACTTAAAATAAAAGTCCTCGCATTCCAAAAACAAAATCCTCATAAACAAAGGTTAAATTGCGTGTGGTATGTTTCAGATAACTTGCATTTTTCGGATAGGATTTGGAACACTGATAAAGGTTATGTAAAATAAAAATACTTTCTTTTTGACTCACCTCTGGAAACTCCAAATCTGCTATTTTAAAAAGATTAGGTCTAGTAAAATGACAGTTAAAAATAAATCATATAAAAGTCAAATGGCAATTGAACTCTGCAGCTTTACATTATCAAACATTTAGTTTTTAGAGACTTAGTTTTTAAACCTTAAGCTCTATATTAATAAACATAATAATAAACATTTCTATTTAACACACATAAATAATAAAGGAAATACGCATTAATACTACATCATTTATATTTACTTTCGTGTATCTGAACAGTCTCTATAGAACTATTTTCAAGTCAATCAATAACAATATAAAACAATCATAGTCTTGTGTTTAAAAGTGCACTTAAACCGTATAACTGACTGTAGCCCTTTAAATTATGCAAAACAATAAATAATTGTGAAAAACATGATTTTTAAATTTAATTTTAATAGCTTGGATATACATTTTGCTTTGATGAACATAGTCGATTTAACCTTTTTTCTTTAAATGTTTACATGATAAAGATATTATTTTGTTTCCAGTTGTTTTTTTCCAAGTGTTGTTGGAGTTTGGGTTTGCAAGGGATATTCCTTTTTGCTCTGCTAATATTTTTATCTTTAGAATAATCTCCTAATTAACATGGACAGAAATGTAATAGACATTTGCATAGACTCGGGCTAAGGTCAAAGGTTGAAGATATGACTGTAATTACATAATTGCCCCATGTTCAATGACAGCAGCAGAGGCTCATGCACGCCAGATGTGCTGCTAAAAGCTTTAGGACAAAGAGAGAAAAAAAGAAGGGATATCATGAGCTATTCGTGAATTTTTTACTAATTTCCAGTAATGAAGTCATTTGGCAGTTTATTATATATGACAGACATTAAGTTAATACTTGTCCAAATAAAAAAAATTAATAATTGCGTCAATTCACCTCATTGAGACTGATATTATTGTAATAATGTAATCATTACATTCTATGTATTTTATTATTTCATATAATATGATTTAATATGTCTAACATGATTTTTCTATACAAAATATTATGTACAATTATATTTAAAAAGTCCAGCAAGTAAATGTTGAAATCTCAACATCTTTGCTCCTCTTTTTGTCAGCATTTTAGAACCTACTTTGTGATATTTTTTTATTTTTGTGCATTATAACACACCACTACACAATTTATAGATGTAGAATATAAAAAAGAATTGCATTGTACTGTTTACAAAAAAAGAAAGCAGCTAAAAAGTTATCCAAATAATAAAACAAACATTTTAAACAACTACAATGTCTTTGTAGAGTGGAAGCATTTTCAAAAAAATGAACACGCATACTTAATCATCAAATAATTTAGAATAATTATAACATCCATTATCATTCCATTAGCGCAATCATTACGCTATGAAGTGATCAAACATTCTAGTGAATGCACTCGAGTTTCTCTGTTGACTGTAAAAACAAACATTCCAGTCGAAAGTACTTCAGCCAATGTAAGTATTTAGTTTGTATACTCAACAAACTGGTATTTATTTACCCATGTCAATAGTTCTCAAATAAATGGCTCATTTATCAATTAAACCAATGTTTTTGGCTACTTGAAGGTTCATCTTTCTTCCCCTGAAGTCTCACAGTCCAAAATGTTCCCAAAGATAAAAACAGAGCTTCTTTTGGATTTAACCTCTCTTCAAGAACAGAGGTTCTAAATGGGAAGCAGACACCCGAGGTTTCCTATAGTTGAAGGTTTCTGTTGGTGATTCTCTGAATGTGTGTGTTTTGGATCAGACTGAAAATTGTCCATGCTGTGAGGGCTTTGACTCTGCGAGAGGGAGCGATTAAATAGATGAGGTTTTGCTTCAACAGAGTCGTTTTAATACTGCACTGAGGGAGAACTTCATCTCGTGGTTCTTTTTTGTTTTGGCAGACTCAAGCCCCTCACTTCAGAAACCCTATCTGCACAACACTTTTGAAAATACAGGTTTTTCGTGAACATTAAACTCTTGGAAAGCTTTTTGATGAAATGTATGCTTATCTGTGAAACATTTTCCCCTTTATTAATAATTTACTTTGTGTTGAATGACAATGTTGCAATGGTTAAAACACCTCGGAAGGCCGTGAGAATGACTGACAGTGACAGAAAAATCTAACCTAAAAATAATTAAAACAATTCCATGCAAATGTCATGCTTGCAATCATTACGTTTTATTCCCCATTATATTAAAAACCTTTTTACATTTAATTTTAAGGTTTATATTTTACAGTGTTGATTTTTGTATTTCCAAAAAGTTTAAATAATCATATTGAAGAAAGCTATTACATAGCTAAGACATTATTTAAAATAAAAAGATTTGAGGTAAAAATGGAAGATGTTGGCTACAAAGAGGTTTCAGTTCATATTTTGAATAATTTTATTACATTTTTGGCATCAGGCAGGTATCTATATTACAAAGTTTTTCATAAATGTATACATTCCTTTTAAGTTTTTTTTTATTATTATTTTTTAACTCACATATTCCATTGAGAGGTCTTTATGTTCAGTAGGTGGAAAGTATTTTGTTTCTGCATCACAGAATTTCAAGAAAATATACTCCCAAAACCTCTCACCCCTTTTTGGACCATCATAACTTATTCATATGTCCCTAATTACAATTATAAAAATATACGATTTTTAATGCACTGAAACATCATAAATAGTGGCATAGAAAAGCACAAATAAACATTTGAAAGTAATGCTAACAATAACATATTGAGATTTTGAGTTACGATTTTATTTCATTATTTTTTTACTGTAAATGACTCTCATGCTGGAAATGTTAATTATTGATTTCGTTTTTTATTTTAATGTTTTCTATAAAGTTACATAACTATTGATGCTTATTGGGAGTGGGTGCAACTTAATTTGTATTTAACCCCGCTACAAGAGCATGTGTATACAGATTCATGGCCTAGATTAAAAAAAAACTAAAAGTTGCAGCATGCAATCCAACTAGTTCCAAAACAAACTTGTAGTCTGTCAAGTGAAACTATCAAAATGTCAACAAACAAATTGGTTTAAACCACCTTTAAATGCATAGACTTGCATTCACATGACATACCTGTGTATTGTAATTTTTAATCATATGCATTCTTATTCTTACTTGTATCTCTATATTGTACTGGAAAAGGCAACTTCTTTACACGTACTGCCAGGGAAAGCTTGCAGATAGATTGCAGGGGTATTGTAGGAGTCCTTTCTTGCCAAGATAAGCGTTCATGTTGGCTAGGTTGTATTTGTCACATATAACACCACTTACTTGCAAATTCCTTTAGACGTTTGCACAAGTTTATCAACTCTCTACTGTGAGGGAACTGCACCTGCTGCTCTTCTCATTGGAATTTTCTTGAAAGCCTCATGTAGAATGACTGCACATAATGTAATCAATCAAAGATCGTAGAGATCACAGCAGGTAATTTTAAGAGGATGTTTCTTGCTGTTAAAATCAGCTTCCCTGGGAGGAACATTAATGATTTTGTTAAACTTCTGGAACCTAGCTGTTATGCTCTGTTAACTTCCTGGAAATGTACATCTGAATTTGCTCCAGGAACAGTTTTGACCGCATTATAGTTTAACATCACTCTATTACAACATGAAATAGACCAAAACCAAGTCAAACAGTGGCCAGGTATAACATGTAACAGATTTAACATGTGATTTTGCACAACAATAATTCATCTATGTGTTTTCATCTGCTCTGAATGGCACTGTGCAATAACAAGTGACTGAACTGTAGTACCTCACCTGGCCTCTGAGCGACTCATGCATTTGAGTGATCTCTCGCCACACCACCGATTTCAATATTTGAAATGGGCACAGCTAATAGTTTATCTGTGATCTGTTTCTTGAGCCTGATGATAAAAGATGATGATCGATATGGTATGTATTCAGTCTGTGAGGGTTTTTTTTGGGTTTTTTTTTTCGCTAAACAAATTATTACACCAATCGAGCTCAGATAAATGCCATCTGCTTGCCTCAGCCACAGCGTTTCCAGTACTGATAACCCCCCCAACCCCCGCTGTCCACATCTCGCGCCACAAGTAATGATCCCAAGTTTTCATAAGCTTGTTTTTTAGCTTGTTTCACAGATCATACTAAATGTTGCACATGCTAAGTCCATGTTATTTACAGTTTATGGGGGAAACATGCCCACACCCCTGGTTGTTATTTCCTTTTTTCAGATTGCTAATTTTGACCTTCATGAAGACTAAGGGGAGAGAATTATTTTTTTTTTTCTTTAAGATACATTAAGATGTAAACCATCAGCTAATCAGATTTCTTTGCTACCCCTAAGTCCCGTCTCTGAGGACCCATTAGGGATGCACTTATATTAAGGCAATGACTGGCTACGCCCATTCTGAGCATCCTTTACCCTTTTTTATGAAACCCTTGAGTGGCGTCAAGCATGCTAAAACCATGTTATAAATGGTCAACCGTTATAACTCTAAATGTTTATTAATTTATTCTATGCTGAGCTAAAAGTCATCTGGAAAATGGCTGACTAAATTCGTCTCGTTTCGTCTTCTCCCACTTATCCGGGGCCGGATATTCCAAAACATTAAAAACATTTTAATACTTTAGGTAGAGTTGGAGAAGGAGTCCTAACTCGAGTTTTCCTTAAATAACATCCGTATTACCGTATGATTGTACTTCATGTAGAACACTTAATAATATAAACTTACTAATAAAAAGTACATTTATATTTAAAATTATAATTAAGAATAATGTATATTTACTCTGGATCTACATCTAGAAGCTTAGAGTTTGCTGTTATATTTGAAACCTTTCTTTCTAGTTGCATTTGTCTATCTCAGGCTTCCTATTACTTTTTTAGTGATCCCATTCTCTCCACTCAGTCAGTATTGCCAGATTTGGCCTGCTTTGTTTTCTTTAAAAGTACCTGTTTCTTTAGAAATAGAAAATCCAGTGTTCAGAATTGCAGAGGCATGAGGCTTTGACTGCTTCACTCTTGGTTTGGTTGGCTATTGAGGGCACTCGTTGGTCCAATTGTGTCGAAATGGTGGATTTGATTGAGTTTTGTCAAAGTGAAATGTCTGTCACACTCGCCATCATTTGAGAGCAATCTGTATTTTTCTAAAGCTCAATGGAATGGGCCAGAAGAGCACAAAATCATAATGGGGGTTGGTGCTGACCAAAGTAGGGCACAAAAAGTGGGTCCAGTCATGTTTGAGTGCTCCAACCCTTTAATGCTCACAAGAAAAGAGCTGTTTGTTTAGAAACTGAGACAGTGATGTTCATGCAACTAAATTGAATGCCTTTTTGCTAATTGCTCATTCTCTCCATGAACATCTTGATCCATAATAAAGTTCGATCATGCCTCATTTTGTGTTTCCTCCAGTGTAATCGTTGGAAAGTGGTCCATTTCCATGGCATTAACTTTCTGCAGGAGTGAATCTGTTCGTATATGGCTTCTGATGAAAGGGTGCTGTGTGATTTTCATTTTTCCCCCTTACCTCAGCAGGCAGTAAGCAGCCCCAGCAGTCCACAATGTCTCATTGAAATGCCAGACTTTAGAAGGGCAGTTGCTTTAAAAGGCTCTCTGATTACTGGCATCAATAGGACTCTATTTGTTGTGGCTCCCGTAGCAACTGCCAAAGCAGATGGGTTGTAATTCAGGATGGTTTGCATTGCTTAAATCCTATAATGATTCTGCAACGCTCCCAAAGGCAAACGCTCACTGCCATCTCCTGAGTGGAAATGGTTACATGATAGACTGAGTCGGTACAATATCTATCTTTGGTCTACATTTATATGCTTAAAATTTTCCCTTTGTTGTTTTCAAGATAGTCTGGAGACAATATCATCATGATTAACATTAAGTACACCTTGTATTTTGCAGAAGTGCCCAGCTAGAGAGTTATTTTTTTGTTATTTGTATTGTTTATGAAGAATTTTTTTTCAGCTTGAGTAAAAATTGTATAGAGTAAGTATATTGTCCTTTATTACTTTATTATAAATGCTACTGTTAAAGAAAAGTATGTTTTACTTTAAGTAATGGTTCCTAGCTTTAAATCAAAAGGAATTCAAATAAATGTTAAATTCTTGCATAAGTTAATCATACAAATGTAAGAGTTAAATTCCAATTGGCAACTTTTTGAAAAAAAAAAAAAAAAAAAAAAAACATACTAATTAACCCAAACTATCAAAATGTTAATGTAAAAGTTACTTAATTTTTTTAATGAAAGGCCAGCACTCTGTGCTGTTAGCAAGCTTAACACATAAATGAAGTGCCACAACAGCAGTAAGGACCTAGCGGAGCTCAAACAGCCAACCTTTCAGTTAGAGTACGACCATCTGTGCCACTTTACACCCATGATCCATTATACAGACAGCCTGAGGGTAGCTGAACACTTTTGCTTCCTTTTCAGTTAAAATCTGGAAGGTTACTGTTTAGCTTAGCCCTTTGGTCCAAGTGGATTGAAGCTCTTCCTTCTATGATCCCCTCTGCTTGTTCCTCAGTCAGCTTTTGGTAGTAGTCTAGACAGTCACACATGGGGCCTCAATGATTATCTAACATGAAACTCCAATACTAAATCTCCACTCTCTCATTATGAAGTTCACTTAGCTGATAATGTATGCTCTTTGTCATTCCAAAAGCTGCTGTCTGTCCAAAGCCATTTGAATGACACATAAACATTCTTACCTGCTGGACTGAGTGTTAAACCTGATTACTTTCACAGGGCAGTGCAACACATCGCAACCAAGACCTGCTCTTACTTTGTTTTTGCCTATGATTTGTATTTGTCTTTCAACAATTACTTCTTTTTCCGTAGATAACCAATAAAAATGCCATGTACAGTGTGGTCTCTGATTTTGACTCAATAACTTGAAGTTCACAAACCCAGCCTTACCTTCATTGAGGCCCATGTGAATGCTCCAGTAGCTCTGCAGGCACTGGAGCTCTCTCTTCATGCCTCTCTTGCAGCGACAATCATACAGGGGACTATCCTGCAACACCTCAAGGGCAGCTTGACATTCCCTGTTGGCCAACATGGTGGCCCTGTCCCGACCCACCAGGCATTGTCGCATGATGCGGAAACGAGAGCTGCACTGGGAATTCTGGTTGCACATCTCACTGGCCCGCAGGCAATCCATCGGCACTCTCCAGCCAGGAGTTGCCAGGCTTGAGAATACTGAATGGCTTGTTGTGGAAATAACCACCTCCTCTGTGGGAAAGACAAAGGGCGCATCAGAGGAGATGGATTTCTTTTAAATAGCAAGTGATGTTTAAAATTGCTATGAAATCACAGCGTGTACGTCTGAGCATATACACATAGATTTTTGTCTTTTTCTTATCCCATCTAGACCTTCAGAGGAGCAAGGGCATTTTCAGAATGAGCACAAGGCAATAAAAAGAGGAAAATCATGACAAATGGTGTTTTCAACTCGAACAAAAAGTAATTGATCACCTGTGTGAAAATTCATGCCTGAAAAATAGTGGCTGAGGAATGACGACCCTGTTTTTTTTTTTTTTGCATCCTACCCTCTTTTACACTTTTTCTGTTTCACCCATTAATTTTCAAAATAAAAAAAATTTTCACCTTTGGAATGCTAGTTTACTTTTAATTCAGCTTCAGTGTGAAGATGTGAGTTGTGAGAGTCAAAGAAATATTTGTGTTTTCTTAAATTCTTATAAACTTTAAATAAATCTTAATTCAATTGAAAATTAGCCAACTAAATCACATTGATTGGCCTAAACAATTTTTGATGTAGCCAGAGTGGGAATAAACTGAAACATAAATTGCTGATAGTTTAGAAAGGGAGGCTCAGGTAGTATGTGGGAATTTTATTGGGAGCATATTAAAGTAGCCAACTTGTAGTTCAGGCTGTTTATTAACTAAAATCAATTTTATCCACTTAAAGAATGTTGGCAGTGGTTTTTGACAATTATGTCTGAAAATGCGCTTTTGTTGCATAGAATTACCCAGAGGACCAGAGGGCCTGTCTTTCATGCTGATACAGACCATGTCACATACAACACATCACAATCTCCCCGTATGATTTCAGAACCATGGACAGCGGTGCATGATCAGATGGCTTTCTTTGTAGAATATGAGTAGTATCCCCTAAAAACCACATTATCTGTTAACCACCTAAACATTATTTAATTAATGAACCCCACAGGTTACAGGCAATAAAGGGCACATGATAAATGATAGTAGAATTGGATACTACTTTATAACGAACTCATGCCGAGTTCTGCTCCTAATTTTAGCCATGAGACCAACGAGGCATACATAGGAACGCTTTAAGCACTCATTAACTACAACTATACTGGCATGCCTAATTGAACACAGTCATTTCAAGTTAGAGAAAAATGTGTTTTTCCTACTTGACATTAGTGTTCTTCTATTAACACTGTCTATACACACTCTGATAACAAAATTCAAAAACGAATATGTTTTATAAGCTTAATTTTTACATACAAGTGTACCATTTGAAACAATTTCGAAATAATCAACTCAAAACAATGTTCTGATGATACATGCACAGCTCGAAATGTACTGTATTTACATGTTTATGTTTATATATGAAAAGAGCAATTTAGCAGTTTTTATGACAAACTTCAAAATTGTTTACACAGTGTAGCTTTCTTTAACTTTTTTTTGTGGCCTTAAATGACCAGCGATGAGTTTCCATAATCAATTTTACTTGAAAGTCCCGGAACTTTGCTGTTGCCATGGTTACATAAATGCTATTTTAGTTTTGGCTGCAGGTAAAATAGCATGTTTGCGCTTTCCAGACTAATTTGCATAAATTCTCGTCAAACCACAAAATAAAATCTAGACTTTAAATGGACTCTCTTTCAATTCTATTGGGCCCTACTCTATATAGAGTTAAATTAACACTGAGTCCACTCAGTTATTTATTTATTTATTTTATTTTTTGCATTGTGCTGGAAAAAAATAGAGAAGTGAGGGTTTTTAATAATGAAACTCAAACATGTATTACAAAGTATACAATTGGAAAGAATTGCCTGTTTAGATTATTACCTCATATATTTTAACTAATGAGTGTTGTTTGTGCTATATTCAGAGTGTATTGGTCCTACTCGGGATAGTAATAATACAACATGTATTAACAAAAGCGTGATTTTTTAAATCATATAATATGATAAGTTTTTTGGGTTATGGGCTAATGCACGATATTGCCGACGAGAAGATTTTGTCAACATTAATTGACAAAGTTATTCTAATTAAAGTTATTCTACATTTCAGTTAGCTGCCTTTGACACAGATGACAGTATTCGAAACTGAACCTTCATCAGATCTAATCACAAACTAGAATGTTATTACAACATTCTTCGAATAAATAAATGGTGCTGAGACTGACAAAGCTGAGAGCGAGAATGAGACGATGGACATTCAGAAAGACAAACATGAACTATCTCTCTAAAGGAGATTTCGCCCTATCCTTCCATACTCTTTCTTACATCCATAAGTCACTTACCCGATAAAAACAGGACGCTGAGAATATTGAGTAAAATCATGTTAGATCCCATTTGGCTTCCAGCGAGCATGCAGATACAATCCCGTCAGTTTTCTCCAAAAATCCACCGGTTAACAAACGTCCTTTACACACCTCAGGAGCATCTCCAACAGTCGTTCAAACCTCTCAATTCCGGCACCTGGATAGCTCCTTTCGGGACTTTTGAGAAGTTAGAAAAAGAACGACGATTTGCGCGGAAACGGTGCAGAAAATCCTCCCCAAAAGAGCGTCGGGTTGCCGCTACTCCTCAAATTTCAGACGAAAAAGCCACACGAGCTCGAACTGGAGTAAAGGGATCCAAATGAGAACAGGATTTGACTAGATTTTTGATCTTCAAACTTTTATTTCGAATACGTGTCTCGTGTTCTTGAAACACCAAATAAATCGGCTCTGTCCTTCATTTCACCACATGTTAATCCCAAAGCGCATCTTTTTCATGTCTATCAAAATAAGATACACAAAAACTAAAACAATCTTCAGCGTTCCCGAGAGAAGATACAAATCTTAAGTTGAACAACCTTGACTCAACCTGATGTGCGCCTGTAGGTCCGTTTTCTGAGTCGCGGAGTATGACTGTAACAAGCGAGAAAAGAACACTTCCAGTTCCACGTTCTCCTTGAAGCAGGGACACGCGCTCTCCCTCGGAACCGAAGTTAGACGTGAACCTCGGGGCTCCGGAGCTCTTCGCGTCAGAAGGACGCAGTGAAAGCCTGCATCTGAGCGCGTGAACGAGAATGTGAGCAGTGCGCGGTCTGAGTGCGCCAGGGCATGAACGCGCAGTGGCTCGGGATGGCTCTGGCGACCTTCTGCTCCTCTGAGAGGACTGACTGAATTTTGATTTTCTTTATCTGTCTGCCAAAATTATCCAAAAAGAATCAATGTTTCAGTCTAGTACGTGCTTGAATCTGTTTGAATTCACAAGTGAAGCCATTTCGTCTGAACACGTTCTTCATTTACTAACTTTTAATGTGAAATAACTGGCCAAGAATAAAGAAGGATGAGAAATATTCTCACTTAAAGATTCTTCACATCAGGATTTTCTCCAATCAAATCTTCAATCAAATTTGCAGACTCATTGTTTGTCTTTATAAAACTGAAAAGTATTAAACTAACTCTGTTTTCGAGTTTATTTGGTCCTACTTTATGTTGAGCTAAATTAACACAGAGCCTCTCTACTCGAGCCAACATGTATCAAGTTAAACTCATATTTTCTTTACATTGTATTGGAGATAGAGTTGTGATATTGTATGACTGCATTTATATTGGAATACAAATATTTATTACAAAGTACAAGTTTTTGAGTAAGAATTGGCCGTTTAGATAATGAACAACTCCATTTGAGTGTTATTTGTTCTCTACTCAGAGTGTTTGGTCCTACACTAGGGTTAATTGTACTCTCATTAATTTATTTATTATTCAGTCAGCTGTGTTTCTGACTGGCATTTATATAATCTTACTAAAATGATTTGTTTAAAGTGAACTTTTTATGTGCTTGGACTTTTACTGGTCTCAAAAATGTCAAACTGGTAATTGAACTGATAATACATGAATGTTAGCAGAGAACACTACTTTTAGCATTGTGAAACATACTGTGAGCTACATCAAGATCTTATTGTTGATCTAATAAATATGGTGTTGATTGGTATAGTGCATTATCTATTACATTATACAGAGGTCAATATACTTTTTAAATCTATATTTAAAGCACCAAAAACTAATAACCTATTCCTTAACCTATTGACAGAAAGAGGCAGAGAATTTTAGCAAACTATTTAGATATGTATGTATTGCTCTTTTATGTAACTGGTCTTAGTTTGTGTAATGATACTGAGGCAGGAGGCATAGGGGAATCCATGTGCCGAAGTTTATTTACTCACTCAAGAGAACAAAACAGTGGTGTTCAAGATGGCGGTGCCGTGTGGCAGCCAAACACTCAACCTAAACACAGTTCAGGGAAGGCGGGAAGCAGGCAAGGGTCAAAATCCATAAACCAGTCCAACAGGCAAACTAAGTGAAATCAGAATCCAAAAAGGGGTAATCCACAGATCCAGAAAACAGGTCACAGGTAACAGGCAGGTAAGTCAGAGAGGTAACGCTTGGTATGCAACACAGGTTGGCAATACTTCGCAATGCAGGTGTGGGAGGACTTGGCTTAAATACCCTCCCAACAGGAAGTGATGAAATCAGATCTAGAAGTCTGGAGAGGGAGCCCTCTGCTGGCGTGGTGTTACAGATTGTTTAAATTATTTGGGAGTAATTGGTCAGACAATGCATCCTCATCTTGTGTCATAATTAATGCTCAGAAACAATATGAATTGTATAATGATTTCTCTAAATAGGTTTTGACCAAATCGGAAAACAGAAATTAATTTTTCATTTGTTAAATATGTATACTCTCTAAAAAACAAACAGTTGAGAGTATTTACTCAGAAAACAAAACATTCTGTCCTTGCATGGCCTCTATTTTCTCCAGTTTCTTCTCACAGGTAAAAAAAGAAAAACAGTCATGTGAGTTGGTTACACATGAAGTTTTGCCCTCATGAATGGTGAGTAAATGTAGCCCTGCATTATATTAGCGTCCTGCAAAAGCTTCAGTT
This sequence comes from Danionella dracula, assembly GCA_900490495.1. Taxonomy (NCBI): domain Eukaryota; kingdom Metazoa; phylum Chordata; class Actinopteri; order Cypriniformes; family Danionidae; genus Danionella; species Danionella dracula. The sequence continues at coordinate 2,421,384 of UELW01000006.1, forward strand.
TGCCAATTTTGAGTCAAATCTTCTGTATCCTTTTTTATCTCAATGAAAGCAGATTTGTGCTCAAAAAACAGCATACTAAAGATTATTTGCACACTATTGCTAACATGTAAAAAAGCTATTAATCTTTTATACATTATTGTGCAAATGGATTTGTAACACATTTGTTAATTACTGCAAAACTCACATATTCTTTGTTTGAGACTGATCAGTTGTTTTCTAAATATTTTCCTCTTTGGTGAAGTTTAGAAAGAAAAGTACAGCTGCTCCATTGCTGGATTTTTGATCAAGTTCCCAGACAGTTTGCTTGTTAAAAATGAGACAGACATGAGAGAGACACTACTTTGTCACAGCACAACTTTTTTAGTGAGGGTAAACAACCAGACTAAATAAAAGACCTGACCCATCCCTTTCTCTTAGTGAACAGATTGCAGGTTTTGATAAGTCCATTATGGGAACGAACATAATTGCTTTGCTTCTCTAACCCAGATCCCTACAAGGTTACTCGATAAAGCATATATATTTCTATACAGTAACTGTATACAGTTAATCTAATAATAAGTGCTTAAATTCCTTCCTGTTTGGTCAGCTTTAAACAGAGCTGTGGCATACTGATGTATTACATTCTTTCACCTGACATCCACAGACACTTGAATCGTTTCGTTCTAGTAGCGCAGCTGTTTAGTTTTGTAAACAATATAACTTCCTGTTTTTTAGGAGGATTAGGTAGAAACATAATTTGTCTCACTGATTCAGCACGCTATTTAAAATATGTGTAGGCATTCATGCAAGCCTAGCAATAGCTGTGCAGGAGGATGGTAAAGCATTGACACGGCAGGCTGTTGTGCCATCAGTGATATTTTTTTGGCTTTGAATCTCATACATCCAAGATCAAAACTGTAGGCGTATGAGTGTAATCATTTTTTTGTTCTGAAATATGTTTTTAGGATCTTATTTTTTTTTCACTACTAGCTGAAAGGTGTAGAATGATATTGCCAGAAGAACTCTCGTGTAATTGATTTGAATACCAAGCTGCCTTTGAAGAGTTTAATAATAAGCAAACATCTGTGCTTTGGAACTTTTGGAAAGGTCACGAGCCTCCTGGGAAGACGTGAATGTGAACCGACAGATGCCGGCAGATCCATCTCGTCCCGGTTCTGGTCTGCGTATGCTGAGATCGTTGACAAATGAGTGGTGGGATTTTATTTTCATAGTTCTATTTACTTACCCTTTCAAAAATAACACATTTCTAAATGTTTAAAAGCAAACAGATGAATCAGGGACATAGGTCACTAATCACCAATATAAAGGCTTTTTATGGATTATTAAAACATTTCGATTCCTTCATATAGACTGATGCACACTGGAGGTTTTTCTCTGAAACTTGCTGTCAGTTTTTTTTTTTTTTTGGTATTCATACAGAAATGTTTTACTGGAAAAAAAAGACTTTTATTATTATTATTAGTCCCTGGTGCAAATTGAGAGGCTTCACAATTTAATACTTTATACTCTCCCTTCTAGGAGAGACAAGATGAGTTTGTTTGTAAAGAACATTTTCTAATCAGTAAATTAAAGGTAAGAGCCTAAGCTTCAGTGGATTTGCAGTCATTAGGGTATGATACCATTTGATAGAAACAAGGCTGTATATTTTTGCTAACAAGACTGGGATTTAAATATATTTTAATTTTTAAGAGAACATTGGGTATGGAAAGAGGTGTTATTTTCCCACGTGACACTGAAAAAGTCTGATCAGTTCAATTCCTTCAAGCTCCAAGATAGTTTCATCAACTAGATATGTCAAAATAGAGATTAGGCACTAATGGTTTGCTTCAATGATCAACACTGGGTCTCATAAATATAACCTTTCAAATAAAGTGTTACTTTTCTCAATTTCTCATACGCAGATTGTATGAAAAAAAGGAAAAATTGTTAAGCATTTTATTGAGAAACCGAATTTTGTGTAAGAATTCCAACACATAAACACATGCTCAACTTATTATTCTTTTTTTAGTTAATTAAAACAAAAATAGTTGACAAGTAACCTGTTCCATATCCATTGGTAATCATATTGTTTCATTTCCACTGGGTCTTGCCTTCACCTCATAAATTAGCAAACAGTTGTCTAGGTTAGTAAGATCGAAAAAGTTAATCAAAACGTAACATTGCTACTTTAAGTGACTCAAGTTATCTAAACATCATTATTTTTATATGTCCATGAGTGGAAATTATTTGGGTGTATAATGTTTGCATTGTCTTTTTGCACCACATGTGAGCTTGCTATTTAATTTGTTTATTTTATTAATTCAGTATTTTTTTTAAATGCTACACTGTGATGTACATTAACTTTGCAGCCCATAATTTAGTTTGAAATCAATCTTATTCATATTAATATGGTAATATGTTTTGTAAAATGGTAGCTATACTGCTGCTTCGGAAGTTTGCTGGTTGGAGGCCACCTAGGGGTCTTCAGCTTCACAAAGGGAATTTGCATGATCTCCATGGTTGCATCAGTTAATTCAGTTCCTTCTGCAGTACAAAACATATTTCAGGTGAATTTAAATTCCCCTTAGGAGTGAATGTAACAACAAATTGTGAGTGAATGCTGCCTTGCGATTGGACAGGGATCTGCATTTGAAAAGCACTGCCTTTTGCTTAAACTGAATATAAAATAAACTGAATATTAAACTGAATACAAAATAATTTGTTGACACATTTTTACACTGAAAAGAAAAAGCTGGTTCTTTTTTAACACAGGAAAAAACACAACAGTAAATTGTTGATGCAACACAGTACAGTTTATTGGGTTAAGAAACATTATCCCATTTTCTTTCAAAACATGTTTAAGTGTTAAGGTTCAAATTTATATGGCAGTACAGTAGGTTGCTTTACAATTTTGAGTTGTCTTAACTATTCCTACTACAGAGAATCTGCAGGCTATTACAGTCTGTGTGGGCTTGTTTGCCCAAACCACATATCTAGACTGCAGTACAAGGTTATTCTCTAAAGCACAATAGCAACACATTTAAACAACAGCCATCACCAACCAGTCACACAACACCAGTCTCTGCTTAAGCACTGAATCTGAAAGCACTGACCTTGTCATCAGGAGAGACAAAGGTGGCTTTAAAGTGAGAGGAAAAAGCCCACTCCATCTCCTAATCTGTCATCAGTGATGCAGTGATGTTTGGAATGATGAGAATGGAAACGATGTGACAGAATTTCCGGGTGGAAAACTCAGAGTCCACAGAGACTGTCCACATTGTTCACATGTCAGTGAGGTGGCAGAGGCTGACTCAAAAAATGCAGACCATTCTGCATCTCAATTTACATTTTATTTTCTGTTTTAAGATTTAGTCCTGATCGAACATTATCACCATTCTCTACAGTTTACTCAACTGGACAGTTCAATAAACACTTTGAAAATGTTTCGATTGGCTATGTTGTGCATCTAATGGTTCTATAAACCAAAACAAAATGGTTTTGAGATGGTCTGGGAACATCGATACCTGTCACAGCGAACTGAGACATTAACTGGGTTTGAATAAAACATAAATTTTTTCCATCATTCCTAAACTTAACCCTTGTGTTTTTTTGCAATATTTACTATTCAGACTAACAAGTGTTTTTTTGGAGAAAAAAAATTATGATTGCAAGATTTTGCAAATGTTCAACTGATGTCAAGACGATGCAAAATATGTTATATTTTATATTTTATGTTATATAAGTTTTGTCATCATACTTGTGTACTATGTCCATACAAGCTTGTGGTTATGTGTTATATTTGTTTATTCTAATTCTAATCACTATTAATTAGTTTTAGCTTTATTACCATAATCAAGCTGTCTGTCAAACTGTCAGAAAGCAGGCATCTTCATTTGTACCCTGCAAAGAAGGGCTCGACATGCAGAGAGCTCCTCAAGCCTTTTCCAGCAGTAGTCCCAAATTGATTGCTGAACAACTGCTGTTTGTGGAGAGAGAGAGAAAGAGAGAGAGAGAGAGAGAGAGAGCAAGAGAGAGAGAGAGCGAAAGAGAGAGAGAGAGAGAGAGAGAGAGCAAAAGAGAGAGAGAGAGAGAGAGAGAGAGAGAGAGAGAGCGAGAGAGAGAGAGAGAGAGAGAGAGAGAGAGAGAGAGAGAGCAAAAGAGAGAGAGAGAGCGAGAGAGAGAGAAAGAGGCCCCTTGAGAAGTCTTGCACTGTAGTGGCTGAGGTTTGTAGGTCAAAGATGATAAAGTTTGTACTGTTAGAAAGTTTTGATGAAAGATTAGTACAGAGAGATTGTAAAATAAATAATATGGCTGGGGTGGCTGAAAAAGTCTTGAAAAATCCACTGCAATTTACCACTGCAAACTTTGTGATGGATTCCCGTGGACAAAAAAAAAGAGAATTAAAAAGATAAATCAGAAATCAGAATCAGAAAAAGAAAAAAAGGTATTTTTTAAATCTCAATTGAAAACAATAGCATAATTGAAGTTTTTTGCTAAAAAAAAGTTTTTTTTTTCAGAAAAGAAAAAAGAAGACTCTGTGTCATACCAGAAAATTAGGCTTACCTTTGGGTATCAGGGTCAAAAAAGCATCCTATGAGGTACATACAAAATAAAACACTTTTTATTTGATCATTTTTTATTCTGAAAAGCACTTCACATTCACAATGTGTTTAAAGTGTGATATACAAACATAATTGCCTTCCTTGTTTTGCCTAAAATTATCCCACAGGCCTGATTTCTTACGCTGTCATTGTTTTTAAGCAGTGTATCATGCAAATGTTTTATACATTTCATTCTGCAATTGTTAGCATAAAAACCCATAATAATTAGCTTCCAGGAAAACACCATGCTCTTAACACAGCAAATAAATGATTGTCTTGACTATAATGAAGCATTGAGCCATTTAATGAGTGGTTTGAGCCAAAGTCACACTCTCCAATCAATAACACACACTAGACAATTACTATACAAAGAGTAGCAGGTCTTTGAACTTGATGCTTTTCTTAATTGGAATGGCCAACGATTGGAATGGAAAACATTTACAGGTTTCACCAGCACAGAGATGGAGCTCATTGTTTGTGCTGTTTAATTAACGCTAAGCCAATTTCAATAGCAATTCCCTAAAGACGTATATTCCCTGAACATTGAGCAGTTAGCTCTTATCCTCTCCCACAATTACTCTTTGTAATATCCCTGATTGCCAGAAGCTACACGCATTACATCATTATCATCACCATCATCACTGAATAATTTGCAGCATATGGTGAAATATTGAATATTTTTTCTTCAGTTTCAAATCTTTGGCATTTCAGCCATCTAATTATTTTCTGATTGAGAAAAGATTGTTTTTTGTCATTGAATTGTGAAACATTAGATAAAAGCACTCAATCTGGTGTGAGTTAATTGCTAATCTTGAGGACCAGGGGTGTACACAAATTGTATACCCTAGTAAAAGTACTACTTAAGGGAAAGTTTAATCAAGTAGAATCTCACATCTAAAAAACTATAGGATCAAATTTAATTCTGCAATGATCAGATTCAGTTCATTTTAACCATTAACCTTCTGACTGCCATCGCAATCGCTCCACTTGTTCCTCACTTTGCAGGTGACATTAGTTGGCGCCACTGGGATTGATAGCATTACATTAAAGGGGACATCAACACCAGTTTGTCAAACTGTTGTGTACATACAAAAGTTCTTATTGATTTTGAAAGTGTCATTTTAAAACGAGAAGATTATCACTATTACATTAGTTCAGTCTTAAAAGGTGACTCTATTGTTGCACCTTAGTCACATGACAGAATCTTACAGTCTGTTATACAATTACTGCACGCTACATGAAATCTGCAACGGCTTCTCTGCAAGGGGTTGCATAACTCTGTTGATGCAATTTTGCTCTTTGCCCTTAAATGGCGCTCAGGGGACTACAGTAACAAACCAAAATTCAAGACATTAAAATGTCACGTCATTTTTGCTCCCTTTGGCATCGATCAGACGGCTAGGTGCACGCCGATTACTTAGGGCTCGAGACACGTTCACATGCATCCCTTCGAGTAAACCGGTAGGTGTGTGATGGCTCCGCCCCACTGATCTTAACAATGGGATTCTTTTGTTAAGGCACTTCTAGTGCCAACATCTTACATGTTATTATTGCTCTCAATATGTTCTCTTTCTGAAGATTTTGTTTATTTCAATGTTTGCACATTTTTAAAGGTCATACAGCATTTAAAGGTGATTGTACGTAGTTTAATGATTCTTCTTTGCATCATTTTTTTTTACTTTGCCTAGTGTTTGACTATAAGCAATACAAGATTATGCATTAGGTTCAAAATGTATTTTCTTAAACTATTATTTAAATTCATATGGCTGTACCCAAGCTAATTTCTTTTGGTGTTGTAAACTAGCTGTTTAGATTGATGTTATCTTGCTTCCTTAACAAAGCATCCAATTAACTGATTTGATATGGTTCTAATCAGGGTCAATTTGGATTTGAAAATAGTTTTGAACCCCATGCTTGATATAAGATTATATTTTGATTAGTATTATAGATAACAATAATTCGGGAAGATGAAAGTTGATAGAATTCCTCATGATATAAAGAAAAAGATTTAACTTATTTGTTATGGTCAACAAATTAACGTCAGCTAATAATTTATTTTCTATTGTGTTTTTGAGTATTTTGCTCTAAAACAGGTGATGGTTTATGTTATTTTTCTTATTTTAATCTTTTAGTTTTATAATGGTTTGAATTGAAATAGTTTTCATTCTTAATTTTTGCTGCTATTATAGGCTTCGTTGGAGAACCGAAAACAACTCTAGCTTCTTGTTTCTAAAGGTACGATTGTTTTCACTTCCTTTCAACTGGTTATTTCAGGAGAGGGTGTATTTTTAACATGACCTTGTCACCTCGACGGTCTTAAAACTGGGTCTTCTCACCCAAACAGACGTCTTGTTCTTTCACTCAGTAAAGACACACACAAAGACACACCACTGCCTTCTCTCCAAACCTGCAGTCACTCTCGCTATTCTGATGAATTTGAGTCTGAGTCCCAGACATCTCCATCCACACTCAGCTCTGCTTTTAGTTAGGCACAAGCATTATGTGAGCCATAATAACTGCAATTTCCCTTGCACAAAATGTTCTTTCTGTGACTGCTTCAAGCACGATTTCGCTTGTCAGCTGGTCTGATATCTTCAGCAATTCTTTCAGAGTCCTGTTGCCAAAGCTCTTTAGCCATCAATATAATTAGACAGCGCAAGAGCACAAAGAGGAGCTGAGGGATTGTAGGCAATATGAGCTGGCCACAATGAGGGGCTTGGTCCATGGCTGGAAAGATATAGAACTTGATAATGAAGTTCTAATTAAAATGCATTTCAACTCTTTTGCCTTGAGACTAAGCTTTAAATTAATTTAACTCATTCCCCGGTGAGAAAGTGAGATAAAATTAATTAGCTTTTTCTTTCTTTCTCTATATGTAAGGTGTATAAATCCGAGCGTATTATTTTCATCAAATATGAAAAATCTTTTTCCTTCAAAAATCACTCATATCAGTTGCTCAGAAACTGCAATTTAATGATTAAGTTCAAGATCTTGAACATGTTATATTCACAAATGCTAAGGTTTTTATTTTTCGCTCAGATTCTTTGTTTTTATCAGATGTACAGCTGTTAATTTTTTGTTAAATAGTGCGTTTTTTATTGACTTAATTTTAAATTATAGCTAACTTTGTAAAAGTTTGTTCATTTCTTTGTAAAAAAAAAAAAGAAAAAACAAGTTGTTGCATTCTGGTGGTATTTTAGATTCTGAATCTATATGTTATGTACAATACAGGAAAAGATCAGTTGATGAAGCCCATGTAATAATTTAATTACAGTTTATTTTGACAATGAGAGACAGAATAGCTAAAAAGCCAAAAAAATGCATTTACTTTGCATTTGTAACAGAAACAAGTATTTGTCTATCCAGCTACCAAGTGTTATGATTCCTACAGTTTTTGTCTTTCATACTAGATACCAAGGACTTTTGTCACCTTCAAAAGTCTACAAAAAGACAGTGAAGTTGGTTGGTTGGTTGGTTGATTGATTGATTGATTGATTGATTGATTGGTTCATTTGTTGGTTTGTTGGTTGGTTGGTTGATTGATTGGTTGGTTGATTAATTGATTGCTTGAGATGACAGATTAGGTATCTAAAGTTTTAACTGTTTAAAATACAATTAGTAGACATAATTTATGTGGATTTGATTGAGGTTCATTTCACTCAAATTTCCTTCAGGTTGTTGTCTATTAACAAAATGTTTAAATGAGTGGTTTTACATAACAACTAACAACACCATCGAAATACATTACTTACATAAAACCTAGCATCAAAATACACAAATTAAACACATTTTATGTTTTTTACATTTACATTTTGTGAGGATAGTACTAAATTTCAGTTTGATGAACCCAATCCTTTCTTGTAAAATTATAGATCTGGGGATATTTTCTGAGTAAAACATTTATTGAAACTTGATTTGACAGCATCTCTACATTGCCTCAGAGTGACCGCTTGCCCTCAACTGTCTGCAGTGATTCCTCAATGCACACTTTTTTGCTGTTTTGGCTGATGCAGTGTAAAAGGAACGCCTGAGTGAAACGATGTCGATGAAGAATAGCATGTTTTTAAAACATGAATTCATCCATTATTTTAATTCAGAGCGCTGGTGTCATATTCGCAAATATTGTAAAGAATATTTTCAAGGGGCAATCAATAGACTATACTAAAGGCTTCATATTTGCAATTGTTGTGTTCATTAAAAAAGTATTGAATACATAAATGTTATATTGCACTAATCCGTGCTATTTTTGAGAGTCCTATTAATATTAGATATTTTACATGTCATTTGAAGCTGCTTGATTTCAAGAACATTCAGACCAAACGGTCAAAATTAGAGGTCAAATTTTAGGTTGAGTTCTTCAGGTGCAATTTTATCAGCACAGTTTATTACAGAGCTAGCTTTGAGAAGACTGCATCTCTCATGTTTGTTTTAACCTGGACAAGAGTCCTCCACCAATAATTTTATGTTTAAATGCTTCCTGCTTATAATGCACCTTTCTTCTTGAAACATCTTAGAGATGCTACAAAATGACTCTTGAACTGTGTTTGCTATCCAAAGTATAAAATCTTTTTTTGAATGAATTGAGGCTATGGAAAAATATGGACAAAATAAAATAGTCACAATCAAGGCAATTTAAACTTTATTAGATCAGTTATTTGGGTCAATATCATTATAAGATGCTTTTTAGACTTCCTTATAACCCCCCAAAAAAGCCAAAAAAAGGCTAATTTTAGCACAGGGTAGATCTTCTCTTAGCAGCATGTTTCAGTTAGCAAGTGGACCATGTACTGTGTACACTTATATTTGAAATTTCTACAAATTTTTTTTATTTTAATTGATATTTTACAATGACATGTTAAGCTTGACAACATCTAACTACACATTTCTCAAGATGAAAATTTGTGTAACATAATATATGTTTAAATACTTATTCTGCAACTGTTTCAGTTTCTGTAGAAGACAGACAACATGCTGCTTGTGATGTCACTGAAAACATTAGTTGGTTTCTTAAAGGGGCAGTTTGCTCAAAATGACAGGGTGGAAAGCAATATCAGGGTCAAAATGTTCAATACTATTATGAAAATAAAACACATCTGAAATCCTATATCTGAGTGATTTATTGTCATATAACCTTGTATTACATACTTTGACGTTAGCAGAACAATGTGTGGGACATGCCAAAATCAAATACATCCAAATATATATATATATTTTTGAAATATAGAATACACATTTTTAAGAGACCATTTAGTGTACTGAGATGTGTGGAAATATTTGGTCACTTATAAATGGGAACTCGGGGGTTTAATTATTGTGATTCATATTCTTGAATCAAAAATTCTGTTGAGGACACTAAAGGCACTTTACAGTTATATTGACACATTTATAAGATAAGTCCAAGGAAACCCTTGGTGGTAGACACTACTCTACATTTAAATTGCAATGACCCAGTTTATTCTTCATCGCTAGAAAAGGCTACAATTAAAAAAAATCGATATCTTTCATTAGCTATCCAAAAAGATTACATTTTAACCCCTAGACTGAACAAGCCCATTTTAATTGATAACAAATATGTAATTATGTTTCTTTTATTGACTTCATTAAATAAAGATGAGATCTCTGTAATGTCTATGGTCTTTTTTATGGGTTAGCTAAAAGTTAGCATGCTTATTTGAAAGATATTTGACTCTTGGTTTAGTCTAAAACATTTAGATTTTTTTTAACCAGAAAAATGTAAGGTGCTATACGTAGACAAATCTGGATGTTAACATTTAATTGGCTAACTGTAGGGTATCCACTGTTATTACAGTAAACACAATGTTTGTCCACGCTGCTTGTGCCAGGCAATCTTGGGGTGGCATAAACTGCCCTGCAAATAATTGAGCCTCCGTTGAGCTGCTCGGATTTTTTGGCCTACATAATCGCACACTGAGACACACTGGCAACTGGAAGTTAGGAAACTAGTTATTTACCAACTTTCAAAGACGTTAAACCAGACATTTTTTTCCTCTTAGGATCACCGCATAAAAGCAATTTTTTCAGGGCACTGGTTTGGTGACAGAATAAATTTGGCATATTGTGTTTAATGAGGGTATCCAGAGATATTATGTAGGACACACAAGCACAGGGAGACTGAAAGATGATTTACAGGCCCACTTATTAAATGGGCACTTTTTAAAGCAGACACACATGCTGTAAGATTATACAAAACTCAAAACTTCTCATTTTTTGTAACGCTGCTCTACAAAATGGAAAGCCTTGACATCATAGTCACCTCTGTGCAAATTAACATGATAAAGTCTTAATATGCGGTTGCAGCGTCTTAGATGACGCCATCGGTTCACCTTAGGGAACCTTGGCTGCTTTGTCGAGCCCCTATAAAGAAAATTATAATCTTCTCTCTTTTTTCCATTTTGGCACAGTATAGTAATTATGTTGAATAGGCTGATGGATGTTTTCACTTTATTTTTGTACTAAATGAATCGGTTTGTGGCATGTGCCAGTTCACTTGCTGAAATGTCGATTGCTGTGATTTGCCAGTGAAATATTACCTTGCATAATCATTCATCTGTGAAATTACTAATTATCTTTTGTAATTACAGAACTCTTACTTCACAATCAAAACCTGCCACAGTGATGGAGTTTTATTTTCTGTGATAATGTGGAAAATAGGTGTTATTTTTATGCTGCATGCAAAAAAGAAGTTTGAGCTGTATGGGGTTTGATTTTATCCATTAATCACCCTTACGGAAACATGAACTTTATTGTATACTATTATCTGATGATAACACTTTTGTTATAGGACAGTATCCATGATTGAACCTGATTAGATCAGAAACATTTCAATAGATGCGCTTTCTTATTTAAAAGTTTAATATCCTAAAATCACAATGTGTCTATAATGAAAAGGTGTGATTTTCTGGGCTGATAGGGCTAAGAACTATATTTTCATTACACCATAATAATCAAAGAACTTTTGCTGCACAGCTGGAATAATGATTTCTTCCAGCGCTTGACATTAGTCATCAATCTACTGTATAGTCACTAAAGTTTAATTGTTCCAGAGTTGCAGCTGGCAAATTGTTAGAGTTTAATGGCTGGATTTACCTTTGTATCCATGGTGATGTGCATTGTAAAGGGCTGTGAAAGACTCGGTCTCATTGGAAGTAGCCTGGTAGTCTGATCCTGGTGCTGGGAGAAATAATTGCAACAGAAATATCAAAGCTGTCAATCGCAGATGAATGCAGCACTTCGAACCATGCTTCAAACAATAACATTGGCAATGATAGAAACACAGATTAGACTGCAAATAACTTGTTTGTTTTCATCGTATTTGTTTCAGACTTAGGCCATATCCACACATGTCTAGTTTTTCTTCCCCTGTTTAAAATCACGTCCACAAGAGCATGTGTAGAAAAAAGCTCCACATAATTATGCTAAAATGCTCTTAAAATGCTGTAAAGAACAAGTCTTTCCAGTAGACGGCAACCAATTCCTCAACTCTGAAGTTATTATCAGAAACCTTCTCTCAGCTCTGAAGCTCATCAGTCCTTCAATAGTTGAAAAATATAGCTTACGCAAAGACAGGAACTACTTCTTTTAGAAACTGAATTTCTCTCACCTGTCTTTACCAACAACTTTTTCACCCTCTAAACTTTTTAATTCATCTGAGGCTCAAACGATAGTTTTTAAAAACTGGCACCTTTTTTTGTACGAGGTGAGCGCATCTGTACCAATAACACACACATTGTGTTGGTTTGGCACTGTCTATTATAAAATATGTTGTGTGCGTGTGTGGTCCTGATCTCCTTTAGCACAGAGAGACGCAAACCAACACTCAGTCCTCATTACCCGTATGGAGCTCTGAGCAAATTCTGCTACATCAGTTAACGAGCTTATATAACTCCTTCAAACTTCGCCTGAATTACAATTTGCTCTGTTCTCTATCCATACGGAAACAATTAAGTTCCAAAAAAAATCACTTTAGTCGCCATTTTCAAATTAAACTGGTTACAGTGAAAACGCTGGTCAAGTTATGTGTGGACTCACCCTGTAATAACCGTGTACATGTGGACAGGGCCACAGTCGAATGCAGTCTCTTTCAACTCCTAAAATCAGTTTGTTTTAGGAGTTGCTGGAATTGGTTTGGAATCACCAAACATATTGATTAAATATGGGTGCACAGAAGCCACAAGAACTGCTTGTTGTTTTGTTCACATTCATTGCTATTTGTTTAAGAAGCTCAATGAAAAACATGTGCAAAGATCTAGTAACCCTGGGACAATGTTGATAAAGTACATTTCCCAAAATTAAGCTTTTGTATAATGCTTGTAAGTCTAACATATAATTACAACTAGTAAAAAATTGTATTGATGACTTCTTTAACACGCTTATATTATTTACATTTAAATGATCCCTGTGTATTATTTAGAGACTAGTGGTCACATTTCCTAAACAAACAGTAGGTTTTATAAAATGATTAATGGGATGGGGCCAGGTCGCTCCCAGGCTCCAGGGCACTTGCTTGGACAGCTCCCCAGTACGCTTCTTAGTGATCACCAAAAATGTTTGCGACTGTGATTTTGATGGTATTTTGACTTAATCCTTAAAATATTTGCAAACAAACTACAAACAAAACAAAAAATGATGAAGCAAAAATGCATAAACTTGAATTTGCATTCGTTTTAATTGTGATTGTGACAACAAAATGGCGTGGACATCCAGGTGAATATTGCAACAACTTTAAACCATAAACTCTGAAACTATTTAAACGTAATTAATCCAACATAAATCCATATTTTAATGACAGATCAAACTAATGGGAAAATATGTTGCTTTTTAATAAAAGATCAATCTATTGAAAAGGGTTCTTATTTCTTGGTAGGGATTTTTGAACCTTCGCAAGGATTGACAATTATCAAGAGCTATCACATTTGTGTCTTTATCGATTCGAAGGCTTGATCTGTCTTCGGCTTCTGGCCAGTTCAATGTGCTGCTTTCATTTCAGGATCTAATAGATTGTTGCCTCGAGTGGATTTCTCATAAGTCAGAGTCCAGCTCACTCAAGTCTGCCTCTGAGCTAGCTATTGACCATTGATGCTGAAATGACTTTGTATCGTGACCTGTCATGAAAAAAATAGTTCTTTCCCAAAGCTGAGCATTTTCTTTCTCTCTTATGACAGGCTAGTAGTCAGTTTGAAAAGGCAGCGATTCAAGCGGCTCTGAATGAAACATGTATAGAAAATGAACATGGGAAAATGATGAGTGAATAGAAAGTAGTCATTATAGAGATTGACCTTAAGGAATTTAAAAGATTACTTTCAAATCTACTCTTGATGGTCACTGTTCTCACAAAGAACGTCACAGATTGTCGAATAGCAAGAAGCTAGAAAAAATAGAGCTATTTGTTGTAATGTGTTTTTTTATCTGCCTTATAAATAATGTAATAGCTCTATGGTTATTCACCTCAACTTATTTCTTCAAAAATTAGATCGTTTTGCTATGCTTTTCAAACAAATATCCACACACTGTATAACCTTATTCTCCTTAATGCCTGGTTTATTACTGCTAAGAAAAGAAGGGAAAAAAACTATTTTGAGTAATAAAATGTCCCCTCAAGGAAACCAAGGTTTGGTAGCAGAGATAAACAACAATCCAATTATGTTAACAGCATTTTCTAAAGTTGGAAGATATCTGTATACTAGATTTCACCATCATTAAACAGATCTACTATTTTTGACATTTAGCAGAGAAACAAACTAGTTAAATCTGAGCAATCAACTTGAAATAATGCATAACATACAGTGTGTATTGCTCATAAACAGTGTTTATACATAATCAGTTCTCGGAAACATTGTCAAGATGTGTACATGTGTACATTATTGCTTCTCCGGTCATTAGATATTTGTTCACTTTCTGATTACATGGAGTTGTATGTTTATCTCCTTGCTTAAATGATTTATTGTGCAATTTTCATGCATGTCAATTACTGAAGTGCCTAAAGCTGCGTACATAGAGTTTTCTTCTCCCTCTGATAAGAATAATTGCGTGGCAAGTCTCTTGATACTACGGTACAGTTGGTAAATGAAGATTTTATTTTTACCTCTTGGACAGAAAGGAAGTCAAATTTCAGCTTGTAGTTTATCTGAAGTCGCTCTGTATTTGAAATGAAATGCAAATATTCATTCAGTGGTTTCAGTGGAAAGCTCCATAAGGTATGCTGTGTACTTACACTTTCTTCCCAGAGAAAGAGACATGAGAAGAATTTGGAATTTCACACATAAGAGACTTTGTTGGATTAAAGAGGCCACTGTTAATGGTTTACTTTTAAGAAAGAAGTGCATGAATATTTCTGCAAATGTTGTTTTTTTTTTTTGCATTAAAAAGCATGAGTGCATTTCCTGTACACAAGAAGATTTTTAATACTTTAATAAGTTACAGATTTTTTTTTTTTTTTTTTTTTTTTTGAAAATGTGTATAAATTATATTGCCTATATACATTCGTGGTTGTCACCCAGGTACCAGGTTCAACAAGGTTTGCGTAATATTGTCTTTCTAATTAGATACTATCACAAATAGTGATGGGCTTTTTAGGTTTTGAGGTGATGTTTTTTAGGGGATTTCAAATCTCAATCTTGGCCGTAAAAAGTGCATAATATTTATTCAAATGTCTTGGGTCTCACTTTTTTTTTATTCAAGTAATTCAATTAATCAACAAATTGCAAAAGTCAAATAGAAAAAATCTTATTTGAATATTTCAAACCAACTTAATAAATTACAATTAGATGAGATATTTAAGGCTGTAAAAGCCCTCACTACTCACAAGTCAGTCTATCTTAGTCAGAAGTCAGCCATTATGGAGAGAACCCCTGTATTCAATTATCCATTTTACCTAAAATGATTTGAAAAATGGTCAAAGATTTTAAATTCTCCAGTTGTTCTCAAGTGTTGTCCAGCCATGCAAATACCCTCCACACATACAGTATCAGAAAAGGGAATGAATAATACAAATTAAGCGTATGGTTTTCTCATGCAAATATAACTCAGTAGATTCCAGGAAACTGTTTTAATTCTGAAAAAATCCTTGGGAGACTAATGTATAAATATAAATGCTAATATTTCTTTAGACATTAGATGTGCAGGCTAGAGTGAAAAGCCGGGGAAAATTGAATGACTGTAATCTGATGAAGACATTCTTTGCTTTGTGTGACACTTCTACTGTGGCCAGTAAGGAAAAAAAAACAGTAAATGCAAAGGCAGTGAAGAAGTTGATGTTATTAGTGATGTGAAAAGAAATCGACAACGACTTACGCACTTTTTTTTGTAGCCATGCTTTTTTATCCGACATTTTCACCCTAGCAATTTTCACCTTCACTGGTATTTAAGTCAGGTATTAAAGCACACTGCCTTTCTACTAGTTTTCATATAAAAAGCACATTTTCTGTTGGTATAATGGGAAGCTCCATTTATATCCCACCTACTGCATTGTTCAGGTTTTATTAAATAATTAAAAAAAAGTTATTTACATTTTTTTTTTGTTTTTGTCTGAATTAATTTGATCACAACTGTACAAAAGGGGATATTGTCAGGTACTGTATCCTGGTAGGAATGTGTGTAAGTATCTTCTAGAAATTCCAATACAAAAGAACCAAAGCTAAAGTTTTTGTGTGTCGTTACTTAACTAACATTAAAATCTTTCTTCTTTTTGCTACTACTTAAGTCACTGGTAGTATTGTAAATGTCTCATCAACTATTTTTGTAGCTTTGCTAAAGGTCTTTTTATGAAATAACTTAAAACGATTACTGTTTAAGGAATATAAAAAAATACAGCAATTAAATTCATTTAAAAATACTGCATAAAATAAAATTTTACGGTAATGGATGGGATAACTGTGTGTGCCCCTCTTTTATGCACCATTATCATATTTTTCTAAACTGCAGTGTAGTCAAACTCTAGTTTTGACAGCAGATATAGCACATAGTCACATCTGCTTTCATTTTTATAGAGTGAGTAGTTCCATGTGTTGGATAAAAATCAACAACAGAGTAAACAAATTTGCATTTTAATGAGGAAAAGCCGAAGCAGTTGTTATGTTGGCTTGGTGGCTGGCCAGAAGAATTGACAAGCTTCTGAAACCACAACGATGATGGTGAATAGCGCATTAATCATTGTGACTGGGCTTCCATTACAGCAAGTGTTGTGGAAGTAGCGTTCCACTTCATTATCTGTGAGGCACAATGTGCTGTCATAATAGGCCAAAAAGAAGCGTGAAGACTTCAGATAGAGGATGTGAAACCTATGCCTCATCTCATTCCCAACAGCCGGCTGGGAGCTTCTTGAGGTTCTCTGAGAATCTTACTTTCTGGGTGGTGTGAAGAATAAAAGTGAAGATTTGTATTTTGTAAATGTGCTTTGTTCTATGCAAAGTAATAATTTTCTATGTCTTACAATTTATTTAATTGTTAAAATATGGTATCTTTAAATGTATTTATGTGTGTGTTTTGCTTAGTTTTTTGGGAGGGGTGTTTTTCTAGTTATTTAAATTTTGTATTTAGTTTTTTAGTTTTGTTTTTAAGTGTTTGTTTGTGTTCCCCATCAGTCGGTCGCCACGACTTATGTCAGTGACTACTATGGGAAGCTCCACTAGGAATGCTCTACTCTCTCCATACTTTTTCAAAATGACGATCAGCAAACGCACTGATGGTCACGTGATCATGTCGTCCCGCACAAAGCGGACGCAACCAGTGAGGTTTTTCGGCTGGATTCAGAGGCAGAAACCATTGCACACCCCAGACTTCAGCTCTTTCACTGCCTTCCACCAACAAGTAAGACTCCTCTTGTAGTAGAGCACTTGTTTGCCGGTCGACTGTTTGTAGTGTTTTCCAAACATGTAGTGACCGTGCAAGTCTGTTGGATGTGGTGGATCGATCACCAGAATGTTTAGACACCCTAAGACCTTAGTTCTCTCCTGGGACTTTTCCATTATCCTTAGAGGACGTCAAGGTCCTCCATTCGAGCCGCTTGAATAAAAAATTATTGCTCTAGCTAGTTCCATCTATGCTATCTTCCCTCTAATAGACCTTTCCCTAGTGGTTCAAGGCGCATTTTCCATAGGTCCCTCAATGAAACCATACATGTATTAAACTGCTGGAAGTTGTAAGTCCAGCCTTCAAAGTGGCGAGTACGCCCTCCGTTTGTCTCCCTTCAGCTCTGGGATTGATGCTTCCTCCTCTGGTATGAGTCGATATGAGAGAATTGTTGCCCGATTGCCCATTAAAAATTAAGTCTATACTTAAGGCCAGGGCAGAGGAGGGCCTGCTCGGTGCCGGACTACTGATGTGGCCATCGGCCAATATGGAAAAACTTAGGTTGTGGCGTTTTGCAGGGTGTTCCCATCGCAGTCACTGACATAAGTTGTAGTGACCGACTGATGGGAATTGTAATGGTTACTTTTGTCTTATGTACTTTTGACTTATGTCCCCCAGCCACAACCGTAAGGTCGTGACTAAATCTAGTTGCCCAGAGGGGTGAGTACGGCTCCAATTTCACAACAGGAGTGTCACACTTACGCCCGCTTTGTGCGAGACGACGTGATCACATGACCATCAGTGCATTCAATGATTGGCTTTTTGAAAAAAAAAGGAGAGAAGAGCGCTCCCAGCAGAGCTTCCCAAAGTCATCACCGACATAAGTCTCCATTCCCTATTCAGGAACAGGGGTTACGAAAGTAACTATTAAATTTTTGTTATGTGTTTTTGTTGTTGTTTTATTTTAGTTTTTTTTGTTGTCTATTTATTTGCTTATTTTATTTTTCTTGTTTTGGAATTTTTGTTTGCGGATATTTTGTATTTCTTTTTGTTTTGGTTTGTTATGTTTTGTGTGTTGTGTGTTTTGAATAAATGAAATCTGAACCAATTTAAAGTGACTATTTTGATCATGTAATAATAATAGAGCATAATACAGCATGTCTGTCTTTACAAATATCCATTAAAGAAAGACTTATTTTTCCCTAAATCCTCAAATGGAGTCGACACACACTAAACCCAAAAATACACAATACCATCCACAAAGTTACTTCAAAACTTCAACTGTGTTTTACACTGGCTATTAAATCCAACTTCCAAAAATCTATGATGAAGACAGGTTAGGCTCCTCAGTGCTGTTGACATCCATGACTTTTGGTGCTCTGGGATTTGTTAGGATGTGTTTGTGATCAGCATTTTGCAGAGAATTTGAGCATGACACTATCCTGAGGGGAACACCAAGTTTTGAACACCATGTGGCATTTCTCTATCGTAAACAAGAATAAAAATGCCCCAACTCTTGGTTTATCAGGCACAATATCAGTATCTGTTCCATATAAAGAAAGCATCAGTCATTCTGTCAAAATAAGTTGTGCTAACAACTAACAAAGTATTCAAAACACTTTCTCCTGTGGTTAATGAAGGAAAGTACTTGATTGATGCATTTGGAAAATGTTTTGTTGTGACTTAAAAATACATCCGATTATCGAAGTACTAATTATAGAGATCATTTCAGCACAGCAGTGAGGAAATTCAGTTCCAGGGCTTGAATAAAAAATAACCAGAAGAATCAATGAATGTTTAATGACTCACAATTTTCACAATGTTTCATAATGCCTCTCTCGATGCACCAAGGTGACCTGCTGAGTGTCCTTGTGGAGAATACTGCAAATCAAACTGTCGTTTTCAGGCTTCATCGACACAGTCTACTGCTAATCTGATTGAGTACCAAGACTTTGACCACAGGCCTTTTCCGTACCACTGGAGAGCCTCGTTTACTGATCCAGACACCGTCTAATGGTTTGCTTTAAATAGACAGTGTCCTAAAACTGGTCCTCTGGGTCTCCATAACGGATACTTTGACTATAAGAGACGACAGCACTCGTGATATATAAAAGGCAGTTGTTTTTGCAGAAAGCATTCATTATGTTGTATATTACATTTGTTTTCTATTTATAAAGTAAGTAGTTTTAGGAATACGTTGTCATGGTTGCAATTATGTTTGGTAGGATCATCATTTCAAGGTCTAGGTGTCATGAGAGAAAAATAGCATTAAATGGTATAGTAGATGATCTGTAATCGCCTTGACTATTAAGTCAAATGACTCCAATAATAGTCAGGTAAGTTCAATACAGTTTTTCTCTATTGCTGGTAATTTCCCTTTGAATCTAGGGAACTAGCATCTGCAACAGAAAGTAAAGCGAGGAGTTAGATGGTACAATAGTGTGCAACATCTAAAATCTATATTTATTTATTTATTGGTTGTTAACTTGAGTAATTGGAATTGTTACGGCCAATGTTGTACTTATTCTTTTCGTTTACCCTAACAAGTTGTTTTTTGTCAATGAATGCTTGAGTCCACCTTCTAGCTCTCATTCGCTGTGGATCCTGTCCATCACCGTCGTTCCGGATGATGTCCACCCAAGCCGCCAATCAAAGATCGCCATCTTTCATGACGTCACAACAAGCGGACCAATCATCGGTCGGAACATCTCCATCATTTGTATAAAGGACTCAAGAGACACCGTCTTCGAGAGGAGCTGGTTAGATGGTGTGGTGCTGTGCTAGTTGTTGTTGTTGTTGTTGTTGTTGTTGTTGTTGTTGTTGTTAGTGTTCGTGTGAGATACTCTGCTGAGTTAAATTGAAGCGTGACTTTGACAGTCTTTCGATCACCCCGAGGAGGGAGAATAGTTAGACGTCACGTGACATACACTTACATCACTCAGGTAATAACTTGTTATGTCCACTAGTCAGAAGAGTGTGCGTCACCCATTGTGTAAAAGAATAGAGTAGATTAGTTCGGCGTTTTATAGTCGCTGAGTCATTTAGTTCTTTCTTTGTAGTTTAGAGCGTTATTTCTTCAGATTAGGGATTCGCGGACGCCACTCAATCATCTCTCTCTTAGGGGTGATGTTCGTGTGTGGATTCTTGTTGTAAATAAGTAGTTGTGTTCTGGTGGGTTGTTGTTTTATTGTCATGCTTCCACTGTAAATAAAATATCACTATTTGGAAATTGGGTCTTTGGGTATTTTGTTTCCACAGCTTATAAATTCTTCACAAATCTTAAATGTGCGTCTTCCCCTAGACTCTTTAACATCCAAGAGACGTAACAGGAATGAAAGCTAAACTAACGAGGTTGATCTTTCAAGGAGGGAGCTTGGCTGCTAGTTGACAATCTAATGATATGATCCCACCTACCTATTTTATTCCAGTATTTAAGATATGACTTAAGAGACAAAATCGTGCATGCCATCCCTTCCTTTCCGGACCTATTCTCCAGACCGAGGCAGTTTTCTGGTCCATGACAGCTTGTCTAGTAGGCTTCTCCATTGCTCACCATTCTCTCGTTTAGCTCTGAATTATACTCTAGTTACCAGCTTTATTGAAACGTATTGATATTATGGTGAATTTATAGTATTTGTTCTTTTAGGTGACCCGCTGAAACCACTGAAGAACGTGGTTTACGCTAACTTTTTTTATACTACACGTAAAACTTTGTTTACTCGTGCGTGGCAGAGTGCTGTGCATTAAACAGATGTAAACAAATTATTTGATTTCGACAGCTCATTACATTTGTAACCATGACCATTCTAGAGCTACAGGTTCCAGTTATGTTAATGAAACACTCTCACTTTATGTTCAGTTTCTTTATAGTTTAGAGTAAGATTCGTTTTGTGATGCTTTCTTTCTCACCTAATTAGTTGTGTATCAATTGGTTATTGTAGGGGTGGGTGGCTTGATTTTATTTCTGAAAAGCTGTATGTTTTATTAGTTTAGTTGAATTTGCTTGTTATTTTGGCTGTTCTCCAACCTGATGTTGTTTTCTTTCTTTCATGTTAATTGTTTGTTTGTTTGCTTATTTATTGTTTATAAATATACGTTTTCATATTTACATTTTTTTTTGTGTTCTGTTGGCAGCGCTTGGGACCCCTTTCATTTTTGTGTGGATCAAATTAAATTATAGTCATCACTCTCCTCCCCGTAAAACAAGTCGTAACATATTAGGTGTAACATTACAACTCATACAAGTATAACTTTAAAATCTGATTATTTGAGGCTAAAGAAGCCAGCTTCCAAAAGAAACGTACTTTTTCTGTATTGTAAATAAAAGTCTCTCTCTTCAATAACAAGGACTCTGGAGTCAAGGTAAAAGACACAGAAACAGGGTTAGTTTATTTTAAGATTATCAAAAAATAATCAAACAATGAAATAAATATTACTTTAATGCATGAACATTTTTGCACGTGCAGAGAGAAGAGAGGACAGAAAAGATAGGAAGAACCCCCATCGCTCTGACTTTGAAACACTTTCCTATAGGGGTGGACCTACAGCTATGTCCTAATTCTGGGAGTTCTCTTTCCATCTCCTCCTCTACCCTCCATAACAGGCCATTCAAAAGGGTTTTTCAACACAGTTATAAATGAAATATTAATAAGATGAAATATAAGTCTTATAAAGTAATATAAAATAATGTCATTTTGTGACATTCTATGTCATATTATGCATGTCTGATGGGTGATGCGGTGTCAAGTAGTTGAGATGGTTCTAAAAGTATATTCTTCTTGTTGAAAAAATCTGCCTCATTGACGTCAGCTCTTTAGACTGCTTTATACTGTAGGTTATTCATTTTTCCGAGGCTCATATACTGTCTGGATGACTTCTGACTCCTGAGTGCTTTTAGCCGCATTACTGTGCCATGATTGCTTTGGAAAATTGCAGCAAATGTAAAGCATGCACCATATTCAAGAACCAAGTAGAGATTGTGTTACATCTGGGACCCGGAGCAGTTCGAATTTCTTTGCAAATGTGTAAAGACTCATTAAATCAGGATGTGGGTTTTTTTGGTCATTAAATGGATTGTTCTCATTTTTGATAAAGATATTAACTTTGTTAATGAACTAACAAATTGACGCGTTGCTGCATCTAGAAAGAAAAATACATTTTACATTTTCTACACAGGAAAATAAAGAATTATTTTGTTTGTTTCATTTGCGCAACAACATCTGTTATAATCGTCACCTTTATGAAGATTTGCTTCTGAGAGGAAGGCTAATCTGCAGAGCTTTTGTTAAAAGAATAAGCAAAGTGGACATTTAATCACAATTCCCATTAAAACGTGTTCTTAATTATTTTTAAGGTCACCGGGCCCTTATCTCTGCACTGATTAGTGTGACTGCTGTTTTTTTCTGTGAGGAAATCAGCGGTCTCTCATTGTGAGAATTGTTTTTGGTTAAGTGCAATTTTTGTTAAAGAGCACTTATTTCCTTTGTTTTGCACCTTTTGACTTTCGTGAATGTCACAGGGAGCGATAAAGACCCTCCATAAAATGAACTTTTCTAACATGTTTATAAAAGCTTTTTGATGACAGGTAAATAGCAGTAAATTCATTTCAAGCAATTGTTTGCTTTTGTTTTGAGCTCCAGATGAATAATGTGCCTCTGTGTGAATGGCAAGAAAATGATTTTAAAATCGGCCCTGTGGATATATTGTGTGTCTCTCAAGATAACCAGTCAATACGTACAATCTGCTTTATTTTATTTTGTTATTGATTGATTTTTCTCTTCCGCTATTTTTATTTCTTTTCTTATTTTTTGCAGTACATTTTCAATTAATCTGAGACCCTTTCCATGTAGTGGGGGCAGAAATACGTGGTCAGCATTCATCTAAGAACTAAACTCAAACTTTTCTCATTTGTTTCCAGTTTTCTGGATTTCGGATTCCTGTTGACATTAATTCTCTTTATGTCATGGAATAAAAAGACATTATTCTTGTTATTGAGCAGATGGACTTTTAAACATGACCATATATAAGTTTATATATTATATTTTATATATTCTCAAAAAAATGCCTTCAAACTTATACTGTATTATGTTAGATTATCAATACTCTGGTAACAATATTCTGGACAAAAGCAAAAAGATTACATTTATTTACTTATTTGTTTATTTATTTATTAAATTGAAATATAGTTTTTTTCTATTTTATACAATTATCATAATTTTAAAGAGCAATGCAATTGAAAAAAAATAAATTTACTCAAAAACAACTAATGGTTTACATTCTGCAAATCTGGTAAACAATGGCATTTAACAACTTTTTTGTACAAATAAAATCAATTCAAACAAGTAATTAAACAAGTAGCATGAATTGCCCTATTGTATGTTTGTTTAACGTAAAATCTCTTACATCTGAGTGTTTTGTTTTTATTCTTTCTTTTTCCTTTTCTTACTTCTGAGCTCAAGTTATGGTACAGTCATTTGGTTAAATTTAGCTTTTTTTGACCAAGCTGCAGAGCGTCACGGTGGCGCAGTCGTCTCATAGCAAGAAGGTCGCTGGTTCAAGCCTCGGCTGGGTCGGTTGGCATTTCTGTGTGGAGTTTGCATGTTCTCCCTGTGATGTCCGGGTGCTCCGGTTTCCCCACAATTCCAAAGACATGCGGTATAAGTGAATTGAGTAAGAACGATTGTCCAAAGGTTGTGGCTGGAAGGGCATCTGCTGCGTAAAACATATGCCAGAGAGTTGCCGGTTCATTCCGCTGTGGTGACCCCGCAAGGTAAGAAAGCCGACATGAAGATGAATGACCAAGCTGCATCTTTCTCTCAGGAAGTCTCATGCGTGCCCAAGAGCAGGTGCTTCGGAGTTTATGTCTGTTGTAGTTTCCTCTTAAAACAACTAGAGTCATTCTGATAAAGTTATGTGTATAATGTTGAATTTGACAGAACCAGAGAATGACTGCTGTCGTGTATGTTCTTGTTATTATCTAAAATATCTCAACTCAGAAGTACCAGTAGGTGATGTACGTGCATACGAAACCATATGAAAGGAATGATAATGACTGATAATTAATCAAATAACATTTAAAGTCAAATTTCGCATGGACTTCTGCTTCAACTTCATATTTCATATGTTTTCTGTTATCCATCACACATCAGCAGGGCTAGTCTGAATCAACTTGCCCTCACAGCATGTGGACATCTGCACCAGCCTGACCTTAAATTCGACTTCAAAGACACACGGAAGCAGACACACAGAGCTAGAATATGGGGATAGAGAGCTGGTTGTGCTTTCAGTCAATCACAAATAAATCTTGGACGACATCTGCAATGTTGTTCTCAGAGCTTTAACTGCTATGTTTACATTTTAAGTTTCCTTCTAGTTCTTTCTGAAAATTAATCTAGTCTGAAATTGATCATTTTTACAAAAATGTACATTGTGGCAAGAAAGCTTTGACTACCTTTTGATTTTCAGAGACAAACAAGAGCATTTTATGAGTGAATTCAAATCAAGATCATGCATGTTTTTTTTTACCCAACATCCTTTCTTAATAAGACCTCATCTTTCAGATTGTTCCTTAAAATCTCTGTTGTAAAATATCTACCTCAAAATATAAATTAAAATAAATAAAAGCATTTACTTCCATAATGAAAGATGTTTAAAACAGATAAAATGTAATGATTTGCTTCTGTTTCTATTGTTATTAATTTGATCAATGTTTTAGGTATCTGAAAGCCATACGCTAATATATCTTCACATCATGAAAAACGCTCTAGATGTTTCCCCCCTTCACCAATCAGTTTAAATCAGTTATAGATGGTAAGATCCGTCATACTTTTGTCAGCATTGTGACAAGTAATAGACATGCTGAGACTAGATCAGTTTCTCTCCTCTGCCAAAGAGATGAATGTGAATGCTAACAGACAGCTCTCTACAGGTGTATTAAAGCCCTTCTCGAAGCTGCTTTCACAATTCCGGTCTGTTCTCTTTCTTCTTTTCATTATTGAGCAGTGACATTTCTGAGCTAATTTCCATCTCATTGTTAAAGAAATGCATGGTGGAGGCTTTAAAACATGTCGTGAAACAACATGGTCAGCAATCTTTCCTTATGAGAGTCTATAGCTGCCTTTTGTGAAGTCAGCTACTGGGTGAAAGTTGTCTTCGCTTGTTTTTTTTAACAGATTCCCATGCACCTACTTCAGAGGCTTTGATGAAAGCATGCACAAATGAGCCGCATTCGCTATAATTGCCCTTGAACGCTTGATGAGTCTTTCCAAAGGCAATGGATGTTGTTTCTTTCAAATAAAGCAGAGGCTTTTTAAATTGGCTCAGTACACACATAACTGTTGGTATTTCTTTAATTTTAGACTCTGTAGACTTACTTTTTAGACTCTATAGTTGTAATGGCATTCTTTGTAACAAACTGTAGATGTACTAGATGTAGTAGGCAGTTGTGGTCTGGTGGATAAGGAAATCCACTTGTGATCGGAAGGTTGTTGGTTCAATCCCCAGATCCACTGAGTTGAAGGTGGTGTGAGTGATGAAACACTTGCTCTCCATCTTCAACAACAATAACTGTGGTGCTCTTGAGCTGGGCACCGGTTCCCTGACTGCTCCCCAGGTACCGCAGCCTTGGCTGCCCACCGCTCTGGGTGTGTGTTCTCGGTGTGTTTGTTCACTGCTGTATGGGTCACTCCATATCTGGCCAACTGGTCACTTTCACTTCACTTTCACTTTCACTTCATTACTTATCTATAGATGTCTCCTCGCCCTGGGATCAGAACCCACTTTCACTTCATTTTGATTTTGTGAATGACAGAGTAAGTCTTTCATGAAACATATGTAGGTTTCTTATATTTCATAAGAAAAATGTAAATGTAATTTTACTTTATTTTATTTACCGATTTGTCTCCATCTTTGAATTTTTGGATCTGGATTTTCTGCTAAATTTTCAGAAAGACAAGACTTGGAGTAGAGCTCAATCCTGGCTTCATTTGCTCGTTGACATGATTCACTTTAATTCCATGCAAAACGTGGTTCCATCTACAATTTAGCAAATTCTACAAACTAGTTTTGGTACTTAGATAAATCAAGCAACAAACAAATCAAAGGAGATAGCTTTGAAAGTCTTTCTTAAAGATATTAGACCAATATGTTATGTTTTGTTATAGACAGGTTTGTGAAAACATCTTAGTTTATTTATCAATAATTTATGCTGGGAAGCTCTGAGTAGCTTTGAATTATTGTGAAGGAGCAAACACTACCTCACGACTGTAAAGTTAACTCAATTCCATTAAAGATTGTTACTAAGCCTGAATAAGGACAAAAAAAGATGATTAGAAACCAGGCTTTTAAAAAAAAGCTCCCTTGTGTATGTTTTTAGGGGGTTTGGGGGAGTATGGGGCGGCATCATTTTGTGACCAGAGTCCAGTGGCCCGTCGATGAGTTACAGTTTCAGTCACTGTTGAATTGGCTTCATAAGAAAGATTGGAGGGATGCTATTTAGTTCAAACACATTTTTGTTATTTACATATCTATAAACCATTTTAAGTTTCTAGTTTCATCTATAAAGCCAAACAGACGATGCATTTTGAAAGAAAGCTGGTGCCGATGAATTCCATATAGTTAAAATAAATGGAGAGTTCAGAAGCATCAAAAGTAGATTTCAACATAAAAGTCGCCATGAAATGAAGTCGCAAACCGATTTTACATTCTCTCAGTAGAATAAAAGTGATATTATCTATCTTTTACATCTTATTTTATCCAAGTGCTTATTACCTGATAATGAAAAACATGAGGGATGAGACTCAATATTTTATAATATTATATAAGGCAGTTTTTACTGAAATCATCTTCATCTTTCTCATCACTTTCATATAGTATAAATATTTTACATATACCGAAAGGAATCAGTATCTAGTGCAGTCAAGCATGAAAAGCAAATATTAAAGCCATCTTTTATGAATCTGTACTATAACATAGAAATCGTCTGTCAAAAACTGCTAATATTTGTATTATTTTTAATAGTTTTACAGATCAAAGTAAATATGGTGTGCTTTTATCACACTTGATTTTAAGGCTCACATTAACATGGTAACTTAAAAAAATATGTACTTCTTGAATTGAAAGAAAATTGTAAATTTAAAAGACCAATTTTACCATATTTTTATTTAAAGAACAACAGGAATGTTAATAAAGGAATTGCCCTCTCCATTATGTGTTAACTCGTTTGTAGCCCTTCACCTGTTTATTATGCACCACGACGAGAGCTGGGGCAGCCTTGTGCCTTTCAATTAGCTAAGGTTAGAGGGCCCACTCCAGTCTGAGTTTGTTATTTCACTCACTACACAGCTAATCAATGGTGTCATCACATTCTCAACTTTAGCCTTGAGTTTCTGGCCTGCTGACTTGCGCATTGGCAAGAGCATGCAGTAGACTGTTTTTACATTACCGTACAGAACTGAATTTGTTCTGCAGAAAAACTGTTTACTTAAAGGCTGAATTTATGAAATTTACTCTCTAAGATGTTATCAACAATACAAAATTACCAAGGGTTATGAAAACGTTTGCAGATCAAGGTATTGATGATGTTACGTAAGTGAGTTCACCTTTTTGCAAGTGTAGAGTATTGTCTACTACAGTGAGCAAAAAACAGCATGCTTCACACAGACATCTGTAAGAATTTGGTGTTTTTTAATTAAATCAGATAAATTAGTCACCTGAGGAAAAAAAAACAACAGTTTCTGTGACAGCTACATATTAAAAACAATCAAGAAATCTGGCTGTATTTTTTTTTTTACTGCATCGGTTTGATAAAATTTATAATTAGGAGTTTTTCCTCAAATAAGCTCCACTATAAAATAATTCCTACCAATAGACTATAAATTCTGGCTTATGGATCTTAATGTCAAAAAGTCTGTATGCTGGTGAGGTGATTACCGAGAGCTACTGTATATGTTATATACATGTATATGTAAATGTATGGTTTTTTTTTTTACTCAGAGTTCTTCTGGATTTTTTTCCCACACAAAATAAAAATAAGTGTACTTAACTTTCCCCTCCTGACTAATAATAATATAATAAATATTAAAAGTATGTATTTTGTTGTCAACAAAGGGGGCATTTTTACTGGCTTGCTGTAAAAGCAGCAGAGCAACTCAACCAATACTCTTGCAGAACTTCTTTACACTTATTGGATCATAAAAAGTTTGCACAGTCCTTGAAAATATTTTAGATTACTAACAAATTGATAAAAGTTTATAATATTGATTAAAACTAAAAACATGAGTCAGTATGTGGGTGTGAACATAGGTATTCAATCAAACTTTAAAATTAAAATAAAAAGAAAACAAAATTTTTGCTTAATACGTTGGGAACTCAAGCCCCAAAATAAACCTTTTTTAAAACAGTCAAAAGAAAAAGCTGCAATATTTTAAAATGGGAGATGCTACTTATTGCTACCTGCATGATTAATAGCTTTCTTCCAAAATATTGACACACGTAATTAGCACACATTCTCACTGGTTTTAGGAGGATTTGTGCACTGAGGTTTTTATGGTTAGTATTATTTAGCTTTAATCTCTATTTCTCATGCTATGCTTGTCCAGGGGTCAGGGTAGAGGTACTATTTTAATAATGCCAGAGACTATAGGAACCGTTTCAATGCTGCTTTGAATGCACAATTAGTCAAAATTCACCTGTAGAGCATTAACGTTGACCCTGAAGACCAGACTATTTCACCTCAGAAGGATGTACCAGCATTTTCTTTTCTGTTTTTCCTCACTTTGTTTAATAGTTGAATGTATGTTAATCAATCCTCCTTGTGCCATAACCAGGGAAAGTGACTGCAGTTTTTGAAGGGGATGTCAACACGAACTAAAAATAATATTTAAAAATATTCGTTTTTATTTACTGTCACAGAATGAGTTTTTAGTAGAACTTAAGACATTTTAAGTGTTATAGTTAAAGGTCCCATATCATGCCCTTGTTATAGCACTTAGAATCAATATTTGAGAACTCTACTAGCGGTGCCCTGTTCTTTTTTTTTTCCGTAAAAAAACCTCCTACTGACCAGCGGCCTCAAGTTAGTCCAGCCAGCAAAAACAAACACAACGAGTGACGCTTTAAACACGTGTTATTGTTTTAAAACATTATAATCGACAGACAACAGATATGTGACAACAGGTATGGATTTGAGGGAAGATAAAATCCAAAAAGTCTCTGTGTATTCTGAAACCAGATTTCCTTATAGGATTATAAAACTCATGTAGCGTGTGGCTTGATGTATGAAGAGTTAAATTTGCATATTTCATTAATGTATTGCAACTTAGCACGAGCAAAAAAAAAAACACTTACTATGTGGATCTACAAATCAATGAACATGGGACAGTTGGAAAAGCACCTGGTGACAGAGCCAGCCTCATCATAAATCATTTATCGAACTCTTCTTTGTTGATAAACCAGTTTTCCAAGTATTCTCTTATGACGGACACCGAATACAACCGAATAAACTTGTTCTTTGGTAAGTCAAACAAAAGTTTAAGCCCGGAGATCTGAAAACGTACTTCTCTGGCATTGTTTATACAGCGCCAGTCTGCTGCTCTCACACTTACTGGTAAAACTGTGTTTCCCGCTCATTGTAGAGAGAGGGCTCCACTAGTGATTCATACGATTGACAAGTGGGTGAGGCTTGGGCAGGGATAAGTAAAAAAGGCGGGGTTAAGGAAAATGATCTGTTTTCAGCTCACAAAAAAATAAAGGATTGCTCAATCTTGAGTGAACTAATCTGAATACTACTTGAAGCATGTTTAAGATGAGGGACCAACACTTCAAAATTCCCATTATCATCACATGGCACCTTTAAGATTTTGCTGATTACGTACTATATTTTGAAAAGGGGTTTTAATTAATTAAATAGTTTGCATCCACCTGCTTCTTTTCTCTGTTTTGATCATATGATTAATATGGTGCATATCAAAGTATATCATGATGTACAACCATACTGGTATAATTAATACTTTTTTCTTCTGCCAGTGGATCACATGTGCATACCCCACATTTACAACACCCCTACTCATCTCCTCCAAATTAGCATGTTGTGTGAAAAGTAGGGAAAGATTGAGCTGTTGCTCAGTTTCCTCTGCACGAAAGCTGTTGGCCTAAATAAAGAAGTGAATATTTTTGTCTCGTCTTTGCCCTTGAACTTGTCAAAACCCATCAGAGCTGTTGCTAATAACACAAGCAGCATTCCAAAAGTCGTTAAATGTAAAAAGCTAGTGCCTGTCATCACTTTACAGTACATAAAAATGTTACATTTCTGCCGTTCCACACCATGTTTTCACACAAGAGAAAGCCCACATCTGTTTATCCACCTGTTAGCATAATAATGAAATGTTTTCACCAACTGAATTAATCATGACAAATCCCATGCTGTTTCTGGTAATTGCCAGGCAATATTTGCCAAAGAAAGTCTCTGTTTGTACTCATAAGTCAGGCAATGCTCGACTGGAGAGACAGTTGTCAGACGGCGGACAGTCTCTGCATCACTGCAGGCTGTTTAATGATACAGCAGGGAATAACAGATCTACTTCTGCCAGTACTTCCCACTAGAAAACACATGTTGAGTGGTGAAGAGGGGTAACAACATGGGGACACTACCAAAAATCACATGCACAAAAGAAGTGAATAGGTTAAAGAGGAGCATTGCAACAGACGGTTGCTATAGTGACACAAATTGAAAAGAGGGTATTTACTGCAAACAGCATCTGGTTGTAGTTATATGTCTAAGGCGTGACAATAGCTTGCAGCTTCAAACACATGTTGGACGCAATGTTATTTCCAGTAATGTCTAACATTTGCAACAGCTTTATTCAGTGCTTTCTGGTTTTATTCAACTGCCTGGTACCATAAATACCTGAGATGCTCAAATTAAGCCCTGTGGGAGATTGGATGCTCTGGCAGCATTTTGTAAATGCAAATAAGTGAGTCAATTTAAAACTACTTCTGAGGTGTCCCCCATATATGTCCTTCAGTCGATGCTTATTATTAGAAAGAATGGCTGAAATAGATCGTCACACCCTTTGCCTTTCCCTTTTATTTCTGAGTAGAGGTTGCCAGGGTTATGCAGTTATGCAGCTGCACACAATCCACTGTTTTTAAATTATTTAAGTTCATTTTAAAATAATTAGATTCACATTATGACTATATTAGCTTTTAGAGTATTGACTATTATTCGTCTTCTCACTTGTGTGTAAGCTGAGAGTTATTGTAAGTGAATACATTTTATTTAATTATTCATGTGACAGGCATGACATTATTGATTGTGCAAACTACATTGTCTACACTGACTGTAAAGTTACAGTTTAAGCAGTATCTGATCAGATTCAGAAGCAGTATTCTGCTCAATACCACAATTTTATTATCCTGTTTTAAATTACTTTGGACTATTAACTGTAATTTATTTTTGTACTACCTCTTCCTCATCATACACCATCCAGTTATTATCCTAATTTAGCTATTTACCAATATAATCTGTGTTTGATGTTTAGTATTATTTGTGTGCTGAGTCATTGTTTGCTATGTCATTTAACATTACCTACAACAGAAAGTACCCTTGCACCAAAGCAAATGCCTTGTGTGTGTGGGCTTGTGTGTGTACACATACACACTTGCCAATAAACATTATTCTAATTCTAAAATAATTCTTGTTCCACATGTATGAAAATGCCTGTCAAGACATGCAAAAGGCTTCCTTGTCTGTGAATTCCACCAATTATACGACCACATTTATGCGGTCCTTGTTAAGCACACACATGCAGCAAGTAGAAGATACTTAGAGTGGCAATTCACTTTTTATAAGAGGTCGCTTTGCTGTTTTGTATGTAAATGTGCAATTAAAAAAAATGAAGGGATTATCTGTTCATTTTGTGAATGTAAACCTTTGTGAATCCTCAAACCATCAGTTACAGTGCTGGACTGGAAATTCTGCTTGTGCATTTGTTGATTAATTGATGATTTGAGCCTTCTCCGTCGAAACTATAGAGAGACCCAAGAGGCAACTTAGGAGCATTTTAGCAAATAAATGAACTAACATATCTTATTTAATATCACTTTAATTATGTATTTATTTTGAGATATTTCAACATGACTCAATACAACTCTATACAAGTCACCACTGACTGTGCAAGAAATTAAATTAAATTAAAACTTAAATTAAATGAACTAACTTTGGACATCACATGTTATAAAACATTGATAACCAGAGATTAAATAACTCACCTTTTTATGAGGTGTGAGCAGAGCCGAATGTTTAGAGCTTCTTCACAATGCTGTTACTCTTAAAATGTTAATTTAAAACAAACCAGACAGTATTTGTTGTCTCGTCTTTTTAAATTCGGTAGCCACAGTTAAATCTCAGTTAAAAAAAAAGGTTTTGATTGAAGTGACAAGGTTCCAATTTACAGAA
The DNA here is from genome assembly GCA_900490495.1 of Danionella dracula. Taxonomy (NCBI): domain Eukaryota; kingdom Metazoa; phylum Chordata; class Actinopteri; order Cypriniformes; family Danionidae; genus Danionella; species Danionella dracula. Next base: position 2,454,225 of record UELW01000006.1, read on the forward strand.
ATGTTAAAAATGTCTAACTTTACATCTAAAAAAATAGTTATTTTTTCATGCAAGCTGAGTGAATGTTTTTATTACTCATTTATTTATGTTGCATTAAGATCAAAAGTTTTGCACCATTCCCAGGCTATTGGAGTATCATCAGCCCTACAGTTTCCTTCTCCCCAATTTGCTAATCTTTGACTCTGTTACAAATGCTTGCCAAGAAGGAAATGGCTGATTACCCAAACTCAGATACTCATTGGATTTCAGCTAAAACCTATGGGTGACATCGCGCACACTACCTCCTTGTTATATACACTAACTCTGGCACTAACCACTTCATCTCAGTGCTACTTTTATTAAAACCACATTCAGTGTTTTCACAGTATTTTCACAATTAGTATGAAAATTTCCCATAAATTTCAAAAACGGCAACGCAGTGTCTTCAGTGCATGGGTTTTTTTTTACTAAACGCTAACAAATATGTTCACACATTTAAGAAATAAAATTGAGTGATAAACTAGGACATTTCAGAGCAGTGTGTTGCATCAACCTTATCTGAACACACCTGATTCCACTAATTAAGCTTGTTTGCAGCTACTTGTGTCTCTCTTGAAATAGGTTTGGAACAAAAACCAGTAGTGGCTGTTTGACGCCTGTTATGAGGCTAATTTTGAGCTTTATGCACAAAATACATATATAGATTCTGTAAGCATAAGTAGGTTTTTTTGAAAAAAACTTTATAGTAGAGCTATTTTGTCAGAAAAAAATACTTTAGAACAGAGCTTACTTTGGATTAGTTCAAATGTGGCCTTGGTTAGCATCAAAGTTTTAAATGATTAAAACATTCCTCAAGCACCGATCTTTTGAACTCCATCGTTGTAGGATATGATCACAAACTGAGACCAGATGCATTTTCAGACTTCTGATGATATCTAAAGCTGCATTCCTCAGGTACAAGCTAGAGTTATGTGCGCCATGCTGAGTCACAATTGCTGTGAAAAGCGTCTAGCTAAAAGATAAGTGACTGATTTCCACGGGTGTAATTGCACACCCCTGCTGTACAGCCTTTCAACTGCTAGCCAGCGCTCAATGGAGAGACAATAGAGCCACCCAGAGGGTTCATCTTTGCACGTTTACACACATGCGCACAAGGTGGAATAGCATCTCAGAACCAAGAACATGCACATAGCCAATGAGTGGGAGAGTGACTGTGTCATTTGCACCCAGTTCACTGCAGAGTCGCTATGAGTGTTTGAAATTACAGATGAAGTCAAAGCTGCAGGGAGAGAAAACGCTTCAAAGGGTCTGGTGTCAGTTATGTAGTAACTTTCCCGGTGGGGGTCTGCGCATGTCAGCACGTCTTCAACTTAAAAAGCATAACTGCAGGCAAACCTACCACAGGGACAGAAACAAACTCACATTCGGTGACTTCTCTCTCTGCATAGAGTTTAAATGGGAATTGAGGGGATTAAAACAAAAGGCAGGTATTTGTTTTTAGCCTTAAGGAGCCTGGCAGACTTGCACATTCTGATTTCATGTTATGGTTCAACATCTTAAATGCAGATGACTGCTGGGCAAGCTGGCAAATCAACATAGAGAAATAACTCACTGATCAGACTCCAGCAACATCAATCCTGTTATCTCTTAACACATAATTCTTTAAATCTCTCTTTCCACTGGTTTCTGGCCTGACAGATTCTGGAGCACTTTAATGAGACCCGAGTCTTAAAAGTTTTAACCCAATCGTTCTGATACTGCTATGTAAAGGTGTTCAGATCAGGCTCCATTTACTTCAAACTGAGCTGCACAATGAAAGCCACTCGGACATGTCGAGGCCATTTGAAAAGCAGTGGGTTTCCGGAACAGGATCTATTCAGAATAATGTCATAATTATAATCTCTACAGTCATTCGGGAACACTCTTTCGCCTGTGCTGTGTACTTGGTGGCAGTTTGTTCTGAGATTTTGGTGGGTCACTTTTCAAAGCACAATTCGTACATAATGACGCTTTTAATGTTATGTAACATTTTCTGTTCTAATGCAGCCTTTTGCAGACATTGAGAACAATTTGTGTGAAGATGTGTAAGTGGCAATGTTTTTTCTCCCCTAAAAGGCAGAAATAAACACAATGGATGCCATTGGTCACTCTTGAAAGAAATTGTTTTAGACACTGCCAATCAAGATCCATAATTTTTTGAGAGAGGGAGTAGGTTGGAGGGAACCCATCAATACTACATACATACTAGTTTAATTCCGTGTTTTGAGCAGTGTAACGATGTAAAAGCCAACTTTCCCAAAGCACACTAAGATCTAGATTGGGAAATATTATCCATTAAATCTGTCTTCTGAGTCTGTTTACCACAATGCTTTAAGGACACTAACCTTCCATTAGCATTATTTCAAAATAATAAGCTGTATATTTTCATAGTCCTCTCATGTACACACACAGACATGCCTGAGGGAAATTAGTTTCCATAGCCACAAGGAACAACCAGAGCTAATTACTACTGCATGTCTTTTTAATGTGGCCATTACATTATGAGGAGTTATCAGCTCTCTCGACAACAACATTTACCTAAAACAGCAATGAACTTTCTATTTCTCTCCAGATAAGTTTGTAGTCACAGAACAAAATCTAAATGCCACCTGTGTGAAGAGACGACTTAATCGTTTTCTGTAATTCATAACTCCATGCCAAATTGGGCATAGTCATTCCTTCTCCTGTGTTTGCGATGCTCCAACAAATTGGATTAGTCTGAGACTCCATCACGATGCAATCACAGCATCTTAAGACTGAGAATGGGGAATCAGGGGGTAGAGTAATTAAAACACATCCGCTGTTTCTTTTCCTTGAGCTATATTAAATGAGGAAGGTCAATGGTAGAGCTCATTTTCCATTTACACTATTTGCCCTCTGAGCAGAGTCAGATGAAGAAGGGAGCAAGCTAACTAGGATGCATTAGAATGGCTCTTTAAAGCTCTGGGCTGTTCGTCTATAATTATGTACTCTATGTGGTGAGAAGTTAAGTGATGATTCGAGACAGGAAACATCCAAGGATGCTTGCATCAACAGATATTTGCATCTAGTTGGCTGAATTCCACTGTTATTAGTAGACCCTCTTGGGCCTAAATGTCCTAGTCTGTTCGATTTTTTTTTACTTCTTTTTTTTTTTTCAAATTAACACTGGAGGCAGGAAAAAACAAACAAATTCTAGACATTCTCATGCCTGTTTATATTTAACATGTACTTTACAGGTGAACCAAACTCTGTCTTATTATTATTTTTTGTTTGTTATCCACTCAGGGTTTTTTTATGTATTAAAACTATTTGTTAATCCTCTCTAAACAACCCATTTTCAAACACCATGTGATGTGATGTCACACACATTTTCCACCCCCAACTTTGAGTGGATTACTTCAGTTAATTCCAAAACTAAGAGTGAATTGAAATCTCTACTAACAATGTTGTCTTTCACTCCCAACGTCCAGGTGAAGATACGGTGGAATACTTACAAAAGGTGCAGAATAAGCAGTAGCTCAGAATCATTTAAAGGGCTAGACTCATTCATAAAAGAGAAAATCTATTTTTTTGTTTTGTTTTACAGTAACCTTTATATTTTAGAGTTAGAGTAAATATCTTAAAAATTAAGATAGAAATGTAAGAAATGTACATACAACTCCTTCCCCAATATCTCTCTATCTTCTAAACTGCTCTGTTAGTTAGCTGTTGTTATCACATGGTTCCATAATTCGTTCTGCTAAAAAAACGCAGGTTTAAGCATATTGTTATTGTTAAAATCAAGTGATAAGGACCCCTAGAGCATTTTTAAACTGAGAATGAAGAATCAAGCAAAACAAAAACAACACTTAATAAACATCATCTTTTCTCCTGTGGCTGGGTTGTCTTTTGTTTCCCTCACATGCTTTCTCTTTCTCTTCTAATTCTCTCTCTTGAACGATTTTAGAAGTTCTTTTCTTCTCATGCTTTTCTCTTGTGGTTGTCTTTTTATTTTTTCTTGCTTTCTCTTACTTTCTTTTGTAAACGTATCCGCAATGAGTTTTTCTTTTACTCAATCGTTCAAATCCCAAACTGAACTCTGACTTTGCGAGTTAACGGTGGGGTTTTTGTATTATTCTATTAACATTATGTGTAGATTTTAGGTCATGCTGTTAACAGTTATAACCCAGGTAATGAAATGAAAAACCTTGTTGATTCAATTTTTTTCAAAGGTGTAAATCAGTCAATAAATATTTTTTGCTGAACAGTTGTTGACTAAATCTTTTTTTTCTAATTAGGTGTCACTGTTGTTGACTGGATGAAAAACTATGTTCAATCATTATTCTGTCAAGCTGCGTCATACTAATGTGTTGATTAAAAATGCTTTTTGCAAAACTGACTCAAAGTAAAATATCTATGGAACTTTTTCCAATTGTATAATTAGTCATTAGTCAATTAGTGTAAGCCATTGTAAAATGGTTTAGTGTTGTAGAAAAATTTTAGTTTCTTTCTTTTTTCTGCTTCTCAGATCAACTTGGAGAGCTGCGTTTACTTTAAAACATTTTTTTCTCATGTCAGATATGAAACATCAGCCAGTGAGTTTTATTGACTTTCGTTTGATATGTGTCTTGTGAATTGAATAGACCATTATGGAAAGTTAACAGGGGAGCACAGAGACAAGTTTACATGTGAAGCCCCTTATGTTGTTTTACCTAATGAGTTTTGAAACAATGTTTCATTCATGTGTGAGAATTAAAAAAAAAACTAAAACTTACTGAAATACTAAAAATAGTATTCATAATGGATGCTTGCAGGGGACCCCTAGAAAATTGAGGACTCAAGGTAACCGCCTAACTTGGCCTAAAGGCAAGTCGACTAGTTACAATGCAAGTTTAACAAAAAAGTTTTAACACATTGTAAATGTTACTTAAATACAGAGAAAGAAATCATTGGGTTCCACTGTGATCCCATTGCACTCTTCAATCCCATACATCTATCAGTAATATAAATGTGATGTAGTATTGTGAAATTAATGGATTCCTAATCAACATGCAGTAGATGTTTTGGCTAAAACAATCCATCAAGCAATGTGTGACCACAGGCAGAAATGAACTAAAATCATTTTAAAAAAATTTAATAGAGAAACGTGGAGGGTGAGGACAATAAATGATTAAAGTGATCATCTTAGAATCTACTTTTTTATTTCTTTAGTCTTGGCAGTAGTGCTCATGGACATTCCAATAATCAACAATGTGCTTCTCTCTCTGATTAACTGTGAAAGCTTGGAGAAAGATACATCAAGCAGCACATAATGGGCTTGGAAGTGCTCTGACACGCTTGTTAATTTACAAACACATTGGATAACAGAGCTTTTGGGAGGAATTCTACAGAGATTAAGTTCAAATTTCATTACACTTATCCTCTGCTAAGTGAAATGCTGTCCCAGCCAAGGTTGATGGATGTGTTTGTAAAGGTATGAATGGTATAATCAGATCAAGAGGTGACCTTTACTTGCTTCAGGTGGAAATTTGAATAGCTGTATCCTTTGCAACAAGGGAGCGTGTGTCTGTGTAAAATTGGAAAGAAAATTGGTCACATTCCACAGCATCTCATGCATTTGTCTGTCTTTTTGTGCTTCAGTACGAATGGACAGCGATGTTACCTAGCAACTGCACTGTCTGAAAGAGGCTACACTTTGTGTTTGTGTGAATTGCTTTAATTGTTAGTGCTGGAAAGGTATCTGTGAAAAGATGAATAAAAGACAGGAGTTGCTGTTTTAAAAGCGCAGATGTTTTGAAGGTTACAGAGAAATGTATGATGAATTTACAAGCCATGGAAATGAATGAACATGTAAGTTGCATGTTAACACTCACCTTGATGGCTGATTATACAGATTGTCTGAGCTTTAGATAGTCATCGTGCACTATTCTATAAGTTACATTTTTAAAAATGGAGTCACATTAAAAATTAGACATTTTTTATTTCAAATTTTTTATGTCACATTAAATCAATAAAAAAAAAACAGTGAGCAAGAAAAAACGAGGTTCAGAATCAAAACAGAACTCTTTACCTCTACTGTCCTTGGTGTTAATGTCATGCTTAACTGATATTCTAATCTTATAGCAGGTGACTGTTTTCCAGACCATTAAGTCTAATTATTTTTGATGACATGTTACTGAAACACATGTTCAATGTGATTTTTGACTTTGCATGTTGTCGGTTTTTTCATTGGTCTGTGCCTTTGTGTTGATGCTTTTGTTTTAATAGCAATATCTAACAGTGTTGCTGGATAAATATCTAAAGACAGCACAAAGACTGAACTAAAGACAGCACAACACTTTTTTGGAAAACAAACTTGGGAAAGGGATGACCCATTCATAGGCTCATCCTCCCTCTTGATATCAATCACTTCAGTAGATTTACTCTAGTTGAACATATTTTAATAGATATGTTTGCTCTTTATACAATTCTGACCATTTTTCCCAAACAGATAAGTTTTGAAAATATATTAATATCGTCTGTTAATATCGTCTGTTATTTTATGTGTCTCCCATAAAATAGCTATACAATACACTACAAACATTATTCTATCATCTACTTAGTTTCTCATCTCTTGGTTACAATGTTTGGCCTCTTTATCTATAAAAATGTTGATTTTAATATTTTTGGTCTGGAGCGGGCGTCATGGTGGCGCAGTGGGTAGCACGGTCGTCTCACAGCAAGAAGGTCGCAGCTGGGTCGGTCGGCATTTCTGTGTGGAGTTTGCATGTTCTCCCCGTGATTGCGTGGGTTTTCTCCGGGTGCTCTGGTTTTCCCACAAGTCCAAAGACATCCAATGTCAGTGAATTGAGAAAAAACAATTGTCCCTAGAGTGTGTGTGTGAATACTTCCTAGCGATGGGTTGCGGCTGGTAGGGCATCCTCCACGCAAAACATATGCCAGAGGAGTTGGTGGTTCATTCTGCTGTGGCGACCCCGAAAGGGAAGAAAGCCGACATGAAAATGGATGGATGGATATTTGGTCTGGACCTCTGGGCCTTTTTTGTCATTACACCCCTCATCAAAAGACCACTCACCAAATGATCAAATTCACCTCACTTGTCTGGACATGCCTGTATCTGTTTTGTTTTACACAGGTATACTGGAAAACCATGACAAATGAGAATCCCTTGATTTTTACAACTTACAATTTAGTGGGAAGATTATTTTATTGTTATTTTGATAAAATAGAGGTGCCTAACAAAAAGAAAATAAAAGTGTTTATGTAACAAACACGTTTATGATATTCTATGTGCGAATTAATAATGCTCTGAAAAGCGAAAAAAAAGGTCTGAAAAATCACTGTATAAATTGAAGACATTATTATTAATATTATTATTTTATGCATTTTAAATACAAATTGATCAGTGTCAACATTAACACCAGGAAAAAGTTAAAGACAGAGGAGGACTACACTCGTTCATATTGCACCAGGTATCTTTTTTATTATTCATTATGGAAAAGCATGTATGTCAAACTTCGAAAATCATCAACTGTAACCCAGGCCTAGTTTTTAGCTTCATGTTATTGTTTTTTTTTTTTTACCTGTCCTACTTCAAAGCAACCCCATGAGAAGGGAGGTGCTTTGTATGAGTTGATCAGCTTTGCTCTTTCCAGGGAAATGAAGATATAATATAGTGACTATTCCTCTGGATAGAAGCTATTCATTAATTTTATTGATTATTTATTTATTTCGCATTCACTGCACCACTGGTCAAGCTAAGTTCAATGGCCAGACTGACCTGGAGCTGTACCTTAGCCAGGTGAACCTGGCAGCCACGGTCAACAGCTGGGTACCCGAGGTCACTGCAACCTACCTGGCACTGGCCCTGGAGGGCCTAGCTCTCCAAGTTCTTGGCGACCTTGCCACGGAGTACCGTCTGAGCCTACAGACCCTGATTGGTGCTTTACAGTTGTGCTTCAGGAAGAGGGTCTCGGCTGAACACCAACGAAACTAATTGTCAGAACGGCGCCGCCGCCCAGACGAGAGCTTGGGGGCCTTTAACACCGACCTTGAGCTCCATATACGGAAGGGCTATGCCAGCTTTCTGCCACAAGAAAGACAACTCATTGGCCTGCAAGCATTCCTTAAAGGCCTGCAGCCGGAAACCCTCCACCTACATGTCCGATTAAGGATGCTGACAAGCCTGGTTGAGGCACTCCAGATCGCCAAGCAAGCAGAGGAGATCTTTGGCCTCACCCCGATACCATCACCAGGTGTGCACTGCTTACCCCCATGTAGAGCGACGGAGGTGGAGAGCATACCCATCACCGCTCGCACCACCACAGGCCCAAAACAAGGAGCAAACCGACAGATGCCAGCGACAGAGGACTGTTTTCGCTGCGGCGAGCTAGGCCACCGTGCCAGGGACTGCCCCGCACCCAGCCCACGGAAACAGGAAAGGGGGGCCAAGGCATGAGGGGACCCTTGCCCCGACCACTTGTGAATCCTGACGATGCACCAATGGTTGGCAGCTGTGGACCGTTTTGTGGTCTCTATTTGGACATTAGTCTGGATGGTAACAAATGGACTGCGCAAGTGGATAAGGGATCCACATCATCGTTGGTGAGATGCGGTTTATAATGAGTGCTTGTAGAAGATGAGACAGGTGTGGTTTGTTAGTACTCAGGGGGATTGTTTGGGACTGGTGTGAGGTGGTGCACTGTGATTGGGAGAGTGGGAACGAGCATGGGATGTGACAGTATTATTAACCTATGGTATACTGTCTGTCCTTTTAGTAAAATCCAAAAGGCATCAAAATGGCTTAAAGAAAATACCAACCTAATGAACTAAACTTTTAAAAACTAAAAGAACAGAATTGACCAATCAGTAGATGGATCAAGACAAACCTGATACAACCTTTTTTTTTCAGAAAGTAAACGTGTGTTAATGTGATGACTCATGCTGAGAATTACAGTGCTGTGAGATTTTTGTCATATTTTAAAGTGATTCCAGAAGTTTGTTTGTTTTTTTAGAGTGTTCGACTATAAAGTTTCAGTCACCAGAGATTCTTTTCTAATGGCAGTCCTTTGTTTTTTGTTTAATAAGGGTGAATTATTCTAAATGCATTATACCATCAAAAAAAGTTGTGCAATGAGCAAATAGGAGTGTTCCACCGATTATAAAAAATGCATTAAAATCTGACCAAAATCTTATGCAAGTATACAAGAACCAGAGATTTCATAGATCTTTAGGGTTTTGCCCCTGTACCATCAAATTTTATCTGAAGCTGAGATATCTTTGTCTCTTTGTTTGCTCATGATGACCTTTTCTCTGTGCCACAAACCTGATCTTATTTATTGAAAACTGACTGAAACTGGTGTGTTGAATTTAGCTCTAAAGAGAAATTCCTCTTGAAATATATTACAAGATGATATCTCACAATAGGTTCACAGTAGTCTTTATTTACACAGCTGCTTTCTGAGGACCTTTTATGTGTTGTACTAAAGAAAATTTAAAGACTTAGTTATTCACTTGAAAGAAAGAAAGAAATCTCAATAATTGCTTTCTAAATAATCCTCACCTCACAGTAGCTCTCAAAAAATAATGAACTAACAATTATTTCCTTCCGATTAATATTATGAGTACTTGTTTATATTTTATATGTGATATATGTAGCGTATGATTTGTTTATGTTTTATTTGTAAACAAAATTATTATCAATTTACAAACGCTTTACAGATTTGCAGAAGCGTAAGAGTAAAACCTTTTTACCATAACAAACAAACGTTATCAAAAAGTTACAAGAGAAGCAGAGTTAACACTACAACTAGGTAAGAAAAGAAAAGAAAAGAAAGCAAGACAATGATGAGTAAAGGTGTTAATTTCTTACAGTGCATCTTAATGTGCATTTCTGATGTATCAAAATCAGACAAATTCTGTTAAAATTCTGTTAAAAATCCTGCTAAAAATGCTTGGTATCTTATTATGCAGCTATATGTATGGCTAAAGTGGACTAACAGAAGTAACTGTGTACTGTCTGCAAGTGGTGAAAGTAGTCTTTGTGGGTATGAGATTATCCAATCATTAGTCTCACCTTTGAAAACACTGTTAAGATGCAAAAAGGTGTTCTTTAATTTTATTACACAAATGTAATATTTAAATGCTGTAAAGCAGGCTTTGACAAAGTTTAATCTTCTGCATTGTAACTATACCATTGTGAAATAAATTATGTAAATATGAAGATATCAGCTGATGATAATAACATATTAATGCTTTATGTATAGCATACAATATTATTTACTGACTTACTTTACTAAATCATACATGCTGATTGGAAGACCTCCTGTGAATTTTTGCATGTATAGAATCACCTCTGCCCTCATTATCATTGTTTGGATTACCCTGGATGTGCCCATTTTTGAGTCATTTTTGCCAGCAATCACATCTCCTTGAGATAAACCAAGGCTTGACAGATGTTACGTCATCCTGAGACACCACTTTGAATTACACTTCCCTCCACTCCTTTCTTTATCGGGAACAAGTAACACCAGAAGACTTGGGATGCAGCTTATTTTCAATGTCACAGTCAAAATGCAGCCTTGAGAGTAAACAACAAGAGATGACAGAAGCAAGATATGGAAGTGGGATCTGGTCTACTGAAACATTTTCCTTATGTGTCAAAATGAGATTTCAAAAGATCCATCAGCTTGTCGACAGATAGTTTTGATCATTGATTGTTAACAGAGGAATTACTGTTGGAAGCCACACATGAAAGAGGAAGCTCATGATTTTCCTCCAGCAGAGAAAAAAGAAATTGTTGACATTTCTCAGAAATATAATGCTTCCCAGTACCACAGAAACACCCTGTTTATGCAAAAGAATCAAGAGTTCTGAAACACCAAATTCCTAGAGAACGGCAAACAAGTCAGTGTCTTACTGTCTTCCTCACTTTAACCAATAAGCCCCTTAGATATGAAAATACAAGCACAAACAGCATGAATTTCCCATTTCCTTCAAGCCACAATGAGTAAATATTTTTATTTGATGGAAAACGTTTTCATATCTGTTAATATTTTATCGATATCTCCTTATTGTGCTTATATACAAAAACATAATTTGAGTATTGTTTAATAAAATAAATACATTTTATTCTACTTTTTTAGTTTAATTTTAATTCATTTTTGTTCTATCAGATATCAGTGCTTAAAACCCTACAAGGTTGCAAAGTTAATATATGTTGTCAGTTGTCATATATAAATACAGATGCAACAGATAGAGATGCTACATACCCTATTGTGTAACAAAACAAAACCTTCAATTAAAGATTGAATAAAGGTGCCTCTTTTTTATTCCTTTTTATAACAGCCTCTGTGTTGAGTTCAGCCCAGTCTGCCTATTTTTCACCCCCTTCTTCAATTACGTTCAATTCAAAGAAGAGCTCAGAGGATCTCTTAGCAGAGAAACATACAAAGAAAACATGAATATAATACAATTTCAAATATCAAACAAACAGGAATGCAAACTGAAATGAAGTGGTTACAATTTACCACAATCCTTGTTTTGTAAATCAGACCACCATGATTCCTGCAGTACTTTTGACAGTTATTGAATGTAAATGATGTTGGAAACCAGGAGTAACCAGAGAGACAGGCCTTCAAAGCTTGTAGATAATTATTTGTGTTATCATCGGAGAAACAGACAAATCAATCCCCGGCTGAAAGCTTGGACAATTAGCTGCGTTATTGAATTCATGTAGATGAGGCCTCTCAAAAAAATCTATTCCATTGTAGGTGTCAAGTACCAGTAAATTGAGAACTTGACAAAATAGATTATTGGCTGGAATCTGTGAGTAAATGGAGGGTGAATAAAACAAGAGTGAGGAGCTTAATTGCTCTGATAAAAATTTATTTGGTGTAACTCTTTAATTTCCGCACTTATTATTTAAAACATGAGTGAGAGTTTCAGTGCTCAATGAGGATTTTATTTTTCTTGTTTAAGTTTCAAGAACAGAACATAGACTGTAGATGCTTCTGGGATTGACTTGAGTAAAGGGTTGTTTGGTAGTCTGTGTTGTTTCATTCCCACTTTATGCCTAATTACACCCCCCCCCAAAAAAAAATAATTTGAGCAGCAGATATGAATATGACAAGGTTCTCTCATTGTACTCTGTTGAAATAGTTCCTCCTTCCGGAATTTAATGATGTTGCAGAACATGTATTATAAGCATCGGTTTCTTTATTAACAACACACTTAATTCCTTCATTCCTGGTTGCTGGTTCCCATTTTCCAAAGAAATTTAGACAGGCAAGGTTTTCACTAGGACTACTGCAAACATACCAATAGTTGTAGCAAATGACACAAAATGCTATGAATTTCACTATGAAACCAGTTTATAGAATCAGCAGGTTCAGAAAATTCTACCACAGACAAGACAAAGATGAAAACCAATACTGTTCAGGCTTGGATTATCAATCATAAAAACATCACTCTGCTACAAACATATAATAAAATGGTTTTCAGTGCTTTGCTCTGATAAAATAAAGTTAATTTACAGCTTAATGCAATGTTTGGATTTGCAGTTTAACACTATGACACATAGAACCTGCAAGTGATGCATCAATATCACCCATAAATTTGTATGGCTTCTCTGGAACGGGTGCAAAATAAGCTGTTTTGCACACATTCTATATTAAACAAATTTCTACAAGTTGGTCTAAAACTAAATTGATTATCCAGATTGCCCTCAGTGCTCAAAAGGGATTGGATGGTAGTGTTCAAAGTATGCATAACTTTTCTTTTTTCCATCGAAAACATGTCTTAATCTAGCTTCTTATTTCGGATTATTGCATGTGTTGTTTTGTTGTGAAATATTAAGACTGATCTGTTTGTAATCCACAAATACCTATTTGAAAAAGTGTGTTGTATTATAAACAAAAAATCAACAACAAAGACTTCCTCCAGAATGGTGAAGAACCACAACAAAAACCTAGCAAAAAGGATAAAAATGTATTGGAAAAACTTAAACTCTGTTTTTCACACTCAAATGATTATTCATCTGCTATACTTTGAGTAAACCACTAGTGATTGCCAAAAGTCCCCTTTTATATATAGAAACTTTACACAATAATTGATTAAAAGAAATCATGTGTTTTCATCCTTATTTAAATTTCATGTGGTCGTCTAAACTCATTAACATATATCATAAACATATAAAGCAATGTTAAGATTGGAACAAAGTTGCTTCCAAGATTCAGCATCTTTTTGAGTAAACCTTCCCTGTCTCAGGCTTTTAAAATAGACAATGCAGCGCTCTTTCCCCAGAGGAAGATTAGAGCAATTTATACTAATCTACCAACAAATCACTCTCCTCCTTCTCTGAAACTGCCAAATCCCTCCTCAAATTGACATGTCCCTTAGAAACTTTCTCCAATAACAACTTGTCCATGTTGTTTCTTATCTCTCCATTCCACTTCCAGGTTTCACCAAAATCAACAAAGAAGTCACCAGGAGCTATGCATTTCAGTAAGCAAGCTAGTTTTTCAAAGACATCTATATCGCTAATATGAGAGGGATAGCCTCGTTTGTTTACTGGATGTTGTAAATGTTAACTGACACTCCGTAAGGACGTTTAGACATTGTAACAATTAATGTGAGCAGCACTTCAAGCGGCACTGACTTCTAGCTGAACTACCGGATAACAAGTACAAGCATTAGGGACAAGAGTCACACATATAAAAAATGTAAGAGAATTTCAACCACTTAAATGTATTGTTACAGTGTTACAGGGTTTTTTGTGTATTCTTAAAAAATATATTTAATGAAACCCACAAATGGGAAAAGGTTGAAACTGTAGGAAAGCTATTAATAAAAGAATAATAGCAACAACTAATTATAAATTAACTATATTACAAATTTATAAAGAAAACTTTTGCGCCACACATTTACCATAACCCCCTTTACTAGCTTCCATTCAGATGTACTCATTAGTCTAATCATCCTCAGCTGTTTCGTGCTAATTAGCTCACAGGTGACACCAGGTTACTCATTAGCCCTTTAACAAGAAGGATTTTTAAAAAAACTTATTTCCATTTTTTGAAAATAGCTTTTGTTTTAAAGTTGCAAAAGTACCCTATATGTGGTATAAATGAGGCCTGTTTGAATTGAGTTAGGACATACTATGTCGGGGAAATTTGGAAGTTTGGAATTGTCAATAAAGCAAGTCATGCCGAACTATCATTATTTATCCAGTTTCACATACTAAAGAGTTGAATAGAAGTTACTTTAGATAGAAGATAGTACAATTGAGGTTAAAAGTTCATGATCATTTTTTGCATCATTTTATAAGCCTGTATTATTTTCATTTTTTTTTTGTGCTTTGGTATTAGCTCTTGAATAAAGCATCATTTAGATAGTTTTTTTGTTTAGTTTTTTTACAACACAATCTAGAAATTAATGAAATATGATTCTAAGCAACAACATTATTTACCAATGTTTACTGAATGCAAAGAAATGCACTTTATCTTATTTATCTTAATTTTTTAAGTTTGAGTTCATTTAAAGTTCCTATATTATGCCATTTTCAACACATTTACAATATACGCTAAATCTCTAAACTAGCACTGCACCATATCTAACTTTTATTATGCAATATTTATCATAAACAGGGCATTTGAATACCTTTATATTTTAAATCTCATCAAAACACGCAGTTTACTCCCATTCCAGCCATGTTAACCTAGGCCCCCTTCTGAGATAAAACTTTACCTTATAAATCTGTGCAGAGAGTCGCTGTATTAAAGCAATAAAGTAAATATGTATAAAATGTCTACTCCTTTGGGCTCTGCATCACCATGCAGGACAGTCGGAACAACATCAGGTCTTAAAACCAGCTTAAAACCAGTCTCAATCAAATGCTGCTGAATTCTTCTTTAATAATTTGTCAATAACCAAAACACACAATCTTGAGGTTAACATCTTTCCATAATGTTACAAACTATTACACTTCCTGGTCTGATTTTTTTCAGACTCTCTGACAGTGCACTTCATGGAGAAGGGCAGCATTTTAAGGTAATCTAATTGATTAAACGTAAGGCAATGATATCAATGACTGTTAATTTCCTCAAGTTATTTTGAGCGCTAAGAAAAGAATATAGGATTACAAAAACATGCACTAAGAACTGTGAATACAACTTCAGGGATGTCTTTGGAGAAGGGCCAACCCTAAAACATAGTAGAAATAATGTTCAATTTAGATTTTGATCCAGAAAAACATTGCTGAAATTACAGAAACCTTCAATTCAAAATAATTTATTATACTTCAATATGATGAATTGGTTAATGTAAAAAAAAGCTTGACTCTAAATGTCCTGAGTCACATTTCCCTTTGCTTGGTTGAAATAATCTATTCCAACTTTTCAGAAAAAATAAAAACCTAGACAATCCATTTAGCTTGTTTCAAATTGTCGAAGCTCACAATGGCCAGACCTTCTCACATTTTGCTGAACAAACAGAAAAATAATAGCTGATCCAAATGGCCTTGGGACAGATAATTGAAATGTTTTGTAATGGTCATTGATTTTGACTCCCCCTTCAAATGTATGAGATGGGTAAAGGTCTGATTTGGTGAAGGAGTGATTCGTTGAACACTCGATATGATTCTTACAGACTCTAACACTTCGCTCCCTTCAAAATCAATGCTTTTACTAGGAACGTCAAAGCCAGGATAGATTGTTTCCCTACTCAGGATGTAACTCTAAAGAGAATGATTCTGAATAAGTGAAAAACACCACGCCTCTAGTATGGACTAAATAAGAACAGAAACTATGTTTGACTCTCTTTTTATCAGCATGTGAAAAAACATATAAAATGTATCCCTTGTTATGTCTTCATGATTTTTCCATTTTTAGGACAAAATAAATAGACATGTAATAATATATCATATAATTGGCAAATCGACCTCCGCCCATTTCCACAACTTGATAACACATGGCGTATCTAGTTGCTAAATTCCATTCAACAAAACCCTTTATACAGTATCAATTACCCAGATTTGATCCCTTGAGGGAAAGTAGAGACTTGAGAAATAGTTTTCTCACCAAGTTTGAAGATCAAAAATGATCTTTTCATCTTTGGAAGGAACACAACTTGACACATATGGCTATGTGAAGCAGATCAACCCCACATCCTTGATAGTTTTTTATTTCAGACTATTTTTCTGGAGGAAACATTCATTTATAAAGGTGCCAATGTTACCGCTCAATTAAGTCACTAGAGACCTTTTATTCGAGACCACAAAATCAAGTTAATATTTGATATTGATCTTGAACTTGAAATTTGATATGAGGGGGGAAACATATAATAATAATAATAATAAGCTTAAATAAAAAAATTAATTAATTTTGTTTGTCCAAATCACTGGGAATCATGATTAATTGTGTGAACTTCTAAAAAGAATCTAGGGCTTTGCAATTAATTACATTTTGATCACAATTTCAATTTCAGGCCCTGCAATCATAAAAACCATATTTAAAAAAAACAATTATTACGTGTTTATTATGTGTTTTATGTCTGTAAATGAACATTAATGCCCTGTCATTTATATGGAGCGGATTTTGTGACAGCGCTAATTATCGAACTTCCACCTACACCATTTTACTGCAGCAGCAGATTGATGCATCTAGAAGGCTTGTTGTTCAGTGGTAAGTAATTGTTTAGAATAAAGTGGATAATAGAGGAAATGGAGCTTAATACATTAATAAAGTTAATTTTAGATCAGGCTACATAAGTTATTTTTAAATTACTTAACAATATATCTGAAAACAACACATAAATGAATGGTAATGGAGTATAAATACCAAAAATAAAGAATAATCATTTAAAATAATTCAATTAGTTCAATTATTACCTAAATAACCACGATTATAATTTTTCCATAATCAAGTGCAAAACTGATATGTTTTTTTAAAGCAAATTGTTTTCATTGACTTCAATTTATGGGGTCATCAATCAACCAAGTCGTAATTTCAGACTGTTGAAGCAAAACAACTGCTGAAAGTAGTTGGATGCATTTTAGTGGTGACTGACCATTGTCATGGAAACAGGGTCTGAAGGGGTTAAAATGCATTCTTAAACATATAAAATGAGACATTCTAATACATACTCTAAATATCTAAGATTTAATTGTGTCTCTTGTGCGTCAGCAGAAAATATCCAAAGGCCTAACCATCACTTCTATTTTAAGCACTGGTAGAATTGAACACAGGGCAATCCATCATCCCTAAAACCAGAGAGATGAACACGCTGAGACTGCTCCTCTCTTTCTCAGTCCTTTTGCATCTATAAGAACCTTTACTGTAAAGCTCTTTGTTTTCAACTCCTCAATATCCATCAAAAGGATTTTCAGAAGCAGCCTATTAAACTTTTAGGAATTTGATTCACATTTCTTATGTTTTTTTTTTTTGGGTAAATGGCTGGCTGATTAATAAATAAGACAAAAGGACGAGCACTGTTGTGGTTTCTATTTACTTTAGTTTCAATCTTTATCTATAAAATGTTAAAATAACGGATAGGATATTTCTGCATCTATCATCACAATCCTGATTGATGTAGACATTTTGATATGATTAACGCCTCCACTCGCACAGATCCAAAGTTTAGCCGTTTAAGCTCTGTCGTTTGTGAAAAACGGGCGTCCTAAAGAATAAGGGTTCCTTCCACTGTCCCGTCTCACTCGCAGCCTAATCCCACAGTGACCCAGATAGAAGATCTGAATTCCTGCTGAACCTTCTCCTCTGACTGAAGCTGAGGTTTCCTGGTCAAAACTGACACAGTGTAATCCCCCGTGAAGAGTTATCTCTCTGCCAGCGCAGCACTATAGCACACCTTCACAGGATCCCGCACACAGGCTGCGGTTTGAGCCAAGGCACAATTCCCAAAGCCAGGTTCATTTCTTGCTTTCTTTCTTTCTCTCACCTCCTTGTATCGGATGTGACAGTGATTTAAAAAGGATTAAGCAGCCTTTAAAGTCATCACAGTGACAGTTTCCTGCCGACAATGTAGGTGCGAGCAAGTTCTGGAGAGGTAAACTTTCAGCTCTAAATATAGCTGCCAGCGTTTAAGCTCTTTCTCTGTGGATTACATCCATTAAGCAGACTCGTTTAAAATCACTTGAGATTATAAGAAGTCAAAGAATTCATGGAGAGAATGAAAAAGCATGTATAGGGTTTAAATGTCGAGTTAAATTGCACAAATAGAGGATGAATTCAATGACACATTTGTCAACTGACTGCAAATTCACTCATTACTGATGATAATGTTAAATGCATTACTTATTACAGAACTATTTCACAATGAATAAGTTAATTATTATTCAAATATGACTTTATTACTAAAATATCAAATTATTGGGTTTATTTGGTTTGTGCAAAATCTGGACAACAATTGAAAGCAAGTTGGGCACAGATTTTTTTTTATAAATCTTGGGTTGATTGGATAACATTTTTTATAAATATTCAGTGGCTTTACACTAGATAAGTGCTGGGCTATTTCAGTCAGGAGACCCCATTAACCTAATTAAAGTAAAAAGGAATTGATGATTTACATATTTCACCAATTTTCATCAAAATTCTAACATTCCAAAAAACATTGTAAACTTCGTTAGTTGGAGCCCACTTTAGCTTAACAGACTGATTTTTTTATCATCTACGGCCACTTTTTAAGTCCAATAGGGTCACAAGAATCGTCTTTTGTATTGAAGTCATTTAAATGTTCTTCTAAACTAATCTCATCTCATTCACCTTGGATAGGTTTACATGTTTTCTCTCGTGTCAGGAAAAAAGGGTCATATCACTCAAATCTCACATTAATTATGTTTGTCGCTCTTGCTCTTGCATTTATTTGAAACCTTTACAGTCAGTTTCCTGTCCGCATCAGACAAACCACAGTCATTCTAGTCAATTTTCAAGTCATTTTGCATATTGATTTCTGCTCTGGTCTTCCATCGAACTCATCAAACAAACTACAATTAATCCCAAATTCAGCTGATAGACTCAATAACCAAATGTGATTATGATCACATCACTCCAGTCCTGATTGAGGCAACACTGTCTACTTATATGATTTCAATTCTTGCTCTGTGCTTGTCATCAGCTATTTCACAAACTCATATTCACCCTAAATCAATCATTTTCATGAGCCTCACCCACACTGTGGAACAAATGCCTGCCACTTTGAGGAGATCTATGGACCTGGGACATTCAAAGCAGGCTTGAAGACTTTCCTTTTCATGCTTTTTCAAGCTGAGATGTATGTCTATGATATTTACAAATTGTTCCGATGTTTCTGATACCCCTGTTCTGTCAGCTTTGTTTACTGACTGTCTTATTTGATAGATTTGCGTAATTCATCCTTATAATGTGTCCTTAGCAATTATATGCAGATTCTCCATCATTTTTATAAAAATTCTAGTAAAAGGCATCATGACATTATGTGCAGTTGGATGGTTACCCCCACATATATTCAGAAATAGATCAATAAGGAGAATATTATAAATCTATACTAACTGATTCCCATTAATTATGTATTTTTCACTTTTATGGGTGTTTTCCCCCAGAGCTGTTACCTGTTCTCTTCCCGCAACACACACAGTTAACCATCTCTCTCACCCCTCTACCGCATATTTGCTGCTAATGCACAAAGTCACTTATTAGATATTAATCATTGCACTGTTGTAAATACTGTAATACTGTTATATATGCCATTTAGACAGTATATGAAACATTCATGTTTTCGCTCAACTGTAAATACTGTTACATTTCTATTCTTTTAAATCTTTGTTTGTTACTATTATAAGTGCCTTTTTATTTTATATTTTATTTATTTTATATGTTTACTATGTTTATTTTTGCTGCTTTCTTGTTTTACATGCTGCTGGCCTCTGTGTGCTACTACACAATTTTTATTGTATAACTGTAATGACAAAAAAGTGTTTATCTTTATCTTTTTTAGAATATTCTGAAGCAAAATGAAAATCAATCAATAAAGTGACTTATTTGAGCATGCAAATCAGAGTATGCAAAGTATATTTACTATTATATACATATACATATACTAGTATATTTAATAACACACATTGAATTAATGCAAGTGAAAGAACACATAAAAACAGCTCATAGAAGTACAGTATAGTTAACCCAAAATATAGTTTTCAGCAAACAAGAAACATTAAAGATATTAACACATTAAAAGGGACCAAAAATTAATAATGGTTCTCCCAGACATGCCCAATACTATCCCGGCTACTGCTGTAATCACTGTTGTTCTCTGAGGGTGCAAGGGCATGGAGCGTCACTGCCTCAACAGTAAACAACAGAGGTGGGAAGCAAACAAAAAAAGGCCCCTGCAGAAAGCTACTTGAGTGACTAAGCAAATTTCAGTTTGTCTAAGTGCGTAGAGACCCTTCAACCAGGACACACTTGAGGATTGAGGGAAGAGAAAGCGGGTCTGGCCTTTGTTGGGCCATTTTAAAATCTGATGTTAGGCCCCACCTTAGGATAAAGAAATAAAGTTAGAAATAAAGTTACCTTCCAGAGAGCATTCTGGGTAAATGAGACAGGTTCAACTATGGGGTAGGGGAACATACATGGGATACATACGTTATAGTGTTTATAAACATGTAAAAAATATTACTATTATCATTATTATTATACAATATAAAAATAAGAGTGTATTTACAGTTTCGCTGAGGGCCCAAGTTCATTAATTCTTCCAATCACTGTGGAGAGAAACTTACATACCAAAAGTAACATGCAAGAGAACCATAGTTGATACAGAAGTGTTCTGTAGTAGAAGAAGAAGTAGAAGTTTTTCAAAAAAAAAAAAACTGCCTGAATTCTGCTGTATTTTGTTGTCACTGCTCTGACTTCCAATCGATAAACAATCACAGCACATGGTTTGTCTTCATTTAAACTACAGAACCATTTTCAAACTTTGTATCCTTGTTGTTTCAAACCCGGATGAAAATGTCCTTTAACACCAGGAATATGTGTTAGAAACTTATTTAGAGCTATATGTGATCTGGTGTGTACTGGTAACAAGATTTTTCTACAGCAGAAAAGAAAGATTTTTTTGCCAGTTTGCTCTCATTTTGATCAAAAACCACATTTATTTTTCAGCACAGCCTTGAGGCAAGCATAGCAAAACTCACACTGTCTTTTGCACGCTATAGATGAATTCATCTCTTTCATTTCATTTCTTCATCGCTCTTTCTGTATGTCCATCCAAACTCAAAAGCAGCACTCTAATAAATAGTTCTGATGCCCTAGATTGAGGTAGCCACCAGAAATTGCCAAGTCAGACTCAAGAACAAGAGTCTGGTCTCAAACAAAGCCTGGAGCCCAAAGCAAGATTGTGCTTTTACAGCAGAGGTTAAATGTTGAAGAGTTTGTCAAACCCTTTAAAGAAACCTTTTCATTGATAGCCCTTGAAGCACATTTTGTACCTCAGCTTGTTTTATGTTGTCAGGAGAACGAATCCAGACCTGGTGACATATTATGTAACAAATACAGACTCTTTATCGTTTACTCGTTCTCTTGCACTCTCTCCTTGAGGGAAGAGATCTCTAAAATCAGCAAAATGTTTGGGTTATTCATCACGAATCGCAAGTTAAGTGTTTGTGTTTAAAGGATGCACCATGGGTCTGGTGTCTGTGTATGGAGGACGAAAGGTGACACAATTAATTAAATAGATAAGCAAGGCATTACTTAATTATTGGTTGCATTAATTAATTAAAATTGGAATCATATATATAAAAGTATGTTATTAATTACATTTGAGGGTAAATTAACTTTGTGAAAGTAAGAAATGAAAGAGTCATTAAATGTGTCAATAATGAATTAAAAGTAGAATGAAAAGTCATTAATTTGTTAAAAATAAATATTGAAATGAATACATGTGTTAATAGATGAGTAGTTAGCTCAATAAATACAATTGTGGCACTTTTGTCTTCCATTTTTGTGATGCTAAGTAATATTTTATGATAACATTCAGATTTTAAATAAAATTTCAACATTACATTTGTAATATCATCATGTTCATGTTCACGCTGCTATAATATTAACTCACTAATATTAGCTGTTTCTACCACAGTGTGTTCCAATGTTCAATGGTCCATTGAATGCTTAAATAATTTCATAAGCATTGAACTAAAATCAAACTTAATCAGAAATCATACATTATAATGAATGTCTGTATAGATATCCATGTTTTTTTAAAAACTAGTTTATTTCAGGATTTAGTTTAAATGCTATTATTTTGTGCTTAAACTATGATAAAGCAAAACAATCCTGACAGGGCGCTCTGAGTCAGGTGTAAACAAAAGCAGAACATCTGTGCCTACCTC
The DNA here is from genome assembly GCA_900490495.1 of Danionella dracula. NCBI lineage: Eukaryota > Metazoa > Chordata > Actinopteri > Cypriniformes > Danionidae > Danionella > Danionella dracula. The sequence continues at coordinate 2,476,582 of UELW01000006.1, forward strand.
TGAAGAGCCACTGAGCTTTGAGCTAATTATCTCATCTCACTCGACTGCATGTAACCCCAGGCATTCCCGGTCTAAACCAGTATTGATCTTCACTTTTAAGAAGCCAAAACATGGAAATCATAACTGATGAAATTATCCTGTGAACCCTCGCCTGTGTGATTTGCCTCAACAGATCAAAACGTTAATTGAACTGCTTTTGGCAAAAACATAGCAATTCCAGTTGAAAGGCCTAGACAGAACAGTAGAGTAAAATTGAGGTCATTGCGGTGGGCAACAGGGTCTCTGCATTCATTTTGTGACTAAAATGAAAAATGTAATAACACGATGGTAAGAATTTCTAATGTTGAAACTTTTATGTGAGCTGGTAAAAATTTGAATAATTTGGAATTGTTCAAAACATACAAGTAGCTTTGTAAAGCGGATCACATAATTTAAATAATATATAAAATAATCAGAATACTTTAATAACTAAATTTTCACCAAAATGTCAGATAGAACTGCTGATTTAAACACTATGTGATAGATTGATATTACAATAATACAAAGGTTTTTTTTGTCTCAAATCACTCACTCACTTACTCTCTCGCTCAATCACTCACTCACTCACTCACTCCCTTGCGCACTCACTCGCTCACTTACTCCCTAGCTCAATCACTCACTCACTCACTCCCTTGGTCACTCACTCGCTCACTTACTCCCTAGATCAATCACTCACTCACTTACTCCCTCGCTCAATCACTCACTCACTCACTCACTCACTCCCTTGCTCACTCACTCGCTCACTTACTCCCTTGCTCAATCACTCACTCACTTACTCTCTCGCTCAATCTCTCACTCACTCCCTTGCTCACTCACTCGCTCACTTACTCCCTAGCTCAATCACTCACTCACTTACTCCCTCGCTCAATCACTCACTCACTCCATTGCTCACTCACTCGCTCACTTACTCCCTAGCTCAATCACTCACTCACTTACTCCCTAGCTCAATCACTCACTCACTCCCTTGCTCACTCACTCGCTCGCTTACTCCCTAGCTCAATCACTCACTCACTTACTCCCTCGCTCAATCACTCACTCACTCACTCACTCACTCACTCCCTTGCTCACTCACTCAATCACTCACTCACTTACTCATCCACCCAAACACTCACTCACTCACTCACTCACTCACTCACTCACTCAATCTAACTCACTCACTCACTCACTCATCCGCCCAAACACTCTCTAACTAACTCACTCACTCAATCTAACTCACTCACGAACTCACTCATCCGCCCAAACACTCTCTAACTAACTCACTCACTCAATAGCCCCCCCCCCCCCCCCCTCCTATCTCTGGTCCACTAAACACACAATTATCTGGTCATACAGATTCTGTAAACATTTTAAATTCCATCCTGTGTAACAATTGTTAAGTTTAATTTTTTATTATTAGACTCAGATACTTTGGAATTAGAGTACAAAATAGTTGCATGAAACACAAAATTACAAATTAAATTATGTGCAATACAGAAACTTTAGGCTCCATCAAAAAGTTTAATTACACAGATCCTACAAGAAATGCTTAGAAATGTGCTTGATCTTGATAATACTGCAAATTAAAGGCCTTTGAGTCACTCTCTGTACATCTCTTATGATAATTTTTCATTTTAGCGTCTGAAGTGCACTTTTTTTCTCTGCCATCAGTCTGATCTATTTATTGTGTAAATGCATTTGCTCAAATAGTCCAGATTCCACATGCTAATGTTTCACAATGCAACATGTTTGACAGTCACCATTAACACCATCATCGCAGTTGAGTGGCGTTGAATTAGCAGCAGAATTGCTCTGATTATATGAACTAGATGGGGACATTTACTGAGGGTATGCTTGACTAGCTCCTCAGATCACTTGCCCAAGATGCTTTCATTCATTTGCCATTTAGATGTCAGCTTTCTCACAGAAATTGAAACCGAAATAGCACAGATGAAAAAGCTTAAGCTAATATTCTTATTGACTAACACTTTTTGTGAGATGTGAGTGTTGAAACCTCAAGCCGCTGATAAGATCATGTGAATGGTTTCCGCAAAGGATAAATTTTGCTTTCTGAAGGCTATTACCACAAAATATGCCCTGCATCAATATCGAACGTGAGTTAGATAAAGCTTTCTGAGAAGGTTTAGCAATCTCAACACCACATGTTAGTGCTGATAGCAGCTCCCAAACTGACCAATACAGTCAAGTGCCTCTCAGATGTATTGGTCTGTGAAGTATATTCAATGATGGGGAAGTTCATGATGAATCTCCGATGTTTGTTGCTGTTTAGCTCCAGATGCCCTGCGGGAAAGTATTAGCTGAGACTCATCTGTGGCAGGACGCAGTTGTATGTTGCGTGATATTGTATCGTGTTGTGTGCTATCAGGATCAAGGCTTAGCACCACAGGGAGGGGGAGGCTGAAATTGCATCAAAATGTTGATAGCTTGGCTAATGTGTTTTATCTACTCTTTTAAGCATCACTATAAAATCTTATATTTCCTCCATCATCTACCCTCTGGTGTATTATGCCTTTTGATGGCTTGTGCATATCTTTTATAGCTAGTTAAATCCACTACAGATGGCTGCACATGGTGTAGTGTTTTGATTAATGATGGTTTCTCAGGGCGGTAATGACTGAAAATGATCAACAGCAAAACAAACCATATTGATGTGTTGACCTTGTAACCATGGAAGCATGTTGATTCTTGAACCATAATTCTATAAATGGAATATATATCTCCACTTCCCATTAGTGCCGCTCCCTCATCTTTGCGTTGTGTTGTTTCTACAGTATGGAGAAATTAAAAAGAAGCCTGTTTTTGTGTAACTTCCAAATGACAGTTATAGCAAGGAGCCAGGCTTTTTCATGTTTTTACACATTTTTATCCTAAATACTCAGTTAGCTTTTTGTATGTTAAGAAACTATGTGAAACTATGCCCAGGTCTGCCATTTTCCACAACTTTGAGAGCATAACAATATCTATTTTAAAAAAGACTGTTCAGCTTGTCAAGCCTTCTGGTTCTCCTGCAGATGCTATTCCTAAACGATTTTTTTAAACATTAGATGTTATCTACCTTGGGCCCCATTGTCCTCAAAGTTGTTTAGAGCACTGTTGCATTTCATAGATTTTTGAAAACATCCCGAAAACAGCAATTTGGAGAGCCATTTCAAAATAGCCTTTTCTCTTAAAAATTTTAGAGAAACACATTTCAATCAACTGAAAGATTTTCTGGCGTAAAACAGCATTTTGGAGGTGTTCCAGTCAGGTTTTTAAATTCGGTAACAGTACAGAATCAGCGCTGCTGAGATTTTTTTATTATATTTTTGTACTAACTGAACTGGAGGTCATGTAGTGTTGGTTTTATTAGATATGAAAACAGACCATAACATTCTTGTTGATTGTTTACAGAAGTGGGCGGGCATACACGATGTTGCATGGAAGTGGTTCAGAACATATTTAGCTGACAGGTCTTTTCATGTTGAATTAAAGGAGAACCAATCCTCCTAGTCTCTTCTGCCATGTGGGGTTTAACAAGGCTCTCTTCTAGACCCACTACTCTTTCCTTTTCTTCTTTTCCTTTGGGCTCTATATTAAGCACAACTGCAGGTTTCAAAACATATCTTTTTGATCTGGCATTTAGGTCAGCTTGACTATATCATGTTCTATTGTCGCTTTTGTGAGAGTTTGCATCGAGTGCCATCCAGAGGCTCTTTCATGTCCCATTCACATCATCAAAACAACCAGGTTTCGTTGGTCGTTTGCTTTGTGAAAAAACCCTCCAATATGGCAGAGCTGAACTCTTTTTCTTTCGCACCAATTTCTCGGACAGATGTGGGATGTGCTGTCGGCAGATGTGCCTTCCGATTGAAGTATGTTCAATGTATGATGCATGTAATTTCACACTGAATATTCAGATAGGTGTGTGGCGGCCTTTAGATCAGACGTTAAGCCAAGGTACGGTCATTAAAAATTCCAAGATTTTGCATAGAAAAGGTGTATCTCAAACAATCCTGGCCCAATCGTCCACTCCTAAAAAAATCCCTGTACTCTGATTGGTTGGTAGTGAGTGTTCAGAAGCAGAAAGACAGCTAAAACGTCATTCTGGTGTTTTTGATGATGGGCTTTGAGTATCTAGAAAAGAAGTATATAAATGTCACTAATTATTAATGATAATTCTAATTTCAGACACCAAGTTAGACACCAAGGTAAACTGTTATCAGCCCAGCATCTGCCCACTTCACCCCCACTCAGTCCAGCTGTTGACTGACTGTGGCTTTCCTTTCTATAGCTCAGATACTTCCCATGTATAATTCCATTTCAGTTCCTCATCACTATTTTTCTTCTCTCACCCTTTTGCGCCCCAATACAATGCTTTTAAATTCTAATTATGAGGCAGATGATTGTAATTATAGGGAGTGCAGAGTGAGAGGATTATTGTAGTGGAAATTAGTGAACACTTGCACATGTTCAGCCCAATCATGCAACATGAAGAGATCGGAACAGGTCATTTGCATAATATGTGGTCATAATAGAAGAAAGCTATTTTAGTGATAACGTACCTACCGCTCTGCACTTTTCACTTGAACTGAGAAGCCAGCTGCCAAATTGCTAAATGACACAGCGATGGCTAATTGTGGGAATAAAACAGGTGTAGATTATTTGGGTTGTTTGGGACTGAAATGTGGTTAAGTAAAAGGTGAGACGTCAGGGAACAAATCCTAATTTTTCTCGTAAATATTTGAATACAGGAGTAGATGAAAGACATCAGTCTTCATTCTCCAGATGGGCATGAATATCAGGCTGATCTGAGCTTATTTCCCTTCTGCTGTAGATCAGACGATGCCTCGTGGCTGCACATCAGTCTGAGCTCAGGGTTCCCTATTTTGGACAAACATCAGTTGATTTTCACTTCTCTGAAATTCCTCATCTCTTCTGCTCTACGTCCACTGTGTACAGGCAGATTTGAGTTCCTTTACCTTCTTAACCCATTGACTCATTATTAACCCATAATTCCAATGGACAATACATTTCAGCTGTAGGAAAATTCTTTCAAATAAATTTTTTTCCTGACATTGGACACTTGTATATAATAAAACGTCAGTAGCAGAAGAGAAAAATCCACCAATTTCCGCAATTTTCCAAACGAAACATGTTCATTGTTTTTGTTTTTCCTATATTAATATTTCTGCACAGATGAAACATAAAGGAATGCAGATTTTTAAGCTGTTAGTTGATTCCATCCGTTTATGGCTGATCTTCACTAAAATAAAAAAAACTAAAAAGTCTGACATTGAAATTAATAATAATTCTTGACCCATGGTCACACAGGAGTCTCATGTCATTTAAATGTCCTGTAAAGTTCCTTATTTAGCTCTAATTTTATTAACATTTTAGCAAACATCATGTTTTGGTTTAAAAAAACCAACTGTGTGTTTTTACATTTTTGAAAATAATTCAGCTCTGAAGAGGTTAATACTCTCTACAATAGCATCAAACGCAAAAGTTGGATGTGTTCTTAGGTATCATTGGTAGGTCTGTCTGTCAGCATTAGCCAAGCATTCTCTAAAAATTTTGCCTTTTAGCGTTAACACAACTCAGGTTAATTATGTCAGACTTGGGTCGTATGCTGATCTACACAAAGAGCAGAAGGATTTGTAGCTTTGATTCTCACATTGATGTAAGTGTAAATCCAGCCAGGGTTAAGACTATCCCCTCTGCCCTTTCCTGATCCTGAGCACAGGTTTAAATGAGACTTGAGAAGATGAGGAAAATTAATTGGTTTGTTAGTGCCCGAGGTTAATGAAAGTGTATATGGGACTGTTTATGGATGGCAAGCGCTTCAGCTGATGTGAGCAGCTGCAGAGGGATGATACTGAGGTGCTGCTCGAGATAAGAGATAAGCCTGAGAAAAGATGAGAGCCACACACACACACCTCTTCTCTCACACATATACACACACTCAAAGAGTAAATTGCTTTTCCAAGAGATGGCAAAAACATGAAAGCGGTTTTCAGTTTTTCTTTAGGATTGCAGGACTCATTATATTAATTCTTATTCTTAGATGAAAACTAAGATTTAACTGTTGTTCGTCAACATTTTAATTGAATTGTTTAAATGATGAAGCATTTTTACAACAGTCTTGTATGTTATTGATAAATTATACATTATTATTTTATATGTGTTCAAATATGTTGTTGATTTTAATATATGGTTTACTTTATATTTAATGTTGAGTTAAAACCAGCATGTTCTTGTACTGTGTTAAAAGAGAAATGGACTGTCAGTCAATCTGGAGAAGACATTGGAACCATAGTACCCATCTCCAAGATTTAAATATAAGATACTTTGTGAGTCTACAAAATCCTACCCTAAGCTTCAAAAAGTAATTTTTGTAGAAGTGTGGGAAGATAGCTATTTTTCACACACACAAAAATTCTGCTGAAAAACACAAATGAATTAAATTAAGATGGAACATATTTGGACAAGCACATAAAAAGATGAAAATATCAATGAAACTATTCACCAGTTTCAAGAGCCTTGAAGATTATTGTATATTTCAGGATCTTAAGGTTAAAATGCTTGGCTTTCATTTTTTTTTAGCAAGCTCATTTCCTGTGAGCATTTAAAAGGATGTCATGACCCTCTTACCATAACCATTTTTAAAAGTGCTTTTCCTGAAACTATCTCTTAAATTCTGCCTCTTTAGTAGTGTATTTATTGTTTGGAGATGATTCTCCAGATTTAAAAAGCGTGATCTTTGCTTGCCCTGTTCTGTCCTTGTGTAATTGAAGGAAATGTTGTTCCCCGATTGTAATTGTTACATTCAGATCACAACTGACTGATGTTCCTGACCCTGCAGGCATCACTCTGAATAATTTACTGGCTCTCTGATTAGCACATCACCATCACAATAAGCACTCAAACACTGAGTAGAAATCAGATTTGATTTAATCTCATCACACTGCTATTAACCTTACTCTCTTGACAAAGATAAGACATTAAATATCTTATTTCCAGCAGGTGAAAATATGGGTCTGGATGACAAAATCATTTGTGGGTTTATTTTAATGCAATTTGTTATGAAATAAAAAAAAATTTCTGCAACTAATTTTACAAAGTGGCTAAAGCCGGATTTATAGTTGTGCGTCAAGCCTACGAATTGCCTGTTGAGGAAGCCTCCACACACACCCATTTTTCAACAAATCATTCATATTTGTGGCCTCCATCCTGCGCTGTCTATGCTCTGATCAATTTTACTGTGATAATGCGTGGTATATAAAATTTCAAAGGCGTTGGTCGATCATCACAGACGTTACATCAGCAAGCAGCCTTCGCAGAGAGAAAGAGTTGATGCAAAAGTATAAACTAGGCTTACACTAGAGAGAGAGACTATATGCAATTTGCTACAAAATCAAAGTCTTACTCAAGTAGTTCAAGATAAAGTTGCCTAAGGTGATCATCTAAACATGGAAAGAAGAAAAAAATCAAAATAAAAGAGAAGAAGAAATCCTTTTTATTTATATTATTAAGATTGTACGCCCACCTGGAAAAGTTTTTAGCTATATTTTAAGGTTGTTAGTGTTGCTGCTTTCCTGACTAGATCAGGGAGCTTGTTTCATCAGCCAGGGACAGTGAGAGAGAAAGCTTTGTTTAGAGATTTCCCTTTTTTACCACAAGACGATGTTCTTGCTCTAAACGTAAGCTTCTGAAGGGCATGATGGATGATAGGAGTTTGTGAAGGTGTTTGTGAAGGTAGATTGGCACCAGTCTAGAGTTTTAAAGCAAGCTTCAATAATTTGAACTTAACACCTGCTGCAATGGGGAGCAAGGGAAGAGAGATGAAGAGGGGAGTACAATGTGTTACTTTCAAAGTGTGCAAACTCTAAACGAAATGGAATATTTTCAACACATTTGAGGACAAGGTGTCCATGTGATACAAAACATAAGTAACATGTTTGGTTTGTCCACTACTTTCTGTACAGTATTTTGTTTTGAAAAGCTGTACAGTATATTAATTCACTGGCCACTTTATTAGGTACGCCTTTTCAAACACTCTTTAAAGGTAATTTCTAATCAGCCAAATTGTAACTTATTTGTGCATGTTGATAGGAAGTTTAACTGAGTATTATTGCTGACCATGTCTATCTCTTAAAGAGCATAGAATGCCCATCTTTCCAGCAGTATAAAGCATCATGTCATAAAGTGCAAATCATCTCAGACTGGTTTCCTAAATGTGACAATGAGTTTACTGTACTCAAATGGCCTCCACACTCACCAGATCTCACCGTTGGGATATGTGGAATGGAAGATTCGCATCATGTGTGTGCAGCAGACAAATCTGCAGCAACTCCATGATGCTATCGCGTAAATATGGACCACACTCTCTGAGGAATGTTTCCAGTACATTGCTGTATCTATGCCATGAAGGATTAAAGCAGTTCTGAAAGTAAAAGGGGATCCTGGTATTCACAAGGTGTACCTAATAAAGTGGCCATTGAGTTGATTTTCCACATAATTATCTTTTTAAGCGCTACTTGAACTGCCACTCTCTTTTAAGAAACTTGATTCCACCTGTCAATATACAATTCGGTAAAATTTTGTTAATAATTAAAAAGGACGAGAAAGATCAGGCATATTTAAGCATGATACATACGAGTCTTTAAATTATTAAATGTAGCATTTAAGCATTCTCTTTCTCTGAATGTGTCTTGTAGCGCACAATCAATGTTCTCATATTTCGCTGAAATACCAAGTCCAGAGTTGAAATTTATAGATATTTTTGGAGTTCCCCAGCTATGATTTCCTTCTCTAGCTTGTGGTTTACACTACTATTCTTTTGAACATCAGTAAGGCAAGTCTGCTTTCTGTCAGCTGGGCTGCGCGGCCCCCTTCCAGGAAGGCTGCGGCTGACAGAATATTTCAGAGGCACCGGAGGGGAAGCTGAGAGAGCTAATGATGATGTGTGTTTACCTCTTCACATCTACAGTATGCCGAGCTCTTGCTGGCTTGCTGCTGGCTGCTTGTGTATGTACTGGGGTTTGTGCTCACTGAGTGAACATACATTAAACATCATTGAGACATCCTGCTGATGGCTGCTTCATGCACACCGGGGTTTCCGTTTCCTTAGCTGTTCCTTTAAACTGAAGCGCAGGGGTTTAGATGTCGCAGCAATGTTCTGGTGTTAATGAAGTAAAAGACATTACTTGTTGACCCACTCATGTGAAGAAGCAGGTGAAGTGAGGCAGAGACGTTGCATTTACATTTAATTCAAAGTGGCTCTCAAATTAGGGAAACAAAAAGCAATTTAAGACAATGAGACAAATTATCATGTGAAGTGCTGACAAGAAAAGTTTTAGGATACGACGTCACCGTACAGCAGTGCTTCTCAATTATTTTCTGTCAAGCCCGCCTAGAAAGAAGAAAACATCTCTCTGGAAGTTTCTAGACCCACATTGTTTCCTTTAAAGTGTAACAAATGTCAGAAATTAACCTGAATTTTTTATGTTCTCTGGTTGCCCCACCTGTAAAGTATTTTGTTTCATAAATATACATTTTTTTTTCAATAAATGGCACAATCTATTACAGAAATTGGGAATAAATATTCAAATGAATGAGTGAAAAAATGTCAATGAGTTGCATCAATTCCAACAAAGTGGATCTTGAAAATGTATGTTTAAGTTCAGCTTGCTGTGAATCTGTGTGCTATTGACGTCATTCGAAAACAGAGTTTATTTTCAGTCACAGCTGTAGTTTATCTCTCATGCTGCTCCTTCTCATATTTAGGTACACTTCCATCTGTATATAGGTATGTTTCCATCTCTTTTGGGGGAAAATTCAAATGTACCTTACTAGTAAATTAACTGTTTAGAATGATAAACAGCTTGAAGTTTGACAAGCAATCATTTGAAAGCAGCTTCTCTGTCACAGTGTGTATGTCAATGTTTGACTGTGGGAGATCAGTCAGCTCCATAACTGTGATTATATTCCCTTTCAGAATTGTGTAGATGCTGCACTTCCAGCATCTGTTAAGTATGGCCTAGTTTGAAACATGATAAAATAGCACATTTGGTTAATTTGGTTTACTTCCTGTTGGGAGCACTTGAGTCTGCATGTCAGTGCAATATCATGGCATTTCACAACTCGTAAATGACTTGCAGTGGCATTGTAAATGATTAGAAATCAGTTTCTAACAGTCAGGGAAAATGACAATGTTTTGCAATGTAGGTCATTTAATTTTGAGTGCGGGCCATGATTATGAGTAAATAATTTCTTTTACCAGCTGAAAATTGGAAAATAACAAGCGCAGCACAATGAGTTTGGATGATGGATGTGTAGGATGAATAGCTTCTGAAAAGGACACGAGCTGCCCCTCAATGTGGCAGGACAACAATGATAAAAGGGAAAAAAGTGGGAGGGAGAGACTGATCTTTGCCACCCTTGTGAAACAGGATATGGATTTAGATGTCAGTGGTTTTGTTTGCTTAATAACACATTAAATTTAATCATATTTTTTTCTCGCAATGAATAATAAAATAGGCTGTTCAAGCTCCAGTGCCTTTAGGGACATTTTTGAAAGGATTGTGGTAGATGTGTCTCTTTGCAATCTTTTCTGCTCTTTTTATACAGCAGCCGCACGTCATTTATGTCCATGTACATTCCTTGAACATGTTTTGCTACGAGCATACTGTTTATAATTAATTACTTAAAGGAGCATTATGTAAATTCGTGGCCAAAACTGGCAAACTAGAGTCACTCCAGAAAGAATTCCTGCTATTTCTGAACTATGAGTAAAGACTGTAAAGGAATAATTTGATGAAAAGGTGAAATACAGCACACCAAGCCTAAACAGAAAACGATAAACTTAAACATAAACTTTATTTGAAGCATGTAACTTCCTCTTCAAATGTGTATATTCTGACTGAACTAATTTTAGTAAGATCAGTGCATTATTGAGTAACACTTTACAATACTATTCCTAGTTTCTGTATAACTAACAAGGTACTACTGTACAGCTAATAGGTAACTATTCATTAACTATGTAGTATTTACTGTTAGCTACTGAGCAGTTATCCTTAACTAATTGGTAACTACTGCTGAAGTTACTAAAGTAGGTACTGTAGAGATAGATAGTAGCTATCTCTTCAGTAAAATAGATATTACATTACCATTAAATTAACTATAAATCTAGCTCTACAGTAACTACTATGGTAATTCCCACCTACTGTTGGTAAGTATATGGTAATTAGCATTAACTATAGATGACTATATTGTATTTACCATTAACTATCTATCTCTACATTAACTACTATTGTAACTACCACTAACTATAGATACATATTTGATATTTGTCAATAACAAGCCAACTAAATGGCAACTAATATAGCAATTATCATAGATAACTTTATGATTTTTACTATTAACTGTCTATATCTACAGTAACTACCATGGTAATTACCATTAACCATTGGTAGCTATATGATCATTACCATGAACTATCTATCTCTAGAGTAACTACTGTGGTAATTGCAATCTCTACCGTAAATAATAATTACCAATAACTATATAATTTACTCACAATTCCCCAGTAACTACAATAAACTGTAAATTACTCAGGAAGCATTCATTTTAATTTTAACTTCTAAGTAACCCCCGTTAACTATAACTATTCTTTAATTACCATAGTAGCTACTGTAGAGTTAGATAATTAATGGTAATCACCATGGTAGTTACTTTAGCAGCATTTCGTTAATGGTAATTATCATATAGTTAATGGTAATTATCATAATAGTTACTCATTAGTTTATGGATACTACATAGATAATGTAACTATTACATAGATAATGTATATGTTAGTTATACATTACGTCCCTGGTAGTTATACTGTAATGAAGAATATTGTAAACTGTTATCGACAATTCTTTAATTTCACTAGACATATGATAGTTGTGTAAAAACAGTAATCATGTAGGAAATGATGATCTCTTGGTGTTTAGTAGTGCAGTGGGCAGTTTTTATGGTTCAAATGTAGACTGGGGTGTCAAGGGGATGCGTATTCTGCTTGTGATCAGATTGTTTATTTCCACAGAGGGCCCAGTTTGTGCGACCCTGCAATAAATGACAACTCTATGAGCTGGGATTAGCTCCAGAGTGCCTGGTCTGCTAATCCACAGCTACTGTATTAAAATAATAGACTGACTTTATTTAAATAAATACTGATATACATATTGGCTCTATTTTGGTGAAAATAAAAATAATTTTTGCTTTTATGGAAACATGCCCAAATACAAGAGGTAAGTGCTATATTAATGACGAGTCGTTTGTGATTTTTTTGAAGAATCATATCAGTAAAGTTTATGTTTTTTATTTATTTTTTTTTTTCTCTAAAGACTTAACCATCTTTTTTCCACCTCAAAGAGACTGCTTTTGTGTTGGATGTTATCTTTAACCTTTAAAGTGTGTCCTCTAAAAGAAAAATAAGCAGGGCAGGTATGCAAAGGGATTGTTTTTTGAAGAATTCTGTTGTTTCAACCAAATCAATTACTTCACTCAATCTTTTGGTTATCTTTAATAATTATCTGGAATAATCACTTGCAAGTCAACCATGCAGTTAGATAAACTACAATACACAGAATTATGTGGCTCTATTTCACCTGCCCAGAGATCGATATAACTTCAAATCCATATGTAGAGGGCAGTGTGCTGTTTGTGACTGTTCTTGTTTATGTGGGTTTTTTGTGTCTGTGTGTGTAGTAGACAGAACACGAAGGCACCAGCCATGCAGTGGTTTCTGCAATCACATATCCAATCATGACCCCCGTGAGGCATGGCATCAGGCATCAGCTGTGTTTGTGCTTGCTGCCAGTGGTTGTGGGACATCTGGGATGAGAAAACCAAGGCCAAACATGGGGCTCACGTCACCGGCAGGCCCTACCGGTGAGTGAAAGGCAATTACAAAAAGGGCCCAAACCCCAGCTGATAACAGTTTGTTATCTGCCAGAGCTGACATCTAAAAGGAATTCAAACTACTGTGTGGGGAAAGTATGGCAAAGCCAGAAACCGCACATGATGTTTGGAGTTTTGAAGACGGATGACTTGGCTTTGATGTTAAAATATTTATGTTTGACTTTAATTAAATAATAGAGGTTGGAAATTTGTTGGTAAGAAACTTGCAAAGATATGAGAGGTTTTGGTCTTGAGGTTTCTTTATGGGATCACAAAAGGTTTCTCTGCATTAAATTGGGATTTTAAGTGTAGCGATTATACTTTTATTCAAGACAGCAACTTAAAATGTGAGAAACTTTACACTTTTATGCTTCTGTAGTAAGGTAGAATAATAACTGTAAACTACAGAAGCGCTAATCTCAGAGTATTGGATTTGAAAAGACAATTCACCTGTTCAGGCATTCAAGCAAAACCTCAGTTAAAAATAAATATTCTCACCAAAACAAGTTTGTTCATTTAAAGGGGACATCATAATCAAAACTCCAGGGTGTTTGGCCAAGATCTCCACCATTGTGAATTTTAACATTAGTATAACAATTCCTATAAATATATTAAATAATCATGTCTGCTTCAAATGAATTTAACTTTTTAACAACAAATTTTGTTGAAATATAACCTTTTAATTTTTACTTTCAATGTCCACTTTAAAACGAAAGTATTTGAAGGTGTGGTAAATACATAAATAAATGGTAAAAAATTTAGATGATGCCATTTTTATATTTTTACACTTGAACAACCTTTGTGTAAAATGAGGTTAAATTACTTGTTAACATAAGTTCAGGAGGAGTCCGTCTTATAAGTTACCACTAAGCTTCCACTTTAGCTTGTTTCTATTAGTATATAAGCATAAACAGACAACTATCTCAACCACAATCCCTTTGGAGGTATGGCCCAGGTCGCTTTCTCCAATCTCAAAAAAATGTTGGCCAATTCTGACATTTATCTGGCACATCTGGCATTTTTCTTGTCCAGCAATATGTGGGCCAGACATGGAAGCAATTGCATTGTATCTATTGTGAGTGTGTTAAATTTAAAGTTAACTTGATTAAAACTCAAGCCAGCCATGGGTCATTTGGTGCTTGTCTGGAACCAGTCATGTAACAAGAGAACATGTAGTTAACTTAATATATGAGCAAAACTTCTAAAATATACATTAATATCACATAAAGCATATCAAAATATTTGATCATTTGTGACCAGTCAGTCACAATTCTGCTGCAGAGGACCTTTTATTTCTCGAGCATATGTGTATACTTCGTCCCTCCAACTTTCTAGCCAAGTGCTGTGAATCACCTAATATCATATGGAAACATTTTCTAAATTTGAAAGTGCACTTAAAACCCTTTTGAGGATGTGAAACACTCAGAAGAGCCCTTCAAATCCCTTTTTGAGATTCTGAAAAGTTTTGTAGGAATGTAAAACTTTCAGTAAAAAGACTCTGTTCACTTGAAAACATCCTTATAGATGCTTAAAGTGCTTATAAAGCATGATCAGCTTGGCATTTCCATGTCATGCTTTGAATGTGCTTGCAGATGTTGCTGAATCCACTGGATGAATTCTGGAAATAACTAACAATCTTATATTGATTAATTTGGCATCCCTGTCATACAGTTTTCAGGAAACAGCTCAATTACTCAGTAACCAAAAAATAATCACCAAAGCATTGCAAGACTGCACCAAGAATTCCTTCGCTTACACATTGAGGTCCCGGTGAGAGTGATAGAAAGGCCCAGGAGAATAGTCTGCTCTGCACCCATGCTCATTAAGGCTTAGGAGTTGCTGACACTGGCGCTTCTCCACCACTATTTGCCACCTCATTACTGTCCTTTATCATGCATACACAATGCTGTGATGAAGTGGCTGAGAAACCCTAATTTGGTTTTTAGCGTGACTCCACAATACAGAGAGAATAAACACTTTCATGTTCAAACCTCTTAGTTGGATACAGAAGTTGGTCAGGCAAGAAAAGGTGACTCCATCTTGATTTAGAAGTTCTCATTAAGAGCTTAATAGCTTTTTGGGTTGAGGGCGGCCATCTGGCGGATCAGCATCCTCACTGCAAAGCTAGCTTTAAGGCTGTGAGGGCTTGGGAATCAATTGAGGCTTCCCATACGACCTCATTACTTTGCAGAGCACTGTAACTCAAGGCGATAGACCTATGAAATTTTAAACAACTTTACGAGATCCAGATGCTGTACTTCAGCCAAATAAATTCCTCCAGCAGTAAAAATCGCAGACCGCACTTTTGGATTAACATTTGTTGAGGTAAGGGGAAAGGCCACTGGAGAAGAGACAATATTAGCTTATCTAAAGCTGCCTCAAGCAAGCCTTTTTATTTCCCACTTTCACTTCATAGTTTAAGGAGTTATTTGTAGAGGAGGTATAAGACTGTAAAATGTAAAGGTTTTAAAGCATTTACAGGCAAAAACCATTCTCAAGGCAATTCTCTTTCATCAAAATCCTTTGAAATAAGTGGATAATATTCAGCTACGTATGTGAATGATTATGTGATCTCTTTTCTTTTTCTTGCACTCTGTGTGTGTGGGAATGGGGTTTCAAATATCATAACATAATATCTTGCCGTTTTAATAATTTAAAACATGGTATTTTAGTTATTTCAGCATTCTTATGTAACTTTAGTGGATGAGTGGGTAAAAAAATCATATTTACACAAAATATAGAACTTCAAATTTAAATGGGTTGCCACCAGAATCATCAGTTTTACTGCTGAAACAAGGCTTGTGCAATCATAGCAGGAGAATGATGATGTTTCAGGTGAGTCTAACACACCTAGCCCATGCCAAAAAACTAGCGCCTAACAAAAGTCGACTGCATTGTCACCTCTCACTGGGAAAAATCTGAGCTTGAACACATCAAACTAATGACACCCGACTACAAGTTAGAAGGTGCTTTCTGCGCATGCGCGAGGAGATTTACTTTTATCTACCTACAAATGGTAGTAGTCTGTATTTTCATTACAAGATCAGAACCTTAAAGTGTGGTGCTCTTTGTGTGTGCTGCTTCCAAACCATCTACTTCATTGCTCACCACTGAAAAATTAAGTTTTAAGAAAATACCTGACAATCTCCAAATAGTTCTGTTGCAATCAGTTCTCTGTATTGCAGTTATAAAAGTAGAAAAGAGTAATCAATTTTCTCTCGTGACTCAGATGTTTGCTTGCTGCGTCACTTCATATTCAAATCCTCCATGCACTCTGATTTGGTGACTCAACAAACTCGAGGTTGATTCAGCGTGATACTTTGTTACAATCCTAGCCAAAAAAAAAAAGAACTCAATGAAGAATGTGACTATGACAGTTGGAAACAAGTATTTTATCAGAGCCAAAAAGCTAAAACACAGGACCCAGGACCACAGAAAAGCTTTTTGGTCAGGAATTCTACACACAAAAAGCAACAGGTGAAAACAGCTTATTTAACAAAAATAGGTCAGACTTTTACTGAATGGTGAAGTAATGAAAGAGGACTTTCATGAGAACTGGAGGAGAGCACCCAAGTCCAAAATCGGGAACTATAACTACTAGTAGGCGGATGGCAAACTCAAAGTATAAAATAAAAAAATGTAATCAAATCCAATTTACAAAAAGCAAAAACAAAAACTTCTAAATCCAAAATGGGATATCTCTCGGCATCCATAATCTTATCCAGATAAATCAATGCAGGGTCTGAACCTAGTTGACAATTTCACAGTATCATTAGGGATTGGACAGATAAAAAAGCAGTGGATCCAACAGTATGATTTATTCTGATAAGATCACAGGGTTCTCCATCTCACATAGACGGAAGACAGGGTGAGCCATTCCCATGTTTACTCCTAAAAACAATAGGAGTCACTAATGTTGTGCATATGTTTTTGTTTGTTTTATGTGAGGAAGCACAAGTAAGTGTGGGTATAAATCCTAAGCTCCTAAACACAAACCTCTCATAGAATGGCACACCTACTAATCCTGCACCATTCTACCTTGATTGAGAGATCCAAATAGCATAAGAAATGTCACAAAAACATGCACACATGAATAAAAACTGTTCTTGTCCAAAATTCCCATGATCACATATCAGTGTGACATAAAAATCAATCTGTGTGCTGCTTGTTCTCCCAGTGACAGAGAAACACATCATAGAAACGCTGGCACCAAAATGTTTTTGTATTTAGCCTTGAAAGGCTGCAGCACTCTATTACAGCCCTCGCATCTTTGATGTCTAGCCTGAAGAAAATAGTGCAAAGATGCCGAAAAGGTAAAACCTTTGACATGTTTTCACACTTTGCTCACTTGGCTTCAGCTAAAGCCTGTTTATTGTAGTGGAGACAGTTGTAGACTCAGGGAGGCTATTCATCCGAGTCTTTGCAGTAGCCATTAGCAGAGTGTGCACTTCACAGGAACCCAGAGAGTCTTGCTCAATTGTCTAAAATGTTGCAGCACAAAGATGTCGTTCTTCTACTGGCTTGCTTGAGCAAAAAGCAGCTATATGTGCGTGTTTTGAAGACAACTGGCAATCTAGTGCTGAAGCTTTATGCCTTGCCAAACACTGACTAGAGCTCTAACTAGCCTAATTGGCAGAGGATTGCAGACTGTAGTCTAACTATTCAATGCTCATCTAATTGCTTTTCTATATTTATGAAGAGTAAGAGAAAGCAATCATATTGACTTTGATGGTGGATGACAAAGAAAAGTGAGGAGAATGGAGATGCTTCATAGAGGGGTGTTTGATGCTCATACAAACAAATTGCATTCAATAATACTTAAGTCTTCTCCATAGTCACAAACTCAGCCTTAAATATAAGTTATGCATTTAAAATTTTGAAAAAAGGGTATTTAAGGTAAACTTATGAGTTTTCTGTAGACACTTCAATTAGATTAGTTGTCCCCTGTTCTATTATTTGTGTATAGACTGTGTTAAAATCAACTGATACATTTTTAAATGTGCAAATTGTATTTAAAAAATCTTTATGCCATTATCATCTTTAACAAAGGAAAAAGTAGAAAGAACTTTGGGGATGGTGTGGGGGACTGATTTAACACTGAACTTCTCACATATAAATAAATTCTGTTACATTTAAATTAGAAAGTGTGTTAGGTATGTACAGAAGACGATTAGGGCCACTGTAGAAATAAAAAGAGATTAAAGTCAGAATTCTGAGAAACAAAGTAATTCACAAGTAATTTACAGTTCTCAAAACTTTCTAAAAAACTGTCTGAAAAAACTCAGTGGTGTATGTGCACTGTTACCCACGCACTACCCCCATGCAGTCTGGAGTGGAAATACATCAAGAAACTGCATACAAAATAAAAGTGAAATATGAAACTGCTGACCGAAAACATGCATCAATATTTTTTACTTTTAATATGAAACAATCGAATATTCTATAAAAAAAATAACTGGTTCACCTCTTTTTTTTCATTTAGTTCATCAAGGCTATCCAGCTGGTTCAGCTTCAGAAAGGAAGAGGTTACTGGTCATATGAAAACAAATACTGTCTTGGAAGTAAAGAGAAAGAGTACATATTGTAATTCAGTATTTAAGAGTTGTACAAAATATTTACACCTTTATTTATACATTGAGCTACTCACTAAACTGCTCAGAGTCTTTGCTTTCATTTGGAGAATTTTAGACTGAAATAGTGCTCTATTGTGAAGGGGTAAAGGTCTCTGATGAACTTGAAAAGCGTTTCTTCCTGTTGGCTAAGTTATGAAATTGGATGAATGAAATGTAATTGTTTCAGCTTTGCATTAAATTGTTTTCCTGCACTGCCTTTAATGTGTTATTATTGGCACTTGTTTTATGCGGTCTAAATCTTGCATTCGGTCTTGCAGACTAGTTTTCTGCTCTTTAATGTCCAAATGTAATTTATTTTCTCACCATTCTTTCTTTGATAAATGATTGTTGTGGGTTTTTTCTTGTGTTCTTTATACTCAAAATATGATAAGACAACTCAAAAATGTTACACAACAAAGATTTCTTTTTGGAACTTTGACACAAAAATGTTACATGTACTTACCTCAACAAATTATCTTGTGTTTTATAAACAAATTATGTTTCCAAGTCCAGTGTTTTGCCAACGTTAAAACAAACAAAACCTTCAATACCAGATTATTCCTTTCACTGTCGTGTATTTCATTAGGTGTTATCCAGTTCTCTGAGAAAGATGGTGTACACCTGATATAGGTTGCTAGTTCATCACAGGGGAGCACTATTCGATATTAAATGCATATTCTGTTTCGAAACGCAGTGATTCAATTAGAGTCAGCCACACTACAAGCTGTACCACTGGCACCTAGTATTGTCCGAAAATTAAACATTTCCAGATTCATGTTTCAACAAGATTGGTTTCAAAGAAAGTGCCTAAATGTATGATATGAGCGTGATAAATGAGAAATATAAACAAGGCTTAAATATACAATTTATAAAGCAAAATATAGTAAATTATAGCCCTCTGGAGATCCTGTTCATCATCATCTTCATCATCATAAATGAGGAGAATAGTGAAATGAGCAGTGCAGCGAAATGCAGTGCAGTGCAGTTATAAATAGAATTGAACAGCATAGTTTTGTCAAATAAAAATATTAAATAAGGGCAACATTTGTCCAAAAACTCAAAGTTTGTTGATACAATAGTCATGGAGCATTTTTCTCTCTTTTGCTCAAAAAGATATTTTTTTGTTCAGTTGACACAAAAACACAAGCAAGCTGAGCAATCTCAAGTTTTTTGCTCATTTAAGTGCTTCAATTTCCCTTACTTTTTTTTATCAAAAGTTGAATTCTTTTGTTTATGAAAATACAAGCAAAAACATTAAATTCACAGTAAATATGTTATCATTGTTAGCACATTATAACAATATAAACAAAATATTTTTACTTGTGACGAGATGCCTTGTCACATGCTCAGATACGCAAAACAAAAAGGCATTTTTATGAAATACATTTGGCAAATATTCAATTATGACATTATGCTTATTAGTAATACATTCAACCGCATTAAAGTCAATTTTTAATGGACTATCACTAAAAGCATCTTGAATGGTAATATCGCACATTTTTTCCGCATACATTAAATGATTCATTCTAGCATCTGAACATCCATTTAGATTCAAATCATTTATGTTATTTTAAAGCTGGTCGCTAATGGACAGGGGTCAGCTGGAGAAACTGCAGCAGATGTACGACTGGAACTTTAGGCTGGTCTGACACAAAACTTAGTGACACTGGCTCTCTTCTATTTTTTCTGAAAGGCAAGCCACAAACAAAATGGCTTTTCAGCTGCTAAAACAATAGCTTGGAAAAGTGTAGGATGGATTTCTCTTTCTCTTCTCTCTCTTTCTCTCTAGGGAGGAACAGCGGTAGTCAGAGTTACATGAATTGTTTTATCTTTTTCTAAAGACGATCAACTGTGTATTTTTTTGCTTTAATAATGTCCACTGTTGTAACTTACAGTAGCAGTTGTCTGTGGTTGTAAAGAAAGTATTTCAATAAATTATGTGAAAGCATTAAGACATGTATTTTTACTTTTAAGGTTCAATCCAATCAATACCGCTGCATTATGCAAAGCTGAAAGACTAATTCATGCACACCTAGGGTCGTATCTGGATTACCATAACACTCTCATGCAAAACTGTCAGAAATTTGCCTATATCTTTACCAGGAATGGGGCACAATAAACACATGACACCTGTTCTTACTGCACCAGCTCCCAATTTTATTAAGATAAAAATTATTCACATTTAAAGCACTGTATAAGTTGACTACTGAGTACTTTTGTCACTTTTAACGGTTCATAACACAAACCATAAACTGCGGTTCAATAAGTCAAAGCATCTGTCAGCATCTTGCATACACACTAAAACTGCATATCGCAGTCCTTTTTCATAGGTTTATTCACAGATGAACTCTCTTGTTGGTTTGTTCAGGAATGCAGAAATTTTAAAACACCCCTCAGTTAAAACTTATAGTAACACAAAATCAAGTAATTTCTGACAAATAAGCTCATTCATCCAAACAAAAAGTTAAGCTCAGAACATCTGGAAACGCACTTCTCTGGCATTGTTTATCCAGTGTGGGTCTGCTACTCTCACACATCCGGATCAAACTGTGTTACAGGCTCGTCGTAGAGAAGGGCTGAACTAGAGAGATTCATATGATTAGGTAGGCGGAGCAAAGAACTTTGGGCGGTGTTTCCGATCACAAAAAACCTAAACCCATCTGAATACTACTTGGGGCATGTTTTGGTGACAGAACAACACTTCAACATGCCAGGAATGTCAGAAAGTACACGAGTCATGCATCATTGGGCCAAACAGGCGGGACCTTATAGTTTCATGAGTTTGTAAAAAATACATGCAAAACAAGTTGGATGCATTATTTTCAGTATGTGAGAACAATTTCAAAGACATGAAGGAGTTTGTTCATCAAGCTTTATAAACCACACCACAAATGCTTTCACATGCAGTTTAACCTCTAGAAAACTGTTCAGAATTGTCATATTTAAGTGTTTTTGTTTTTTTATCAGCTATCCTGCATAACCTTATATTTAATTCCTGGAATAATACGTCATGAAAGCAGTCCTCCTGGACTGTATTTTTCTACTCAAATCTTTTAATTCATTTGCATGTTCTGATATTTACCTTTCATGTGCAGAAGCAAGAGCAGGAATATATATAACCAAAATTACATACATCCAACCCAAAGAATTCAAATCTAGGGATTTTGAGTGCTGTGTCCGTCAACTTTTCTATGTGTTTGGTGAGAATAACAGCCAAGTAAACAAGCGTTGTAACAATAAAAAATGTCATCTGCTGTGGTATTTCCATAAGGATAAAGATGTATCTACCTCAACAAACAACGTTCATCCCTCTCTTGGAATTCTAGAGTGAAGAAACCACAGCTTTGCATCCCAGATTTGAAGCAGCCCTTTGTTTTGCTTGTTGTGTGCGTGTTTGGTTGCTGTGAAGAGAAGTCTGGCTTTGCCCTGGAGTCCAAGCGGCTTATCGTGGAGCCTCAAGCACAGGCAGTTTTCTGTCCGGTGTCAATGATCCTGATCCACACCTCGATATGCCTCATTCTGCCATTCAGCTCTGCTCTAGTGAGGATTTCGCTTTGTGCCTAGAGGTTCTAAAACACCTCTCATAAAAGATGAAACACACATTGTAGGTGTTGCACAAACAGAGGAAACATGTTCTGTTGAAATGTAGAGAGTTGAAACCTTTGGAATGAAAGTCAGTAAACTGTTACATAAATTGAATGTTTTGTATTACAATACCCTTAATTAAAAATACGAAAAATACATTGTTGCATGTTGCTAGGGCTTTTGCAAACTAACTAAGTGAAAGATAGGGCTTAATAAATACATGAAATACATGTCAAAAGCTGTATTAATTTTACAAAATTGTCTGCTTTCATGATATACTGTACTTGTTCCAGATATTGAAGCTCGTTTCGGGATAGCCTGCTAAGTCTCATACCAGAGGAGACTCCATTACTTCTACTTGTTTACTAATATATGCATTTAAATGGAAAATTTTCCTCTATACAGTGTTCATTTTCAGATATTAAACTTTTGCATGTGTGCAGCTGATGCATTGTAATTACTTCATCTTCATCTTCATCTTCTTCCGCTTATCCGGGGCCGGGTCGCGGGGGCAGCAATCTAAGCAGGGATGCCCAGACTTCCCTCTCCACAGACACTTCTTCCAGCTCCCCGGGAGGGATCCCGAGGCGTTCCCAGGCCAGCTGGGAGACATAGTCCCTCCAGCGCGTCCTGGGTCTTCCCCGGGGCCTCCTCCCAGTGGGACGTGCCCGGAACATCACCCCATGGGAGGCGTCCAGGAGGCATCCGGAATAGATGCCCAAGCCACCTCAGCTGACTCCTCTCGATGTGGAGGAGCAGAGGCTCTACCCTATCTCTAAGGGAGCGCCCAACCACCCGGCGGAGGAAACTCATTTCAGCCACTTGTATCCAGGATCTTGTCCTTTCGGTCATGACCCAGAGCTCATGACCATAGGTGAGAGTAGGGATGTAGATCGACCGGTAAATCGAGAGCTTCGCCTCTCGGCTCAGCTCCCTTTTCACCGCAACAGATCGATATAGCGACTCCCCTCACTCGTGAACAGGACCCCGAGATACTTGAACTCCTCCACCTGAGGCAGGAGCACTCCACTGACCTGGAGAGGGCAAGCCACCTTTTTCCGGTCGAGCACCTCATCCTAGCCGCTTCACACTCGGCTGCAACCGCCCCAACGCACGCTGGAGGTCCAGGCCCGAAGAAGCCAACAGGACAACATCATCCGCAAACAGCAGAGATGAAATCCTGAGGCCCCCGAACCAGACCCCCTTCTGCCCCCCGGCTGCGCCTAGAGATTCTGTCCATAAAGACTATGAATAGAACCGGTGATAAAGGGCAGCCCTGCCGGAGGCCAATGCGCACTGGGAACAGGTCTGACTTTGTGCCGGCTATGCGAACCAAACAATGAATTGTTATTAAAAAATAAAATATACATTTATAAATATCATTGATATCATTGAATACATTTCCTGTAAATTTACATAAATTTCAAATTACCAAAAAAAAAAGTGTTGGTAACATTTAGCTAGTACTAAATTTTTTTCTGATAATATAGGCTTAATAAATAATAGCATTTACTTTTTTAAACATTAACTAAACCACCCAAGATAAAAATATATAACAAATCAAACCAATATCAAATTATTAATATACAGTAATCATAGTATAAGAAAGAGACATTTTTCAGAGCTAATGCTGATATGTTGGGTTTTTTTCCTTCTGGGGTCAGCACTCAAGCCAATATCTTTTTTTCATCTGACCAATCAGATCAAGATGTCGAACTACTTTGGCCAAATGGATCTCACATCATCAATTAGGTTTCTGAGATGGCAAAATAAAGGTATTTTAATGAAAGTATTCTGCACTAAAGTGGATAATGTACATGATAAAATGTTTGTTAGTCCTCCTAACATGAGTCATCAATCAACCATAGTAACCAGAGTGGCATAGTGATGTTTTTAGATGAATTCACTTGACTCTTCCACTGTATGAGGTCACATATTCTCATTTTCCTCTTTTAATTAAAATTTTAAACAAGTTGAAGAAGTGTTGTCTACATCTATACATATTCATTGACTTATACAGACACTGACTCTAGTCTAAATTTCATAAAGCAATCCGTTTTTTTGCAAGGAGTTCGAACATTCAATTATTTAGCAAACTTTGAACGCATTTGCATGCAAACAAAAAGACTTGCTTGTAAGGATGGATATGTCTATGCTATCCTAATGCGAGGTGGCTAGATTGCATAAAAGATTAGAATGATTCCAATTTAGATTCACTGCACTTCTCCTAATCTGATTATCTCTGTGCTGCACATTCAAGGATGATATGCATGAATGATTTTTTTAAACATGCTAAGAAAAGTACACATGAGAATGTCGAATCAAGATTATTGATCAAAGGACAGAGGAGATAAAAAATTACATTTTTGCTTTCATGCAAGGGTTTTTCCACAAAGAAAACTTGGATCCTAAGTTGGCTGGGTTTGATTATGACACTTTCACAACATACGGTCTTAAAGAAAATCACATTTGATTTTTAGGTAGCAAAACTATAGCCAATATTGAATTCCTTTATGTTTGACTAAGAGGTCAATAATTGTTTTTTTTATGCAAATGTAAGATAAAAAAACACAGATGCTCTGATTTTTTTAAAGTGAAGAGAGTTCACACCCAAGTGACTAAATTTAAGTAAAAATTTAAGTAAATGTTAAAAAATATGTGTTCACATTTTCATGAAAAGACTTTGAAGACAATATTTAGCAGCACAACCTGATTGTAACAGTTTAATCAGACATATTCAAGTGCACTTTTATTGTGCTGATTGTATTTTAATTTACGTGTTCTTTTCTAGAACACTCTTTTCTGCATTTTAATTTCTTAAACAGATACACATCCATACTGGATGTATAAGGACAATCACACAAATATATTGTGTTATTTGTGATACATTGATTCTGATTTCCCATCCTTAAAAGAGGATAGTGCATGGATTGGATCACATATTTGGAATGAACAGTATCAGCCAACAGCCTTAGCTTTTACATAGGCTTTTACGTAGGACCTTTAAGCAAACATTTTTCCATGTATGGAAAATCTAATAATACAAGCATTCAGGCCATAGTTCTGAAAGGCGCAGTTTAACAGAAGATTAAATTGTACTAGAAAAAGCTAAAACAAAAAAATAAGTGAATGACTAAATGACTTAAACCCAAGAAAAATTCACTTGTCTTGATTGATATGTTTCACCACGTCCTCAAGGGGGCAATTCACGTAGAGAGAAGAAACATTTTTGTACCAATCCAAAGCTTCAAAATATGATTGAACAGACAAAACACACATTCTGAAGCTGTTCTTGATAGATATTGATTGATTGATTGATTGATACTTAATAGAGCATCAACTAGCTGTTAAGGCTTGTTGTAAATATCAGTTTGAGTCCAAAGCCTTTTCATTTGTTTTTCAGCCATGCCTTAAGCTAGAGGGCAGAATTCTATTTAAGCGCTGCTATTTAGCCCCTGCATCCCACTCCACAAGTGGCTGTCAGGAAGGATTCATCAGCTCATCAGTTACGGCCCGCCACTGTCATGTGGCCCTCGATGAAGTCATCGCTCTGGTTCACTGTCAGATCTCCGTTTGCCTGGCCAGATCTGCTAAAGCCTCACATGCTGACACAGAGCAGAGTTGACATACCATTCAGAGGCATCTCAGGGAACCACATTAGACTATTCACATGCCTCACCACCCATCCTTTCACCAACAATGTAAAAATTATCTTCTTTCCTTAACCAGAAAGTGAAATATTGGACTAGATTTTAAAGGGGAATGTAATAGTTTACAATTCACAGTATCTAAAGGATGTTTGAAGGGTTCTGAAATTAGAAATAAAAAATGTGTAGATGTTTTACACGCACAAGGACATAGGCTTCTTTACATTTTTTATTTTAAACAGCTATTATTAGAGTCATTGGTGATGCACGCAGTGATTACTGAAACTTTTGCGCTCTTCTGGTAGTGATTCATTCTTGCTCTCGAGCAGGGATCCAAAAACAAAGAAGATTTAGGGCATGGGTACAATTATTCTACTCTGTCAACTGGTTAACGTTACCGTTTAATCAGCTATTCTCGTTGTGCTGCATGCTTTTGGAAATTTGGCTCACTTAAATTTGCTTCCTTTGATTTTGTTTTGTTTTTATTTTGATCAAAACATTCTTCTGATTTTAACCCTCGAACATCAAATTATCATTCATAGCTGCTTTAAATTGGACTTTTAAATGATATTTAACCACTTGGTAGTAAACCATATTTGTGTGACAATTTTGCTTTGCTTCATGTGTAAAGCAGTTGATACTGCTTATAAAAGTAATTTCTGTAATTAGGGGTCGAGCACCGAAGGTGCAAGAACCCTATTGTTTTTCCTCGAGACTTTTTTTTTTTTTTTTTTTTATTATTATTATTAGGGGTCGAGCACCGAAGGTGCAAGAACCCTATTGTTTTTCCTCGAGACTTTTTTTTTTTTTTTTTTTTTTTTTTTTTTTTTTTTTATTATTATTCCGGGAATCATTGCGGGCACTTTTCGGTACCTGAACATATATGAAAAGTCACCGATTTTTGCACACGCATCAGACCCGGTGAAAAATTTCGTAAAATTTTGGTCCCAAAACTGATTTCTAAAAAATGGCTCTATAGCGCCACCTAACGCGTTTTTACAGCTTTTGATCATCCAGTTTGTCGTAGGCGGATGAAATTTGGTACACATGTGTAAAGTACCAAGGTGTAACTTTTACTAATTGAAAGTCTATTTCCAAAATAGACAGGAAGTCAGTTATTTCGCAAAAACCTCTAAAAAAGGGCGTTTTTGCTCGCTCTACTTTTTGACGAACTACTCTCACAGACTTTATCCAAACATCTCCAAACTTCTTGAGTATCATCATAAGGCATACGGCAATTGATATTGAGAAGCTTGTTCGACTATCATAAAGTATGTGGTCGTGGCGGCGGGCCAATGTCCAAATTTCGACTCGAAACAGGAAGTTGTTATAACTCGGGCATAGAATATCCGATCCGGCTCAAACTTGTTTCATTCTCATCGTAGTCCAAGCCTGAGAACAGGCGTATGACGACGAACGACATCCGCCATAGCGCCACCTAGTGGCAAGCATTAAAAGCCTGTTTTTCATAGTTTTACCCTTCTATTTCAGCCAGTGTATTGCATGCACACTTAAAACTTGTCGCATGCGTGTAGGACCTTAAGACCTACAAAAAAGTAAATTGGGTCGAGTTTTGAAACTGGACGGAAAACCGGATATTTTAGGTTTTATGTAAAAAACACAGACTTCATACTTTGACGAACTCCTCCTAGGCGAAATGTCCGATCCAGCTGATAATTGGTGTAGTTAGTCGTAAGGCATTTGGGATGAAAAGTTATCAAAAACGCAGCAGTTCGTCAAACGCCTTTGCGTGGCGCTCTATAGCGCCACCTGAAGCGGTTTTGTAGCTGTTGCGCAAACAGGTTATCGTAGGCGAATGAAATTTGGTACACATATGTAACGACCAAGCTGCAACTTTTACTAATAAAAACCCTGTTTCCAAAATCTACAGGAAGACGAATATTTCGCAAAAACCTCAAAAAGTGTGCATTTTCGCTCGTTTCAAACTTTGACGAACTCCTCCTAGGCGAAATGTCCGATGAAGCTGAAAATTGGTGTTGTTACTCATAACATTAGGGAAAAAAAGTTATCAAAAGCTAAGAAGTACGTCAATGGTCTTGGGTGGCGCCACAGCAAAGTTCAACCTTCAAAATTGTGCAAAAACAATTTACATATTTTGGACTTTATCTCCGTTCTAGGTTATCCACTATCAACAAAAACAGCCTGCCATGATTAACCTTGTCAGGTTGAACAAAATATGCATCACTGTGACTGCGCTCCAAAAATTGGCTGTACAGCGCCCCCTTATATGTGACCAAAAACATCGCTTTAGCTGTTTTTTAAAGCTGTTGCTCAAGCAGTTTGTCGTAAGCGAATGAAATTTGGTACACATGTGTAAAGTACCAAGCTGCAACTTTTACTAATATAATCCCTTTTTCTAAAATCAACCGGAATTGAGTTATTTCGCAAAAACCTCTAAAATGGGCGTTTTGCTCGTTCCACACTTTGACAAACTCCTCCCACAGATTTTATCTAAACATCTCCAAACTTCTTGAGTATCATCATACGGCATACGGAACCTTAAAATTATAACTTTTTTTCAGCTATCATCAAGTATGTGGTCGTGGTCGCAGCCAAGGTCAAAATTTCGATTTGAAACAGAAGTTGTTATAACTCGGGCATAGAATATCCGATCCGTCTCAAACGTTCTCATTCTCATCGTAGTCCAAGCCCGAGAACAGGCGTATGACAACGAACATCATCCGTCATAGCGCCACCTAGTGGCGAGCATTAAAAGCTGTTTTTGATAGTTTTACGCTTCTATTTCAGGCACTGTATTGCATACACACTTAGAACTTGTCGCATACGTGTAGGACCTTAAGACCTACAAAAAAGTAAATTGGGTCGAGTTTAAACCGAACGGAAAACCGGATATTTTAGGTTTTATGTAAAAAACACAGACTTCATACTTTGACGAACTCCTCCTAGGAAATGTCCGATCCAGCTGATAATTGGTGTGGTTTGTCGTAAGGCATTTGGGATGAAAAGTTATCAAAAACGCAGCAGTTCGTCAAACGGCCTTTGGATGGCGCTTTATAGCGCCACCTGAAGCGGTTTTGTAGCTGTTGCGCAACCAGGTTATCGTAGGCGAATGAAATTTGGTACACATATGTAAATGACCAAGCTGCAACTTTTACTAATAAAAACCCATTTTCCAAAATTGACGGAAGACAGATATTTTGCAAAAACCTCAAAAAGTGTGCGTTTTCGCTCGTTTTAAACTTTGACAACTCCTCCTAGGCGAAATGTCTAATCAAGCTGAAAATTGGTGTGGTTACTCATAACACATTAGGGAAAAAAAGTTATCAAAAGCTAAGAAGTACGTCAAATGGTCTTGGGGTGGTGCCACAGCAAAGTTCACCCTTCAAAATTGTGGAAAAAAATTTACATATTATGGTCTGTATCTCTTTTCAAGATAATCCACTATCAACAAAAACAGCCTGGTATGATTAGCCTTAACAGGCTCAACAAAAGCATATGCATCACTGTGACTGCGCTCCAAAAATTGGCTCTACAGCGCCTCCTTACTGCCCCCTTAAATGCTACCAAAATCTTCGTTTTAGCTGTTTTGACCCATTGAACATGTTAGAAAGCCCACCAAAATTTGTTCGAAGGTCAAAAAACTCGAAAAAGGCCGGGAGGCGGTGCTTTCGCTCCGGCGGATGCATCGTGCGAGACCCCTTCCATCGCTGCTTGCAGCTTTAATTATTATTATTATTCCGGGAATCATTGCGGGCACTTTTCGGTACCTGAACATAATGAAAAGTCACCGATTTTTGCACACGCATCAGACCCGGTGAAAATTTCGTAAAATTTTGGTCCCAAAACTGATTTCTAAAAAATGGCTCTATAGCGCCACCTAACGCGTTTTTACAGCTTTTGATCATCCAGTTTGTCGTAGGCGGATGAAATTTGGTACACATGTGTAAAGTACCAAGGTGTAACTTTTACTAATTGAAAGTCTATTTCCAAAATAGACAGGAAGTCAGTTATTTCGCAAAAACCTCTAAAAAAGGGCGTTTTTGCTCGCTCTACTTTTTGACGAACTACTCTCACAGACTTTATCCAAACATCTCCAAACTTCTTGAGTATCATCATAAGGCATACGGCAATTGATATTGAGAAGCTTGTTCGACTATCATAAAGTATGTGGTCGTGGCGGCGGGCCAATGTCCAAATTTCGACTCGAAACAGGAAGTTGTTATAACTCGGGCATAGAATATCCGATCCGGCTCAAACTTGTTTCATTCTCATCGTAGTCCAAGCCTGAGAACAGGCGTACGACAACGAACGACATCCGCCATAGCGCCACCTAGTGGCGAGCATTAAAAGCCTGTTTTTCATAGTTTTACCCTTCTATTTCAGCCAGTGTATTGCGTGCACACTTAAACTTGTCGCATGCGTGTAGGACCTTAAGACCTACAAAAAAGTAAATTGGGTCGAGTTTTGAAACTGGACGGAAAACCGGATATTTTAGGTTTTGTAAAAAACACAGACTTCATACTTTGACGAACTCCTCCTAGGCGAAATGTCCGATCCAGCTGATAATTGGTGTAGTTAGTCGTAAGGCATTTGGGATGAAAAGTTATCAAAAGCAGCAGTTCGTCAAACGGCCTTTGGGTGGCGCTCTATAGCGCCACCTGAAGCGGTTTTGTAGCTGTTGCGCAACCAGGTTATCGTAGGCGAATGAAATTTGGTACACATATGTAAATGACCAAGCTGCAACTTTTACTAATAAAAACCCTGTTTCCAAAATCGACAGGAAGACGAATATTTCAAAAACCTAAAAAGTGTGCATTTTCGCTCGTTTCAAACTTTGACGAACTCCTCCTAGGCGAAATGTCCGATGAAGCTAAAATTGGTGTGTTACTCATAACACATTAGAAAAAAAGTTATCAAAAGCTAAGAAGTACGTCCAATGGTCTTGGGTGGCGCCACAGCAAAGTTCAACCTTCAAAATTGTGCAAAAACAATTTACATATTTTGGACTTTATCTCCGTTCTAGGTATCCACTATCAACAAAAACAGCCTGCCATGATTAACCTTGTCAGGTTGAACAAAAGGATATGCATCACTGTGACTGCGCTCCAAAAATTGGCTGTACAGCGCCCCCTTATATGTGACCAAAAACGCTTTAGCTGTTTTTTAAAGCTGTTGCTCAAGCAGTTTGTCGTAAGCGAATGAAATTTGGTACACATGTGTAAAGTACCAAGCTGCAACTTTTACTAATATAATCCCTGTTTCTAAAATCACTGGAATTGAGTTATTTCGCAAAAACCTCTAAAAATGGGCTTTTGCTCGTTCCACACTTTGACAACTCCTCCCACAGATTTTCTAAACATCTCCAAACTTCTTGAGTATCATCATACGGCATACGGAACCTTAAAATTAGAACTTTTTTTCAGCTATCATCAAGTATGTGGTCGTGGTCGCAGCCAAGGTCAAAATTTCGATTTGAAACAGAAGTTGTTATAACTCGGGCATAGAATTCCGATCCGTCTCAAACTGTTCATTCTCATCGTAGTCCAAGCCCGAGAACAGGCGTACAAAACGAACATATCCGTCATAGCGCCACCTAGTGGCGAGCATTAAAGCTGTTTTTTATAGTTTTACCTTCTATTTCAGGCAGTGTATTGCATACACACTTAAACTTGTCGCATACGTGTAGGACCTTAAGACCTACAAAAAAGTAAATTGGGTCGAGTTTTGAAACTGACGGAAAACCGGATATTTTAGGTTTTATGTAAAAAACAGACTTCATACTTTGACGAACTCCTCCTAGGTGAAATGTCCGATCCAGCTGATAATTGGTGTGGTTTGTCATAAGGCATTTGGGATGAAAAGTTATCAAAAACGCAGCAGTTCGTCAAATGGCCTTTGGGTGGCGCTTTATAGCGCCACCTGAAGCGGTTTTGTAGCTGTTGCGCAACCAGGTTATCGTAGGCGAATGAAATTTGGTACACATATGTAAATGACCAAGCTGCAACTTTTACTAATAAAAACCCATTTTCCAAAATTGACGGGAAGACAGATATTTTGCAAAAACCTCAAAAAGTGTGCGTTTCGCTCGTTTTAAACTTTGGCAAACTCCTCCTAGGCGAAATGTCTAATCAAGCTGAAAATTGGTGTGGTTACTCATAACACATTAGGGAAAAAAAGTTATCAAAAGCTAAGAAGTACGTCAAATGGTCTTGGGGTGGTGCCACAGCAAAGTTCACCCTTCAAAATTGTGGAAAAAATTTACATATTATGGTCTGTATCTCTTTTCAAGATAATCCACTATCAACAAAAACAGCCTGGTATGATTAGCCTTAACAGGCTCAACAAAAGTATATGCATCACTGTGACTGTGCTTTAAAAAATTGGCTCTACAGCGCCTCCTTACTGCCCCCTTAAATGCTACCAAAATCTTCGTTTTAGCTGTTTTGACCCATTGAACATGTTAGAAAGCCCACCAAAATTTGTTCGAAGGTCAAAAAACTCGAAAAAGGCCGGGAGGCGGTGCTTTCGCTCCGGCGGATGCATCGTGCGAGACCCCTTCCATCGCTGCTTGCAGCTTTAATTTTATTTGTATTTTAACAGTTATGCTTTGTATTCACTGTAGTTACATTGACTCATCACTGAGTGTATATCAAATTATGCCGCCATATGCTACAGAGCACCAAGTGTACATGTGTAGACAAAGGTTCTTCTCTTTTTCATGGGCCACCTGCTAAACTCAGCATCCATTGTCCTATTCGACCTCTCTTTAAGCCACATGCCTGTAGTTTAGCGTCCTCCATCACTTACTGAAGGTTAAACTGCCAGCAGTTCTCTGGAGAAGTAAAGGTCGAAGAGTTATTTCCAACACTGAGTGAAATCAAGTTTAAAAGACGGATTTTAACTTCTGTTCACCGGATGGTTTGCCCTCATTACATTCATTCAGCGCTCCACTTGGACATTTTATTGTGTGAGCAATTTATGTTTTGAAATCATTATAACTATTTGAGAATTATTTAGAGATTGCAATAAGCCATGATTTAGCACATAAAATTGTTCAGTTCCATCATAAGCATTAGTTTATCCTGTCTGTTCTGTAAAGAGACTCAATGTCACTGAGGTGACAATGGTTTCTTTGATTTGCCTTCAGTTTGAAGAAAAGAACATTCATAACTTAATCTGTAAACATTGTTGGGAAATTCAAATCAGGGTACTAAATGTAAAGAGGAATAGATCCAGCTTTCTAAATTTTGAATGCATACAATAATAAATGCATACATTTAAGGTTTTAATCTACAATGCAGAATGAAAAGTTACATTATTTCAAACTATTTGTTGTGCTGCCAAGTGACCAGAAAAACTGAGCTGTTTTCTAAAGTCAAGTGTTTTAGAAAGCTTTATGTTTTCATTGCAGATAAATGCTGAGCCTGTCTTTTGCTTAGAGAATCCCAAGAGCTTGTGAAGAGTTGATATTCTTCAACATAGCACATCTGGTACAGTTTTGGCTTAAATAATTAGTTTTATTTGGTCCAAGTACCATAATGACTTATGGTTCACCACTGGACCAAGAATGGACTGCCACAATTGGCCCAACTTTCATCCAGGTTAACAGTTTGATTTAATGTCTGGCCCATGCCTTTTGTGCTGCACTAGAAATGGTACCACCTCTTCCATACTAATGGTTTGCCCTGTATTCCCAGTCTGAGATGAATACCAGATGAAAGCTCAAATATGGTTATTTTTTAAGGAATATAGTGAAAGAAAATCATGGAAATCGCAACACAGTTTGAATGGATAGCAAAAAAAGACATTTTTAGTTCAGTTTAATCTTCATAATTTAATTCCAAAAAACACAGCCTCTGAAACTCCAAATACATTTAACATATCAAATCAAATTCAAAACAAACGTTTTGTACAATGCCTTATGCTCAACCAGGCGGTTAGCCCAAAGTTCTTTCCACAACACAGAAGAATAAACATTAAAACACATAATGGCAAACATGACAAAAATAACAATCAACACAAAACAAAAAGCCAAATAATAACACTTGGAAGAACACCGTGTCAGCATATTCAGGGAGTAAATTCCTGCCTAAACAGATGAGTTTTAAGCTTGTTTTTGAAGATGGATGAGCTGGTAAAAGTTCTCAGCTCCACTGAAAGGTTATTCCAGAGTTTAAGCCCAGCTCCACTGAAAGCCCGCTCTGCGAATTGTTTATAATTCCCCATTGGTAAGTTAAGGAGAACCTGACTCGGATATTGTGGGTTTTTACAATTTTAAAATCTTACACAGACAGCTTGGCTTACAATGAACTCTAAAATAAACAGGAAGATAAGACAGGAGTAACGTGATTGTTTGTAAGTAAATTAGCTACTGTATTTAGGAACAGCAGCAGGAGATATAAAGTGTACTGATTCACTCCCAACTGCTACGTGTAAGCTGTAAACTAATATAAGCTTGTATCATCTTTCCCAAAGATGTGGTTGAAAAAAACTTGCTCTCACGACTGAGTTGACAGAGCATATAAACCATGGGTCAGGTCAGAGGAAACTGAGAAGCCAGAAAACTACTCCCTTGCCTCAGTCACACTAGCTTTTGAAAGCTTGATGGCCATCGCATGGCCATGCAGGGATGAAAACCTAGTCCGCCAGGTAACATGATTTAAAAATGACAAGCTCTAAATATGGTCTTTAGGTGGTAGATCATTGACAGTCCTTCCCTCATTTTTTGTTTTACCTTACCATTCTTTATTTATTGTTTCCCTTTTTCTGCCATCTCCAGTCACCTGATTCCGGTAGCATGACTGGTGGTGGCCATCGTTGCTTCATTTTGTGACTGGAGGGCATGGTCCTTTGTTATTTTCTATCATTTTCCCCTTTATATAGCACTTTTCCAGAGCTCAAAGATGCTTTACAATGTTTAGGGCATTATTCATTCACTCCACATTCACACTTTGATGGTGATAAGTTTGGTAGTCCTCAGCTTCCTTGGGGTATTCTGGCAGAACACGGCTGGCAAATCAAGCCTACGACCTCCTGCCCACCACCAAACACAAACCACATACAAATCACATACATCCATACAGGGCTTGCCAGGGGTTACAGGACGACCAACTAAACTTGTGTTTTGCAAAAATATAGTTCGCAATTCTCTCCAGGCCAGTGAACCCTGAAAAAAATATAATCTTGCTTTAAAATGAGATTTTAGTAAGCTCAAACTCTCACCTCTCCAATCCAGTGCTTTGTAGTAGCGTCACGTGATGCCGTATTGCAAGGAGCTCATTATCAGATAGTTTGAAAATTAAAAAAGGGCTTTCAATCTTAGAATAGATATCTCCTATATAAAATATTTCAAAATTTAAAAACAATTTATTGTGATTTCTTGTCTGGACTGAGGAGGGCTGTTTGGTTTAATCATTTCAATTACTATCCTGTCATTTCCCCCTTTTGGCTCTTTGCCAGTGAATTGTTCCCAAAAAAGAAAAC
Source organism: Danionella dracula (assembly GCA_900490495.1). Lineage (NCBI taxonomy): Eukaryota > Metazoa > Chordata > Actinopteri > Cypriniformes > Danionidae > Danionella > Danionella dracula. The sequence goes on from UELW01000006.1 coordinate 2,511,851, forward strand.
TGCTGGTTCAGACAACTTTCAGCCTCCAATGCACTATGCAGGAACCTATGGGTGGCATCGTGGACAAAAATTTGAATGCTGTTTTGTGCCCTAAATGAGAAGTCCCCTCTCCCTCAACTTACTCTGATTGATGTTACAATTCTCTGGAATTCCACCATTTTCAATTAAAGCATACCAGACAATACAAGCATATATTTATGCAAAGTGTATGGCATGAAGGAAACAAAATCCATTTTCTTGTCATAATATTCTTTTCAGCTTTCAGATTCTCCAGGTTGAAAGGCTTCTTTTTTGCTGTTGCAAAACTGTTACCATCTGACCTGTCCTTCTCAGATTAAAATGGAATGTCACACCTTGCAGTATCTGAGAATGCGAAATCATATCCAAGAAACAAACCTGACTGGTTTTTAAAATATTTTTATTTGCAAAAACATGTTTAAATTATTTGTAAAACATCCTGTATTTTGTAACACGAGTGTGGTCCTCCTGATTCCCTCAGCCCGTGGGTACAGATTAGCGACTGGTTTTGACTTTATGCCTGTAATGCAAATCTGAGATTAAGCCATTTATGTTAATGTCTATGCTTTTGAAATAATCCCACTGTAACTCATCTTTTCACACAAACACACTTTGCATACATATGTTTATGTTCTTGACTGTCCTCTGGTTTGCTTCAAACAGGCACAATATAAACATCCATCATCTCCTCTTCCCCGGTGTATAGCAGTAGGACGAGGGTGAACACACAGGCTAATCAGATTACAACCACCCACAGACTGCAGAAAAGAACTCTACCCAGACACCTTATTGCTTTCCCTCTAAAAACTTGAGCAAGGGGATGAAGGGGAAGCTATACATGCTTTCAGTGTGCACTGTGTGGAGTCTCAGTGTGACATGCACAGGCAGAGAAAAGGCTCATTAAACTTCATTCTATCTTGTAAGATTCCTCTCAAGCTGTCGAGTGATGGGCTAGAGGGGGCTCCCAGAATCTGACTTCTAATTAATTGCACATCCGAGCTGGAGGGAGACATTTTGGGGATACTTCATGAAAACTAAGTTCAGTTTCATTTCACAGTTCTAATACTATCTGTATATATTTGTATGTATTTATTATTTTTTATCTTAATAAATACTAAAAGAAAATATTCTTTATAATCCTTTACTAAAGCAGGTGTGTAAAGCAAATAACCATGAGGATTTTGGTTGATTCATGAAAAGGCACATTTTTAAACTTATTTACACCGAATCTGTCATTTAGATCCAATTAATGTGTTTTGATGAATAGCTTCATTCAGTTCAAATTTTTATTCATGTGTACACATGAAGAGGTTGCTGTTGAAGCTGGTAAATGATGTACTATTGGATCCAAGTGCAAAGGAAATCCTTGTAAACACCGTCTGAATGGAGCTATAGGGGAAGTGATGTGGGTGTGAGTAAATGGAAATTACTTTCTTAGGTGAGCTGCTCTTTCAAAGTACAGATAAATGTTTAGTGTGAGAGCACATGGTGAATTGTTCTGGCAGAGCTGAGATGCAGAGGACATGGCATGTTTGTCCCTGAACGTTGAGCAGAAGAAAGAGAGGAAAAGCATAAAGGGACATGCTACAATTTATGCAAGGTTTAAAAAAAAAAGGACGGAAAATCAGTGTTAATGAAAGAAAGGCTTTCAATCTTATAAAAAAGAACTACAAAAATAGATATACTTCAAAATAGAAGTCTGCCCAAAGTATTTAAAGTTGGGATTTTTTTAATTAAGTGCACTTTGAATGACAGCTGTTTTCCTGCATCGAGGAGGGTGGTCTGGTTTCATCATCTTAATTACTCCTCCAATGTTTACCCACTTTAAAAGAACAACTGCTGGTAAAAACAACTTACAAAGAAACTGCTGGTTCAGACAACTTCTAGCCTCAAATGCACTATGCAGGAACCTATGGGTGGCATTGTGGACACAAGGTTGAATGCTGTTATGCCCCCTGGAAGAGAAGTGCCCTCTCCCTCAACTTACTCTGATTCAAGTTACATTTCTCTGAAATTCAATCATCTTAAATTAAAGCCTGCCAGACAATTCAAACATGTATTTATTAATGTTATTATTAATAATTTATTAAGTGTATGGGATAAATGAAACAAAATCTGTTTTCTTTTCATCTGATTTTTTAAGATTCTCCAGATTGTCAGGCTTCTTTTTTGCTGTTGCAGAACTGTTTCAATCTGACCTGTCCTTCTCAGACTAAAATAGAACCTCACACCTCACAGCGTCTGAGAATGTAAAATGATATCCGAGAAACAAACCTAATTCGTTTCTCCGAGACTCGTATTAAATTGTTTATTTCATATTTTACATTTGTAAAACCATGTTCAGAACACAGCACTTGCTATTCTGCAAAGAAGAGGGAGTTACAATGCCCCCTTGTGTCAGTCTATCCATTTTAACAATACCAAAACTAGGAGAAAAAAAACTGAAGCCAAAAATTCTAAAACAACTCTCTACAAAAGATTACATATGCATTCCTCTCTATAGTATCTATCAATTAATCCATTGTTAGCTTTATCAATCATCTGTTTCTTCACCAAATAGACTCATATATAGCTTAAAACTGCAGAATAATTGTTCACAACACTAGACTTCCTAGACTAGTACTGCAGGTGCCCATCTTGGTGCGAGAATGATAGACAGACGGACAGCAGCAGATGAATGAGGTGCTGTGACAACTTCATTCTCAGTCAGGTCAGGATCCCAATCAGCTTCAAGCCACAGGTCCCTTTGCACAGTTAATTAAATAAGACTGCAAGAAAAAGAACCCCTCCAGTCCCAATTGCTGCCAATGCCTCAGCCACCAACTGTAATTATTACTGTTCCATTTCAGTCAAGCAGATTTCAGGAACATTTCTCTAGCTAGCAATCAAAAGACTTCCTGCAAGAGGTAATCGAGTACAAAAACATGAGGCTTAGAATGACTCAAGAGATTTTGTTGTTTTTGATAAAGTAAAGAGAATGACAAATTCACAAAATGTAGGGTTTTGTGTTAGCGCTCTTTAGAAAATGCATAATATTGTATTGCATCTTTATTCTTTTTTTTTTCTCGTACGATTTAAAAAAATCTACTATTGTGGCTCTGTATCTCTGGCTTTTGTCCAATGATAGTAATTGTCCTGCCACCCTAAATAAGATTTCTCTGGTGACAACCTATTAAGAACTAATTTGAAATGACTTTCAAATAATACATTATTTATATTTATAGGTCTTTAAACGAAATCTTAGATTTTAAACTTAATGACTTGGGCATCATGGTGGTGCAAATCGCCTCACAGCAAGGTTGCTGCTAGTTCAAGCTTTGACTGGGTCAGTTGACATTTCTGTGTGGAGTTTGCATGTTTTCTCTGTGTTCACATGGGTTTCCTTCAGGTGTTCTGGTTTCCCTCACAAATCCAAAGACATCCAGTAAATGTGTATTAAGTAAGCTAAAATGTCCATTGTGAGTGATTGTGTATGGATGTTTACCAGTGATGGGTTGCACCTGAAAGGGCATCCGCTGCGTAAAACAATGCTAGATAAGTTAACAGTTCATTCCACTGTGGCGACCCCTAAAATTAAAGGTATTAAGTCGAAAACAAAATCACTAAAGGGTCACTAAAGCTTTCAAACAAGACTGAATTAGCTTGATTCATTAAGTTTGCAGGTAAACTGTGAAGGTTTTTGGTTATTGGGTTCAACTTGGCCAATGTGGTCTTGTACCGGAATTTGTGACAACAAAGAAAGATCTTGGCTAAAATCAACTGTAGACTAAAAAAAACTTTGTCTCACAACTTCAGGAGAAATTATGAGAAAACAACATTCAGTACTGTGAAGTAGATGAACCATAAAATCAAAAGAAGACAGCTATGTGATAACAAAGTTGAAAAACAGTAGAATTATTGGAAATAGGTTGACTGGTCTTATGAGTGTCAATGTCTAGTTCAGGATTGGATGCAAGGGTCAAAAAACTGGATAAACAACACAGTGTTATTTTTTCTTTTTCTTTTTCTTTTTAAAAGTTAACAAAATAAAAGTTTTACTTGTAGTGAATGATCAGTTTCAAAGGCATGGTGGTGATATGACAATAAAAAAATCTAATAAAAATTGTGTATTGCTACACCTTTGCTATCTCACAAAGACTACTGAATGATAAATCAAACTAAAAACAATCAGTTCCCCAAAGTGGGAAGCTTTACTTTGAATGTAAAGGCATGATCAAAGAAAATGCTAGTTGTTTATTAAGATAATTGATAGAATTTGCCTTCTGTGTTTCTGGAAGATCTTTCTTGGAATTGATTTGATTGATGGACTATTCTTCTGGATCCTTCACTTAAGTGGCTCAAAGGAGTTTAGGCTATTGGCCTCCAGTCAGAAACCCTGTTTGATCTAGCCTGGATAAAACCAGCCCCTCCTACTATTTCCTACAGATGATCTGGGACTGCTCCATTGACAGTCGTTAACTTCCTAGAGGGATATATTCTGCGACGTTTGCAAAGACTAGATCTGCCTTTAACCAATCTCTAATGTCTGGTCATGAAGTATACAATGTGCTGAGAAATGGAAGTTTTCTGGAAGTTGCATGAGTAGCAATCAAGACTGCAAACCGAGTAGAGCGAAGCTGTTCAAGATGTACATTAAAGGCAACTGTAGACTTTGCAAGACAAAGAAGAAGTGAAACAACAAAGATGTGCCGAGTGTTGCTATCTTGCTGCCTAGCCACCTTCTTTGCAATTAACAGAGCAAGTTAATAAATTCTTTCCAAACTGCTTGGGGAGTAGGGCCACAACATCTTTGCAACAAACAAAATGTAACAAACATTGTTCTTGTTCATATTTTATTGTGTCAATGTTATGAAGAGTTGTTATAACTGAATGAATAGCATTGCACACTTTGGTCTCTTCCGCCACCATTGGTTGTTCTATCCCCAGACTGAATACAATATCAAAATAGGTAGAAGGATGACATCTTCACTCATAACCTCTCTTTGTTTGTTGATTGATCTGATACAAGACAGAGAAAATGAAAAACAATGGCGCTGTTCCATACCCTCTGTACGAAATTAAATGCAGTGATAGTGAGATTGTTTATTATCCTGATGGAGGATAAAACTGTAAATTTCTCAGGGATTTCAAATTTTGACTTTTTGTACATTTTCACCAGGCACATTTTCCTCTTCTCTTTGGATTACCGTGTTACATTAGCTTCTTTTTAAGCCTGAAATTGTCATAAGTTGGAAATGTTTCCTCTGAATCTTTCACCGGGTCTGAGAGAGCAGCCAAGTCTTGAGTAGCACTTGTGCCTGGAAAATAGAAAAATTCCAGCTCATCTGCCTTATCTGCCCCATCACAGGCACTCTGATTAGCCTTTCTGGTCTCCTCTGGGTCTTCATACACAGCACTGACAATCCACTCACCCTTGTCCTGGACATCCTGTGGATCTGCATAAATTGCTTCCACATTGGTGTTCTGCAATCCTTCATTAATTGATAATTGCTTGATGAAATCCCCCAACAACTCAGTGGGGTCTTCTGAATTCTCCTCATGTGCTGCCTCGTTTAGAACAATTGACAAATCAGTAGAATCTTCATTGAAGGCATCTTTGAGAAGTGCAGGCTGTTGGACAAATTCTCTCAGAGTTTGCCAGTGTGTGTTAGAGTCTACAGGAGAAGTAGCTTTTTGTTTAACTTTTGACACAGTGGCATAGACTGGGTCCTGGTTCTCGATGAGATTTATATTCACCATGTGATTTACGATCTGTGACTCGATTGAACTTGATGAAAGGCCACTCTGAGCAGGGCTGGGCATGTCAGGTAGCTTTGGAAGTGCTGTTTGTTTCTTTCTCTGAGGTAAAAAGTCAGAAACCTGACTCATCGGATCATTATATGTTTCAGCAATGTCTTCTTCAACCTTACGTTGTTCTGCTTGGTTTAAGCTGATTGATTTAGCACTGGACTCTCTGGGTAGATTCTGTATGGCTGCACTGACAATGTTGAACAGTCTTTCACCTTGATGGGTTGCAAACTCAAAACTCCCTTCTCCAGACACACATCTGCGACCAGCCTCAAAGGAAAAAGACAGCTGATGAGGAAAAAAGAAGAAAAAGTCATGAAATCTATTTTCAGACTAGAGATGTTTGTAGGTAATCATTCAAGTGATAAACACATGGCAGTTTATTTCTCTGGGGTAAAGGCATGCAAATCAATTTCAACAGGACAGCTATACGTGAGACAACATCTCAATGCTATAAGACAGTGTTTTGTTACACTTTCAAAATGAAATTAGGAAAGAACATTTCAGTATAGCATAAAGCACACAAAATATTGTCAGTTTTTGGAGCAGTTCTTTTAATTTTTTTCTGCATCTGATAGTCTGCATCTACTGACTCCCAATAAATGTACTAGTCACTTACTGTACATTCACAACAGAAAGCCGTTAACAACTAAAAATCCTCATAGAATGCATGAAACGTAAAGCTTTAAAAAATATATATCTTTGCTACTAGAAGTAACCCTTTTTCTTTTTACTAATTAGATTATGATTACATTTCAATAATTTAATAAATGTCATCAATGACATGGTTTTGAACTTAAACTATGTGACACATCAACTTACCGTATCTTGTCCAAACTTTCTTATATAACAATACGGCCATTTCAAAACCACTTCCTTCGTTTTTATCTGCTTTAGGAGTATACAGTCTGACAGAGGAGTGAGAATGTAGTCACCAAAGAGTTCACACCGAACAGCAGCGTCTGTGCCCATCACGATCACCTGGAAATCTCGAACTGAGGGACAACAAAAATGTTTTTAAATATTATTAGGAATTATTGGGGAATGCCTGCAAATGAATGCACAAATGAAGAGGTAGTCTAAACATAAATTTAGAGTTTGTATGTTTAAAGCTATTAAATCACAAGATTTAAGGTTGATCCTGTTGAGTTTTTTTTGTTTGTTTTTGACAAACTTTAGAGTAGTAGCAGATTGTTTGTTAGATTTTATAGATTTTAACATAATATAGAGAGATTTTCAGTAGCTAAAAATATATATAAAAATATAATAGCATGAATCTATATGCTTCAATTGGATATTCCAAATTATTTAACCACCTATAACTAATCTGCTTTTAGTGTATTTGACGCCTTAAAACAGAGGAAATTGTTACATAATGAGCAAAGGTATAAAAAAGTAAAGGTTAAATTGAGTTCAATATTTTCTCTAAAAAGTCACTGGAGAGTATAGTAGACCAGCACCTGAAGTCAGAAGGGAAAACAACACACTGTGATTTCTCTACAGAAAGCTTTGAAATTCAAAATTTGATATCTGTGGGAGCGGGAGGAAGGCTGGACTGTCTTTGTTCCTGCAGTTGATCTTCACAGCTGTCATTTTCTGAGTTCTTCTCGCTGCTCTGTCTACATCTTCCTGGATGAAACAAGCTCTCTGGCTCTTAGCTTGTTGCACTCTATAACTTCAGCCATAACCATAAACATCAAATGTTTTTGTTTTTGTTATTTTCTCTCATTTGTAGTGCAGTTTAGGGAGAATGCTGAATGCTGCTGCGCACGGTTTTATCCTATTTAGAGATCAAAAGAGTCTCTGTTAGACTAAGTATGATAATTTTGACAGTATCTATGATATGTGTTTTTCAATTACTATAATTTCAATTTAAAAAATTGCCTCTCCATCAAAGAAATAATGAGCTAAAACTTTGTTAAGGATTAGGCAGAGGTAAGATCACCGCATTAATGTTTAAAATATAATTTACAAACCTTTGATTTATGCAGACATTTTCAGAAAATAGACACTTACAGAAAATTGTCAATCAATTATAGCAATATGCTAACATCATGTCTCTTTGTATAATATATTTTGCATTGTATAATTACAAATGACATATTGATATTTTTGGGTGGATATTGGAAACCTAGGAGCTCCATTTTATGCCCTTTTACCCTCGAGTTGAACATAATTGGAACATAAATAAATAATTACTGTGAAAAAGATAACTGTTTGACCATATGCGTAAACACGTTTTTGTATGAATTTTAATCTAGTTTAGTTTTTAATAAAGTTTGTGGCTAAAATAGATCATTTATGACTGATTTGATCTTTCCTTTCTGGTGCGAAGCAGAAATTGACAATTACTTGAATGTTCTCATTTCTGGTAAAAGGACTTGCGCTGCCCATCTTGATTTCAAGGGTGTCTGATGAGGTCTGTTGAGTGTTAATCAGCTTTTGATTGTTGGGTCACTGATTAAAAACATTTTAACGACCTCAGTTCATCAGCATTTTACCCAGCTCTTAGGAGAGCATACAATCATTAGCTGTGAATTTTGTGTGGTTATGCAATTGTGTATTTGTTCATTTTTTTATTTCTGAAGTGTCAGTGATTTAAAAATATCTCAAACAATTATCAATCAAGAATTTCTTCTTCTAACTGGTTGTGTGTTTATGCTTCATGCCAAATGAAAGGCTTACTGAGGCCCCAGCAGCCACTGTGGCATTTTTAGAGATCACCACAAGGCTAGGTGAAGCTGTCTTCTATGTGAACACCTGCATGAATAATATCTAGCAAAAGCACAATAAATACCTTCCCGGTAGAGTGCTGTGATAATATCTTCGTTCACAAATCATAGTGGCTCTTTTCTTCCCTGGTTCTTGGGTGTTTCTAACTTAGCATCTATGGGTTAAAAATATACAGTGGAAAGACCTGGTTTTGTGTTCAGCTTATGAGGGATTTTTTGTTAAGTTTCTGTTTTCATCTGATAAAATGGCTCTTGTTGGCTTTCTTTGTTCCGTCATATATTTTACTTTACATGTTGCAACTCCAAATGGATGTATGTGCTATAATTATAATCCGTTTATAAATGTATACACTTTAACTTAACTTTAACTTAAAATACATCTGATGCCATTTAATGTAAACGCAAAAGTAGATGGAGAAAACGGCTTCTCCCGCCTGGTTGCTTGTATGATTATGATTATTTCACTCCTTATGGAGGCCCTCTGAACAAGTTTAGCTTGCACCTGCTCACAGGTTCTTTTTCTGCAATGTTCAGCTTCTGTAAAACAACATCATAAACTACCCACAACCCGGCGGCATGAAACATTTCTGCTCATCCAATCAAATCAATCAGAGGGAGGCTGAAATCCAATCATCCCTAAACGGTAGCGTGTCTGACCTCTTTAACCTTCATCAAAACTTTATTCAGAAATGAAGACCAGGATGTAGACAGAATATAAATCAACAGAAGATAGAACTGGAGAGTTGTCTCTATAAAATGAATGCTACATCTGTTTTAAATACAAAACAGTAAAATACTCTGGAGTGTCCACTGGAGAAAATGAGATATCAGGGATATAAGTAATCAAATAAATCAATCCATTAGATGAATCATAAAAATGTCTAGTGATGAATACAGTAAGGGAAACAATAATTAACCCCCTGCTTTTTTTGAACAATTATCTTCATACAAAGAAAATCAATCTCTATATTTTTTGTATTTACTCTAATAATCAAAGACCCAGCAACACTCTGAAATTATGCAACTAAAACATCTATAAGTGAATAGTAATGAAATAACTAAGTACTGAAAAAATTGGATTTCTTCATAAAACATAACTTGTACTGCACAACTCTTGTAATTATTTACTGAGTGGGAATTGCTTTTCCACAACTAAGTTTGGATAAATTGGATAAATTTGGATTTCTAACAGGAAGAGAACCTAAAACACACAGCCCAAAACAGTGGACCTTCCCATTTTTTAAAATGGGTCAAAATCTATCTTGTGCAAAATCAGTAGCCAACTACAAGAAATGAATGCTCTATCTTTAATTGCCATTAAAGGTTATGACATATTGCAATAACTTTTTTTAAGAATCAAATATGTTTATCAATCAATTATACTGAATGTGCAGATTTGATATTATATTGTTATTTTTGGAATAAATATGTTGGAAAAAAGGTTTTGAAAATAAATAAGGGGTCAAATACTTCCATGTGTCTGCTTTGTTCAAGCCCAAAATGGCAAATTTCTTTTTTTTACCTGTCCTGTCCTACTTGAAAGCAGCCCCATGAGAAGGGAGGTGCTTCGTATGAGTTGGTCAGTTTTGCTCTTTCCAGAGAATTGAAGATATTATATATTGATTATTCCTCTGGATAGAAGCTTTTAATTTATTTCATTCACATTCATCACAATAATTACATTAATCAATCATATAAACATACATCAGGACAGGACGGTGTTAAATAAAAAAAAGGGGAAAGAGGAGAGAAGTAATTGAGGGGGAAACAGAGGTAATTGTGGGGGAAGGAGTCAAGATTGAGTTGAAAATGAGAATAAGTAAAATAAATAATATTAGATACCTACCTTATTACATCCAAGTAGTTCGCATCTTTCTACAGATATGCATACAAATATAAATATACATACATACATACATGCAGATAAACATGCAGAAGAATATTAATAATAATAATAAAAAATAGAATTAGTAATCATATATATATATATATATATATATATATATATATATATATATATATATATATATATATATATATATATATATACACATACATATACATACATATATACACACATACATACATATAAATACACACACACACACACATATATATATGATATTCGATATTAGTAAGAAATCTGATTAATAATGAGCCAAATATTCTAAAAGGCTATAAATAGCTTTAGACGATTATGATAAAATAGGTTCCAGTCAGATCTCAATGATGTCTACCAGAGCTAGCATGTGATTCAGCGACAAGGGGATGTGATGCATCACTCAGCCTAAAATAGAAAGATGGTCAAGGTGTACTTACACTGAAATGTTTCATTCTCCTCACTTCCTCTGTCTGTCTCATAATCTTAGCATGCTAACCTCAAATAAACAGTAGACAACCTAGATGACAGTGACAACTGTAAACTTAACCAACGGTAGCCTAAATTAGCATTGTTTCACAAGCTTCCAAATCAAGTGAGGCATGGTGACAATTTCATTTGAAAAAGACTTCATAATCTGTCAGCTATGCTTGCAGCTAGCAGTTGCAAAGAAGCTCCTTGTGCTTCTTATGTTTGCCTTTCTTGTGAAAATTAGTCTTTTCTTGATTCATTCGCAAAATAGTTTAAACTGGTTTTAAAGAGTTCACAAGCAACTTTTATCAATTCCAACCAGAGTCTAAGAAAAACTAAAGAACAATGTATCTTGCAAAAGTGTACTTTTTTTTTTGCTGTATAGCAAGCCATACTGCACTAAAGTGTATGTGCACTTAAAGATTGTGCTCACTGTTATTCAAGTCTGGCTTTGTGAGCACAACAAAAAAGGCTCTTTTTTGAAAAGAGAGAATTTGCTGAAAAGAAAGGGTCAGGAAGTCAATAGGAAGTGGCTTTAGGTTAATTTGAAGACAGCTTGTATCACACTGCTTAATTTCATTTGCCATTTCTCCTGAATGAGTTCTCTCTCTACACAGACCCACAAACAGCATTGCCTTTTTCCTGTCCTTTAATGGAATCAAGGTTGGCCACCTGTGGCCCAAATGGGCAATTTGACTCAGGCCTGAGGTTTCTCTTGAAAAAGAGCCTGTTCGTCCTTGCAGTAGGACAAACTAAAATAGCTCCTGTCTCCCCTCTGTCCCTGAATTTTAGGGTTCATGCTTTATATACAAGAGTGATACTGTTAATATTTGTAATGATGTTAGTGTTAACATTTTAATAGGGCATTTTTAGATGTTTTATTGTATTTGGCAATTAAATGACATGTACTAATAATTCTTTGATTTATGATTGAACATCAGCTGACTTAGTAACCATCCTTTCACAACATAACATGATAATACTAAGTCATCAAGATATGTGTCCAAAAAATAAGTACATAGGTTTAGCTTGGAAGACGTAAATAAGAAATGGTATGTAAAGTACTGATAAGATATTGTATATATATACCAACTTGTGGTGGTGGTGGTGGTGGTAAGTTTTTTGTTTTGTTTTGTTTCAAAATACTCCTCTTACTGCATTCTGATGTATCGTAGAGTGAGTTTTGCTGGATTTCTCCGCTACTGGAAGCACTCACTGGCACTGAATTCAAGCTTGCCTCATTCTGTAGTCTGTGTTCAGCCTCCAAGTCCTGAAAAACATCAAGTTTAGCCATCTAAAATGCAATATCTGTATCTGAATGCATACAGTTACTGAGCCAAAAATATGAATCTATATCATTTTGTTCCAGACGTCCAAAATTGACAGGATAAAGGCAGCTCACTTCCCCAAAACTGAATATGGAAGTCTTATTTTGTGTAACATCCCTCAGAATTTTTTTTTATAGCTTTAAAATGTCAGAATTTTTTTTTAAGTATCTAGACATGGAAGCACTTAAAGTTGAGTAAATCAAGTTTTCTTTGCTCTCGTTATCATTATACAATATAAACCTACAGGAAAGGCTTGCTCGCATAGACTCTGCATCCAGTCCTTCAGCTCTGAATGAAGTGCAGCAAAGACATAAACTTTGTCACAGGTCTCGAGGACGAAGCAGCTGTAGTTTTTAGGACAGTCTGGCATCTCGCAGTCAGTGATGCAGATGCACTCTCGCAGCCGGATCACTTGCTTGTAGTCTGGTTTGCATTTAAATGAGCCTTTTTTGAAGGAGGAATGTTTGTACTCGTAGAGTTCCAGTCGTGAAACACTGCGCCTGCCTTCTGCAACCAGCACACACCAAACCTTCCTCCACCTCTGAACACAAACAAACGTAGGTGTGAAAAATTATTTGCTAGTGCTATTTCGGTTCATAGAAGTCAAGCTGTTGCTGTTATAAGTTAATGACAAAGTAAGCAGCAGACCTTGTTATTTGAATTTAGAAAGCATTGAGTACTTAAATATAAAATATTTTCACAAACTGCAAGAACTGCTTATTGTTTTTACTATCTGAAGTTTTTACTTTTTTAACCATTGTGTGGTGTTCATATTATTGTTACTCAAGATCACTGAGTGTTAATCAAGACATTTTATGTTAAAATGCGTAAAAGATATTTAGTTTATTCAAGAAACAAGTGATATAAAGAGCAGAGATACGTTATTTATTGTTCCTTAACCATTTAAACCACGTACGGTGTTCTCTTTATTCATACTTTGACAGGGTTGGCGGTCTGCTAGGCCTATTACATTTTTAGGCTAATTCACACAATTTTGCAATATTATACTAAAATACACTTTTATATTTAAGTCTGATTTATGTTGTGTGGGAAGACAGACTAAAGAAACAGAATGCACAATTTTCACACTTTTACATGCACTGGGTCCAGTAGACCCGCACATGTTTGTAATAGAAATGTTTAGAGGGGTATACAGTGTGAGGTCATTAAAATGTGTTCTGATATTTATTTTTCGCAAAAAATAAGCCAAGTGAATCTCAGGTTCAGATAACAATTGCTTGTATAGTTATTTGATGAAAACTGAAAAACGGGTCTCACAGATCCGAACACCATATAAGGGATAAGGGAAAATAGGGATAGGGAATATGTTTTTTCTTTAGCAGCTGCCAATCAATCTTGCAGAACATTATACAGCACAGATCATTTGATAAGTCTTTGAAAAGTATCAAATAATATTTAATAGGATACAATTTTACTGCTTGGTAACATTTAAATACATAGAGTGTGTAGTTGTGACTACCAACAAAAACAAAAAAAAGCTTTTTGGTCTGTATGGTTTTTGAGGTCTATTCTTGTTTGCTCTCTCTTTCAGCTTTCAGATTCCTTTTCTCATCACTGTATACCTGATTCTGTAGATCTTTTCATGGTGATATAACCTTATAAAATGAACTCAATTGTAAAAAAATTACAACAAAAAAGCTATGAAGGACAGTAGGTCTCACCTTGCCGAAGCGTTGCTGATGAAAATAAAGCCTCCCTTTTCTCCTAATGTCCTCCTCCATGGTCTCTCTCTTGTTCTTATATCTTCCACCCTCACAGCTAATTTTTTTTCTGATTGCACTTTACATTCAAACCTTCTAGAGCATTTCTGCTGATGGAGGTTTGGCCTTACAGGTATTGTGTGCTGTCAGCCTAACTTCCTGTCCAAGATGAAGACTAGAACTCAGATGAGTGGGTGTGTGTCTGTGGTGATTCTGGTTTCCTTGTTTAAGATTCTTCCTGTTTGACACTATTTAAGGCTAAAGACCATGTTAGGTGTGAAAGGTACAGTTTTCTACAAGTGCAGCATTTGGATGTATTACTCATTACAACAGTTCAAATGTCCAAACAAATAAGATTGTAATAGTTTAATAGTGATGAGACTGTAATAGTAGATGTTGTTATTTTGTTAACAGGGCGTTGTATCAAATTGTATGGTGAGAACAACTCTTGTCTTGTGAAAATTACTGGAAACTGGTCAGTGCTTAAAGTAAACATGTCATAGCTTCTGCTTGTATGGTCTGAACATGAATCTAGAGTGCCTCTTTGTGACTAGTAGGGAGTATTGCAGCTTCTGACAACACAAACCCCGGCCTTAAATGCAATGAAAAACTGTTGTGTTCTGCAATATGGATCTGGTAATCTGTTAAACTTTATCCTTAATCATAACTCAGCATGTGCACCTACAACTTATCACACATGGGTCTAGAATGTGAGAGAAAGCCAATTTTGGTGCAAGAGAGATTATGCAAAATTCAATCATTGTGCCCCCCAGACTGGGTTTTAACTGGCATGTGTATAGCTTTGAACATGGGTGCCCAACGCCGGTTCTGGAGAGCCAAAACCAAGCACAGAGCTTTAACCAAGTTACAACAACTGATCACACTATGAGTGCCCTGGACTTTTTCTCTAAAGCAAGGTTGCAATTAAAATGTATAGGACTATGGACCTCCAGAATAGACATAAGACACCTCTGAAGAGTGCTTTATTTTGTATGTTCTTCTTTTCCCTTGTGCTGTGTAACCCCCCCCCCCCCCTCTCTCTCTCTCTCTCTCTCTCTCTCTCTCTGTTTGTTGTATATTTTTTGTTGGTTTCCTAATTTATTTTCACTTGTCTCATTACTCTCTTGTCTGTGTATTTAAGCCCCTTCCTCCCAATGTTTGTGCCGTTATGGATTGCTTCCCATGTGCTCTTTTTTCCATCTAGATTTTTATTTTCCTGCACATGCTTTTTAAGCTTTTTATTTGAAACTGTGCTTGTTTTATTTTGTTCAAGCAATTTCCTGATTAAAAATAGTCTCAGAGTAGTAAGAAACAAAAGTATAAAAGTGTAAGTGTAAACTAAATTATTGATCTTCATTTTGAATGTTTATATAATTGTAAAAATATTTAAATCCTTATATAAAATATTTAAATGACTTTTAGCGAAGAGCTGTGAAAGCAATCCTATCATGAAATTATGTGATTAAAAATATTATTGAATTAAATCATTCCATCATGTTATTATCTTGCTTCCTTTCACTTCAGTGATCACTAAAGATTTGTCTGGACACAGTTTTGAATCTGAGAGTAACTTTCCTCGGAAGTCTGAATTTGATGCAGACCCCAAAACTGTTCCAAATCATTCCGGCTCTCCATAATTATTGATTGCCTGCTTATTTCCTATCCATCTAGACAAAATCTTTTGTTTGCATATAAATTAAATGGTTTTTGTTCCTAACATTATTATTTTATAAGATAATAAAATGGGCGAAATAATAAACAGAAAACATTAATTATTTCCTTTTTGAGACATTAAAAATGATCATTTATAGCATTCGCTTTAAGACATTAAGGATTAATTTAGGATACAACCAACGAACACAATTCTAAATTAACTACTTTATTAATGTTATTGTCCAGGTTATGAGCTAATTTGGTTGAATTGTCGTAAGCCTATAAAAACACAGAATAAAATACCAATAGAATAAGTGAAACTGGTTAAACGGCATTAGTTATACAACTACATAGAATCACAGCTAGTCGTTGTTAATTCAATAATTAACTCGACCTTTACTCCGAATTTGCCATTTCACTTTAAGAGGCATGTAAACAAAGGCGTTATTCTGTCCGTACATTTCTACCGGAGCGGTATTCACGAAACACCGAGTGAACATCTGGTTTCATCAGTCCTTGCGTCAGTTACGTAAATAGTCTAACGATTGTGGGCAGATGTGCGCATGCTCGTTGTCAGGGGGAGTGAGAGGAGCATGAATGGAGCAAAATGGCGGATCATGTGCAGGTAAGTAAATTATTTTGCTTTGCTGTAATGCACTTAATGAGTCTTTCTTTTATGCAGGCTAGCAATAGATCTTGACGCTTTTACCCCCGCGATGTGCCTGTGGGGTTTTCAAATTCGCGCTTTGAGAGGGCATTGCTCCCATGCTTTATTGAAAGCTATTACCAAGTGTTGACTTGTGGCCTGTCATCATGTTGACTTTAACTCTATAGTACAGGCTAACACATAACTATGCCCTAAAAGTGAACGTTCTGTTGAAGAAAGATAGATAGAGTATTTTTAAAGGAGTATGAACCGGTTAACGGAGATTAAAGGTTTCTTTACGGCGCATACAACTCTCTAGCGATAGTCATGTTTTACATTGTAAACACATTGGATCAGCTGCATCCAACCGCTTGCACCGAGGATTATACAAACTTTGGATACACGATGCAGTGTCGATTCAACCTAAACGATATCTTTTCTTAAAAGAAACCATAGAGTTTAGCAAAACACCGATTTGACAGCGATTTTCAGTCATTCTGTTAACGTCATCGACAAATGTGCCCGGTTTGCTGAGCTGTTGGACTGCTAGCATGGATGTTAGCTCTAATGCTAACTCATGAGATTCTCCCGCGCACCTCCTCGTCAAAGCAAAAGCCCGACCAGAATTTTTTTCAAGTAAAATTTAACACCTTATAAAAATTGATATTCCTCGAGATTTACATGCACGTAGTGTATGTTTCAACACTTAAATGCGTTTTTATAAAAATGTCTGTAATGTTATTTGTTAAAGTAAGAGTGACACCTGATAACGGGGAACTGGGCTAACTTGGTTATCCATGTAATAAGTTTAGTCTTATTCTTCAGTTTTTAATTCGTTATTTTTTGTATTCATTTATGTTAAAATGGCTACGCTCGGGATTAAGTTTTTTTAGACCTAAACAAAATATAAAAATATATTTATAAATCCGAAAATAACACGCATGCGCACACACACACACACATATGTTTTACGCAGCGGATGCCCTTCCAGCTGCAACCCATCGCTGGGATATATATATATATATATATATATATATATATATATATATATATATATATATATATATTTATATATATATATATATATATATATATATATATATATATATATATATATATATATATATATTGTGTGTGTGTAAATTATTAGTTTGAACAGTAAAAAGTAGGCCTTTGGACACTGTTGTAAACAAAAAACATCAGCTCACATGTTGAGTACATGCCATGTCATATTGTACAGACTAGTTGATTGATAAAAAGAAGACCCATCCATTTTAGTTTATCTTTTTTCAGTCCTTCATTTTTATTGGTTCAACTTAGACTATCCTATAGTTTATATTTCATCCCCAAGGTTATGAGTTGCGGCTAAAAACATAATTTAACAACAAACATACATAAATTCAATGCCACCTTCCTCATGGTTGGCTTGAGGGTTAGTACATTTACTGCCAGTTGTCATGTTTGAGTTAATTGTATAGCAATCCTAGTTTGGCCACTATAAATGAATGCTTTTCTTTAACAGAGAATGTTTGAATGCTTTGTATTGTGTTCTCGAGCTTTTTATTCCCTTGAAATTTAGTGAAGCCTGCGGACATTGTTGTTGTCAACCCTAGTCTCATGTGCATAGTAAACATGAGCTTGCAAGCATTGTGGACTTGTGTCCTGTTTCTCTCTAGGTGGTGAAGAAGCTGTTCCATTTGCAGTAATAGATTATTAATTACCATCAGAGCTCCCCTCGTGTCTCAAGAGGGTTTTCATTGCACATACACTGTTATATATAAACTCCCCAAGGAGTGGATAAATTGTCTTAACTGTGTGAGGATCATTTAATGTTTAAAATTATTTTTATTTTGTTCAAAGTATTTTCAGTTACAGAGAAATGCATGTTATTGACATCTTTTGATATATATTTTTGTCAGAGTTATATTATCTTTAGTGCAATGTTGTTATTTTTTTGTTCAACTTTACCTTCTTATCTCTGCAGTGCAGTTCGTTGAAACAACTCTTTGCTTGTTATCTAGTAGGATGCCTGTAGTCTTTACAGGACCGCCCTGCCAATTTATCAGATCAAACAAAGTTCTCTATGTATATTTAACAGACATAGTTTTAAGCTATTTCCCAGCTGGGTTGCGGCAGGGAAGGGCATCCGCTGTGTAAAACATATGCCAGAGAGTTGGTGGTTCATTCCGCTGTGGCGACCCCGAAAGGGAATAAAGCCGACATGAAGATGAATGAGTTTTAAGCTATTGGAGGAACTCATAAACACATTTTAAAACGGGTTTTCTTGAGAGCAGTTACCCGATAGGTCTCAGGGTTCATTAGTTCAGAATGTTTTCCCATTAAAAAAAACATGGGCATTTTCCTTTGAGGCCATGCATTTGTTGCCCCTGCTGTTTTTCTGCTGATGCTGATTTTGTATGGTTATGTTCAACAAGGGAACAAAGAACTGTTCAGGGTCAGAGGATTGTTGCTGCACAACATCCGTATGTTCTTTCATTGAGCCTTGATGTATTAGCATAGTGCATCAGTGACTTTTTCCACTAATCACCATATTGTCTTTCGTGCATGAACCAGATACTCCCTCAGAGACCATGCACAATAACTTTTGTTTCTGATGGCTGCAGATATTCATTTACCTAATTGAAAGTAAAGGAATTTGTTTTAATTACAAAATCAAGATTCCTGTCATTTAAAGATGCACATTGTGAGAGTTGTACAACAAAAAAATTCAATATTTGCCATACATTTTATATCCTATTGTATTTTATTATGTCAAGTGTTTAATTACCTACAAATGGACCATAAAAAAGGTTAATTAATTTGCAGTTGAATACTTGGGTGAGAGATGTGGTTATGATGGTGCACTGAAAATGCCCATCTCTTTTTCTTTTTTCAGAGCCTAGCCCAGCTAGAGATCCTGTGCAAGCAACTATATGAGACCACAGACACCACCACACGCCTACAGGCCGAGAAAGCCCTAGTGGAGTTCACCAACAGCCCTGACTGTCTCAGCAAATGCCAGTTGCTGCTGGAAAGAGGAAGTGTAAGAATTTATTGACTTCAAAACTGACCAAGAATAAAACATATCTTCTTTGTTGATTGCTGTTTGCTAGCATAAATATGTTAAGCACAGGACACACCTATGCATCTCTTGCTTAGCTTTCATGTATGTGTTATAAACCACTGGGTTTCAGTTGTTGGGTTAGAAATGTGAAAAGAGCCTTTGATGATAGAGGGTGCACAAATAGACTGATAAAATAATAGAAAATTTTCTGCATTGTATGCATTTATCCGTGGTTTTTACTTATTCCTAAATGTAACAAAAACAGCATAGTTTCTTTTAGTTTACCTGTGTAAACAGGTCTAGCATTTTCCTGTGAGACCCCTTAAATGCTGAAAGACGGCAATTCTACATTGTACACAAAGTGCCAAACCATCAAAATATGTTGCTTTATCATTTAATATAACGTGAAAACCTTCTTAAAGCTAAAGCTTTGTTGTGTGCTTGAGAGATTATGCTGTTGGTTAGTGGATTTTTTTCACTCACAAACACAGATGTGAATGCACTGTGCATTTTTTAAGTATTCTTATTTGTACTTTTTTTTTTTTTTTTACTTCGGGGGGGCATTGTGTCGTTAGTGCTATCAAGCTAAAAAAAACGTGTGAGTCAGTAAGAACCAGTCTCAGTGATTGAAATAGACAATCGCAATGCAGTAGTCAGAAACGAGGTGGTTGCAATTATTGAAAATGAATTAATTGACACATTGCGTTTTGAAAGCTGGTGTGTAAGATCATGTGCTCATGTTTTGGTAAGATGCACCCACTGCAACCTGCAGCGGTTACATATATAAATGTTTTTAAGCTAATTCTACAAATTCTTTTCCCACAGAGTTCTAACTTGATATCTTGTTTTTCTAATATTTTGGCAGTCTTCATACTCACAGTTGTTGGCTGCTACGTGTCTCTCTAAGTTGGTGTCTCGAACAGCCAACCCACTACCCCTAGAGCAGCGTATTGACATTCGTAAGTCTGTCAAATTCATCTTGACATTAAGAGAGTAAACATGTTTTTACATATAGTCTAAAAATATTGCAACCGTTCATTTAACAGGAAATTATGTTCTCAATTATCTGGCAACCCGGCCAAAGCTTGCTGCCTTTGTGACCCAAGCTTTAATCCAGCTTTATGCCAGAATCACCAAACTTGGCTGGTTTGACTGTCAAAAGGAAGATTATGTCTTCAGGAATGTTATAGTCGATGTGACAAGATTTTTGCAGGTATTGCACATTTTTTGTATGATGACTTCAGTAGGAACTATATAATTGAAGTACTTTTAAGTCAAAAGTTTATTTTGACTGGTTCATTTGTTATGGTATTTAATGAGAAATTTTTAGTATATTAATATAAGCATTTTAGGTTATCTTTGTGTTTTTGTTTTAAGTGCATTTTGTCAGAGAAACCGGAAAATACATAAACGTAACTGATAATTTGTTATTTAAGCACATTAAGTTTTTGGAGCCTACCAAAAATGTAGAATTTTTAGTCAATTTTAACCTCTGTTTTCATAATGGAAATCTGATCCCATACAAAATTCTTGATTGCATTCCCCTAAAATTTCATAAAATTCTAAACTTTCTAGATTACAGATGCTTTTTCTGTGTGATATGGTATAGGACAGTTGCTAAGTACTTTTTGAATCTTTAACTAAAAGTTTTTTTTTTTAGGACAGTGTTGAACACTGCATCATAGGAGTCACAATTCTTTCCCAGTTAACCAATGAAATCAACCAAGTAAGTTTTACTATGAATATCAATTTATTATTATTTTAGATGCACATGCAGGTTCTGAATTTGGAATTCACGTGAGCTATTTTTTCCTTCGAACTCTTGATTCTTCAGGCAGACTCGACACATCCACTTACAAAACACAGGAAGATTGCTTCATCCTTTCGAGATTCCTCTTTATTTGACATCTTCACCCTCTCCTGTAACCTTCTCAAGCAGGTGAGCCTCGTCTTGGTTAAGATACAAATAGCATTTTTAATCAGCTGCTTATTCTATGCCTGAAAATCTGATGTTTCTGTAGGCCTCTGGAAAGAACTTGAATTTAAATGATGAAAACCAGCATGGGCTGCTCATGCAGTTGCTCAAACTTGCCCACAATTGCCTCAACTTTGATTTCATTGGGACATCCACTGACGAGTCCTCGGATGATCTGTGCACCGTCCAGATCCCCACCAGCTGGAGATCAGGTGATACTTAGGATATTTTGTCAATGGATAAACAATTTGTGCGCCTGTGAAACTTTTTTTTTTTTTTTTTACAAAAACTTTGTTTAAACTATTGAGATTATTTTTCAAGTGTTCTTGGTTGAGACCCGTCATCATGTTGCTTCTAAAACTTCAGAATTAAATAGTGTTTGATTGGTAAGGACTTTTAAGTCAAAAGCCACTTGCAAATCATAAACCTTTTAGGTCTCAAAATAGCTCGCAACTTTGATGGGATTTTACAAAACAACTTCATCAATGTTAGAAAATTTAACTGTACTGTATTCACTTCTGCACAGATTTATTTCCAAACCCCTTCCAAAGGTTGACTTTTTCTAACAGGTGCCCTTAAATAGTTAACAAAAACACAATTCCATGCTTCATGTTTCAAACTGTGAAGACCATCTAATAAAATTCAGATTTTTTTTCTTCCAAAATCTTGAAATTGGAAATGCTTCAAAATATAATTCATTTATACTCTCAATTAAAATCCTTTTTTTTTGTGCAAATAATACTTGAGATTGTATGCAGTATGCATGGCATAGGGAAATATTGTTGAGTATGTGACCATACAGGGCATAGAAACTAAATACGTGGGTCTCACATATTTAAATCATGTCCATCACTTGATGTATAACACTGACAAACAGCAGGATATATGTTTTTTTTAACTAGGAAGGTTGTACTGTGTCAACTTTTATGCTCAGTCAGTAAAGCGAACCTTAACATACATTTTAAACAAAGTATTTTCTTCTTTGGCTTGCAGCATTTTTGGATTCCTCAACGTTGCAGCTATTTTTTGATTTGTATCATTCCATCCCTCCGTCGCTGTCACCATTGGTGAGTCACAGATATGTCAGTGACGATCACAATGCTGTGTAGATTTTGTTCCCTGTTATAATATCTGTGTGTTTGTTTTTTCGTACAGGTTTTGTCTTGTCTCGTCCAAATAGCATCTGTTCGGAGGTCGCTCTTCAACAACGCAGAGAGGGCAAAGTTTCTCTCCCATTTAGTCGATGGTGTGAAGAGAATATTGGAGAACCCGCAAGTACGGCATTGATTATTTAGTTTTTTTTTTTTTTTTTTTTCTGAGAATGCATTCTGATAAAACCAGCATCAAGTGTCTTTAGTTGTACTTTATAAGATTAATAATTTAAATGATTGTCATATTCTGCCTTTACTGGCAGTTGCTATGTAAAAAAACAAACAAACACTAACCACACTTGGCTCAGCTACCAATTGAAAACATATTTTAGAGAATGACCAGTACACAGAAATAAAGTACAATTGAGTCAAGACACTCTTGCATTATATTACCCTATAGTGGAAAATGTTTTGCTATTTTAAAACTAATTATGCTCTGAGCTTCACTTTAACATAGACATGCCATAGATGCAGGTATTTCCCATACACATGTTTGTTCATCCTGATAACGAATACAAATTACTGCATTATGTGTATGTAATAGTTTCATGTAACATAATGGTTATAATAATAATAATAGGCTTTTTATTTATAAGCACCTTTAAAGCTGACTTCTCAAAGCGCTGTACAGAGAACAACAGTAAAACAGTACAAAGGACATTAGCAGCAGAGATAAAATGAAGAAAAACAGGATAAAGTTAAAAACTAGTTAAAAGCAATATAAAATATAAAACGTCAACAATCATAAGCCAGTTTAAAAAAAGTTAGTTTTAAGATGAGATTTAAAGATAGTGTAGCTTTGTGCAAGCCTGAGCTTAGCCAGGAGAGAGTTCCACAGTGTTGGTCAATAGACACAAAAAGCCCTGTTTTCCATAGTTTTAGTGTGAGTGCGTGGAACAGACAGGAACTTAGACTGTGAGGAGCCAAGCGTATGTATGTACAGGGTGTAAGTGATTAAAAGAGATGATAAGAACTAAGGGCCCAGACCATGGAGAGCTTTAAATGTGAGGTTTTACATTTTTAAATGTACACAGAAGTGGACTGGCAGCCAGTGCAGTGTTTTAAGAACAGGTGTGATGTGATTGTGTTTTCTGTTCTTGGTCAGGACACTAGCAGCGGAATTCTGAACACATTGCAACCTGTCCAGTGTAGACCTAGAAACCCCAACCAGGAGAGCATTACAGTAATCCAGACGAGACACTACAAATGCATTGATCAGAAGAAGAGAAGGTTATTCTACTGGAATGGTTAAAATAGTTGCTGCTGTCGTTGAGTTAGGAGAATTTGTAGCATGTTGTAATTAGCAAGACCTTCCACTGGACTTGATCTCCATTATCGGTCCTAAGAAACTTAGTGTTTGAATATGCATTGTTTGTTTGAGAAAATTACAATATTTATGATTTTTCGGTTTGATATTTTTGGTTTTGCAGAGTTTGTCGGACCCAAACAACTACCATGAGTTCTGCCGACTCCTGGCTCGACTTAAGAGTAACTATCAGCTTGGCGAATTAGTAAAAGTTGAAAACTACCCTGAAGTTATAAGGCTAATAGCTAATTTCACCGTAACTAGTCTGCAGGTGAGTCTACATATTTATATACTAAATATGAATGTATCTAGAATGTATCTAAAGAATTTAGCTCTTTAAGACTAATTAAACAGTCTCGTGTGGCCCAGCACTGGGAGTTTGCCCCCAACAGCGTGCACTACCTCTTGAGCCTGTGGCAGCGATTGGCAGCATCTGTCCCTTATGTGAAAGCCACAGAGCCCCACATGCTAGAGACCTACACTCCTGAGGTGACAAAGGCTTACATCACTTCTCGTCTGGAGTCGGTCCACATCATTTTGAGGTAAAAGATCTTCTTTTCAAGTGACTATTATTAATTTGGAAAAGCAACAGTTCTAAATGTACTGTTCATTCTTTCCAGGGATGGTCTTGAAGACCCCTTGGATGATGCTGGGTTGGTCCAACAGCAGCTGGACCAGCTGTCCACTATTGGCCGATGCGAGTATGAGAAAACCTGTGCCCTGCTGGTCCAGCTCTTTGATCAGTCTGCCCAGTCATACCAGGAGCTTCTGCAGTCCACTAACTCTAGTACAATAGACATAGCAGTACAGGAGGGTAAGCTTTACACATATTGTACCTTCTTAATCAGTAAAAAATAAGGTAATCTACCTTCACAATCGGTTGTGATTTAGTGATTAATTTGAGCTGTTGTTTTTATTTATTTATTTATTTTATTTTATATTTTTTTTCAGGTCGATTGACGTGGCTAGTCTACATTATTGGTGCCGTCATTGGTGGCCGAGTGTCTTTTGCCAGCACAGATGAGCAAGATGCCATGGATGGAGAGCTTGTGTGTCGGTAAGGAAACTCTTCTAAAGCAGCTGTAATATTTCTACAACTGTTGGCCAGAACTATTCTAAGGGTTTATTCTTTTAGGTCAATGAGTTACAAAATTTTGATGCTCTTGCAATAACAATTGAAAAATTAAGAAGCAAAGTTTATCTCCTGTTTTACACAATGGTGGTAGGGCTTGAGATCATTAGATCCTAAAATATAAAATCCTAATTGACTCCATTGCGATTCACAATTTAATGTTTTTATTTGATTTATTTTTTTTTTTAAATAAATGAACAAACTCTTAAAAACAAAGTATTTAACTTTACATTTTTAGCTTGTTAAACTAAACAAAGAGGATTCTGAAGATGGTATTAAGAAGGAAAATTAAGGTCCTGAGGTAAACTAACATCTCTAAGACAAGTGAAGCTGAAAAAAAGGGAAATGCACATAAATGCATACACGCATTTCAACAATTTTAGAATGCAGGACCGTATACAAACATACTTCTGTTTTTTTACAATTTGGTTCTATACTATACATTAAGCACTAAATAAATAGTAAATAAAAAAATATTTAGAAGAGCATCAAATGAAAAATATGAATATTTTTTATACATTAAAAGTCAACTTAAAATTTAGATATAAATTAGATATATTTTGTAAATGTCTCTAGTTTTTCATTTTCATATTTTTGTTTATCTGACCTTTACAGAAAAAGTTGGACTCTCCAAAAAAATAGGATAGGATTTGGTACATAATTGGTAATCTATAAATAATGTACAGCTTGAATTAAAGCAAATTTTAAATGTTTTTGATGTAGTAATGGTCAACATTTCAGCGCCATATATCATTGAATGTCTATGTGCCCGGAAGCAGGGCGTGATGTTAGACTAAACAAGCAGATGGGGTTGGATGTTGTTTAAGTCTGAGGTAGTCTCTTGGAGCAGAGGGAGACATCTTTTTTTATGTCACGATTTGGCATACATTTTAATTAGCCAAACATACAGACGATGAACTGAAGTGCCCTTTTGTTTTTTTTTTTAAATTGGTCATAATTTCCAAATCCATGCAATTCCTCCATAATTCTCATTCTCTTCCATCGCAATATTATAGCGAAGGATGTGTTAACAACTATAACAGTGAAATAATTTGTGATGTGGACAAACACACCAAAAAAACAAAATAAAAACATTTAGACCTTCTCTCTAAATGTAAAAAAAGAAGTTCCAGCCATGGTTAGCAACTTTTTTTAATATATATATTTAGACTTACTTGTTTGGGTTACAAAGTTTGGATATCTGATTAGTTCACATGTTTTTTTTTAACCTAAGGTGTAGTTTCTCACTTTAAATGTTTTTTTTTGTCTCAGAGTTTTGCAGTTAATGAACCTCACAGATTCCCGACTGGCTCAAGCTGGAAATGAGAAGCTGGAGCTGGCCATGCTCAGCTTCTTTGAACAGTTTCGCAAAATCTACATCGGTGATCAGGTGCAAAAGTCATCAAAGGTAATTGTGCTTAAGTTTCAGTTATAGCTTCGTTTTCATGAGCGTGAACTTCAAGCTATGGTTTGTTTAGACTACCTAACAAAACCCTGTTTTTGGCTCTCTACATTTTGTACAAGTGTTTTCTCAGAAATTATAATTTATTATATTAAATGTGGGCTTTAAAAGAAACTGTTAATGTAGATGTTTGTCTTGTCTGTGGTGTTACTAGTTGAGTCAGGATTACGGTGTGAAAGACTTAGCCTAAAAAACAAATAGTTAACATCCTGCAGAAGTATTCTGTCTCAACTAACCAGAGAGCTGAAGTTTTCTCTCCTGTTGCTCAGATTCCAAACTGTGAACAGAGAAGTTAAGTGCGCTTAGACTAAATTCTAGTTAGTTGTGCTTTAGCCTGGTGGACTACACTTTGACGGTGTCTCTCATAGAAAAAGTTTCTAAATGTATTGTAATAATGTGGATGTTTTAAATTAAATAGTTCAGTGTCCCAAATGGCACAGTAAAAGTCCTATCAAGTACAGGAAGAAATTGGAGCACTTTAAAGAAATTGTTGACTATGCCATTTGTGACTTAACAATAGTTGGGATCTGTCTTTAGTTGTGAGTGGTACCCTTCTTGAAGGTGTTTATCCTTGTGGCAGCTAACATTTATCCTGTATTGTTTTTATTGGTTTTAGCTAAATGTTATGTAAATGTGTATGTGGAAGCTGTTCGTAAATAGTATTAGTTCCTCTATTTCTCGGTTTAATGATGGTGTAGCCTTACACAAGGTGTGCAAAACTTGAGATCATTTATAATGTTCTATTTTGTTACTTCTCAAAGGGGAACACAATTTTGGAAAGTACAAAATATTGCTGCTGTTGGGTTACATAACTGGGAGAGCTGCTGTCCAGATGTGATGATTAGCTAATGAAGCAGAAGTTTTAAAAGTTTTTAACTGGATTTTCTACTAGGCACGTCCAACTAACCACTCTCAATCTCACATCGTTTACACTGAAAATCAGTGTAGATTGTATGTCCAGTGCCACTGAGTTTGTGTTATTTTGAGATGGCATGATAGTCTCTGTCTGTTGTTTCTGTAACTACACCCACTTAGTAGAGATGAAAGTGTCCGCAGCACTCTGAGTATGTGAGGAAGTGACAGGGTTTCTGCGGGGTCTTTTTTTTTACATTTATAAAATATAAAAGTCTTAAATTCATGTCTTGAATAATTTTTCACGTCTTAATTTTGTGATGCCCCTATAAAGCTGATTTGATTATTAATATTTTTTTGCTTGGGGTTGCCAGAGATAGACGGATAGATGTAGGTAGGTAGTTGGATGGATGGATGGATGGATGGATGGATAGTGAAATCTTCCAGCCACTCAGACAAGATTACAAAACTTTTTTTCAATGATGTTTTGAGTACGAGAAGGCTATATTTCAACTTGTGGATAGTTGATGTTGCTTAAGAACGCTCATCTCTGTGTTGGTCACTGTACTAAAGCTGCTAAAAAATTAGTTTTGGTTGATTTATTGTCAAAATATCAACCATCATTGGACTCCTCATTTTTTTATTATAAATAAAACAATTCAGTGAATCACTTATTAATACTAGAACAAAATTTGGGGTTTAGAATGTGTACTGTTACTTTTCCTTTTTATAGCTCTAGGTCAAAACAATAACATTGTTAATGAATAAAATAACAAGAATTGTTGATTAATATTGCACACCTTTTCAAAAAAGCTTCACTTCTAATGACTCTTTGTTAGTGATTTGATTTAAATTGAAAAAAATACAAGTCAAACCAGTCTTTTTGGGGTATTAAATAATATAACTTTTGTTTCTTTCCTAGTTATATCGGAGACTATCAGAAGTTCTTGGCCTAAACGATGAGACCATGGTACTCAGTGTTTTCATTGGAAAAATGTAAGCAATGAAAATAATAACCAATGAATGTTTGCCAAAAACTATATTAGGTTAAAATCGTGTTTTTAACGGTTGTTGTTTGTGTTTGTTTTTGCAGAATAACCAATTTGAAGTACTGGGGACAGTGTGAACCAATCACCTCAAAAACACTACAGCTACTCAATGATCTCTCTATTGGATATCCTTTGAACGCTGGTTGTTTCCCTCTTTAGCCAAATTAATGTAGTTGCATACTTTTTTTTTATTCATGTAAAGGTTTATCTGAATGATTAGGTATGAATTCAGTTCTGGTGTCTTTCCTTAACATTCTATTTCACGTACAGCAGTGTTCGAAAACTAGTGAAACTCAGCGCTGTCCAGTTCATGCTAAACAACCACACAGTAAGAGCTCACACAATTTTTCTCTTTGTCTTAGCATATGGATTAAATAAAAATGTTTTAAGAACATACTTTATCAATGTGAGGGCCTCAAACAGGTTCCTTAAAGGTGCACAACTTAATAATTGAGTAAACCTTATTAATTAAGTAAAATTTGTCTTTTTCTCCCCTATATATTTTAGTTATATTTGATTTTCCTCTCTGAATTTCTTGTAGATTTAACTTTTTTTCTCTTTTATATTTTTTACAGTGACCATGAGTCATGAAAGGCACTTGAAATAAAATTAAATTTTATTGTAATTTCATATATATTGAATTCCACCCAATATTACACATTTGCAGCAAATTGGTGCTGATGGTGTCTCGGGATTACGTCACACAACATTGGCTGATGACTATGTAATTTATTGTTATTTCTATTCATTATTGATATATTTTTTTGGCAGAGTGAGCACTTTTCTTTCCTTGGGGTGAACAATCAGGCCAATCTTAGTGATATGAGGTGCCGGACCACATTCTACACAGCGCTTGGGAGACTTCTTATGGTAGACTTGGGTAAGGGCTTGTACCTCTCATACAAGTTATTAAGTCAGTAGAGGCCTGGCCATATGATAAATGTAAACTAAGGCCTAGATAGAGCCGTTTGGTGATATTCTGTCTCTTTTTTTAAGGTGAGGATGAGGACCAGTTTGAGCAGTTCATGCTTCCGCTCACAGCTGCGTTTGAGGCTGTCGCTCAGATGTTCAGCACTAACACTTTTAATGAACAGGAGGCTAAAGTGAGATATTCTTTATTGCAACAAAAGTGTTGTGTTTTTCCTAATCATTGCTTTCACAAATACTAAAAGCTAATGGTTTGTTTTATTTCAGAGGACTTTAGTCGGACTGGTGCGAGATCTGAGGGGAATTGCCTTTGCCTTTAATGCCAAGACCAGCTTTATGATGCTCTTTGATTGGATGTATCCTAAAGTAGACACTTTCTGTGCAGATTGATGTATAGACATTATTGTGGTTTTTAATAAATGCTCATAATTCCTAGGTATATTTTTCACAATTCGTCATTGATGAGGTGTGTGAAATAGAACATGACCCTGTCAGATGAAATTTGAATACATTCCTTAGCAGATTTTTAGATACCCCTCTTACATGCCTATCTTACAGCGGGCAATAGAGCTCTGGTACCATGTACCCGCCTGCACCACACCAGTCCTCAAGCTAATGGCTGAACTCGTTCATAACAGGTACACAGAAGTTATGACTTACGAGGGCTGTGTCTGTGGTTATCTTTGCTCTTTGACTTTGTAAGTGTTCTGTTTGCATGAAGGTCGCAGAGATTACAGTTTGATGTGTCCTCGCCGAATGGAATCCTGCTGTTCAGGGAGACCAGCAAGATGATCACCACATATGGTACCTCAGCTGTTTCTTTAGTTTTTTTCTCTTTGTTTACCACAGATTTGTTTTTCACATGACCTCTTTAGCAACAGCATTTTCATTTAAATGTTTTTGATGTGGGTTTGAATTGGGATTTTAAGGCCCTTGTGTACTCAGGGGTGATGCTAGATGTAAAGCTCAGCTGTCTGAGTTTCGAACTTGTGGTCCTTTCCCACTTTTTTTAGAAAGGAGGGTGAACAGTTGTGTGCAGGCTTTGTTTAACTTTCTGCAAGTGCACCTGTTGTTGCATTTTTTTTTCTCCAGAAAGTATAGATAAAAGTCTTCACAATAAATTGAAAAGCTAAAAACAGGGTATACCTTGATTGTTCACAAACTTCTACCTTTACTTGCAAGTTTTTGTGAAATGTTGGTGTTCTTTCCTGAACTGATATACATTTGCATTTGTTTTCCTTTTAAAGGCAATCGCATTTTGACATTGGGAGAGGTGCCGAAAGATCAGGTGTACGCTCTGAAACTGAAGGGAATCTCCATTTGCTTCTTAATGCTAAAAGCTGTTTTAAGTGGCAACTATGTCAACTTCGGCGTCTTCCGTCTGTACGGTGATGATGCCCTAGACAACGCACTGCAGACCTTTATTAAGCTTCTCTTGTCCATCCCTCACAGTGACCTGCTGGTAAAGCCGATCTCCAAACATGATCTGTAGTTTCTTCTGAGATGGGTTGATTTCACTCTGCTTGTTCGTCCTGCAGGACTATCCAAAACTCAGTCAGTCTTACTACTCTCTTCTGGAGGTGCTAACTCAAGACCATATGAACTTCATTGCCAGTTTGGAGCCACATGTGGTTATGTACATCCTGTCGTCTATATCGGAGGGTCTTACAGCACTTGGTAAGAGCTCTCAGTGTCTTGCTGAGGAATCCTAACAATCCTCCTCTAATTGGGTCATAAAAATAAATTCTAGTTCTGTTTGTCTTCATAGACACAATGGTATGCACTGGTTGCTGCTCGAGTCTGGACCATATTGTTACGTATCTATTCAAGCAGCTTTCACGCAGCACAAAGAAGAGGGTAGCACCCTTGGCCCAAGAGAGTGACCGCTTCCTTCATATAATGCAGCAGCACCCTGAGATGATCCAACAGGTGCATTGAGTACTTATAGCATTTGAAATTAATTAAGTTAGCAATTTGGTGTTTTCATTGAAATATATATTGGCTGTGAATGTATGTTATTGACATGCTTTAAAGTGTTTTGGAGATGTTTGTACTGACTAGAGTTACTTTTGTCCCGTTCAGATGCTGTCTACAGTGTTGAATATCATCATTTTTGAAGATTGTAGGAATCAGTGGTCAATGTCACGGCCACTTCTTGGCTTAATTCTACTCAATGAAAAGGTATGTACTTAACCCTAAATAACCAGCATTTTATGTCTTCATTAAAAAGCCAACAGAAATAGTAGCAAGATTATTATTTTTGGTAAAGTGCCTTATGAGTTTTCAAAGGTTCCTTATTTTATCTTGGATGTCTCCAACAACATGCAAGATCCTAAAGCGCTTTTATTTTCTTATAATATGCATTTAATTCTACTGGATTTGGTCCAAACTAATTATTTAAAATTTACTGAATTATTTCCAAAATAAATCGTTTAATGACTTGCTCCTAATAAACCCCTCCTTCATGTGACCAGAACAGTTTATAATTCGGCTGAATTAAATCTACATGGCCCGGTTTTGACTACATTTAGAGATGTTGTGTTAACCGAAATGCCAACCAATAAACAGAGTGCACTCAACACAGCATCAATCTGCCTGTGGTTGAATAAAGAACCGAGGTGTGAGTCGAGCTCACCAGGGAAGATTAAAAGATCCGCTAAAAGAGAAAGCAAAAAGATTTGCGTTCAATGAAAACTCGTTGAAGCAACTCTGATTCGACTATTTCTTTTCAAAGACAATATTTTTATACACAAAGCACTTGTAAGATTTAAAACTCCTGCAAGGTGTTCCTCAAAACCAAATCAATGTTTCTCACCACATGAGAGGTTTGAGTTTTTTATAATTGCAAATTTGGGTTATACATTAGTCAAATTTGTGTAATTTATTACAATACGTGTGTGTTTGTGTGTGTTTTTTAAAAAAAATACTGTTTTACATTTTTTGTGGGTTTACTGATTTACAATTTTTACATACATATCCAGCTTTGAATGTAAGTAATGCATTAGAAATGACTTATTATGAAATTAATATCCCAAAGATTAACACAACAGCTTGTAAAAAAATAAAAGGGAGGTTTTATGGGGTTCCATTCAGTCCTTCTGCTGATGTTTTTTAGCTGAGCATAGTTCCTATCAGTATTTGCGTGTAATGTTTACAATTGTCTATTAATCTATATTTTAAGCTTAACCAAATTTCTTGTAATGAGCATACTTTGTTTAATGCAAACGCTGTGTTTCCAGTATTTTGCAGATTTGAGGAACAGCATTGTTAACAGCCAGCCTCCAGAAAAGCAGCAAGCCATGCACTTATGCTTTGAAAACCTCATGGAGGGAATAGAACGGAACTTGCTCACTAAAAACAGAGACAGGTAATGTGATTTCAGCCCTTTCCTCATATCCTTAACACAAATCTGCCAGTGATTCAGGTCATCAAGTCGACATGAACTATTAGAACTGATAATGTGTTCAAATGAGTCTTATTATCAGCTAATCAAATTGTTGACTTTTTTTTGTGCATTAAGGGGATAGGTTTGAAGATTGAAATCTAGAGTAATTATACTTCTGGCAGGGATTCCGCTGGGTCTTAAAAAGTCTTGACAATCAAAAATGTAAAAACCTACATTACAGTTTTAAATGAACTTTTCTAGGTCATAATTTTTCACACGTCTTATTTTTTTGATGCCCATGTAAAACTTATTGTTGCTTAGGGTTGCCAGAGCAAAAAATGTTTTAACAAAACAGCAAAGGGATGTTTAGGGTTGCCGTAGTTTGAGAAAAGACTCGTGTACACTCTAAAACATAAGTGTTTATTTGGTTTAACAGAGTTTGAAAAAAACCTTCGTAAAAGCTCAAAAACTTAAAAGTTTGGGTTTCAAACAATGCATTTGAAGTGTACTGTTTATTATGCAAAAATGTTTTGAGGTCTTAAATTTCTTGACAGCCTTAAAAGGCTTGAAAAATGATTGATGTGTTAAATCATTGTAAAGGCATCCTGCATTCAGTGGATGATCGCATATTCATTTAAAGTAGGGTAAAGTCTATTTAAATCAGTTTTTTTTTTGTTGGTATATCTGGGATTTTTTTTGCCATATGCCCAGTCGTAGTTTTAAGTCGTTTTGTTTATCAAATTGTCGCTCTTGATTCACATTTTTGCATTTAACACTTCTTCATAAGACACCTCTTACTGCTAGTTGGATTTAAGTTTATTAAGGTATTTAAATAACTCAAACTGTTTTTATTTGCATTGCATTAATCAAGAACGAGTCGAAGGCTCCTCTGAAACTGATAATTTTCTGTGTCACTTGCAGGTTTACACAAAATCTTTCAGTATTTAGAAGAGAAGTCAATGACTCCATGAAGAATTCCACATACGGGGTAAACAGCAACGATATGATGAGCTGACATTCCATAGAGCACCATGCCCCACCTACACGGCCCAGCCTCACCCTGTACACCCACCCGGCCCCGGCCCAACTGCTAGGGGACCACCGCTGCGCAAGCCTGCCTCTCCCACTCCCTCAAAAAACCCTGTACCTCTCTCCCCTCACACCTCCTCCCCATCCCGTTTTATATATATAAATATACATATATAAATATATACATATTTTAAAGGCAGTTTCTAGAGGTCATTCTCATCATTTGGGGCTCAAAGTCCAAAGAGAGTACCGGGGCTGGGGAATTGTTGGGAATGGGTTTGGGCTCAGCGCAGACTATAGTGGGTGTGAATAAAATCGCTCCGAGGGGATGATGGGAAGTGTGAGCGTGAGTTTGTCTGAGAGCATGTTTGTGAGAAGGTTTGGATGAATTGGTTTCTAGTGATCTGCTTTTGCCTGCCTTGTATAGAAACACATAAGGAAAAAACAAAGTGTACATTTTTTTCGTAACATTTTCAACAATGTTTATAATGATTATGGTTCAAGATGAATAATGTGTGTGATTGAAATCTTTTTACAGTCTAGTAAGTTAGTGCAACTGTGCTGAAGTGTCTGCCTGGAGAGTCTTTATATCTGGGTGATGTGGGATTGCGGTGTGAATGCTGGGATTGGCATCTGTTGAAGAGAGGGTAGGATGGAAAGTCAAATAAGATCACAAGTTGTACATTTTTGTTTTCCCAGTCAACAAGAATCGATTAAAAATGGGAGTTCTGTATATACCTTCAAAGGGGGTGCAATTCCCTTGAGTCTTGGGCATGACGTCTGTCTCGTTAACTTTCGCACTTAAAAGTCGTCTCCACATAAATGAGGATGTTTTTCAAAAATGATCCACTTTTATTTATTTTTCATTCCAGGATCTTCACCACCTTTCCCCTTGTTTATTCAGAAGGGTTTGATCATGTCGTCTGTGGATTTGATTAGATTCAGTGACCTGGTTGTGGTGAAGTTGCTCTTTGAGCTTTCGTCAAACTGTATTCTCCTGCTTTCTAATCTCACAGGCTTCCAGTCCCTTGTGGCTTTATTGTTGGTCCAGCGTTCTTCAGTAGTGAAGCCTTTAGAATGTAGCCGTGTCCTTTAAAAGAAAATCTGGTACATGAGTCATCGACCGGCTCATTATCGACGTTTGTCTCTAGTTTCAATCTCTTGTTGACCTTTCTTGGATTCCAGGTTTAGTTTCATTTACAAAGAGCATCGGAATATGGTAGACTTGCACACAGAAACCGAATTTATTAGCATCTTGTGCTAGTCAACAGACGTTGCTGCTAATTGTTTGTGTACAAAATAGCTCATCTCTAAATCATATGAAGCACTCATGGATGTTGACTTTCTTTCTTTGTTCCATGATGTGAATGTGTGTGTGTTTTTTTTTTCTGATTGTGTTGGGTCCATTGAGTGGTAAGATAGCTGGTTGAACTGTTTGACTGTTTGTTTGAATGTCAGCTGCATAGTGTAAGCATTGTGACTGCAAAATAAACATCATTGGTTTGTACTAGAATGTTCATGCTTCTTTATTTTCAGTTATCGAAGTTGGCTAATTAGGTTAAAACCAATTTAAAAATCAAGTTTTGATTTCTGCATGGATTAAAAATTCCTGTCCCCATTAAACATACATTCAGTGCCAGTGAAGATAGGAGTAATTTATGGGTAAATACATTCATAAAGATATAAAGATTTTTTTTATCATGTTGGTTATAAATTATGTAAACTATTTTACATTATGTAATGGCTTTATTTCCTTTTGTTTAAATTTTTCTTTTCAATTATAATATTTACATCAAACTTTTTATATTATAGTACTTTGTTAGCGAAATTTGACAGTTTATAATTATATTTATAAATAATTATAATTAATTATATTTATAAATCATTAAAAGACTGATTTATAATCATTAATCATTTTATAATATGTTGATCGAGGTGATTTTGTAAATTTATTACCAGCTTTTTTATGTAATAAACAAATTACTATTATGGTTGCAATTGTAAGTTTATGGAAAAAAATGTAGCTCAGAAAAATGTCAGTCATTTTATTTGAATTTGTAAAGGAATGTAACAAAAAGAAGCAATTAGAAGACAAATCATCATATATTGAAGTGAAACATCAGAAACTAAAACATTCTAAATCTTACAATGGGGAAAAGCTTTGTTTTATAAAAACAAGTCTATCAACAACTTTAAAGGAGCAAAACATTTATTACAAAGAAGGGTAACATTTAAATCAAATTAGGTTCACTATTTGGCATCCACCTCACAGTTGAAATTGCTTTGTACATTTATTCTGGAGAAACTGCATTCCAAAGTCTTTAATCCACTTGAATTGTGAGAAGGTCGATATACATGCAGGGCTACTTTTAAAGTAATCAAGATGATTAGCAGTCATTTTTCTTCTGTTTGGTTTTTGAATTAGCATTGTGGACGACATCATTATAACCCTCTCTGTTTCTTGCAATTTCAATTGCGTAAAACTGGATTCGGGTGGCTGAAATTAAAATTAATTTGACAATTAATATACTATATAAAAGTATATTACTGTACCAAAGCAAGTTAGATCTTGTGTTAAAATAATCTTTTCACATACCAAATATTGTATTCTCCTCTGTGTAATCTTTCTGACAGTCTAGACGTAGTAAAGTGCCATAGTTGAAGTCCTCTATTATACCTTCAAAATGGTTACAAAAGGGTCTCCAGTTCTGGAAAAAAATCAAATATTAAGTATGACCATTGAAATAATAATAATATTACAAATTACATCCAGAAGCACTATTCCAAACCTCTTTAGCCTCAGCAGACTTCAGCAGCTCTGGGTCCAGAACTTGAATGCTGAGGTCTGGGAAAGTTTCCCGAAATTTGCAATATATCTGATCGTCTGATTTAGTTAGCTTTAGGAGTTTGGGGTCAACAGAAGAAATAAGCTAAAAATAAACAAAATCAAAACACAATATGATCATTGCGCCCATCACTTAACAATCAACCTAAAACACATTCTACTATCGGTACTTACATTGAAGTAGATCTCTGCATGGTTGTAGGCTTTCATAGCCCACATAACCTCCAACTGCGTCTAAATTGGGAATAACGAGAATTCTGTAATAATTCGAGATTTATGAATAAAACATGATTATATTTAATAGATCAACTCACATCATTACCATACGCCTCAGCTGGAAGAGAGAGCGCATGCGCTGCCGCACTGGCTCCCTCAACACCCTGTGAAAATAAAGAATAATGAACCATTACCTTTCATTGCGTATTTTAAATACTTTATGACAGAATAACATTATATGCTCAACTAACTATGAGATGGTCTTAAACGCTTCATTTTGACGTTCAAAAGTATACACATGCTTGTTAGCAGTTATGCTAATAAACGTATGTATTGTAATAATAAGTGATTGGTCGTTTAAATAAGACAAACACTGCCTTTTTACTTAAGCAATTATTTAAATTCGTATCCTGAGCAGTATTTTTGAAGTATGTTGAGGGTGTTAATCTCTAAAAGCAAGTTGTTTTCTACCAGAGAAGCTAGCACATCTCCCGTGTCCATGCTGGTGTCGTATGACCCGGATGAACACATTTTACGTTTTCGCGCAGGTCACGTGATTTACTGGCCTCGTGTTCTTTCTGCACATTTTGTTTTTGAACGAAAATAGTGAAATAGTTTTAGATTAAAAAAAAACAGCTAATGCCATCAATTTGGTTAAAAAGTAAGCGTAAAATATGGAAGAGCGTGGTCTTCTTGCGTCTCCGGGTGGTTGTAACCGGGTAAAGCTCCGAGGATTGTGAAATTATACCATTACCAATTTCTATTAGTCTATTATTATATAAACTGTTTTCAAAGTATTATAAAAACATTTTATACGTCCCATTTTACTAATTCAACTTGGTTGAGTACTCTTCTACGTAAATATACACCCAGAAAACAATGT
The DNA here is from genome assembly GCA_900490495.1 of Danionella dracula. Classification (NCBI taxonomy): domain Eukaryota; kingdom Metazoa; phylum Chordata; class Actinopteri; order Cypriniformes; family Danionidae; genus Danionella; species Danionella dracula. The sequence continues at coordinate 2,549,362 of UELW01000006.1, forward strand.
TTCGTCCCCACAGTATTTATCTCTTTCAAATAGACCCTACTGTTTGTAAACAATGATGACGTTTGACATAAATCTACAGCTTGTTAAGCAATGAGCGGGAATTTTCTATAAAAATAAGTATGTTTAAAGATCATAAAAATATTTATATAGATAAATGTTTTATTATATTTATAAAAAATCTATTAGTGGAACTGTAAACGCAACAGACAGATATTTTGGGATCCTGAGATAAAGGGAGACGAATGGACAACGCAGTCGCCTGAATTTTAATTAAGTACTAATACCACACTTCGTTGGAAAATGTAAGGATTACATCCAACCTAATTACATATTACATATATATTTCTTAAAGAGTAGTAAATTGCTATATAGCTGCAGAACACTTGATGAGCAGTTCTCTAAACCGGCCTTTCTATCAAGCTACTTATTAAAGGACACCTGAACTAAAAGGAATAAATAAAGATAAGGGTAATTAATGCCTTTAAAAAATGTACTGTACTTTTTTCTTTGCTAGTATGATATGTTAAAACAAAACATGTTAAGCGGTTGCCAATCAAATGTTGAATAAGTTAGGGTTTATATATTATAAATCGCACTGTGTAGATGTCAGCCCTACACAGCAAGTCACTGTTGCAGAAATGTTTACAAATGCAAAATCCTAATAAACTTATATAAAACTGTTTAAGTCTCAAAATTACAATGTGCAAAATATTCTATCACGTGGACACATCAGGACCAACAGGGGTATAAAAATGACCTGGGGTGTGTGGCGTAGACCTGCTTTTCCCAATAGAGTTGCGCCCTCTTGTGGCCATGCAGAATAGAATCCGGGCAGTACATTTAAATTCCAGGTGTAAGGAAACCCAATGAAAATTCCCAATTCTGTCTGAGTTCAGTGGCCCAAAGAACGCAATGATTCTTCTGCTTTTTTATTCTTCGACGAAAAACATGCGTTTTGTGTAAGAATAAATGGTAACGACCCCATAAAACCACAGACACCTAGCAATCAGCGCATTCTGACTCAGCAGACGCCTACAGAGGCCATGACGCCCCACGCAACGGTCTAGGAAGGGAGCATCCTGCTGTTTGAGACGCGGCCAGTGGCATTGAGGCAGGAGCAAGTGAAAGGGTAATCCACGCACTGCTTAGAGATGATGGTTTAAGAGACCCTCGATGGTTTGCTTCTCCGGACGGAAAGGAACCGCTGCCATTACAGCCTGAGGTAAGAAATATCACTTCATCATTCAACTGAGATGCGGGGGAGGAGAATACATGCTGTAAATGCTCAAGTTATTGAGCTGTATGGATTTACAGTAATCGTTAGTAGGTGCCTGATGGATTGATGGATGTATTTGTTGATATTTGCCGTTTGAGCATCAGTGGAGGTCGTGGCCATACACAAACACCTCACCCTGCACTTGTCCTTCTACACCGCAGAGGAAGCTCGAGATTTTGGGAGGAAAAGATGACAATTTTTCAATGGAGATGGGAGAATGGGATTTAAAAGGCCCCACATGGAAATAATCTGATTGGGTTGATTGTGTGCCGTTAAAATCGAAACAGTAACGTTATCTCGAAATATTATTCATATTGTGCAGGTTGTATGTATCCGCTCAGTTAACACATTCACAGCCTCGGCTGTTTGAATTCGCAGATATATCCATTATGTTCGGATTTTTTTTAACGTTTTGTTTGCCTAGAGTTCTCCATAGAGGGAAAATATATACGAAAGTGAGTAAAATACGTCGAAGGACAAGAAAACAGTCTTATTTTCACTGGTGTTTGCCCCAGACGGCCAGATGCGCGTCCCCGCTGCTTCAGCGTCTTCCTGTCAAACGCAACAGGAAGTTGGTGCTGCTTCCTTCGAGCATACCTCAATATTTCCCAGGAATGCTTCTCTTTGAAGAACACTTGTTTCATTAAACAAATTCGTTTCTTTATTCAGCTATTTCATTTGAGATATTGAGAAATTATCAATTAAAATTATAATTTATTTCATTTTGTTCTAATGTCTGGCCATATAGGTATTACCTACAGTTTAAGAATGGCATTTAAGTAAGCATTTGCTCTTTACCTTTAAGTTCTGTTCTTTATTTTCAGATAATCTCTCTTAAGTTACATCTCCAGCTCAAATTGGCTTGGATGCTGTAAAGGCCGGTGCACCATGAATGGTTGCCAGTTTCCTCACAGGTCTAGATACACTTCTTAGGACAATTAATATGGTGCCAACTAGCTTCTAAATGATGAATGGTCAAATAGGTTGTTTAATACAATTAATGTGACAACCATCGCTGTCAATGTTGAAAATTGATCTGGGAAGGGACAAAAATTTCTATTTGTAAAAAAAGAAAAATCAATAGCAAGAACAAATTCCAAAAATATACAGTTAGTACATTTCAAGAGCGGACGAGAAGGCAGTGGCATCATAGCAGCACTTATGGCTACACTTCCACACTTTATGTCGTCACAATGACCCTTATATCTCAGTTTTTATAGTAGTGCCCTTAATTTGCAAGATCCTGTGCTGCTTTTGAAAGAGGTGATGGATTTCCAGTGTACAGAATCTTCTGTTGAGGTCAACAGACCTCTGTTGAGGTCAATCTTCCTGAGGCCAACCCATTAACGCGGGTGAAGTGGATTGCCCAGGGGCACCATGGCTGAATGGGCCTAGCGGGGATCGAACCGCCAACCTCCCAGTTACGGATGACCAACTCCACCACTGCGCCCCAACATGTAGCTTTTCGGAGTAAGGCCCCTGCCATATCACCATGCATTTCACAAGAGGTTCTCTACTGGTTATTACCTGAATGGTAAACCTCGAAGGAAAACCAGGTTGCTGTTGGAGGAGGTGTTGATAAGGCCAGTGCTCACCCTATGCACTCTGCATGTCCTATATTGCCTCTGTGCAGTGACAGGGACAATGTATGGATGAGACATTAAACCGAGGTCCTGACTCGTGTGTATAACAGGCATTCGTGGCCAACTTTGTCTGCTGTGCACCAATAGATGGTGTGTGGGAAGGGTTCAGGCATAGAGCGGCAGCCATCACATCATCCAGGTGGATGCTGCACACTGCTGCTGGATTCAGAGACAACCGCCTCAAGATGTAAGGTTATTATAAAATTAGTTTAATAATATTATAATTGGTGAAGTTTTGTAAAGTTTAAAGAACCTTTAATACAAATTACATTAGGTTATCTTTGACTTTGCAACAAAGTGCTTGTTGTCTGTCTTGACTTGGTATAAAAGTGTCTGCTAATTGCTTAAACATAAATGTATTGTTAAATAGCAACTTTCTGATATTCAAATTCACAAATGTTACTTTTTGCTTAACAGAGATAAAGCAAGTTTGTAAAGTTGTATTGTTTATATATAATTCAGTGATTAAAATACTAAACTTATATAGTTTTTTATCTTGAGGTTACTTTTCAATTAGATCTCTTACCTATCGATTAATGCATGATAGGTAGGGTGTTGTAAGTAGAGGCATCTTGTATGACTATAGGAGTTTTGGAAGTTGGAAGTTTTTATTGAACTCATTTAAACATATGATATACAACAAGACATCCAGAAAAACAACAACGGACGACTAAAGGATTCACAAAAGGGTTCACGTTTACAAATAAACACAAGTTCAATTGTTAGCTGGTACTTGAATCCAATATTTCAACCACACACAGAGTAAAATATACTAAAAATGCTTTAATTAAATTTGTTGTGTAGAGGCTTATTGCATGACCATATTCCCTCATCGTTAATTCCAGAGGGCAATTAAGACTATGAAACACTAATCAAACTAATATATAAGGTTGATATGCAAAACAGATTTTCCTCTTATTTATAATTTTCAGTCTTTCTTTTATTTCCATTCTGAAGCTTTCAGTTGTAAACATACATTTATTAGTTACAGAGATGAGCATGGGCACAGCTGATCCTATGCTGTCATTCAGCATGGAGTCAGGTGATTGGCTGAGAGTCACCAGAGGTTTAATCAATGGAGCTCTAATCTGATTGAACAAATCCAGCAGTCAGTCTCACCACAGCTCTGTTAAACCCACCGCCTTATGACCTGGAAAGCTACTCTAGAGCAGAATAAAAAAACATGGCTGCCAAGACCACGTGCAGCACATCAGAAGTAACAGAGAGGAGTTCCAGCAGATAGGGTTTGTTTTCTGCTGCGTGATTTGTTACAATCACGAAAGGTCTTCAAAGATCTCAGCCTGTTTTTTTAAGGCAGAAACATATTCTCCAGACTCCTCAGCTCTGTCACCACACACTCCCAGTGGAGCAAAAAGAGCTCAGAGTAATGGATCCTGTCTCCATCAGTGCTGCTTGGAGAACAGAGCGTTGCCCTGGTGACGCAAACCACCGGTCTGATTGGGCGTTGGCTGTTCTTGCTCTGCCGAGATAAGTGCATTTCAGTTTGGGTGGAGAGAGAAGTAGGTGGAGTCTGAGGAAAAGAATGAGAGAGAGAGGAGGACTGAGCAGAACGTGAGAAGGATGGCAGGAAGTCTGGATCTGTCAGTTTAGGATTTCCTCTTCATCGTAGACCTGGAGCTGAGATGGAATCCTGGTATTGTTGCTTGTTTTGCTTTGAAAATGGCTGTTTTAAGACAACTCAGGAGAATTTTTTTGATCAATTCTGTTTTATTCCAGTTAGTTTTAACAAAAGTTTTCTTAGTGCTTGGTTTTGTGTTGCTGAATCAAATTTGTATCTTAATTCTTTTACTTGGTTTGCTCTGTTGCTGATTTAATCCTAATTTCTGTTACTCTGGGAAATCGTGTTAAAATGTTTTTACTAATTCAGTTTAGACAAATAAGACAATTTTATTGGTTTAACTATAAAAACCGTCAAATGCTGAAATAGTTTTACAATTGTCAGTTTGGAATTGTGTTAAGAGGTGTTTTGTTTCTGTATAAGCACATTTAATTTATTATGAATCATTAATTATTATTATTACTATTATTTCATAATTAGTTCATTATTATTAGATGGCGACTTCATCATTGACACATCATAACTAATTATTTAATGATTAATTACATTTCTACAAGAGCTTTTTATTACACAGAAACGAGTTTGTAATTAAGCCAGTAATTGGTGTAGTTCTTTATATGACTCATTACTGGGTTTAATAAGTTTATGATTAATACATATGTTAACTCGTCCTTAAACTCATCCTGAATTATTGATGAATCATGGAACTTTACTATAAAGTCTTACCATTTTACCAATTTGTTGATTTTCTTTGGTTTAGATTTGTGAAACTTTTACATAAATACTTTTTAATTTAAATTATAAAATTAACTTTAATTTAAAATGCTGTGAGAAGACATTGTTGAGTTAATGTTTTTGTGGAACAAACATATATGTGGTTTTAAGCTTTTCTAAAAAGCAAGTTATATTTCATGTGAAATCTGTGAAAAAAGCAGACATAAGGCAATTAAAAAGGTATTATTTCTGTCAAGTTTCATTTTAAATCAAGATAATTCCCAACACAGTTCCAACTTTATTCGTTATTCGTTATTTGAACCAGTAGTTTAGCAGGGTTCTGACCAATGTCTGTATCTGACCCCACTGAATTGTGGGAATGACTTGAACATAGCATCCAGAGGATAATCAAAACCACTCTTTCTTGAGGAGATCATCTAGGAACAGGGGGTGCAGATTAACTTTAGAAACAGACAGCATGGATTTTTGAATCTTTTCTAGAAAACATTCCTAATAATTAACATCCCTATTTTTAATGTACTAGCCATCCAGATGTTGATTTCTTTAAAAAGTATCACTATTCATGGGACGCCAAAGAAATCCCAAACTTGCTATTGTACTCATCTTACTTTTTATCTTTTAAAATTATTAAACAAAGCTCAAATGAAACAGGTTTCTCATAATAAAATAGTTTTTTTTTTCAAGTAAAATAAGTAAAGAATTAAATACAACGTTCAGATCCGTTTCAACTCAGATTTCCTCGATGTTAAACCTTCTCGGATTGCAACGTGACTTGAGTGCACTTCTTCACTTCCTTATTAATGTAGTTTTCTTTACAGCCCAGCATTACATTACTTTAACACCATCCGCTGTCTTTAACAGACTAGGCTATACATTAAACTTGATTCTGCATTTATGGTTCATACCATTTAGTGGTTCCCTGTACAGTAATACAAAAGCACTACCTTTTAATAACATTTTTTTATCTGTAAATGTAGTAAGTATAGCACTTTTATTTTTGAAAACACACTTAGGGAATCTTCGTCTCAGAAGCTTTTGATGGTCCCTAGGTCAGGGCTAAAATCCCAGGGAAAGCACTTCTTTGTTGGCTGGTCCACACCTCAAGTATGCCCTACCGACTGACATCTGACTTGCACCTTCCTGTCCATTTTTAAATCTCAGTTAGAAACATTACTTTTTAATAAAGCTTTTAATTGATTGAAGCACTCTTCCAATTATGTTCTCTGTGTTAAGTGTTGTGTGATGTTGCTCTTTTGTCTGTGTTTCACTGTCATATTGAGACTTTGATGGGATTTTGCTCAACATAAAGTTGGGTTAAATTGTGCTATATAAATAAAGTGACATTGACATTTTATTTTGATTATATGCATATCCGAATTTACATTATATGCACATTTTTACTATTATTATAAAATGTTTTTTTGCTTGTTTTGATCATTTTATGGAGTGAACTAGACTATTTTATCTATTTTCAATGAAGAATTTGATTGTGACAACCTTCAGCCCCATCTCTTCCTCTATATTCCTTGTCATCCTCCTTTTTGGGTGAATATTACATGTTTTCTCAGCAGTGCTTTTATAGATTTTTATATTTTATTTTATTTTATTCCCTAAATTATTAAATGAGCTCTGTTGAACCAATTGGGGCAGACACCTAAACAACCTTTGAGCGAATCAGCCGAAGCAATTAGTTTGATGATCCAGTCAGCAGTAGGTGTGTTTGTTTTGGGATTTCCAACATCCATATAGTTTCCCTGAAATTGTGCAGTGTACTTTCAATATGAAAAGGATAATTCTTGTCTTTTGCTTTTTTAAATTGGTGCACACAAGTTACTTATAATGTCAAAGTAATTTAGTGATATCTATGGGGTTTGTGTTCGAATCAGTGTCTGTGTTCTGTCATAAGAACATGGAAATTCAGATGGTATTCTGCTTTATATCCAGTCTTGGCAGTGCACTTGAATTCACATCCTTTAATGGTGAAGATACAGGTCAGTAGGCAAATAGCCATGCTCTTGTGTGACTGTTTGAGCACATTCAACCATGTAAGGATCTCTGAACGCTATCTGGTCTAATGTCCCTAAGTCTAGACAGGGTCATGAGTATAAAAACTAAAATGACTCTAGCGTTGTTTAATTATAATTAAATTCACATATTGATAAAATACCAGATGAACAGGCCCTGACTCAGTCCCTGTGTTCCTTAAAGCCCTATCAAATTTCAGCTTGAGCTGCAAAGCTCAGATTTGAGGTTTCTTTTTAACGTGCACCTTCAGCATCCTGAAGTGTGCTATACGCCATGCCATTATAATCACTGTCTCTGTTCTGAAAGGTGGTTAAACAAATAAAGAAAATATTTTGGGTAGGCAAGACCTATGAGGGCATTTCTGATGAATGTCTGTATTTTGTTTAAATGAATTCATTTTAAGAATTTAAGTAGTCTATTTTTGAGACTGATTTGACTCCATATTAGTAGCAAGAACCAAGCATGCACTTGTGGGTCAAGCAATTATTTGAGTGCTAATTGCCTTTGGTCACTTACATCTCAGGCTTTATTTGCACTTGGACCTCATGGGACTGTTGTTAGCCATCTAACAGAGTTCATCTCAAACAGCAGTATTTCTTTTGTTCTCATCGTGATCTGAGGCATCAGTAAAGCACTGCTGAGGGTCTCTAATTCAACACCCTTCACGCCGGAGTAATTCCGACATGGGATGATGACAGGACTGTCACTGTGCCAACTGATTCAGGGGTTCATGCTTATGAAGGTGGTTAGAAGAATGGAGGAACGATTGTAATTTTAGCTTTCCTATTAGATGTTCATGTCAAATCTGCAAGATGTAATTATGAACCTGTTACATTGTCGTCTTTTAATCTATGTTCATAGTGATAGAAAGCATACATTTGGAAAAGACCCAAATGATGTTTTATCTGAAAAAAAAAACGATTAAAAATAAATTAATTGAAGCAGACATTTGTATTCAATGTGAAAAGATGTTTTTTGTTTTCATTCTTACCAAATAGAAAAATTTCAGTTTTTTAAGATTTTAGTTTTTGACCCATAGACTCTTTAATTGTTTGTTATTAAGCTATCTGTGTTTAATGAAATCCTTTTATAATTATTCTCTAAACCGAAATAGGTTGCTGTTTTTACTGTATTTTATTGTAGCATTTATAGTGCATAGTTATTTGTTTTTACAGAAACATTTAAAAAGAACTAAATATTTTAAATATTATATATTGTAACTATGATAATAAAAAATATATTATTTGTAAATTAATATAATGGTTATTCTATGTTTTACCAAGATTATTCTCTAAGTCTCTATTTAAATTGGTTGTTTTATCGAATCTTTGATTTGATTAATTAATTTTTGTATTAAATTTAGTTTTGTTACTGTAGCCTGGCATCTATTGCTATGCCTATGTAAAGCAATTGAATTGCTGATTTGTATAAAAAGGCCATTTACAAATAAAATTTTGTATTTTCCTTTTTATTTTAGATTTTTTTGTCTTCTTTGAAACATCCCACAAGAACAGCATTACCACAAGAAAACTTTAATACATCAGAAAAGTTATTTTGCCAATAGAGTGTCTTCTTCTAAATGCTTTAATGGAAGGAAATGGATTCAGAATGCCTTGTGGCTGTACCCAGGAAAGTGTCTGTTTCTTGTTCTGTGCTCATAAAACATTCAGGACTCATCCTCACATGAAATTATAATCACTTTTGAATAATGATAAGCATGCAAACAACTGGAATCGAAATAGAAGTGAATCCTGTAAATGCTGTGCTCAATTTTCATTCTTCTTCTCAAGATCAAAAAGGGTAAACAACGGTGATGTCACTTCCCCTCCTCAAACACCAACAGGAAGTCTCTGCACCTGATGAATTACTGTATCATTACATAAAAACATCAGTCCACTCATGGCCATAAAACAGCACTTTTAATCTTTTAATCCCTTTAAAGCCAATTCTAAAAAAAAATTTAAAAAAGCCAAATCTGCAAATATTATGATAAAAAAAGTCAAGAAAACGTAAGAACATTCAGTTGTTCATGAAAAAAGGAAAAAATATAAGTAAAAATATGGTACAAATGAAAGTATAATACAATAATAATAGTTTAATAGTGGTTCTCAGTTCATGAGACCTTTAAGAGAAAATTACAGTCTAATTTTCTAAACTTCTTACTGTTGCGCTGTGGAGTCTTTTGTTCCATCTTGAAGAAAGGGTTTAAAATGAAAAAAAAAGGCATGGAATTAATTTTATTGGAGGGTTTCCCAATGTATTTGCATATCTGTGTTTGTTAAACTGACCAGAGGCCAGGGGAGGAGAAGACAGTTCCTACAACATGGACACAGACAAATGGATGCTTGGCTGGCTGATGAAGACTTTTTAATAAAATCAGATTTGATTGAACTTCTACTAAATCAACATGAGAGTTGCAAAATTGCAAGACGATATATTAGTGAACCTTTTGAAAGAATGATCACAAAATAACTATACTTTTATTTATAACACGCAACAACATTGATAAAAAGTGCTCACAAGAAAATAACTAAATGAAAGGCCACATTCAAAACAGCATAAAATAATTCTCATGCAGTGCAAAAAGACAATGAGCAAAGGTATATTTACAAGGGATTTAAAAACTGGTAAACTTGAAGTCTTCCTAATGTGCATGGGTAGTGCATTCTAGAGTTTCGTTGCTGCCATTGAAAAAGCCCTGTCCCCCTTTAAGTCCTGGGCACCTCCAGAAGGAGCTGGTTTGCTGCCCTGAGTGAGCAAGAGAGGATGTAGGCACAGAGGAGTTTATATTGGTATAATGGCACAACACAAAACCAAATAAAAGCAGTTTAAAGGAATCCTAACATGCACAGGCACAAGAGACATTAAAACTAAGAACAATATTTCATTAAATCCACTGGCTAACAATAATACGTTCTACAAAAAAAAATACGTTCAAAGTTATGCATGGTAGGTAAACAGTCGTAACTCGCTGGTAATTTTGTTTTCTGAACTGTCATGTCGGGGATAAGATGTTCACTGTAAGTTCACCCATGACTCATTAAAAAAGCCAAAAATATCTGCAACGTGAAGACAGAATACCCAGATAATTATTAAAATGTATTTTCATTTTACATCTTTTTTTTTTTCAGATCTGTGAAAGAAGAAAAAAGGGAGAAGAAAAAGAGATAGACCTCAGTCATGCAGAAGGTATAACATGGAGCTGTTCTGAAACATCCTCATCATGAATCATCATTATAGACATCGTTTTCTACAAGATCTTGTGAATTTAATCTTTATTTCCAATCGTTTCCTAATGCATACATTTCTGAATTTTTTTTCAATCACAACCTTCATTTTGTAAATCTTAAAAAATCCCATTACAACAAAAGACGATCTGCACTTGGCTTTTTTAAGTGAAAAAGGGGCGTGGCTGAGTGGCAGACATCATCATTATGATTGATGACATCAGATGTAGACCTCATTTCCCATTATCAACATGTCACTGACAGGAGTGATTAACTTGAGACCTCTGACCTTTTTGATCTGCTTTGCTGCTTCAGGTTGGGACGGCTCCATCATCCCGGGGTCCTAGTGCACCTGGTTCCCCTGCCACCTCTATTGTCGTGAGTAAAAACAAAAATTACTCTCATAAGAGTTTTTTCTCCTTCTCTTTTTCTCTCTCTGACTCTCTTTTAGTTTTTCATTCTTTCTGCATTTCTTCCTGAATTTCTTTACATGTTACTTTCTCTATTTCCTTCTGAATTTATAATGCATAATATAGACTCCCAGTTTCCCAACATCTTGGACACTCACTCTTTTCACATTATATTTAATTATACATTTGATGCAAGAAAAAAATACCTTTCCCGCAACTTAGTTTCACAAAAAAAAGTCTCATTCACAACAGGATTGCTTCGGGAATATTTTGAAAGACAATCTAAGCATGCAAGCTACTTTTAACATTACCAGGTCATCTACCCACTCAAAAAATTAGATGTCTATTCATAAAAATATTGGGTATTATTTAATTGTACAATTTATGTGAATATCATCATTTGTTAATACATAAATACATAAACGGCTTGAACCCACACACAGTAAAACATTTTTTGTCATTACCTTGCTTTGAGAGAATAATATTCTAGAAATACTTCAAAGTAGTGACTATATAGATTTTAGAGGTATTTATCAAGGCTCATTATGTGTGTTTTAATATGCACATTTATTGATCAAGCTGAATTACATTCATGCTGAGTTAAGATTTCTTTTTCCATTTGTGCCAATATAAAATGGCCTCCTTTCATATAATAGGAATTTTTTTTTTCAGTGACAACTCGTATATTTAAAAGTAAAAAAAAAAAAAAAAAAAAAAAGAGGTCTTAAATGTTCAGAATACTGTTAATGACCAAATGGGCATTCACAGGCTTTTATGTGATTGGTCTGCAACTTTTTTTAGATTGTGACAAGTCATGAAGTTATACTTGTCTGTTTATTTATCCAAACTGTTGTTTTTGAGTACCATCAAGGCAAGGCAAGGCAAGTTTATTTGTATAGCACATTTCGTACACAGGGCAATTCAAAGTGCTTTACATTGGAAATAAAGAGTAAAAAGAAAGTGCATACATTAAAATCAAGCATAAAAAAGTCATATAAATCAAACAGATTTAAAACACTGAAATTTAAAACATCGATTAAAACAAAGATTAAAATTTGAAGCACAGAGGTAAAATAGTTGTTCGGACGTTGGTGCTCAGTTGACAAAAGCGCAACTAAACAGGAGAGTCTTTAGCCTGGATTTAAACGTGACTAAAGTGTTGGCACCCTTGATCTCCTCTAGAAGTTGGTTCCATCTGTGGGCCGCATGGTAACTAAAGGAGTTTTTTCCCTGTTTGGAATTTACCCAGGGTAGATCTAATTTATTAGATCTGTGGGATCTCAGCTCTCTGTTTGGTGTGTATTCACTGATCATCTCTGTTAGGTATTTAGGTGCTAAGTTATGTTTAGACTTATATACGAGCAGCAGAACTTTAAAATCTATTCTGAAGGAGACCGGCAGCCAGTGTAGAGACTTAAGAACTGGAGAAATGTGTTCTGACTTTCTAGTTTTGGTTAGAATTCGAGCCGCTGCATTCTGAACGAGCTGGAGATGTTTAATGGTCTTTTTTGGAAGACCGGTTAAGAGGCCGTTACAGTAGTCCAGCCTGCTGGAGATGAAAGCATGAATCAGTTTCTCTAAATCTCGTCTGGAAACAAAGCATCTGATTCTTGTGATGTTTCTAAGATGGTAATAAGCAGATTTCGTCATTGATTTTACGTGGCTATTTAAACTAAGATCAGAGTCCAAAATCACTCCAAGATTCCTGACCTGATTTGTAGTTGTTAGGCCCTTTGCATTGAGATACGAGTTAACCTTAACAACCTCGCTTTAGCTTCCGAATGCAATGACTTCAGTTTTTTCCTTGTTTAATTGAAGAAAGTTGTTTTCCATCCAGTTTTTAATCTCAACAAGACATTGGCAGATAGAGTTTATGGGGTTGTAGTCATTTGGGGAGATAGATAAGCTAGATAAATTTGTGTGTCATCAGCATAACTATGGTATGATATCTGGTTCCTTCTCATAATTTGGCCCAGTGGAAGCATGTACAGGTTAAATAGTAAAGGAGCAAGGATTGAGCCTTGAGGGACTCCACACGACACTGCAGTCCACTTCGACGTGTAATCACCTGTGTTTACATAGAAACCTCTTCCTTCTAAGTATGATCTGAACCATTTTATCACAGTTCCTGAAAGACCAACATAGTTTTCTAGTCTATCGAGAAGGATTTTGTGATCAACTGTGTCGAAGGCAGCGCTCAGATCGAGTAGAACCAGGACAGTCACTTTTCCTGAATCTGTGTTTAACCGGATGTCATTGACTATCTTCAGTAGAGCTGTCTCTGTGCTGTGATGAGCTCTGAAACCCGACTGATAATAATCCATGTATTCATTTTGGGTCAGGAATTCAATCAGTTGTTTTGCCACAATCTTTTCCATAATTTTACTAATAAAAGGGAGATTTGAGATGGGCCTGTAGTTGCTCAGTACAGTATTATCTAAGTTGTCTTTTTCAGTAGTGGCTTTACAACTGCGGTTTTAAGGGATTTGGGGAAAAAGCTGGAGTACAAGGAGGTATTTATAATTTCTAAGAGGTCCTTTTCTAGACTCTTAAGAATCATTTTAACCATCAGTGCCATTTTAACCATCAGTTTGCTTAAAAGCGAAGACAGCAATTTCTGGGAGCCAATGTCGACATTTGAAATGACCAAAACAAATATGCCTCATGACCATCTCAGTTACTCTGTAACCAAGGCAACAGTCATGTCTCACTGCTGATTGGCCAGCAGGTTGCCAGGGTACTAAAGTATTTGAAAAAAATCACTTGCCCTGTCTTTGACTCAGACATTCACCACAGATCTTTTTTAAGAGTTTAATCAATTTAAAATAAAGATTGGGCAATAGTCAAGAAAGTGAAAATTAAAAAAACATGCTTTCATGGTGTGTGCCACTAATCTACCGAAGTTTTCCTTTTTTCTTAAAATGTCCTTTGTTATGGCCTGTTGAGTTTCTATTTTTTTGCGACAGGCTACTCTCCCTCAGTAGTACTTGTGCTGTAAATATAACTAACATCACTGCATGTGCAGACAAAACAGATTTATTTTTCTTAAGAGGCACTGTTTCTTCAGTTTTCTGGAAATGGTTCAGGTTTGCTTTTACAGAAGGTAAAAACTACCCAACCTCTGCTGTAATATATTATTAAGATTGTAACGGCAGATAAAGGCACAAATAATGGCTTCCAGAATCTAAAACAATACCAGATAACTTTAAACAAAGTGTGTATGATGCTGAAGGTTAAACAAGTTAGCAGCAGCTAAACTACAAACAAAATGTTGGGTTTGTAGTTCAAAATTAGTTCTTGTGTTTGCCTATATTGTTTTTGTTCAAATAAAAATAATCTATTCTTCTTCTTGAGGGCCTTTAAGTTTTTTTTTCCAATATCAAGAAAAAAAATTGCTTGGAAATCAAAAATAAGTTCTGTCAGGAAAAAAATGTATTGCATTTTTATGTAAAAACCTACAGCTCTAGTGTCTGTGCCTCTCAAGTAAATAAAGTTTTTCATTTAAGGTATTAACTCATCCACTTATGTGCTTTATTGCCAGTGTAACAATGGCTTGCATCAGTGTTGCCACCTGGCGTTGAATCTCTATAAAACAAAAACATCCAAAAGAGAATCAAGAATCTGAGCTGACATTAATGATTGCTTACAGTCTGGGCGCACAGTGCTGGTGACAAATTCACTTCACACACAAAGCAAGCACAAGCATACCAATTCTTAGCTTTTTACCCTGGACTCTCTAAGCTTTCGGTTGCACAGATAACACATTCAGTTCTGTTATCTCCAATGAAGCACATGTTTAGTATCCCAGTTCCCAGGAACCACATGAGGACAAGCATTTCTTTCACGCCACGCCAAACTCAGCCTCTTTATTTCAATTCCCCAAAGGCACGAATGGACAACCAGGTCATCGGATATAAAGACTTAGCTGCCATCCCTAAAGACAAAGCCATCCTTGAGGTGGAGCGGCCAGATCTGATGGTGTACGAGCCCCATTTCAACATGGCAGTACTGGACCAGACCAGCCTCTCTAGAAGCAGAGAGGTCAGGGAAATTAATGTGTCTGTTTTCATCGAGTCTTTTTGTTTCATTCATTATACCATTGGGAAGCATTTGATAAGGTTTATTGTACCTCTTATGACATCCACTAATAGAATCAATACATGTGTTTTGCTTAACGGGTGCTGGATTTAATGGTGATGTTGTTAGCCAATCTTTGTAATTCACGTGAAATCATTTGTAGAAGTGAACGTCAGGCTTTGTCTCTCTGTGTGTGTTCTGTCTCCTCCAGAGATCAATGTCTCCTCATTCTATCTCGCCGCCTCCGTCCCCTGAGGTGAGACATCTAGCCTTTGTCGTTCAGACTCACACATGGAGCCTCCTGTGTATCTCAAATCTCACTGTTTTACTCAGTCACTCCATTTATAGGGATAGGGATGATGTCACTTTAAAAAAAAATCATAGGTTCCGTTTCCTTTTTGGATTTTGTCCTTAATGACTTTTTTTATTTTGAGAAAAGATGTCCATTTACTGTTTATTTTAAAATATAGTATTCTAAAAATAGTATGCTCAATATCAACAAGTACTCAATGTAAGACGCCTCACAGTTAAAATGTATTCATTTTAAATAATAAATCTATTATTAACTTCTTTATTCTTTTTAATAAATAATTTATTGTTTATTATTCTCCAAATTACACCTAATACTTGATCTATATCTTCTAGTAGTGGTCCATCTCTTATTGACTCCCATTTCCAATAAACATCCGGTTTCAAGAGTATTCAAGATAAATATTCGGCAGTCTGTAGTAAATGCAGAATTCCCAACACCAAGGAACTCGTTGGGCTAATGTGAAAAAGCGTTTGCAACAGAGTTCAGTAAATGTCTACCATACCTCTTTTTCATGCTTAATAATGTATACCTATTAAATAATACAATTTTGTTGTAGTGATATTTTCATTAAATCATGAATTATTCATCTGGTGTTGTTGCCCACATTTTCTGGCCATTAAAACCGTATCGGACCATATTCCACCTTAAAATGAACCCCATGGAGCCATAACTATTCCATCTCCAACAACAACTCGTCTCTTTTAATTGGGGACTTCTATTGGAAGGTATGCAGTATTTATTCAACTGAGTATGTATTTAGTAAAGTATTTATGTATTGTAGTAAAGAATGTAATGGTTAAGTGATTACTTCAATGCTATAACCAATTTCAAAAGTCAGCTGTTGGATTTAACATATTTCATTTAATTTGATAACTTGATAACTTTAAAAAACATAGTTCTAAAAAATGTAAATGGGTGTTGCAATAAAATATTTCAAATCCAACAACCCATGTTTTTAGTGCTCCCTTACCATTGTTACCTGTATTTAACATTCTGCCGTATGTTACTAAATGTGCCTTCTCATAGCTAAAACGGAACAATGAATTCATTGAAAATCACTCAAATCACCCACTGTCCCTCTGAGTGCAGTTAGCATATTGATGTCTCGCATTATTGATGCAGACAGTGAAATATGATGGTCTGGAACACTGCTGACTCATGGAGTGATTAAATTGTGCCCACTCTACAAAATAATTCCTCTATGAGCAGGCAATTCAACATTCACATCTTAGGATGACAAGAATGTAACAGACTGTTCTGTTTGGTCAGATGTGTGTCATAAAGGAGGTCAAGGAGTGCCCGGAGCAAGGCTCACCAGGGGGCTCGAGCACAGGCTCGAGTGCGCAGGTCCGCAAGAACAACTCTGCAGCCAGAGGCTCGATGCAGCACTTTCACAGACCAGGTGTGTTAAGTTCCTCTACAGCTGTTAATAAAACAAATCATTTTGATTCACAAATACTATGTTATACTTATCCGTTTCGCTATACAAAGAATGCATTTAATGCACAATTTATACATCTTTTTTTTAGCAACTTTGTCCATGTTAAGCAAAAGGTGAAAAACATTGAACACAGGAGGTTTTGCCACTTTCGCTCCTAAGGGAAAAGTGTGCCCCAAGCAAGCTTGAGGGGAACAAACAAACTCTGCTTAGTCCCAAACTGGCAACCTTCAAACTGATTCTATATCATCCAAATTCATATTTTTATTTGTCACATCCACAGTCATACACCGTACGATATGCAGTGAAATTCAAACAAAATAGTCAGGTTTTAGAACCATTGTTTAAATTGTGTCTCTTCTGACTACATTCTTTATGTTTTTCAGACAGTGGCATCAACATCTACATGAAGCCACCGATCTATAAAAATGGTATAAGGTTTTTTATTTCTTTATATCATCTGTAAGTACTGTTGTGCACTGGTAGCTTGATAATGTTGATTTTCATTTTTCTCCTTTCCTCAGACAAACACACTGGGACGTTTCAAAGCAAACATGATGTTATCATCAAGTCCTCAAAATTCCCAGCAGCTCAGCCACCCGATCCCAGCCTACCGTCAAAAATTGAGACAGAGTACTGGCCCTGTCCACCCTCTCTTGCAACCATGGGTAACTTTGCTTTAAAATTACTGCTGCTTTCATGCCACGCGTCACAATTAAGGTTAAATATAATGATACATCTATGTTTGTACACAGTAACCAAAAAAGTATTTTCTCTAAGACTTTATAAAAGTGTTGTTTTTTTACATGCAGTAAAGCTATGAGTAATGCTTGTGAGGAAGGTGCATTTGTCAAATGTATACTTGTTCTGAATAAATTATCACATACAAATTAAATACTACAAGATCTGGAGCTTTATTGTGGCAATAAATCAACATTGGAGCACTGACAGCTACTGCTCAGGTTCATCCTCAGAAATGTACCCACCTAATTCACAGCCTACACATCATTTTTTTAATCTGGACAAAACAACTAAAAGGGGAAACTAAATATTATTTATTTATTGAAATGTAAGTTATGTGTGTATTTTTTCATTAATAATAATTTGGCTTTAAGGCAGTCAAATTGGGAATAAATCAGTGATTCAGTTACATATATGTGTACAAACTGTTGTAGAGCGTCATTGTTGAAATGATGTAGAATGATATATAGAATGATATGTAGAAAAAAACTACATATTTTATTGATTTTTTATTTTATTTTTTTGATGCCAGAGATCGAGTGGAGGAAGAAGGCTGTGGAACAGGGAAAAGCACTAGAGGACGATTCTGAAGACTTGAATGAAGATGCCAAGCGGCTCCAGGAGCAGGAGATTGAAAAGGTAACAGAACAACTTTTTGTTTAACTTTTCCAAGCTTAAAATTTGTTTCATTATTTTTAACTCATTTTAGGTAAACATCCTTTGCTTAAGTACAAGATTAAAGGATTGTCTAGGAGATAGTAAGTAAAATTTTGTTAGCTAGAGTCATGTTTAATGTTAATAACCTTTTTTGATTTAGCTACTGAAATATGTTTTGTTCCATTCAACCTCAAGATTTTTATTTAGGAAATTCTATATTGTTTTCAGAAATTTGACAAGCTCTCAAACCTTGCACATTGAACATTTTACACTTGTTATATATAATTGACAAAACCACAATAACAAATCACAAAAGGGGAAAAGTATGCATTCGTCGATCCTCGTTTTGATGCATTTTTGTAGAGGAAGATTTTTATAACCCACTTTAAACAGATTTGCAAAATAGAAAAGCGCATGTATGATCAAATGTGCCCTGGATGCACTGAAAGTCAAAACAAGCGACCACGTGACACCAGAAAATTCTAATATTGTGTGTGCTATTCTCAACTTCATTAAACACCAATGTAATTCTGTTGTGCATTTAATAATTAGTTTGTCTTTATTATGTTTACAATTTCCTCTATGTAGAAGCACTGAATGGCCAAACAGGGATCAAAACACTGTTTTTGTAACAGACAAATGTTCCAGGGAAGTGTGTTTGCGTAATAGACACATGATGAGCTCTGTTTTGTTTTTAATTGCATGAACATTTCAGTCGAAAATATCATGCTCAGTGTGTAATGACCTTAACTTTGTTGTTTTGATCCTTTAAATTGACAGCCATGCTTTAGGACATGAGACCAGTGTCTATTTGCTCTAGAATTATGATGTTGTTCTTCTTTTTCAGATACAGTCCAACTTAGGCAAACTTATCCTTAAGGAAGAAAAGGAGAATTCTGTGCTCTTACGCAGAAAAACACGCTCGCTGCCGGATGGGGCAAACATTCATCTGGGTATGCGATGTCACTTCAACCTGAGAAAAACATTGTGGTTTAGTAAAAAGCAGATGTTGGTCAAATAAAATGTATACTTTCTGGATAAGGACTTTATTTCTGTGTTGTTTTTTTGTCATTTTTTTGTGCACATTTCACACTACACCCCAATATAAAGCCACGTTGTTACAGAAAATGTAAAATGGAGTTTATAAACCAAAATAAATTAATCATATTTCTCACCATATTTCACCATATTCTCACCATATTTTGCACCATATTTCTCTAATCAGCAGATCACAGAGGTCTCCAAGGATCCACCCTATGAATGGTTTGATAAGAGATTTAACTGATTTTTGATTTTGCATTGGTTGCAGGATCATCAGGCACGGCAACCAACTCTGCTTCATTGCCTCCCTGCAGTCGAACAGGCCTCACAAGGGTGAGAGACTATCCCCATTAAAAACATTTCATCATCATAATATTGTACAGTGTGAATGCGCTGAATGTTAATCTTTACATTTTTAAAACAATTTAAAACATCATTTTAAAACTAAATATCAGGACATTCCGTAAGTTGGTAACATTTGTGTTTCTGTAAAACCTGATACTTTGGTCAAACTTGTTATCATGATATCAACCTGATTTTTCATGAAAGTTATTATTACATTATTTAAGCATTTTGTCATCGTTGGTGATTTTGGATTTATTCTAATATATAACGCTGCTGTTGTAATTATTCACATTTGTGTCATTAGGCGGTTCTATTTAATGTAAAATTTAAGAATCAAGGTCTTAATTCAATACATTGCAAACAGTGTCATTGCATTAGTCTCTGTCCGAAAATCACATAGAGGTACATCCAGTATCATATTTTGCACTCATTGAAGACAATTATTTAGAGAAGTAGAACACTGCAAGAATTGGACAAAAATAATACATCAAAAGGAAATTTTTGTACCAATTTTTTTTTTTACAATCATGAATTAGTCAAATATTCTAGAAAAAAAAGTATTTTTATTCTATGGAAAATCACTCAGCTCTGCACAATGATTATGCTAGTTGTAAAACTGCTGACAAATGTTTTTTTAACTATTTTTTTTAAGTAAATATGATTTTATTTTCCCCAGGAATTCCACGCGGTCTGGATTCGTTGTACTATTTATTCAATGAAGTATATTAACGTTAAGTCTTTTACCTCCAAATAAATCTTCTTTTTTTCATTACATCATTACGTCATTACATTTTGCAATAATTGAAATAATTATATCATAGCAGGATGAGTAGCTTTGATACCTCTTGGAAGATTAATGATGTCCTCATACAATCTGAAACATGTGTTAAGTGAACTGAATACTAAATTATCTTCAAAATGAACATGATAATGAAAATTTGGCTCTATGTTTCTGATTTGGCTCTGTGTTTCATATAGCTCTAAAAAATAAGCAGTTCAATCAAAAATCATAAAATTCACTTTTTTTATTATCCTTTTCTGTTTTTTATCATCTTAGCTGCAGTCAGCTGACTTTAGCTCTACAAACAATGGAAAAGCAAAAACAGGTAACGTCTGAATCATTTTATACATAAAAGCAAAATTTTAAAGTGTAACCGACTTACATTCTCTTGATTTTACCAATAGCGTTGTCCTAAATAAAGAAATCATACGCTTTTTCTGAATACTAAATTCACTTTTCTCTTTATTTTTTCATTCCTCAGGTGTACAGGTAAGATTTTGACATTTATTTTCTTTACTATACAAGGCATGGCAATCATGATATTAGTTTTATGAAATGCCAGTAGCTGTTAAGCTCTGACATGGAAAGCTTACCCTGTTCCTGCAACTGTTTCTAAAACCCTAACACGCACCTCTTTCACGTGGCTTTTGACTCATTGATCTTACACGCTCACTGAATAATGAGTCACAAAAGGCTGAATCATTACTCTCAATGTACCTGTCTCATCCTGATCTCCTTTGTCCTGGGGTGGGGGGCTGGGGTACGTCTTCGAAGAATGGCGATGCCCAGAGTGGGAGAATGGACAGAGGAAACTCTCTTCCTAGTATCCTGGAACAGAAGGTGAGGCAGATCTTATGAGATCAATCGTTTCCATGCTCCCCTCTAACCCGGTACCCTACATTTATAGTCACATTCGCATGCTGCTTCAAGCCTCACATCCACCCAGTACAGAAATCAATACAACATCTCTGAAGAAACTGTAATAAACTGTTGGATGTGTGATGCTTTTGTTTCTGTTTCATGTGTAAACCATAAATCCTGACCATTTTCTTTTGAAAATCGAATATTTTCCCCTCAGATATACCCATATGAGATGCTGATTGTGACCCACAGAGGGCGTAGTAAGCTTCCTCCTGGTGTGGACAGGATGAGATTAGAGGTAAAAGAAAAAAAAAAGTCCATGTGCTTACACTCAACTAAATAAAGCTTAACATAATATAATTATGACAAACATTTCTGCACAATTGAATTATACTATCAACTGATTTTAGACTGAATGAATCATAGGGCAAATTTCACACTGAGCTAAAAAAAAATAAAGATTTTCACCAAACAGCATTTCCATCTACAAATATACAAGATATTCTCAATGAAAATGTGTTCTGTCTTCATTACAATTTCAACACCAATCTATCTTTGAAGAAGGTAGAACAATCAGCCAATGTTTTAATGAATTTAAGCCATATAGTTCAAGTTTCAGCAACAGTACGATAACAAATATTAGAACACAAATTAATCAAAAAAGGGTGGATTAACAGCATGGTTCTTGCTTCAGTTTAATGTTGAGCTGCATTTTTTGTTTCAAATGACTTAAAACAAGGTACAATACTTCAACACCTCCAAAGTGAATTTAAATAAACTACAACCATAAACATGGTTATACATATAAATAAATGCATGCTCCAAAAGGCTTTGATGATAATGCAGTACAGTCACGTGGAAATCCTGTATTCTGAGAACACACAATTTAAATACTTGACTCAATTCAGTTCTTATTAATTGTTTTAGCATAAAATAATCGTGGGATTTTAAGTACCCTGTAATTTAGTTGAGACTGATTCAAAAGAACAATGTAGATCCCTTAAACTGATTAATTATAAATGTATATAAATATTGTATTTGATTTGATTAAACAACACCCCGATCTAATTTGAGTGTATCTTTTATATACTTGAAGATAGTAATTACTCTTTTATAGCTAAAATAATATTACTAGCCTTGAACACATTGTTTCTTCTGCACTCTAAAATAAGTAAATATATTGAAATATATTGAATAATATGAAACAAAAGAAGTACTACACAGGTTGTCCACATGGGTTTATTCAATATCCAAATACTTGATCGACGTCTTGTCAAAGTATGGTGCATGGTCACCAGATTCACTGTGGGGACTGTCAGAAATCTTGCTTATTGGAAATTAATTATGTCCAGTTTTTATCATTAATGCCTCACTGAAGAGAAAGAGTTATAAAACCTGAACAATATCAGTTCTAGCTGTCTTTCTAAATCAGCGTTTTTTCACTATTTTGTTGTCTGCAGCTGATAATTAGTTTCAGGTTAATACACGTCAGGTTAAATGTACTTCAGTGTATGCCTTTCTTTTGAACCACAGGTGCTGTAAGCTTCAGGAGCTTCACTATTATTAGTAATTGTAATCATTTGGCAAAAATACAAAAAAGCAATGGCAAAACTATGATAAGTGTTTAAAGGGTTATGAAATAGCCAAACATTATTATTTATCGATCATATAAAATATAAGTTAGGAAAACACAAGTTTCCACCTCGGACATCACACTCATGGAACATTGCTTATACGTCTGAAGGGTTGGGTTAAAAAAAATTGGCAACACATTAAAAATCCTGAAGTTGTGATCTGATTGGCTGCATTTATCTGGATTTCCATAAAAAGCGAATGTTTATTTTACTTGCACTGAGAAATCAAGTTTAACCATACTATCACGACAGAGCTACCGCGTGTACTGAGAATGAGCAATTAACAGAATTAGAACAGATAAACATTGGATATCATTGAATACCTTGTTGCATGTCAAAAATTATTGTAGCGACATTTCCATGATGCTATATGAAGTTAAATGCTCATTTCTGAGACCATTAGTCACTTCCTGGAGGGAAAGTGTTTGCTTGGGTGAGATTAATGCAACAGTCTCTCTGCAGTTTGCTCAGTTTGCTGGTAAATTGTTCAACAAGAAAACTATTGAATTTATCATAATTTTTTAGAGTACTTGTTAAAAGTCTGTAACAGAAGCACTCAGAGAGGCATCTTAACACACTTGGCATCACAGGCAATGTTTTTGAAGTTTTTAGAGGGCAATAAAGTTCTGTTTCCTCCCTGTAAAAGTTTAACTAATTCACAACGAGAAATGTTCTACAAAAACAACACTTCTGTTGTTCAAGAGATCCTCATAGAGATTTGCTCCAGATATTAAAGTAGTTTTATATTTTTGTACTGCTTTTGAAATATTATCCACACACCAAATGTATTAGAATTGAACGCAACTCGCTTAAATAGAACTTTAAGGATTCGCTGACTGGGAACTCTGCAGCCAAGTCATAAGTATCCATGTCCCCGCAGGCTTCTGACATTTTGATTTTCTCTTACAGCGTCATCTGTCTCCAGAAGAATTCCACAGCTTATTCGGGATGCCAATCACAGAATTTGATCGCCTGTCGCTATGGAAACGGAATGACCTGAAGAAGAAAGTGTCTCTTTTTTAGCATTTAGAACACTTGAACGCTGAACCACTCCCCCTATAGAACCGCCAGCGATGTCCACTCTAATACGGATGCTATGCAGACATTTCAGGAAATACAAACAAGAATAAGTTACTGAGGTTATATCAATGACAGAAACAGTTTCTAGTGTATATAAGACATATAGTATAAATCCCAAAAACTCCTCTAATCATAAATATCAGAATATTATTGATGGAATATCCCCTCTATCTATCCCCCAGCCCTTTACGCCTTACGTCTCTTTCAAACTCTTTAAGTGCCCTGAAAAGTTTCTAACAGTAATAATAATAGTCCTCTATATTTACACAAATTTTTCATCATAAGCCATCACTATTTTGCTCACTAATATTACACTATTTATATCACAAATGTGTAAGGCACTGTACATATATCACATTTAATTTATTCCTGGTGTTGATGTGTAACTGTTCAGCTTTAAAAGTCACTGAATTAACATGCTAACACCTAGAAAACACATCAAGATCCTTCATTTTTTAACTAATGCATGGACCTCTTCATTATTTATTCCGTTTTATCAATAAAAAGGCATTGCAATGTGCTAGGCCTCTCTGTGCTATTAGCAGCAGTGTTATTTTGTGGACTGGTCTGAAGTCTAAGCTCAGGCTTGTTGATGAAAAGCCTTCTTGTACACCGCTGCTGCTTCATACAGATGGGATCACTGAGCAACACTAGAAGATCTTTGCTTCTCATGAAGCCACTAGCAATCCATGGAATTGGATTTTGAATGTCTGCTATCGATACTTGTGTTTTTTACTGTTTTTTGTAGTTAGTCTCTACTGTGGTGTCTCTGCACCAGCATAGGTGTTCATATCAAATCACGCATCAGTGCTTGCAGTGGAGACTGTTCAACGATTATGTGTCTGTTTCTTAATTTTGTGTCTCATCTCCCTTTTTCTGTATTAACATTGTGCATTGTTGGGGAACAAAATAAATTCAAAGACTCATGTTCATTTTGGTGTCAAGTATAATTTATTGGGTAGAGTTGGTTTTTTTTTTTTACAATGAATAAAACAGTTTGTTTCGGGATTTTTGTCTTCAAGATTTTATGTGCAATGCTGTATTTATTCTGGAAAAATGTGAGGAATATTTAAAAAATGTTGCTAAATTAATTACTCCAGTGGTGTAAAGTGTCATGTATAGTATTGTATACATTATTTTAACTCAGTTTTTTTTAAATAATTTACTGTAAGGTAATTTAAGACATCATTGAAATATTCTAAAGAAGCTGTTGCCTTACAAACAACATTTTGAACACTATCTAAAGATATGAGAAGTAACTTTTCTGTATTGATTTTAATTTCATCCTTATTTATTAATCATGCTCCAAAAATAATTTATAATACACTATTTTTCACAAATCAGCAGCAGCCCAGTGTGGTCAGATTTATCGGATCGAGCGCTGTAGCTGTAACATCCGCTATATTCCAATTGGCCACTAGGTGGCAGTTTTGTATAAATGGTAATGCTGTCTATATTGTAACTTCAACCATTTTTTGTCCAACAAAACTCATAAATTATCTTTATGAAACAGAGCGTAATATACGTAAAAAGTATTGTTGCTTGCCATTCTTCATGAAATTAGACTCCAAACACTAAACTAAAAACTACACTACCCATAAACGTATGTGTTCTGCACAAGACGCCATATTGCAGGAAATCTGTGAGCACTATGGATTAGATTTTAATCCACAAGAAGAGTCAGGGCGAGTCATTGAATCGAGCAAGAAGGCGGAAAGAAAAACAGAGTGGCGCAGGATTTTGCCGCAATAGTAAAAGCAAACTTGGATACAATTGTTTATTAAACCATAACCGTTTCAGAAAAACAACTGACACGATTCCGTGCAGTGCATTTCAACGTCTCGCGCTGCTCAGACTGAAGAGCCTTCCTGGCAGAAATGAAATTTGATTCATTTTTAAGAATCGATTCTTGTGAACAGTCCCATTCTTTTCTACAACATTGTGTTCCTTACGTCACAACATAATTGCGTCACCTACGTGGCATGCTATCCCTTATATTGATTATTTGGTCTAAATATTTAGTACATGACGCTCTCCTAAGTGAACAAAACGACACTGATGCGTGGGTTGTCAAATTAATTCAAGTACTATTGTCACGTTGACATGATACTTTAGAGTTGAACCCTAATTTTACAGCTTCCTCATAAAATCAACTTAATCATTATAAAGTATTGTACCATAATAAATAAAAGACGTTCAAAGGTCAGTTTGTTGGGTTGAGTGCGCTAGTGTGACTGACTAGCCATTTTTGGCAGCGAACAGGTTCAAGCGATTCATTGAAAAGAGTTGTTCAAGTGAATGATTCTTTTCCGAGTCGGACTTCGCTACTCCCTCTGAGAAATTGACAGCAGCTGTGTGCCTGTGTGAGCAAAACCGAAGGACAGACACTGCAGAAAATAAAACTCTGTCGTTGCAGTGGGCTCCCCTTCCCCTTTCCCCCACGGTTTGAGCGTACATATCTGGGAAGGGACCCCGGGCGAGCGCTTGACTTCGTTTACCCGCTTTTTAAAGCGGAGTGGTCAGGACTTTTGTTAGTAGCTTAGCCGAGCTAGCGGGCTAACGCGACTAGCTGGGTGCAGCTAGAACAAGGAATTATTATTAATTCACGGAGAAACACCCAATGATGTCGGGGAAGGATCAAAATAAACAGTCCACCACCGAACGGCTCGTGAAAGGTAAGTGTTTTTCCACGAAACTAAAATCGTATTCCTTCGAGAGTGTTTGGGTTAGCTTAACATCAGGGGTAGCTGATTGGTCACATTCAGGTTATGTGAAAACGTGCGTTTAAAATAAGTAAGAGAAGGCGTCTGTATCAACTATTTAGTTTTTACTCAGAGATTCTGAGAACAGATGTAGGCTGCTATTCACAGGCTGACGTGGAGTGCATGAGAGGTAACCTGAATATAATGAGATCAATGAAGTTTTAAGCTTCTGTGTCCAAACATTACGCGGTGCAAAGCTCTCATTAGTGATGCAGGCCATTATAGGGGTATTAAAGAGAAAGCCTGCTACATGTTGTGATTAGAATAATGATATCTAACATAATTGAAATAAAAAGAAGCCGTTTACAGATGAGTTCAGCTGTCATTTCTCCATCGCATATTTTTCTCCCCCTCATTCTAAAGTTATATGCGCTTCTATAAAATTTTTACAGACATTTAAACCTTACTATGATAATTTATTTATGGTTACTTTTGTGATTTATATATACATAAAACATAAAAATAGAAAATGGAATTTTGCATGTATAATTATTTATATTCTGAAAATATCAAAATAATAGTTTTCTCTTATTTTCGTGAAAATTAACTTTATGTATACATCAAATTCGTTACGCTTCATAAAAAGCCTTATTACTTTATTTTGTTTTTGGGATCAAAAATATTTTTTTGAAAATCAGATAGTTCATGACAAACATGCTTAATGTAAGTTGAATTCATGTGGTATTGTTTTTTATTGATCAACTTTTCACCTCACGTGTGAAATGTAACATTTCAAAAAAAAGATGTGTACAGGTCTCATTATAGGATGAACTAAACTAATTTAAACGATCCCTGTGATCCCTATTAACCCAATATGTTTAATCCAGCTTTAAAATCTAGAAGGGATTGCCCTCTGCTCAGGTGATTTGTTTAAACATCAGCTTGCTGTCGAGGGTTCATGGGAGTTTCTCATGTCAGAGTAGTGCAACAGTACTTCAGTTCTAATTAGATCATTAGACTGGCATCTCCTTTGGTTCGGGTGCTCCCGGGGAACTTTGACATGTCTTGGATTAAAACTGACTACTGTCTGCTGCCAGATATAGTGTGGTCTTGTCTCTCAGTCTCTTATTTGCTGCAGTGAGCTTAGCGTTTTGGCTGATTGGGCTCAATTAGACAGTCTCCCTAATGAGTCTTTAGCATTCAGCTCTTTAGTTGTCTAGTTCATGATCCATTATGGCTTTTTTCTCTCATCCCAAGTCAGTATGTCCAGCAGTCTAGCAACCCCATCATTAAAAAGCATCCAATCTTTCGTCTCACTCCAGAGTCTGCAATTTTGCAGGAACAGGAGTAATTTAACTTCAAATTGGTTCCAGGTTTCTTTGAATGGCTCCTTTCAGTTTATGCGCTGCAACACCTGCATCAACCTTATGTTATTTTAGCTACCTGAATGTGAGCGCATGGTTTTAAAATAATAATTTTGACCGATGCTTGACACTCAAACGTTGACGTAAAAGTTGAGCTGGGAAATAATACTTTAAACATGTGAAATTCTATTTAAACTGAAATCACAAAAAAATATTTTGCACATATTGTCCCAAAGTGCACAAAACAAACTTCACTTGCTTTCAGAGATGTTTTCTAATTAACTTTCATAGTCGTTCAAGCAAAGCAAACATGTTTCAGTTTACAAATCGGCTTTCTGTCCAGTTACATAGAGTGAGTCTGACATTTTAGATGTTTGTTTGTTTGTTGGAACAATACACAATCAGGGTTGAGAAATGGCACCTCACAAAGCTGTCACCTGAACTTAAAAACTCGAACAATATTATTGATCATATCACAAATAAAATATGATTGGTCATATCACAAAGTGACAAATTCCTTTTAAAACTATGTTCATGTCATTTTAAATATGTGAAAGGTCTATTTTTATAATAGACAAACAGATTTTTTTTACATGACCATTGTACTAACTAACAAATGAGCACACCCATTGGTATGTTAAAGCTAGTGGGAACTGGGTGGAAATCCATTCTATGCGTAATTGGATGACTGCTGAATAATTTTAGGCATATTTAAGAAAGAAATTCTAATTTTGTTTCAGTCTTAGCAGTAGCCTGTTGATTGAATCCAAATATTGTGGCATAACAAGATAATTGACTATTCATTTCTGGGTGAAGTCGTGATAATAGAACCTGCCCTGCGTCATTCTATCAGTCGTGATGGTGTACTAATCCCTCTCAGTTTTGTTTCAAATAGCCCAGGAGGAAGGGTGTCGACCATCGTTTTTATTGGCTGATGCATACCAAAGTTACATTTTGAAATCAATTTTAATTTTAAAATAACATCATTATCCATAATCCAAATGAACCAATAGATTTTTTTTATTGTTTTGTTTTGTTTAGCTTCGCTATCAATCGTAATAAAAAAAAAATTTCGCAATTGTTTCCATCTTTGGTCTTAGAGTTGTTTGTTTCTATGACAACACTTAATTATTCTGCAGAGGTCAGGCAGTGCAAGTTCTAGCTCGCAGAAATTTTTCCCATGTTTATTCAGCACTCTGCAAGTCTGAGAACAAATGTATAATTTGTAAAGCTTAATGTTCATTCCAATTTGTCAGTTTGGTTGCCTAGCCTGGTGCGTGATATTTGTACCAGGTGAATTAATTTGCATCTAATGTTAAAAGGTAAAAAATATTTGTTTATGGCATGCTAATGCCCCTTTTTCTTGAAGCCATTGTAGCTAGTAGGTGAAATGATAAAGCTTGTGCTCAAATGGACTATTGCCTTTGTGTGAATAAACTCCAGCATGATTGAAGTGTTGAGTGGGAGTTGAGGTTTTCTCCAAGGCCGCTTCTAGATGAGTCCTCCCACAGTTAAAGCACAGAGCATGGGGAATCAAGGATCTTGGCGGCACTTTCTACTCCGCACTCATCAAGTGAGCCTTGCTTGGAACAATACAACGGAGGCGGAGGAGTGATGAGGTTAAGTGCCTTTAAAAGCTTTGATTAGTTGCTAGACATTTCCTTGCAACTCTTTTCTCACTTTCCCCTGCGGGACCAGTCGAGAATGCCAGATTATTTTGCAGCAACAGTGAATATAAACCTAGACCTGAAATGTTAGCATGAGCGAGCAATTCTAGCTTGCATATCTGTAGATATCTGGTGTAGTTGAGGCTGAAGATCAGCTGTGTGTCACACAACCTTAAATCATAGCACAGTCTTCTGAAAATGAGCTTCTCGTGGAGAATGTGGTCAGAAGTTTTAACCGCCAATCAGACTGCCTTTGAATTTAATGTTTTTGCCTCCTGGCTTATTTACAGATCGAAACTAGAGCCGTCAGGGTCAACGTCACCCCTCTTGTGTAATTATGCTGTCCTCATGCATGATTAACAGACTTAAGGCCCAGTCTCTCACCTTTTCACCACATTCTCTATCTAGGCATTGTCTTGCTGTCCATGTTGGCTCAAGTATTTACAATCAAAATTAGCCTGTATATAATGCTTTGAATGTCCTCTCATATTAGTAAAGTTGAAACAGTTTGTAAGATAAAACCACAGATCTGCTAGAAACAGGAAGCTACACCACAGCTAGCTTTACTAATACCCTGTCACAAGCAAGTTTTAAAGGAATGGACTACTGGGTGCAAAATGTTCTGGTGAGGGAAAAAACTATTTGAATCAAGTAGACAAATTGAGGCACCAGAGTACTCATCTGTCTGCCAGGTAGAGATTTCTACAGGAAGGATTTTCTTATTTTCTTTTTTCTTTTTTTCCCTTCACAATCGACTTAAGAGGCATTTAGACCACAAATGAGTGTCCTCCTCACTGCTGGGTAAAGGTATGCACTGGTAGTTTGATAGGAAAATTCTCCCCATGTCCCGAGGCCTCAATTTTGACATGCAAATGTCTCGCACTGAGAGGTTACACATTTTCACTGCCACCACCTCATAAGGCTGAACTCAGCCTTTGAGCCAGATAATAGCCCTGTTACTGCTTTAGTTACAACAAGCAAATGAGCAGGTGGTGTTCCTTTACTCAGTCAGCCATGAAATATTTCACCCTCTTTCTCTTCCTCATTTATTGGAATGCAACTAGACCAACACCCTCTGATGGTTTTTGCATGAACAGACTCCGAAATCATCAGAAGCTGTTTATTTGGTAAAATGCTTCCAAGTCCACCAATGAAGTCCCAGAGTTATAGCAATCTTAGCTCAAATGATATACTTTTGTGGTTCATCTTGTCTAACTCCATGCTCAAAGCTCTGGAAGCATTTTATAGATAGCGATCTATGACGAGTTGGCTGGTGACCCTGGTAGAGAGGATTCTATATCGATGCCAACAGTTGGCCTTTTACTCCACCTCAATCTTGGGACGTAACTTCTCAATTCCACCTAAACTGTTATGGAATTCCTGCTACTGAAAGTATCTCAAGGTTCTGGGTGTTGCAGAGCAACTCCAGCAGTCATTAGTTTGCATGCCACCCGCTTCAGCTTTCGCTCATGAGCAGTGTCTAAAAGTGAAAAATCTCCAGTTTGCAAAGGGTTTGTAGGAGCAGTCTTCAATGCATTACCAAAGATTCGTTACCAAAGTTTTCTTAACAACACCAATAAGGAATGCGACAGGACGGAATCAGCTGTGTTTTGATATCCCAAACGCTGCTTAGAGACTACCATCATTTTTTGTAAAAGATATTTAATCTCTAACATTCATCAGGAAAGTGTCGAAAAAAGAAAGGAATTTACCGTCTAACTTAACCCCTGTTGTTAAGATCATATGCATACAAATACATTTTGGTTTAAAGCTTTTTGAAACTACCTACCATTAAATTGTGTGCATTACAGGACTTTCACACTTGTTATAGCAGGAGTTGCGATCATGTTTTTTTGTGCACTTGCATTGTGGTCAATAGCTGCGTTTTCATTGTAGATTTGTTGAAATTTGTTTTAAATTTTTTATGCAATTCCACTGTTTCCATTAGATCATAATTGTGCGATTAAATACAAAACAACTCAATGCTTATAGATGTGAACAATACTCTGATTTACAGAAAAAAATAGCAGTTTTGCTAAATATTTAAATTTGGATACACTTTAAATTCCACCTACAAGTCCAAAAACATTTTCTATTTCAATAAATGCAAGTTTTCCAAATTGTAATTTATTCCATTAGGCTACTTTATCTTCGCAAATCTGATTTGCACAATTTCATTGTTAATGGAAAGCAGACTACTGTAACATACATTTTGTGTTCAAATATGCTAAAATGTGTTCTGTTTTAAACATATAATTCCCTTTTATATGATATGTGATTAATCTTATGGATCTCTTGAAGATGTTTTAGCTCAAATTATAATTCCAATTTTTTAAAGTAATGTTTTAAGAAGTCTAATTTTGGAATGTGTCCAATCCAAAAAGTTTCAGGGGGCATGTTACTATAGTGTGAACCAGCTTTAGCAGCAGCAAATTGTTAATCATCTTGTATTTTTTCAGAATGCTTACACTGTGAGGTTATAAAATGTAATGCTTACTTCATAGAGTAAAGCACAATCACAAAACGTTGATACTGGAAATATTTACGCAATCTGGTGCGTAGTGGATTTATAAACACAGTTGATGCATAATAATTGAAACGAAAAGGGGAGTTGCTTTTTAAAAGCACTGTAAAGAAATGTATTGATGGCTGACATCAAGTTTGAAACCCAAAGGTGGACTTTCAGTGCCTGATTAAAATCTTCAATCTCTGTAGCTATTGTAAATGAGTTTGAGAAACTGATTTTTCAATGCTTATTTGAGATTTTTGGGTAACAAAAATTAACTAACCAATCAGCAGGAGCTATGAAAATATAGATGAGGTGCTATTGGTCTAAGAGTATGTTTGTTTTGGGGTTTGAACTGAAAGCAGAATAGGAGTACATTTGAACACACACTGCTCAAGATCCACACCTTTTGAAAACGGCTTTTGTTTCCCCACACGTCTCTCTTTTGGGAAATTGACATTCCTGGCTGCTGTGTCATACATGAAAAGTTTAATCAAGGGACTGTTTCACCTCAACAGAATCCATTTTCTTAACTGTCTGGCGCTTATAGAAATGCATCACATTCCTGCTTATTTACCATGCAAGCCAGAACCTGCAAGTCTAGAGTTACTGAAGATACACCTTCAAGGTAATCGGCTCAAATCTAATATTAGTACCAGAATTAAGAAGAATTAGTACATATCGCAACATGATGGTTATCACACAATTGTTATTCGTGGTATAGTTAATCATTAGTGTTACTCATCCCCCACTGAAAACGTAAAGCCTATACTTATACAGTTTTTTTTCTGTTTCTGGCTGATGAAGTAGAAGGCAAATAATCTTTAACTACCTTAGCAACTGTGTAAAGTACTGCCATGGCAACAACCATGAAAGCATTAGCATATTTTTCTACTGGCAAGCTATTGAAATATTTATTTTTTAATCACTGTTTGGTATGACTGATGATGATTGTTTTTCTGGAATAGCACTGTACTAAGTGTTTCTGCACTTTTTTTTGTACCATCTGACTTGAATTTGTAGAAAGGCAGCACTTCCTTAACTTGGAGGGACTTTGTTTGACAGTTGCTGTGATAGAAACTGAGACTTCCCCATTCTGTAACTGACTACACTGTGAACATGGTTCAGTCTATGACTCCTGTGTTGGTATGAGAGCTGAATGGCTTCCAATCAAACTTGTAATGCTATCTGTCGTGCTGGTTAAAAATCTTATCTTGTGTGCTTTAGACCTTTCCCAGCAGGGTTTCCCTTTGACTAATAAGAGCAAAGAAATGAAACTTTCTTTCTTCTTTTCTCCCAGCGGTACCGTACCCTCCCACGACGCGACTCACCATGAAAGAGCTGTACGAGGATGGCAAGCCCAAAGTGGAGCTTTTGAAGAGCCACCTGGTGAAAGAGGGCCGTCTGGAGGAGGAAGCAGCCCTACGTATCATCAACGACGGTGCTAACATCCTCCGCCATGAAAAGTGCATGCTGGAAGTTGAGGCTCCCATCACAGGTACACCATTGAGCTCACTGTGATTCGAATGACTGTGTGTGGTGACACGAGTTAACGGTCATAATTCATAGCCTAGTGTCTAGATCCAGGATGTGGTTTTCAGAGGAGCTTCAGAAACACAATAAAATACGATCACAGAAAGCACATCCCCACTGACGCCTTAAACTCACCCACAATACTGCTTCCTCAGAAGTTTGTGGGATAAAATTGAGGCTGTAATTTGAGTCAACAAAGTTTTTGTCAGAGTGGAGAAGTTGTGTGTGGTAACCTGGTCTCTGGTAGCATTTGTAATATTTTAGGTTTAATCTTGACCCCAGCGTAATCCTTTAGGGTGCAATATGAGCATGATTATTTTCATACAGAGCTAACCTTCCACAGCAACCCCTAATGTGGCTGCTCTATAAAGGTCAGAGAAACAGTTGTATCCTAGACTCGCGTTCGCCCACACCCCCACTCTTTAATTCCCCAGTGGAGGCTGCAGGAAACCCCCAGCATTCGCCATACAGTCAAGCAGACACAAAAACAGGTGTGTGGTTATAAATGGATATCAATCCCAGTATACACTTTTTACACTTTCTCATGTTCTCATAATGCAGTAATACTAAATGACAAATTGTGCCAGAAATGTTTGACTGACTATTTATCCTGTACTATATAGTGTTTCATTTGGGTTTATAAGTTTTTTTTGTTTAGCCCATTTCGCGTCAATGAAAAAATACTTTAAATTGAAGTTTTTTTCTGAGGTTTTCCTTTGTATGTTTTTTTTTCTTTGTCTTCAGTGTGTGGAGATGTCCATGGACAGTTCTTTGACTTGATGAAGCTTTTTGAGGTTGGGGGTTCCCCACACAACACACGGTATCTATTTTTGGGAGACTATGTTGATCGAGGCTACTTCAGTATCGAGGTAAGTGTCACTCTTTAATCCATGTGGCTTATATTGAAGTATAAAATGGATTAAACGGATAAAAAACATAAATTGTTGTTTTTTTTGGAGAGTTTTTAGATACCTTTGGAAACATCTGGAGTTGTTGTATTTTGGTAGGATGTGGTTTGGTAAGACTTGGATGATATGCCACATGGTGTCATACTGAGGGTTTAAGACATAATATTAAAAACGTGTTATTATAAACATTGTCTTATTGACACACAACTACAGATGTTTTATAGAATAAACTTTATGTGTTGAAATAGAATAATGGTGTCTTATTAATTAAAACATATGCATTGTTAAAAAAAAAATCCAAGGCTTTGTTTCTTTGCTAAAACAGTTCTTGGACATGGATTGGTGCAAAGATGAACATTTAACCATCGATTTTTGTTCCAAACACTTAAATATGTCTCCTTTGGACCCAGTTTTAGATATTTTTTTAAACCCAAGCATGAGGCAGGAGTCTTTCCCATAGATTCCCAAAGAATTGCTCCCATCAAGGTTCTGAGTTGGGTTAAAAACATTGTCCAAGTACTCCATCTGCCAGAAGGCGGTTAACTAGAGCTTTATGAGGCAACAGTACCACTTTTTCTTACAAAAACAAAATATTTTTGCTGCACTGTTGTCTCATAGAATGAGTTTGCAAGTTGAATGCACTTCATGCTTATATTAGTTGGAAAACAAGGGTCAAAAAGTGAATATATGGTTTATTTTTCAAACTTTTCTTTGACTTTGACCAACTTTAATAGAATGTTTAGTTCTAATTAGTATTGAAGCAGGTATGATTTTGAAATCACATGTAGGGGAATTACAAACAATGATTGAATTGCATCCATCTTTGGGCTGGAGCATGTCCTTTATTTTTTGTCTTGTTTAAGTCAAAACTGTTGACTTTATTTGTTCCAGAATTTGATTAAATTTGAATTTGACCTCTTTATGGTCTCAATACAACTTTTGTGAAATGTCAAGGAGTTTTGGGCAAACACACCTTTGCTGAGTGAAGTTGTAAACGCTATTTGAGCATTTTTATACTCAAAAGTTTCTTTCGATTCTATTCAGAAAGTGTCTGTGGTACAAGGATGCATTCTGATGCAATCAGCATGCCACCCCTCCAGAAACACTGTGCTATAATTGTAAAGCAACCACTAAGATGAAACAGATGGCATTAAAGCTTTATTTGTCCTGCTGAACTTGGGTGTTTGACTGTCCGCTAGGGTACTGTCCAAGTTTTTTGGCTTGAGAAAATCTGTTTGCAGAATTTCAACATTGGTGCTATAAATGGTGTGTGTCATTGTGAATGAGCCTTAGTGCGTGAATAGTCAAGCTTCCACCTTTGCCATGCGCTTTGGTTTTAAAGTGCAGGAACACAAATGTCATGGTTGAAAGAGACGGGATAAGAGACCACTGCTGGTCAAAACCATCAAACACAGGCTCCAGAGCTATCAGCCATCTGAGACACAGAAAGAGTGAGAGACTTTGTTTTCATTGCACAACAAAGGATTGGGGAGTTTCTACTCTCTGTGGACATCATAGACCACAAAGCACTGAACTTTAGTCAACTATCTCACCACCTGCTAATTCCCTCTGACTGGGACGCGGCAGTCATCAAACGATTTTGTAGGTTACACCACCAGACTCTGTGGCTGTTTATTTTCTACTTCTTTTGGTGCAGGACACTTGCTGCTGTTGCAGAAAATGTCTTTTTTAGTTTTGGACTAACTAACTGTAGGAACTTTTTCCAGAGGGAAAAAATGTATTTAGTTTAGTGTTTTAATAGAATGCAGCAATTTTATTCAGCTGAAAGTTAGGAGACTGTAGTAGGTAATCGCAAGAGGTTATTTTTGTAATATATGGAATGAAATAGGCAAGTTAAGAACTACACAAAGAAACCTTAAAGAGGAAAAATATAATGACTAGATTAATATTAGGACTCGAGCGTAAACAAGACACTATCAATCATTAACACTCTAGAGGGAAATTATTTCAGTTATTTTTGTTTTTTAACGGCACCATTTCTTCTTTCCCCATCGAAACTGAGTGGAAAGACATAGGGCTAAAAATAGAAACACCCCTACAAAGCTGAGTTAAGCCATGAAACTGTACTGTAATAAATGTATGTAAGAATGTGTTTAGGTGATATATTAAAAAATGTTAAACTTATAATTGGCAATATGTGTGTGTATTTTTTCAGCGATATGTACATTTCCCACCATGTTTTGGGTAATCCTTCATAACCCTCTGTTTGATACGTGCCTCTCTCATATCTCTGTTTGAAAAGCTATGCAGCCCTAAGCATTACCTCAAAGCCATTATTCATGAGCATTGGGGACAGTCTCTTGAGTGTGCTAAATAAAGAGATAGGAGTCAGGCTTATGGGGAGAAAGTTGTGACTAACCCATTGATTTGAGTTTCTTAGTATTTATTATTCATTTTATTACATTTTTGGAAACCTTCTACTTAAGCAATCCTTTACAACAGGTGGTAATTATAGCATTAATTGTCTGTAGTTGTAGCACTGATGTTGGAACATTTCAAGCTAGATGGCGTTAGCAAAGCAAAAGCGTCCACACAGATTTGTGGAAGGTAATCATGTGAGAATAAAAATTATATAATTAAATATAACAAATAAATAAAATTAAATGAAAATAAATATAATTAATTTAATGAAGTATTCTTTTCATATTTTGTGGAAAAATGAAGCTTTTTCCAATTGTATCGATATTAATCGCTTCAGAGCCAGCTATCCTGAGTGTCCTTCTTTCTTTATTGAAGTCTGAGGCCCTTCAGGAACATACCTGAAGGAATACAACCAGATAGGATCAACTAAATGTATTTAATTTGCTTATAAAAAAAAGAACATTTAGAGTGCCTGGTTTAAAATGTATGTAGTTGAGGTTAAATGTTACTTGCTAGTGGGAATTTATTTCTAGCTTTGGTTTATATTACGAGTCTTGAGTCTGACCGTGCAAAGAGTAATTTTCTATTCAAGAGAATTATTCCTTTAATGTCTCTCTAGTGAAGACAACATCAGAACTTCTGTTTGAATGTGACTTCATCACTGCAGTCATGTTCAGCATTATGCAGCAGTATCAGTGCGTGGTTTATCCTCTGACAGGTGTGAACTGCAAAGCCGCGCGGGTGTTTAATGGGATAGTGGAGATGAGTTAATGAGACATGCAGAGTGACTGGCATGCATAAAAGCAAACAGGAACGATCAATTTAGACAGGCTACCTTCAGCGTGTGTTTCAAGACCTTAAAAAATTGTCTTTTAGTTTCACATGAAATTATTTTTAGTTGTCTATTGTAGTGTGTTGTAGAGTTTTCATGCAGTGCATTCTCTGCCTGCTTGATGTACTTTCAACATGCATTCTTAAAAGGCAACCTTTAATGATCAAAATTCAGTGTTTAAATGAGTATAATCCTACTGCTTAATTTTTTGCAACTACATTTGCAGATTTGGGCTTATAAGAAATAGATCTCTTGTGGTGATTTGATGCGCAGCATACCTTGAAACCATCAAAATCTGTGTTTAACCTGTGGTGGAAAACAAATCTTCATAATTAAATAGCCAGAATGAATTGTTTTGTAATGAAAATGAGTTGTACAGTTAGCAAACTGTAAAAATTAGCTGGGGAATATCTGTGATTTTAGAAATAAGAACATAAAATGCATTATAAGCAAAGTTTAAGCAATGTCTAGTGTTGTGTAAAAATCCTTTTCATTGTGAATGATATATTCTTTTAATAAATGGAGCCATAATCCTCTTAAGCACTAAACCTACTGTGCCACGGCCTGCAAACATATCAGTTTGGGATAAATCAGAACTAGAGTAGTTATGATCACCACAATTGTCTGTGTAAATGTGTACATCAATTTAATTGTTACTTGTTTTGGTGCTAAAACTTCTAACCTCTATTTTTGCTCTACTAAGACCTAGAGTTATTTGTTTAACTATCTTGATATTTTGTTTACATCCACAGTGTGTTCTCTATCTTTGGGCTCTGAAGATCAACCACCCGAACACCCTCTTCCTCCTCAGGGGCAACCATGAGTGTCGACATCTCACAGAGTACTTTACCTTTAAACAAGAATGTAAGCTCTCTTCTTTAAAAAAAAAAGTAATTGTAACCAGTTTAATTTTGTATACTTTGTACTTCACACATCCCTATCATTGAAGTTGGTAGATCCAATTTTTTTCTCATTACAATGGTGCCATCCCTAGAGAGTGGCAAGTATTGGATGGCAGGGCATGGGGACAGAGCTCAAATCACATCCCTCAACTCTCACAAGGGCTCTTCAGTCCCCACTTAAATTCACATCAGCCATCATCCCTGTCATCACAAACAACACTGACGACTATCCAAAACCTGGCTGCCTGTTCTTCAGCATCAATTGAGAATCAGATATTGGACATGTAAACTGAAAAAGCTTTTTATCTAGCTATTTTAAACTTATGTTTTTAGACTTAAAAGTTATGAAAATAAAGTTGAGAAAAGGAATACAAGTGTTTGCTGAGTATGACCTAGCATGTATTTTTGCACTTCTCTGTAATTGGCCAAGTTAAATGAATTACACCAACAGCAAGACTAATGAACCATTTGAAACTAATCTTCCATGATCTATCAGCTTGCATTAAAATATAGCAATATGTACAAAGGATACAAAAAAAATGTTACATACAGTATTCAGCTGCTTCTTTATTGCAACATTAATTGTTTGCAGCAATGTTTTTCAGGACCAACATGAGCAAATTCAATGTCAAATTGTGCTGTATGTCTTAAAGTAGTAAACCAAAGAAAGATATTTGAATTTTTAAATTAGGAAGTCCTTGTGAGACTATAGAGTTATGATCTCAGAAGGGACAGGGTTGTTTTAGGAAGCTGACTCCAATAATAGAACAAATGAAAACATTTGATGTTAGTTTTTTTGTGCCTTTATGTAAAATAACTAAGTCCTCTGATTTCTAAGTTCATGGACTTCTTTCATTTCTTTCAGAAAATTATGAAATATTGTTCCGCTTCTAGCTCCGTCTTTTTAGATTTCCCAATTAGTTTTTAAGCTCTTTTTTTAAAAAGAGGATTAAATTTTGAAGTGAAATATAATGCAAAGTGATGAGTTGGCAAACTCAGTTCTGAGCTCCAGATTATCATTGGAAATTGGGAGCATATTTAACAAACTTCTTAAGGTGGTTGCAATGTTTTTGAATTTTACATGTACATGATAGATGATTTGCTGGGCATAATTATAGTTTGGTTATAGATGATGAGGTAATATCTGCTCAAAAATGTAATGGTATTCTTTTTTGCCATGGATACACTATTGAAACCACAAGTAGGGGATACTACCATTTGCAGCTTTTGTTGAAATTATTTATAAACATTTGAAACATATTATTTTGTGATCATTTACATTTGTACAACTATTTTACTACACATTCACTTATCCTGTTAGTAAATTCAATATAAGAAAATATGAATAAAAGGGAATTGTATTATTGTGTGTTGTGTATTGTTACTCACACTGAGGAAAGGTAAAAGTTTTCTCACACTCTAAAGCTCGTTTTTTTTTTGTATAAGTTTTGTTTATTTTAAAGGTATGAATAAAACTACTAACTAAAGACGATCAAAATCCACCATTCGTCTGGAGATTTTCCTGTTCAGGCTAGCAGGATATGTTCGTTGGTGCAGTCATCATTCAGTCCTATTCGATGTTGCCAGTTAATCTAATGTAGCTAATATAAGAGCCTCTGTTAATGATGTGCTACTTCATTGGCGTGTTGTTTTTCGCTCATCACGAGGCAGCCTGTTTCTCATCTGTCAGTGCTGCTGTTTACAGTGTGCTGCGCGGCTGGCCCATTCTAAAATGTCAGGATTTAATGGTGGTATGCTGCGCTTGTTCCACATGTAACAGGTCTCTAGTCTCAGCCTTCTTTAATCAGCCTCCCTCCGTGCAGCTTTCTTCAAGTTCATCCCAATTAGCACTTGTGTCTGCTCCAACATCACCTAACAAGGCATGCCACATCCTCCACCTCCTCCACCTTCAGCTTTGGAAAGTTGGCAAGCCCCAGTCTGCCCTCACCCATCCAGCAATACTGTGATATGTCAAAGAGACAGCGTGACAACCTTAGCTTGAAAAGCTCATTGATTCTGCTTGTTCTTGTTTGGAGACCCATGACTGTTTTTATTGTGGTTCTCTCATTGCAGGCAAGATTAAGTACACGGAGCGTGTGTATGATGCCTGCATGGAGGCCTTCGACTGCCTTCCTCTAGCAGCGCTGCTTAACCAGCAGTTCCTGTGTGTTCATGGAGGGCTCTCGCCTGAGATCACCTGCCTAGACGACATCCGGAAAGTAAGATTGAGGTTAATTTTTTGGCTGAAGTGTCAGTTTGAGTCAAATGTTGTCTAAGCTTGAGTGCTTACTTACAAACTTTAAAATGTGAGGAAATAAAAGCATGGCTCAGTCTCACTATATCTTTAATGGACAGAAAGTGTTTCGTTGTAGCCAGCATGGGTAGTTTGAATGTCCGCTTCAGAAGGTCGTATAAAATGAAACAATGATTCGGAATCGAAGGATTAACTGAAAAAGGTTTTTACTTTATGTGATGTCTCTTTGTATAAAGGCATTATAAGGTGAGGGACTTATTCTTTGAAAGCACTTCTGTGGAAGAAGGAGGGTTACTGTTTTACTGTCTCAAGGAGTTTTACTGTTTACCTGCATAAACACAAAAGCTGTTACTTCTAACGAGGTCTCCAAAATCTTCTGGTAAGAATGCTCATGCCGTAAAAGTATATGAAGATAAATATTCAAAATATTAGTTGATAATTATGATTGTTTTGTGTAGTTTCTGGGAGTCATAACAACAAGTCAAACATAAAACAATCTGCCCCTAAACCAGTGGCACTCAGCTCTATCCTGATGGCCCACTGTTTTGATATCCTGACTGCTTCAAACAACCCTGCTCCTTATTGGAAATTGTTTTTTTTTTAACTGCACAACAGACCTTTAAAAGGTTTGCTGCTGCAACAACTAAACTTATACGAACCGAAAAGGCAAAATTTATGTTCCTTTTAGTAATTAATTTTGAAAAATAAGCTGTAATTTTGTGGTCTAATAATCTACTTTGTACCATTAACCAACAGTTAGACCGGTTTAAAGAACCGCCAGCTTTCGGGCCGATGTGTGACCTTCTGTGGTCTGATCCTGGCGAGGACTACGGCAGTGAAAAGAGCTCTGAGCACTTTTGTCACAACAGTGTGAGGGGATGTTCCTATTTCTACAGGTACTTCAACTCTCAGCCTGCCAAAATGTATGTCTGTTTGAGAGCTGCCCACTCAGTCCATGGTCACAGTCTCACTGTTAGTCATTCCGTTTTGATTGATGGACACCTGGAATTGTTAATAACATGTCTCTCGCTCCCTCTAACAGTTACCCAGCAGTATGTGACTTTCTGATGAATAATAACTTGTTGTCAGTTATAAGAGCGCATGAAGCCCAAGATGCAGGGTGAGTTCTCAGCATTCTTTTTTTAGCTTGATCTGCTCATTCAGCTGTGCTCTCTGACGATTTTTATCCCATTTCACTGACCCATTTAGGTATCGAATGTACAGAAAAAGTCAGACAACAGGCTTCCCTTCATTAATCACAATCTTCTCTGCACCAAACTACTTAGACGTGTATAACAATAAAGGTAAGAGCTCTCAAAAAGCAGAGACTTTGTCCATTGAAATACAATTATATATTTTTTCTCTTTTGAAAAAAAAAAATTTTTTTAATCCTTTAACAAATTCCAGAAATTAAAACAGACTAACATACAACAACAAAGTAAAAT
Source organism: Danionella dracula (assembly GCA_900490495.1). NCBI lineage: Eukaryota > Metazoa > Chordata > Actinopteri > Cypriniformes > Danionidae > Danionella > Danionella dracula. The sequence goes on from UELW01000006.1 coordinate 2,591,720, forward strand.
ATACCTGCTTCGTTATAGACTTCTCATGTCTCTTTTTATAACTCAAATAATCAGAATTGGGTTGTTTGTGTCAAACTTAGGGCTTTGTTGCAGTGATCAAGGTTGCAGCGAAACATGCAGAAGTTTACTCTCAGGGATTCAGTTTGACATGTGTGACCTAGAGTCTCAACAATAACTCAGTAATATATGCGTACTTCATCAAAGACTTCTCAGAAATGCCCATTAAGTTATGTAAAATTGAAAGCTTTAATATTGCTTTTACAAAAGGGTCTTTTACACACCGCTTATTATTTAGATGCTAAGATGGAACTAAAACTGTTGCTACTGTTGTACTAACTATGAATGTTTGCTAAAAGGGCTTTACTAATTAAGTTCTTTGCTTATTGTATATATGCATCTAGGGCAGGTGTTTCCAACTGAATCTCTTGAGGACCAACACCAAGCACATTTTTGTTTCAACAAACAGGTTTTTAAACTTGAAGAATGTTGGCCCTCTAGTAATTCAGTTTGACATGTGTGACCTAGAGTTTAAAATATATTTGAGTGAGTTGAGTTTGAGTTTGTTTTAATGTTTTTTTTTTTTTACCTGTACAACCATCCAGCTGCTGTGTTGAAATATGAGAACAACGTCATGAACATACGGCAGTTCAATTGCTCTCCTCACCCTTACTGGCTGCCCAACTTCATGGATGTTTTCACATGGTCACTCCCCTTTGTTGGTGAAAAAGGTGATTTGTTTTGAAGTATGTTTTTATTCAGGTCATACTTGTTTTTTATCAGAAAAAAAACCTAAATTGTTTTACTTGTGGGTTTGTGCTTTCAGTAACAGAGATGCTGGTCAATGTTCTAAACATCTGTTCAGATGATGAGCTCATGTCAGAAGGAGATGACACATGCGAAGGTAGAAACATTCTGTGAACTTCCAGGGCTGTTTTAATTGATCTAAATTATTAAGTTGCACATCAACTTGCAACTGCCTCATATCATATTTTTTCTTGAATACAATGTAAAGTAATTCAGGTTGAAATTGTTTAGCGTTTGACTTGACATTGGAATGTTTTCCATAATCCTCCTCTTTTTTTTTCTTAGTGTTAATGCACCAGGATGTCTCAAGTAATTGTTCTTTGATTAAAGTGCAAAATTTCTCAATGAATAACCTATATAATTCTTTTTAGGACGCCGCTGTGTCCGTATGAGTGTGTATGTGTTATTTTGCATATCATTCCAGCAATAGCTTTATATTAGATAATAGTAGATAAAAAAGAAAACAATCATTTTAATGGTCTATTGTTTATGGATGTAAAAAATGCTGCATTTAAAATGCAGCAGAAAGTTACACAAATCCTACCTAGGCTGCTTTCATATGTAGTTCTGAATCTTATATGCATCAGATCTTGTGGATACGACGTTGCATGCCTCTGCTATACTTCGCACATTGGAGACGCATTTCTTTCACATAGAGGATCGATATCAGTCGCATATAATTTGGTTATGAGATTTGATTAAAAAAAAGTCAATTAAGCTTTAAAACCTACACTTGAATGTAACCATTTTGCGTAATCAACTAATCAGCTGCTATGCACCTGCTCCTTAATGACGAATATTTTTGGTAAATTGTTGTTGGGTTTGTTTGTGGGTAATATTTTTAACCCTCGTAATTTGAGTGTCTTTATTTGTGTATTTTATTTATATAATTTATATTATATTTTTATTATATTTATATCATGAATATAATTGGGCATAGATTGAGAGATGGCAAAGGTCTGTGAGCCAGAATTCAACGTTGGTCACCAAATAAATAATTGTACCCTAATCACTGTTTTAACCAGACATGATAGTCGGGATTCCAATTTTTAATGAATTGGTGGTGAAGTACGGTGAAGCCTCTCTTGATGAACCCATTTGGAGCTCCCATACCTCAGATCTGAGGAGCTGTCATGAAGGAATACAGTGTCCCATTTACAGCTCTTGATGCCCAATTGATTTGTCCTTTTTTTCTGTATGGTGCATAATTTTATCTTGACCTGACACACTTCCTGTGTGTGTCTGTGACACTTGGAGTTTGAAATCAGGTTTATTTCTTCCTTGGGAGTTCTGGAAGACTTTTCTTATTCGATCTTGAGTGTGGATATATATAATAACTGTAAGAAGCCTGGTTTAAAGCAAATGTTGATTATCTGTCTTTCTTTTGTTGTGTAGATACAAACAAGTTTTTCAAGGATGTAGTCAAAATATGGTTTACACCTGCTCTCTCTGCATCTCTGAATTTTTTCACTGTCTATTTTTCTGTCCCTGTCTGTTTGTGGCAGGTGGTACTCCGGCTGTCCGCAAGGAGGTGATCCGAAATAAGATTCGTGCCATTGGCAAGATGGCCAGAGTTTTTTCTGTTCTTAGGTAAATATGCACTGGGACAAAGATTTGACAACTGTTAAAGCACTTAAATTGATGTGTTTTATTTATTATATGTGCTAGTTCTGTGTTCCTTTTTGTAAAAAGTAAATTAATAAATAATGTTATCATCTAAACAGAATAAAAAAGTATTTTATTTTAGAAATTTGTCTCTGCCATATCGCACTGGTATTTTTCAAGGCACAGCTTCATACTCGACCAATAAAATTGGGTGTTAATTGTTTATGTGTAAGGTGGTGGTGATGTTGCATTTTTTTTTCGTATAGGTATATTAGCTATTTTTCACTCTATCAGGATGAGTCTGCGGTATAGGAGGAAACAGACAAATACAATTCAGCCCTATAACTTCTTTTGAACTTATTTTATTGGAACTTGTTCACTATTATCAACACTAAAATAAAAAAAAAGCTTAGAAACCTGTGTAAATGTTAAAAACATGCAATAGGTTTAAAACTATGTATTTGAAGCATACTGTTTATTATTCAAAATATTAGGCTATAGGTCCTAAATTTGTCTTTATGAACCCTGCGGAAACACTGTTAATAACTTCTTGTGCATAAAACAACAGAACAATACAAATAGTGTTTTGAAGAGCTAAAAATAAATGGATATATAAAACGTTAGTAGTAGTGCTTAGCAGCTGCATATGATAACACTGTATAAAGATGTATACCATGGTTGATTTTTCTAACCTTGCCTGTGCATGTGTTTTTTTATTAGAGAGGAGAATGAGAGTGTGTTGCAGTTAAAGGGCTTGACCCCCACTGGGATGTTGCCCCTTGGTGTGCTGTCAGGAGGCAGACAGACCCTACAGAGCGGTAAGTCTCACTGCCGGCATTGCTAAGCTTGCTTCTTTTACTCTCTCTATTTCTTCAGTCAATCTTTTCTTCTCCTCTCTCTTTTTCTTTACTTTTTTTTCCCTCACCATCTCACCATGCAGCTCTGCCTTTTTCACCTAGCAGCACATCCCTGATCAAAATTTATATAGTTTTGAGTGGTTTGATCATGAAAAAGATTTGAGTTTGAAAAACTTCCAAGCACTGCTGAAAAGCGAGAGTGCGCCAAGGAGCCACTGCGGGTGATGCTGTCACTGTGAGAGAGGCTCTGTGAGCTTATGACTCTGACGTCATATGACCTAATTTAACCAGTACCTCTTGGTGTGCCTTGCTTCCACTCCTGGCCTACACTGTACACACTCACCAGCCTGCTGCATCTTGCCACTTTTCTTCTAATAACCATATTAACATGGTTAGATTTGATTTTCATGAGACTGGCATGATGCCCATTTTTATGAATGTAAGTTTTTCACCAGTGTTTAAAAATGTTAGTTCATGTATCTGCTTCATTATTAATAGTTTATCATTCAGATTAGCTGTAAGATCTGGATATATGATGGCAGGTGACCACATCCAAATGTAGAGTTATTTAAGGCATTTAAATAATGGTAAATTAATAGCCCTTGTGTGTTGTTGGGGAAATATTTTTCTGCTCTGAAGTGAATTTAAGTCATGGTTTTGCCATAACATTCTCTGTGTTTCAGCAAAGTTTTTGGGGAAGTTACATTTTACACATTCTGGGAAGGGGCTTTTGAGTATTTATAAGGTGGATTGTTTTAACTTTTATTGCAGTATTTGACATGAAAAATTGGTTTTATCCATTTTTAGCTTTGTATGCAGCATCATATCAATGTTTTTTTCTGCCTTATTTGCAGTTTAATGCCATTTTTGCCCCATTGATCTCAACTGTAAAAATATATTAAATCAAAATCTATAAGTATATTTCCTCTTGATACAAATAAAAGCAGATCAACTGTGTGAGTAACATAATTGGATTTAATATTGATGCATCATACAAGGTGTGTAACTGGTCAAAAACATACTCGTACTTTCAATTGCAACCAATCACTTTTTTGTGTTCATTTTTTAACTGAAAATCAAATGAACAAATGCTACACAGATTCACCCAACACCAATATTTCGCAAGGTGTTAGTCAAAGTTGATAATGTGTCTCTTTAATGATGATGCATTTAAAAAAAGTGATATTATCATGGCGCAAAATCAAATGTAAAGTGTAACCGGTGATTAATGCTTTTGTAATATTAATTAGTAAAGCTGAATGTACACCCGTGGTTGATGATTCTAGATTTAAGTCACCTGTATCTATTATAGTTTGAGGGTGAGTGGAGTAATTAATTGATCAAGCAAGGGAGAATTAAATTGTGCATCTTGTGTGATAGCAGTGTCACTAGCTTTGGGGAGAGGATGTTAATAAAAGAATTCTTCAGTAGTTGAGGATAGAATTAAAATGACATCACTCAAAGCTATCTTGCCTCTCGTCCACCTATGAATAAGCGGTCATTGCACATACACAGTACTTTGCAGTGTGTTTTTAACTGCGAACACCACTCCATGTATGGTTTTTGTATATGTTCAGCTTTAAAAATAGACCCGTTCTTGTCAAGAGTAGCTTGGAAGGCCTTGCATCTCGGGTTGAAAAGCATGATTTCTTGAAAACAAACTACACCAGATATGAAGAGTCTCTAAATCTGTTTATGTTTGGGATGAAACAACTAAACTAACCTCTCCAGTTTCTTCCTGTGGGGCAGATGTTGGGAAGGGAAGGTGAAGGAATAGGAAGCTGGGAATGGGTTTGAATGATTTGTGATTGCATTGATAACTTGACTCACTTTCTTTCCCCGTTCGTTTTGGGCATGGCACTACTACTCATGCTTACACAGCCACCGTAGAAGCAGAAGAAGCACGAGGTATGCAAGACATCTGTGAAACCTTCTTAATGTTGTCTGTCTGTTACCCTCTCCCTGTGATTAACTGCCTGTGGTCCTGTTGTAGTCACCGGTCAGATTTGCTGTGCTTATGAAGTTCACGTGCTTGTAATGTTTACTGCTCACAGTTTAGGTTGATTTGCATGCATTTTTTTTGTCACATTTTGTTTGCACTTATAGATGTAGTGGATTAATTTTGCCATTGTTGAATTACGTAGTGCACTCTCCAACTTTATCCAGTGAAATTTTAATTATAGTGTTCTGTGATTGATTACGAAGTAAAGCACTTAGGCTGCTTTTAAGCAATGACCAATTCCAGTATTTTTGTTTGTCACTGAAATGTTTTGGAGCAGTGTTAAAAGCAGACTTCACAACAGCTATTCTAAATAGAATGTTTAATTTTTAAAAAGTCTTGCGTCAAATTGCAAAACAAAAAATACAACATCCAAGTAAAATATAAAATGTAGTTTTCATGAAAGTATGGTATATGTGATCAGATTATATATATATATATATATATATATATATATATATATATATATATATATATATATATATATATATATATATATATATATATAAAAACCATTGAACATTTTATCATAATCAAATTTAATTACAGGGTCAATATTTTATTGATAAAATCTGCATTCCAAGTGATTTTCACATACTTGTTTTTTTATTACTTATTTTGATATTATTTATAAATTTTTTGATTTTTATAAAATGTTAGTTTATATTATGCTCCAGCATCATATTACCTTTTATTTCCCTTAGCCTTAATCATAAATTATTAATCATATTAAAATAAAATTAATTAATTAATTGAGTCACGGGTGTGTGAGCTGACCACAGCATGAGACTGAACCTTGCATTTTAAATCACTGTCACTTCCTGTTTAATTTTCACACAAAAGCCACTTGTATGCATCTTTTTTTTGCTTTCAGTATAATAGTTAAACATGTGTTTTAACACAAAGTAGCTGAACTGTATGACTTTAATTGCCTTCAGCGAATTGATTGATTTAGCTTTATTTCTCTTTTTCAGTACAGTTATTAGAGGGATGCATACATGTAGTATTAATAATATTTTGAAAAAAAAAGCACTTCGAATTACCCTGTGTACGAAATTTTCTATACAAATAAACTTGCCTTTCCTACTGTAATGACTTGGAATGTTAGCATTAGCCCTTTTAGTACAACACTCATTTAGAAATGTTCTCTGTCCTCAAAGTTAATAAAAGCAGATGGACATATATGGTCACATGATTCATAGTTTTTTTTTATATGTGTTTTTTATTTTATTTTTGTTCATTAGTAATGAATATATTATTAGCAAAGTATTTTTTTATATCAAGAGAAATTAAAAACCTAGTCATTTAAAGAAAACACCAGTGTAAAAACAGAACATTGTTCATACTTTGTCTCTTTGTGTCATTTAACATAATTTTTGCGTATCCACAGCCATCCAAGGCTTCAATCCTCAACACAAGATCCAAAGCTTCGAGGAAGCCCGTGGCCTGGACCGGATAAACGAGAGAATGCCTCCACGCAAGGACGCCATGCAGCCAGATAGCACTGCCAACTCAATCAACGCAGCCAATTCCCCCGACAAGAACGGCACCAATGCACAGGCGTAGTAACCCAGCAGCTACTTAAAGCTCTCCCTCATAGTCTCCTCTCGCTCTCTTTTTGTTTCTGCTATCTCTTTCTGCCTGTCCCTCTGTTGTCCCCCTTTTGTTTGTTTTTTTCCCCCAGTAGTACTGATACCCCTTTCATGCTAATCTCTCCAGGACCATTTCGGGGGAATTGCACATGACCACGAAGAGGGAGTAGTGAGAAACAAATCTTGGTTCTTATTTATTTGTTGCTATAGATGATAAAATGAGAAAGATCTGTAAAATCATATGATCGAATCTATACATGATGAATATTACATGTGTACATAAAAAGCTGAATATATATATATATATATAGACATAGCATTGGGGTGTGTAAGTTCATCTTAGATTCTGTCTGTAGTTTAAAAAGGAAAAACAAATAAATTTTGTAAATTTACATTTATAAATTAGATTTATTTCTGATATTTTTGCTTTTTTTTTTTTTTAACAACCGAGACTTGCTTTATTATTGTTTGTGCGCTTGGCAAATGAGTGTTTGGCCCGACATGGTTCTGTAGATTGTTTTAAATATTCAATTGTCATTTTTGGTAATACCCAAAGCAAGCGTGATTTAAAAAAAAAAAAAGTGGAAAAAGCTTCATAATGCCAATTCAAGCAAAAGGGAGTGCATTGATTATATGTGTTTAGAAATTTGTATGTGCATTGTTCACTCAACCAAACATGATGTTTACTTGGTTTCACCATTTTTTTTCCCTGTCAATCATTCAAACTCTCATCAAAATGAAGAATCTACTGAATCTAGGGAGGTGGTTGGAGGAGCAATCATGTCTGCTTGTTTTTGTTTACTTTATCACCCCAATTTGGTGGTTACATTTTTTTCTACAATTTCACAAAAACACTTAACCCAATTTGGCAGTCAAACGAATTGGATAAGGTGATCACTACACAATTCATTACATACATGCCTTACAAATATAGAATTAGACATCATAAATTCTCTCAAGGCTGGTTTTATTTAGTAAAAAAAAAAACACAACCCATCAAATGGATGTTTTAAACATTTAAAAACTACTTTCCCTTTTTTGTACCTCACGAAAAATAATCTTCAGTGCTAGTATTTCTATAGCTGAGCTGCGCTCTTCGAAACGCCTGTATTCTCTCAAGTGGACCATTTTCCACGCATTTGATTGACTGAATCATCAGATTCGCTTTTATTCAAAGCAAAGTACTGTTCTTTTGAATGCTTTTACCGTGCTCTGTGTTTCAAGAAGAACAGGATTTGCAAGAACTGTTTACCAAGTCATATTTCTCTTTCTTTTTTTTCTATTGTAATCATGCATAAAATTGAGCGACTGGAGTTTGTGCTGCACGGAGACTCTGGCTTCCTGTATGCTACACGTTTGAGGTCATGTGCCATGCTAATAACTATAGCAAGAGTCTTGCGCACAGACCTCCAAAAAGTCGCTCACTTGTATTTTGTTTTATTTAACTGCAAGCGGTTCAGGACCTGCTTGTGCAAAACTCCATTTTCATGGTGCATCTTATACTGAGACTCGCTGAGGAGAAACCTGCATGTTAGCATCGATGTATTGAAAAGTAACTCTCACATCCAAAGAAAAATCAGTGTTTTAATGTAATGTATGGCTTTATCATAAATTCTGCTGATTGTATTTGATCGTTGCCTCTCGGTTTGCTTGGGGAGAGGCGAGTGCTCAAACGGTGATGTAGTGGAGTAACTCTTAAAAAAAAAAAAGCCTTGGGCAGATTTGCCGTTTGCAATAGAAAACACAACTGAGAGGCCTGCATCCTTAAACAGGTACCAAAAGATGACCCCATCTTTCATTCTCCTCTTTTTAAGTGTTTGTCTTTTCAAGTCTTCGTTTTATGTAATGAGCCTCAGCAAACTCTTTTGTCTAGTTTCCTCCATGTTTAATTTAACAGCGCTTGTGTGGTGTGGCTTTGGGGTTCGGAAGGGATGGTTTTCTTTGATATCCGAGAGGAATATGGGGCATTCGTACCACCAACCTTGTGTTCCGAGGGCTTTTGTTAAAGAATTCCAAACATATCTTAGAGAATCTATTGAAAATGTTCTGAATATTTTTCTTATTTGTCATTAAACGGGTGAGGAGGAGTTTGTCAAGTACACTTGTAATGCGAGGCCTCTATGAATCTTGTTTTATGTTGATGTATCACTCCATTAAAATGAATAACGGAAGTAAAATGAAATATAAAAAAGTTGGGGGAAAAGGATGTTGTTTGTTTCTTTATTTGTCTGGTTTTAATAGGTTCGTATTGGCCTGTTTCCAATCTCCTCGTGATGCTTTCTCATGCAGTCGAAATCGCTGATTGATGGGAAACAAGGGTTTTGTAAGACTGGCTCCATGTCTGTGCTCGTCAAGGCTCTCTGTGAATACAAAGCTCGCATTTTGAACATTCTGTGCTTGAAGGACGACCAGGGTATTGTTACCTGTCTGAACACAGCCCACACAAACAGCTCATGCAGAGCAAGGCTCAGATTTTATCACTTGAATGCTTGAGAGGAAAATCTCTTCTTGAAGCGGAAACATATTTCACAAATCTGAAATGTTAGGTTTTTTTTAATACGCTATTCTTATCAGTAATCTGTTTTGTTAAAACATTTTAAATAAATGCTGATGTGTTTTAAATACTTTGCTGTCCGTTAGCTGTGTGCCGGTCGCAGTAATACTGAAACGGTATTACAAAAGAGGATGGTCACCGCTATTAACAGGAGTTCATTCGAAAAGCTCAGCCTGAAGGTTTTTTCAGCCTCGCACCCACTCATGTGAAGGATACAGCTCAAAGCAGAATAAAATGTCATTGAACAGCCTTGAACCAAAGCAGCCGCTAAAGATTAAACTTGTTGAAATGCTGAATTTTTTTTCATCCAGATTTTTTAATGCCTGTTCATCAAAAGCACACTAAAACACTTGTTTGACACAAGTTCAGGATTTGGAAGATTTCATTTTATTCTTAATTTGTGTTTATTATGAATAACGAGATTTTATTGTTAACATTTTAAGGTCTTGTGATCACAGTTGGCAACTTCGTTTTTCAATGTAAGTTTATAATATAAGTTTTACATCGACTCTCAAATTCTTTATTCTTAAAATAGTCGATCCTGTATCTTTCTAAACATGGGTAACCAAAGTCTGTACAAAGTATTATCAAGCCATTAATTTTCTGTAGCTGCCCACTCACATTTAGACATCGGGGTCTTATTTAGAGGTTTCTGTTATTAATGCAACCTGTTCACCTGATGGCTGATCCATTTTGCAGATTTGTATTGTACACATTCTGACAGTTTTTTCCTTAATGGACATTTCAAAATATAAAAGTCTACTTTTCCCTTGAAGTCTAAATGGACCTTTTCTATATGCTGTTGCTCTCCAAACAGCCGCATCTAAATCATGTCAAAGTGAGACTAGCTGTTGCTTGCTAATTTGCTCTCTGTTGCTAAGCATCGTGCTGTAAGATTCTTCAGCAGTATTGTTTAGCATTGCAGCCATTTAAAACGGTCATCGGATAATGCAATACTAACGGCAAAACTCCACGTTTAAACCTCGATTGAAGTCACTAAAACCTGGAACAGCAAGAAAAATATTTCTCTTTTTAAGTTTGATAATTGTTCGTTACTTAAAGCTTACCCCAAGATTACCGATGTCATAGACAGCAGGTTATGAAACCTTTCTGGGGTTCAGAATCCGTGGCCACTTTTTCAGTGTTAACCCCTTCTTTGATGTCATAAATATGGAATTGGAAAACTCCAGTGTTGGATTCTAATATCTTGAAACCAAGACACTTGCCTAAATTCATTGAAATGATCAAGTTGCCTGCTGTTCGATGTAACCTTCATTTAACCAGACTATAAAAAATATGATCTTATAACTGGGTCATTTCTGGTTTCCTCATTTGCATGGCCCCAGGAGGTTGAGAACAACATTGATGATGAAACTAATCAAAGGAATCTTAGAGGAGGAAACTAATCAAAGCCGTATCCTACCTTTTTCCCACCTCATTTACAAGAAGTGAGTGAGTGGCTTCAGCCATCCTCGAGATTTCCCTTTAGTGCGCTTGAAATTAATTTAATAACAAACACAAGCCAGTGTATCAGCCTTCTGACAATGCGAGGCATGTTTTATTTGGTATTCAGCTTCATTGCTGTCAGGATCATTTTCGTGTTGGTGTTGGTTTGCTTCCCAAGCTCATTTTTGTAATCCTCCGAAAGCACATTGTCCCAGTAGAATTGTGTTGTACCGACAGCAAACTGGCTTATTTAGCATAAGCCAGGCTCATCCATTGTGCTCAATAAGAAATGGGATTTGGATCTAATCCAATAGATGAAAACAGTCATCATGCTGAGTATTTAATCTGGCGGGTCATTAATCTGTACCTGTGATTGCAATCTGATGGCTCGTTGTATATAAAAATTATGTGCTTGATTTCAGTTCAGGTTCATCCAGATTTTTTCTTTAGAAAAAAAAAATGGCAATAATATTAGAAGACTAGGGAAATAATTTAGTCATTTTGCATCAAAGTCATGTAGAAAAGTTCAGTTAGAAGATCATATGTGCAAGACAAACAATTAACTGCACGTTAGGAGTTTTAGTAAACCGTATCACTTCTCACAAAATTCTCCAGAAATGCTCTTTATATTGGCTTGATACAAAGTGTATATTTGGGGACATTCAGTGCCATGAGGGACCGTATGATGGTTCAGGGGCATCATTAACACTGACATGAGTTGAAGAGCCAGTATTATGAGTCTTTGAAAGTAATCTTTCATACCATCGGTAACATAGCTGTATATCAGAGGAACATCCAGTTTAAATGTATTTGTGAAAATAATTTGTGTGGTGAGTTATCTTTAAAACGAAAGTGTTCGACTCTGGTTCGCTGAAGTTTTTTCAAAAAGGGATGTATTACTGTACAAACCACACTAAACTTCTCCCACCACTTGCACAAGTTTACCTGGAAAGGTGTTCCCCCAAACATAGTTGCTAATGGTCATGATTTGGTCACATCATGCAGAGGAACTGTTTTTTTTTTTTTTTTTTTTGGTGAGGAATTCACATATTTATTTTTTCTGCGAACCGCGGCAGATATAACGTAACTTAACTGAACTCCAGTCTATACCTCAGGAGTGCAATTCACCATTTTCATGAGGACTGCTTCGCAAATCTACATGCGTTCAGTTTTGCAAAATGTCTTTCGATAAACAATGGATTATTTCTCACTTTATTTGGGTCAGCATCTTCCTCACAGTCAAAACCAGTGAATGCGATGCTAACAGAATGTATCATTTCTGATGCGTTCGATGCTATCTCCAATAACAGCAAAATTGAGTCGAACTACTCATCGCTGCAGAATGCATCACATAAAGGAGAAGTTTTGTATGAAAGAGTTGCAAAACTAATAATTTTTATGTCGTTGAAAAATAAGGTTCAAATTAATGCATATTAAAGCAACATGTTTTTTTTACCTTGTATTAATGCCATACTTTTGTTTGAGACACTAAAACCAAATAATCAACGTTACAGAACCACAATACTGTCAGTTTTCAATAGATTCTTTAATACATAATAAATGTGTGCGCTTATACACATATGACTCTGTTACAGAAGCTGCATACAAAAAAGAATGTAATCTTATAGATTTATGCCATGTTTAAAGCGTAGTGTTAGTCACTAACCTTCATTTACTGCCTGGCCTGTTAATTTGTAACATTTTTGGAAAGCATACAACCTTTAAATTTTAATTGGCTATTGATCATATATTTTCCATATTTTAGAAAAAATTATTTGAGTTGGAAGCCACACCTTAAACCTGTAATGCATTTTGAACCACTAAATAATGATTTTTTTTATACAGTGAATAAAATAAAAAAAACATTATTGAAATGAGTCATTAACTTAAGATTCAGGTTTTTCCTAAAAATCTGCTTGTTTTCCTTGATGCTGAGTGTTTCAGTGTGTGACTTTAATAACAATCGCCAAACAGTTGGAGTCTTGTAATTGTCCATTCTGCCGTGAAAGCCTTGCAGAGCGTGAAGCATTATTGACCACCCACATACACGTTGGCGTAGCAACTCCGTGTCATTTATTTCATTTTATCTTAGTCTGCCTTCATCAAGGCTGTTGAAGCTTGTTCCTGTGCATTTCTATTGATGTTATTTAACTAAAGCTACATTTTGAGCGTTTTGACTTGTGATTGGAGCTTTTTCTCCTGAATATCATCAGAATGTGCTTGTTTCAAGGGCGTCTCATTGTTTAGTCAAACGGTGTTCAGCCTTGATTTATTCTTTTCATTAATTCTCTGCTCGCTCTCATCAAGGAAAATGATAGAACACTTTTCATTTGTTTCTATTTATTCTTAAGAAACCATTTTAATCAGCTGCAACATGATCCTGGTATTTTTTGTCACGTTGACCATGTAATTGTGTGGAGTTTTTAGATGTTATCATACTGCTGTGATTTCATATCAATAATTTATGGGACACAAGACTAATTTACAAAGAATTTGAAGAATTCATCACCATGGTGAAAGATCCCATGTCTGTTTGCATTTATTTCACAGGTTCACAAAAATAGACTGGCTCGAGAGCTCCATCTGCTGGGTGACAGGTTCAAATGCATTGCCTAAGTTTTTTCTTCTTTGTTTCTTTTTTTCTCAGGAAACCATTGTAATTCGAAAGCAATTTGTTTAGATATATGTAAAAACTGGAAAAAAAAGTTCTGCAATAAGTGCTTAAGAACTGTTAGTCTTTATTTATTTTAACACGTGGAGAAATTGGAACTTAGTAAAGAATGAGCTGAAGAGCTTAATTAACGATGCTCTGTGTGGCCATACGTTTGTCCTGCAGGAAAACCTTCATGCAGAGAAAGTGAAGAACCTTTCCATGAGGTCATTCCATTCCACATTCAAAGTAACTTAATTAATTCACTACATCTTGGTGCCTGAATGTATAGTCACTCACTGTTGATTTTGACTGAATAGCACATATTCAACAGGTGTACCTAACAATGTGGCCGGTATGTTTAAAACGCAATTTAAGAGTCTGTGGCATTATCTGACAAAAATCGTCTAATCAAGCCGATAGAATTTCTGAGGGTTTTTGACCAAAAACAAGGAAATTAATACTCTGTAAACATGTAGCTAATGCTACCTTGTAAGAGCTTTGATATCTGCTGCAAAATTCTGTTTCATTTTGTTTGTAGTATATCACGTGAACAGGTGCTTGTTGTTTAATGGTGTTGAGGATAATTCGATGACACACTTTGGTCTCTTAAGATGAAACCGAGTGTTCTTTAAATGCCATATCCATCACAAGCACCGGTGCTGATGCTGCTGACCTTATCCATCCAATTATTACAGTGTTCTCTTCCTATGTTTTGATGGCTCTTCCAGCAGGAAACCATGCAATGTCACAAAGTGTTACAGAAGCTTTGATTGTGCATTAACAAAACCTAAACCCTAAACAGTCTCGTATAATCATCCGATCTGAGTTTAACAGAGCACCTTTGGGAAGTGTGGGCTATTATGTAGATTTGAAATAATTATCGGAGAACGAATTGAAGAACTCAAGTGAACTAGTCACAGAAATGTTAGCCAAATCATGAGATAAAAGTTAGAATAAAAGTAAAAGTATATTAGAGCAATGGTTTTTTTTCCAGGCCCTTTTTGTTTTTGTATCCTCTATTGTGGTCATTTTGGAAAGTGTTCCTCTTGCATTCTGAATGTGGAGAAGCCATGGCAACTGCTTAGAGCAGAGGTTTTTTTTTACCTTCTGTGCACCATTTTCCCTTGCTTTTATTTGGAAAGTTTGTTGAAAGCTGCACTTGAATCAGGAGTGAATAATTTATTTTCTCCATTTAACAAATATATTATTTTCTATATATACACATTTATTATTACTCCAACAATTCAAGTGACAATGTTAAATATTATGATTTAAAGTCGCCCAACGCTTTCATTTCAGCACATCAAGAACAGTGCTGCATAAGAAATAAACTTGCTAAACCATGCAGAATAGCTAATTAACCCTGATCCCTGCTGTCTTCATAAAATTGTATTTTTCCTCTAACGTTCTGTTGCCTTGGTACCCGCTTTAGTTGATTTATAATGTGGTGAAGTATAAGCCTACCTTTTTTCTTAATGGTGAGAATGAGTTGTGAGAGTGAAATCAAAACAATAGTTCTGCAGGTGGAGCGGAGTTAAATATTTTCAAAATCTCTCTTTTTTTTTTTTTTTTTTTTTTTTTTACTATTTGGTTTGATTCAACATTCCAGTGTTGAAATCTGCACCAGATCACCATCACATTAAATATTTTCATCGCCACAAAACAAAGAATTGCGAGTTATTGCCATGGAAGATGCCAGATCTTGTTCTTCCACTGTCAAATGTTCACAGGAAGATCTGATCTATCAAGCTTATGAAATAGTCAAGGACAAGTTGGATTGAAAATAGTAATTTTTTTGTGAATAACTCATAGCGATAGATTTACCAGAGTGGTGTTTGCTGCATAGGGTGCAATTGGACAAAATGGATGAACAAATAACAAATCGTATAAAAAAAGTTCAGCTGAGCGCTGAATCTACATTCAATTCTATGGGTTCTGAGATGCAATCCTGTATGTAAATCTGTTTAAATCATTTAGCTTTTCAGCTGAGTGACTGTACATGATAGACCTCATGTTATAGATACTGTTAAAATTATGTGTGAGCTTGCTGAGCTTAAAAATATCATTTAATTTCACTTTTTAGAGGAATATGGGTGCACACCCATGGAACTTAGCTGTGTAAGTTAGCTACACAGGGTAAGAGGAGATGATGATTATAAAAACCTTGAAGGTGGTTACATTAAATATATAATTATTTATCAATAAAAATTTATTTAAAGCCTATAGTATATAATGTATGCGTGATAAATGTCTATATTAAAGTTTTTTGGTAAGTGTTAATGTGTCATGTTTTTAGATCTTGACAATGAAGTAGACATTTTGGATAATTATTATAAACAAAAATAATGTGATTTTATTTTCCATTTGTAGAGGAGCATGTCATTTAACTTTATATTTTTATATTTCTTATTCTTATGGGTTAGAAAAACAAAACTGAGACTTTTACTTCATCAGTAGGTTATAAATACATAAACACAAAAACTAATAAATATAAAAGATGATTAGGTTTTACAGGAGACAATCCATGATGGATGATTATTTATGTTCATTCAGCCAGAAACTGCAGCCACAACCTCTTATTTCCCTACAAATACAAGACGTTTTGAATATGAGAAATATACAGTAAATGATATAGGTTTGTCAATTTAATAATAATTAATAATATTGCATCAGCAGCATTTTTACTATGGACACTTACACATTTAACCACAAGAGGGCACTTTCCTCAAATCTCATTCTGAAGTCTCTTGGTGAACATGTCATAAAAAGCAACACTGCAAAGATTGAAAAAGTGTGTGAGGAAGGGTTAGGGGCGCATTTGATGAATAAACCAAATAGAAACAGTTTGGACACTTGAATTTGCATCAAGAATGAATCCGTGTTCTTTCTTGGGCATTATAAAACTAAAAAATCACAAAATGTTACAGCATGGTTCACCAGAATGGCGTAAAGTGAATATAGCCAGTGGTCCAGTTCCAGTTTCTTATTTAACTTTCATACAGCTGCTTTCTTTCAAAACCGCAGTGCCAGTGTCTAAGAGCAGATCTTTCAATCAGGATCTTTTTTTTTAATTTCAAGTTAACTTACAGTAATTAGAAGAAACTTTAAGAAAAAATCAAGACATGTGATAAATACGTCTGACATTCCCAACCTGCAACACCCACAGCAATAAACAACCAACTTAAATGCTGCTTTAATAAATCATGTCTCACAGAACGCCGATGAGTGCTGAATAATTTAGATATTTTGATCAAAGTATGAATAATTCTTGTTGGTAAAGAGTGAATGTCATGCAGGTGCATCCCTGGTGATATGAAACATTTAGATGTTCAGCTTGTACCAGTGAAATCATCCGCGCTAAACAAGCCTGTGCCCTCATCCTCCGCGTCCTCATCAAAAAATCATATTCAATGACAATACACAGGAGGAACTTGCATGATGAGAACATTTCTAGATTTATTTCTACTCTATTATAATGGCTGATTTTGTTAAGTTGAAACTTGATTAAATTTGAGATATTATAAGAGATGACGTAAAATTAATATAGTTTGCCAAGATGCAAATAATTTAAATGCACAAATATTGTTGGGTAGTCTGCAGCTAAAAATCTCATGTATATTACAAAGTAACTGAATGAGTGGCTAATTAATTATGTGGATCTGCTTATATTGTAAGGAATTTTGTGTCTTCCTTTGTAGTGCTACTGTATTGCAAAATCCTTGATTTTCTTAAAGTGCACATGCTGACTTTGACAACTGTAGAAATAAAATTTAAAATTAAACTTGCTCAAAGATGTCAATAATATTTATCTGATTTTCATGATCTCCAGTCAAATCAGATTCTCTAATAACGTGTCCATAAGTTTGGTTATTTCAAGTACTGCCTGCTTAACTTTTTTTTCGTGTGTGTGTGCGTGTGCGCGTGCGCGCGCTATAGCTTGTCAGATCGCCATGCCACAAAAGCCCAGCAAATATACAACATCATAAATTTTATGGTACCTTGTGTCTGTTTTTTTGTTTAACAATTTCAATATGTTGGATTATAAAAGTTTATAGCAAAACAAAGATAGATTGATAATATATTTCAAGAAAGAAAATAAATTAATAACAATATTAGTGACTTTTAAATATAAACAATGGGTTTTGTCTCGACAAGGAACATTAAAATGTTACTATTCTGTCAAAAATCCGTTTTCAAAAAGTAAATAACAGTTGTAGAGAGTGACTTAAACATTAATGAAATCTTCGTTAAGTTCAGATTTGCGTCAGAAGAATTCCGCTCGACGGTTAAAGCTGGGCGTTCACCAGCCGTCCATCTGACGTCATCCCAGAGGAGGATTTGGGCTCCGGCTCGGGTCTCTATAAAAGCAGCTTGTTATCTTTCTTTGCGAATCATTCGGAGGGCAGTTTCTATCATCAAACACGAGAAACTTTCAAAACTCAGTTTTACTCGGGATGTCAGAAAATTCGAACCGCGTCGGACCCGCTGTAAGCGGCGTCAAATTCGACACCGCGCTCCGCAAGAAAGCGTCGCCGAACATCTTCGAGAACATCAACCAGGACGTGCTGGTGAAGCTCTTCGAGAAGTCCGGAGACCTGCAGGCGCGGGAGAGGGCCAGGAGCATCCTCGCGCTTCACCAGGACCCCGAGGGGGTCTCAAAAGCCCTCGTGGCCCTCCAACAGGACAAAAAGGACAAATTCGTTTTGATTACGGGACTGTCGCGCCAGTCGCTGAAGTTTCGCTGAGATGTTCTCCAGGAGCATGTGCAGATGTGCGCATGTGCAGTTGATCCACCTGGATTCCGATGAACTTTCCAGAGTCGGCTCGTGATGGTGTGCTGCTCGTGAAAGCTGCGGAAAGCAGAGACTGTTCGGTTCCTCTGCTGAGGTTCAAGACAGAGTTTGTTTCTTCCTGATGTGAAGAGCTTTGAGATGTGAACTAATGTGTAGTAACGCAGATGTGACGATTTTATTATGAAGAGGATCGGTGTCAGCAGTGCCTGTATTTTTATAATGCCGCATACTTGAAACTTGTTTTTAATAAAATTGTTTTGATTATCTCTTTGTTTTGCATTTTTAAAAACTCCTTTCAATCGCTTCTGAATGATTACCTAGGTCTGCAAATTCTTAAATGAAATTTTAACTTCTTTTTTTTTTTCTTCTTACACTTTAGCACATTTTTTATCTTTTTTTTTAAACATGTTATAATTGTATTCTTACAATTTTAAAATAAAAGTACTGATATTGTGATAGTATACCTTTGGAAACATGTTGGCATCACATATGTTTTTTTTTTTTCAAGAAAACTAAACTTTAATTATGTGGTAGAGTAAGTAAAGCTTAATTATAATAGCGTTAAGAATGAGATTTAGTTTAGCTGCAGTAAAACTGCTCCGAAAAAAACGTTTTGCTATTTCCATGGCAGTTCTGATTCGTATATCTCCGTGCAAAAGCGTGTTCTTTTTTTCTTCGATATTAATATCTGCTTAAATATCAGATATACAAAGACTTGCTTATTATATATAGTAATTTTTATCTAAAGGAGGACTTTCCAAAAACTCAGAACAAACTGAATCAAGAATGGCTGCTTTAGACTTAAAAGTCTTAAGGTTTTACATCAACCCAATAAAAACCTTCCACTAGAATAGTAAATAGCTAAAATAGCAAAACACTAAATAGCAAATTATGTTTTAATGTTAATTTCTACTTTGGATTATAGAAAAGCTGCTCAAACCATAAACACCAATAATGAACATTATTCTTTAAACTCTCTTTACATATATATACATAACAGAAACAGATGGAATTACAGGTGAAACGACTTCATTCCAAACAAAAGGTCTTGTAGTCATGACCATGAATCTCTCGGCAGTGAAAGCTGTTGAATTAGCAGCGAAGTTAAGGAACAAATGGCGTGTGTTCTCTCAGATAAGAGGGGCTCCTGTGCTTTCTGTCAGCTATACCCAGCTGAATCCGGTTCTCAAGATTTTGAGACAGATGGCAAAATTGGGTCAAACGTTGTTTTTTTTCAAAGGGGCAAAAATATCAGATGACCCGGTTTGATCAAATTGAAAAGAACTCTTAGTCAGCATCGATTAAGCCCAATTTTAAAGTTTCGGTTTTTTTTTTAAACCAATCAAGTGATTTTTCAATTAAAATCAAGTGACTAGTGAAGTAGAAAAGTCTCAAAGCACAAACTACCCACTTGGTGCAGTAGTTACACACAGAGTGACATTTGTCTGAATATAAACGGGGTTGTTGATTTCACATATTTAGTCTTACCTGAAATACAGTTTAGATCAGATAAAATGTTCTTTTTAATTTATGTTAAATGTTGACATGTAATTGAAGTGAAGTGTATATATATATATATATATATATATATATATATATATATATATATATATATATATATATATATATATAATTAGGCAGTGGAACATTTATGACATTTATTAATATGCTCAAAAAACAATTATTAAGCAAAAAAAAAAAAAAAAATATATATATATATATATATATATATATATATATATATATATATAATTAGGCAGTGGAACATTTATGACATTTATTAATATGCTCAAAAAACAATTATTAAGCAAAAACAAATTGGTGTGCTGAGGCCATCCTCCTGGCCGGATTCCATGAACCCTTGATGGTAATTTTCAGAGGATTCTCAGAGACCGCAAGTACCTCTTGTACTAAACAATGATGAGTGTGAAATTGAGTTAAGATCTTGGCTGATTACATTCAACTATTTAATTGGGTGCAAATTCTTTTCATGAGCCTTCGTAGATTAGTGTCAAAGTCTCAGTACATAGAGTACTTTGGGAAGATGTCCTAAAGATAAGCTTCTGTGGAATATGGCGCGCTGAGCTGATTAACCCCTGCTGTTAGGGAATAAACGAACAGAAATGAGATGGAATGTTTAGCTCCTTTGTTCCTTTGTAAATGCTCAAGCTGAGTTAAGTTGCTGTTGAGGTGATGTTTGTGTGAAGTGGAAAAAGTGAGCCCCTGTACTTTTACAGTGTGTCTCTTTAGCTCTCAGCAGCCCCTGATAAACCAGGCCAAACATCTCATGCCTTCAGCTGATTGCACACTCTGTGCCCTGCTCTTCAGAGCACTTGGGGTCATTGGGTCATGTTTGTTATTTTTTGATGCATTCACAGAAATAAAGGTACTGTAGGGGTCCCGGTGCTTGGCCCAAAAATGGACACCAGTTAGGACTGAAGGCGCACATGTTCTGTTTTGAAACAGTGCTAAAAATGTTTTTAATAATGCTCATAAATTTGTATACCTGACTCCATAATTGATTTAAAAAGGTTTTCTCTTTACCATTATTTTTGGTCACGGCCAAATAAATTAGCATGTTAATTATTAATAATAATATTAAGTTTTAACCCACTCAATGACCTTTAATTTTACTCACACTTAATGTTAATATTCTTATTACCCCTTAAAAGTGTTTAAGTAAAAGAAGAATGACTGAAAAAGATTCAAACATTTATTGTCGTTGATGTGTATAAAAAATGCATTAGATTATACAGCCTATGAAATATGAAACAAGAATAAGGAGTTATTGTCTACACTTAATTTGGAATTGGTAATTCTAAAAAAGGCATTACCTTTTAACTCCAAGTTTACTAAATGATAAGGGAGCTCTAGAGCCCTTCCTTTATGACCAAATTTCAGAGACAAAAGGGCCAGAATTTGAGTCTGCTATCTGCCTTTGAAAGTTTCTTCAGACCAGTCTCCTCCTAGAGAGGAGTGACCTAACCAGGAACACCCATCAGATAGCATCTGTCAAAACTTTTGAGAGTTTTAGATATTTCAGCCATCCATGATTGGCTCTCTCAGAGAAAAGGCTAGGCTCATCGAGAAACAAAGCTGATGAGATTTACATGTAAATTTAGGGCTAGTCCAATGGGGTTTTGATACTGAAATACACTCATATGCAGATTCAGTAAACACAGCGAGGCATATATTACTGGTTTTTGGCTCTTTGCTTTGTCATTTCAATCGTCTCATTTTGCCTGATGTGCTTGTGAAAAGATAGCAGTACGAGTTGGTTCCTGTGCATCGTTTGGTCTGCTCAAGCAGATCAGCCAAAGACATAATTCAGTTTCTTACAGTACAAAAAGGTATTAACGCACCTTAATAGCTGAAAATGATTTGAAATGATTTGGAGTAACCAAAGAATATTTGTACTGTTTTGTCCATTATTGTTGTTTTAAAAAAAGTTTTTACCAAGCAGGGTTCAGTTTGTGCCTGCAGAGCATACTTTTCAAAACTGTCTTTGTGCTTCTCTCTTGTGGACAGAAATGGTTTTGCAGCTTGTTTTATTACTATAAGAAGCTTAGGATTTTTATTTGGTTGGTGAATGGCTTAATGAAATGTAAAATATTTTTAGCATTTGTTTCCTTTTCTATCTATTTGCAAAAAGTGATGTGCTAGTCAGGTTTTAATTATTATTTTTTTACTCATCCATGTGCCAACACACCCAGAGAATTGACTGTAATAATGCCTGAATGAAGGAGAGGTTTGAGAAAAAAATGCAGTGTGACACAATTCAGGTCAGTGCAGGTGCGACTTAATGAATACAGATGATATTTATCCTTTAGCAGAAATCAAGATATTTGGCCACACTGTTTTTTTTCACTGAAAGTATAGCTTTTTCATTCATTGTGTTGATAGTTGTTGAAAAACCAAAGTGTATTACATGTACACATTTTAGGCTTTTCCTAAAACTAGTTCATTTTGTGGAATCATTTATTTAAGCTAAAGCTATATTCTCCTAATCCTCAATTTGACTTCCTTGCTGAGGATGATGAAACCTGGCAAATGGAGACTGAGAATTTCACTAATACTTTGCGTTGGCGACAGTTCACCAGGGAATATGGTCGTCGTCAGATCTGTAGAACAAAGCAAAAGTCCTTCAGGCTCTTTGGAGATTCAGCCACAGCCTGTTGGGAATAACTTCCAATTTTTTTTTTATTTCATGTCAGTCCTTTTATCCTTAAAGCCCAGTGGATCTGCTTTCCACAGACATGATTCCAGGAGAAAGGCTTTTGGGAGCTGTTCACACATTATTTATGGGGGCAGCGTTGCTACTTTTTTGTGATTCTGGTTTCAGGAGCTTAAAATCAGGGCTGTAGATAAAGAAGTGTGAATTGGTGCTGCAACACTTCATGTACTTGTGTTCGAATTCAAGATTTTGTTTAATTCTACTTTTATTGTGTATAAACAATACTATGACTCAAAATGCTGGAGAGTTTTGGAAATATTACATAGAAATATGTGTTAATCCGAACACTGTACACATGTAAATAATTTGTGAAAAGCACAGAAATGCCCTCCTTGTCAGGTCTTATTCTGTGTTTTTTCATGTGCAGGTTAATCTTATGTTGTTTTAACTTTACATTTCGTTTTAACTTTACATTTTTAATTGAATGTTATTTTTGTATTTAATTTGTTCAATTTAATACAAAAAAATTACTTTAACTTTACTTTTAACATTTGTATTTAATTTAAAAAATGTTATTTAATTTTCTTTATTTGTGTTTTTTATGTTATTTATTTATTTTATTAGATGCCATATATACACTGCCTTGGCAAAAAAAAAGTTACCACCAAAAAAGCCTTTATATTTGATTGTGTTTGCGGTGGTATTGTCTCGATAAGCTTCTGCAATGCTAGATTTGTTTGTTTTTCAAGTCAGTGTTGCATTCATTTTTACCAAGATCTTGCATTGATGACAATAGACTCTGACTGCTTTAAGAAGGCTTCTCGCGCACATCCCAAATATTCTCTACGGGGTTGAGGTCTGGACCCCAGAAGTACTCTTTTATAATTTGAGCTGGAAAAATCCTGACATTGTGTCAGGCATCTTGGAATATGTAGTTTGAATTAAAAAGCAACTCCTTACACCAGTCTGGGTTAAATTACTTGTTGCCAGCTGAAAACCCATGAAATAAGTGTCCAATAGGAAGCTCGTACCTTTTTCCTTGTTAAATCCCTTATTTTTGTGTTCAGGCAGAGTATAAAAAATTATCAAAGTCAGTCAAACTTTTACTGTTAAAGAAAGGTCCAACATTGCTGCATGTATATAAAGCAGGTTTAGAAAAAAACATCCCACAGACTCAGAAATGTGAGAAATTATTTTATTGTAAACATGTTTACATTAAAATACAATGTTTAATCATGACACAAAAAAGAAACACAATTTATGCACTAGATTTATATGGTAAACACACTGAATGTGAAAATAAAATGGACATATTTTACAAAACTCCTTTGTTCAATACCTACTGTAAGTATTTAACAGGAATTGTCGACTTCACAGCCATAAAAACAAGAAATCAAGAGAATATGAACAGATACCATGATGGCAATCTTACTTCCATTCAAAGACTGTCCTCAATGTTTCAGATGACGACCCAAGAATTTTCACTTCATTTGTTCTTTAAACTGAGAAGAAAAGCAAAACAAAATTTTACATAAAATTTATATGTCAAGCTATTGTGCTAAGTGAAGCTCGTTGGTATATTTTGAAAATGAAGTAGAAAATAAATTGAATAAGGTAGTTCTGAAGCATTATTAATAAAAAGTACAGTGGCAAATTTGAACTATTTAATTGTATTTAAAGTGTTTTTGTACTGATTGGATTCAATTGGTTAATTGGTCAGACACATTAAAGAAGTCTTTTATTGTGCTCACCATAATCTGATTTGGAGATCAACCTGGTGACACAAATTCTTGGAGGAGGGTTTCACTGGGTTCTTAAAAAGCCTAACAGTTAAAAGGCAAAATTTTGGCTCTTAAAGCTCATTTGATTTTTGATTAAAATATAAAAATGATGGGTAGGGTTGCCATAGTCTGAGCAAAATGTTCACAAATGTTCAACACATAAGAGATGGTTAGGGTAAGATAAACTTTATAAAACTTTATAAAGTTTATAAAGATAAACTTTATTCTTAATAGTCTTAAAAAGCTCCTAAAAAGTCTTATATTTTATCTCATGAAACCTGCGGGAACCTTGCAGCTATATTTAGCATGAACTAACAGCTTTCATGTATTTAAAGCTTTGATATAATATTCTGCCTCATAGCACAGTCTGGTAAATGTTTATGATTTAAAGGTGGAGGGTGTTATATTTTTAATTCTTGGGCAGGCCAACATCATAACAAGATAAGTCAATTGGCAAGTGCTTTAAAATATCAAGCGTAACAACACAAAATATCACTGGGCCTCGAGGTGTTTGTTTTGACGATTTCAAGCATCAACATTGAATCCAGATGATGGCACACCATACTTTTAAATGTAAATAGATCTACGCAACACACCTGTCGTCTGGTTTTGCAGTGATTTTGTAATCTTTTATTACCTGAATGGGAGTTTCAATAGAACAGCTATTGGTCACTTGGTTACCACTGAGTGTAGGGGCGCGTGAGGATCGACCCACACAGAAATCCAGCAGTGATGCTCGTAGTTCTATTATTGATCAATCATTGACTTCTCCTTCTGGTGCTCAACACAAAACTGGCAGCAAATGCTCAAATGAGCCGAGTGCCACAGATTCAAACTCTGGCCTCTGGACATCTCTGGAGGTCCTTGCATCCTGTCAGATAATTTGTTCCGATGTGTTCAATAAAAATGTGTTCAATAAAGGGCTAAATTGGTTTTCTTACTGGGTTAATTCTCTTAAAACGGTCTGTGGATTGTTAACTGTGTGTTTATTACATTATGTTTTTGTTTTTTTTTTTTGAATGAAAGTTAAAACCATACTTGTTTTCAATCTGTTTACATCCCACCAATGTTTTAACTTTTATATAAAAAACTATAAAGTGCAAAAACAACTCAGTTAACATGATGTTAAACACTTATGAAGTTTAAATACTCCGGATGCAACATGCAAAACTATGAATTTGTCCCTCTTAATGTAAAAGTTTTCTCTTTTTAGAAAAAGTATCAGTAGCTAGATTTAATACAAACTTAAACCACTCTTGTGGGTCATAATTGGGGCTCCAGTTGACAAATGAATGGTTTGTTGTTCCGTGCGAACTCATTTTGGAAAAGTCTATGACCACAGTGGCTTGGACACACCTGGGAGTTCCCATCATGCCTCTCGTGCTTTTTCACCTTCATCTCTTCCTAGTTAGCATTCAATGTAGTGCAGCATTCTGCGCTCTGACCTTGCCTCCACATGGAAACCAAGGCCCATACGGTGCACTCCAGTCAGGCAGAATATTGAATTGAGGCAGATATTGATCACATATACCACTATCCATTAACTTCTCCAGCGTACAAGTTAACACCTCGTGTCTGCTGTTATAAGTGCTCTCTTGTGCAACAACATTCCCTTGCCGTGTACAGCTTTAACTTTGCAATGTTTTCAAGTTGGTATAACAGTATCGTACGAGGAGAAGAAGATAGCAGTGTAAATCTGACTGAATTAAGTGTATAGAGGTTTCTATAATTTAAAACATATACGTTCCTCAACCAATGCTCTGTCTGTAGTAACATGAAGGCAGTCAGTGTTCATTCTAATCTCTCTCTTTAATTCTAGCCGAAGACAGATGCAGAGTATCTTTTTTTAATATGTTTAACAGATTTGATCTGTTACTTGAATGTGGCCAAAAATATCTCTAATTCTGCTAGATCTCAGTGCTGCCTTCAATACAAATAGATGACAGGATTATCTTAGAGAGACTAGTGACTACGCTGGCATCCAGAGTTTTACATACTGATCAGAGTCAGTATGTAAATGTTAACTCATCAGCCGATAAAACGATAGAGAATGGTGTACAACAAGGATCAGTTCTGGGGCCCATTCTATTATTAATCTAAACGCTGCCACTCTGCAAAATGATTAGAAACTAAATAAAAAATCTAAATTAGAAAATTTGCTTGTGTTGCTGATATAAATGATTGGCTGAATGATCCTTATGATAAACTCAGATAAAACAAAATTGTTACTTATTGGGTCTAAACAGCAAGTGCAGAATATTTCAGTTTTAAACACGATGCTTAGCAGACATATTGTTAGGTTTTCTCTACAGTTAAAATAACCTGGATTTTGTTATAGACAGGGAACTGACTTTTAAGAGCCATAATTTCTAGTTTCTAACTATTTTGTTAGCAAATTGAGCTAACGCTCTGTTAGCCGGCTGCTAGACGACACTCTGCATAGATTACAGTTCATTCAAAATGCAGCATATAGTCCTCCCAATCACAAAAAAATATGATCACATTACCCTAGTTCTGTTCTCTCTTCATTGGTTTCCTATATGTTCCTGTAAAAGATACTTGTCCTGAATGGCTTAGCTGAGCAGTCTTTTATCATGATATAGTCTCGTCTGACTCTGTTGCTCCGATGACAAGAAGCAGGTCTACTAATAGTTTTATGCTAGAGAGGTGATTAGCACCAAACCAGAGAGACTCGCTGTGATCTCATTGAAGAGTTCTTCTTCTAAGAATGTGCTTAAGTGTTTTTTTTTCTCAGGGTTTTACAGTTTTTTTCCCCACATCAGTAAAATAAGTGAGTTGGATATTTTATATTGGAATTTTATTTACTTATTTTTTTTTACAAAATTGGTTTAAACCTATCTTTATAATAAACTTAGAGATTACAGGTCAGTTTAATCAACCATTTCATCATACTATTAGACTTTCCCCTAATGACAGAACTGGGATCATTATACTTCCTGATCTCTTCCTTAAGAAACTTTACAATCCCTCAGAAAGCAGTATATGGTCATTTTATTTATACCTTATAGAATTATGCAATTGGAATTACTTCTCAACTTACTTTTTATCTCGCAATTCACATTAGCTGCTTAGAAGCAATTGCAACAAAAAAACACTATATAAAATCATTTGATTAAATGGTTTGGCTAAATTAACTCCTAATGTTGTTCTGCAGCTTAGTTTCTTAGTGTTTTTTTTCACAATGCATTACATGAAATGCAGGGGCTGACACTCACTTGTTCTGATGTTTGGAGCCCTGCAGATGTGCGTGGTATTGTGCCACAGAGTTGAGCGTAACACTGCAGACCTCACATGCGTGGCTCCGCTTCAGGCCTATATGAATAAACAAGTAAGCATGCATTTATTAGAAAAACTGTTTTGTTTCATTTGAACCTCAAGCATAATGGGGCTGAAAGGTTATCTCTGGGAGAGAAGAAATTTTTTTTCTACAATTTTGAACGTTTGACCAGTATAGAAAGGTAAGATAGCAAACAGCAGATTTTCAAGCTGGATGTGTAGGATTCCAAAAGTGTATACATCTTATTACACCTTCAAGCTAGCCATAAAAACAGAGTTCCTCTAGGAATGTATAAGAACTACAGTAGATCTGTTTACAGTATCTCTTTTCCTTGTTATTTTCCTCACGTTTAAATCCAGGCTAACGACTCATCTATTTAGCTGCGCTTTTGTCCACTGAGCACCAATGTCCGAACAACTATTTAACCTCTGCACTTCACTATCTTAATCTTCTTTAATCGATGTTTTTAAATGTTCAGTTTTTAATCTCAATGATTTTATATGACTTTTTTATGCTTGATTTTGTTAAATGTATTTCCTTTTTATTCTTGTAAAGCACTTTGAATTACCCTGTTTATATATAGGGTATAAATGTAAATAAAACCTAAGACATGAGCCTTTCTTTGTATTGAAAGTTGAGTACAAAACAAGGCACTACTTGAATATATACACACCCTAATATATGCCACACCACCCTGACCATTGGCAATATTGATATTCCTACCCTCTTAAAACGAGGGAAATCTGCTGTATCAGGCTAGGCAATGTAGCCTCACGCAGGAGTCCATCAATAACATTTACCACAGATCTATATTCAATCAAAGCCGCAAATTGCATTAGCCTCATCTCTGCCATCACACTTCCGAGGTTTCTTTGTAGCTTTGTGCACTTTGCAGTGCTTTAAAAGATGTGACAGAACGGGTTCTGAAACAAGCTGATAAATCATATCCTCCCACAGTTTTGTCTTCCTACACCAAATCTGCTCTCTAACTAGGACAGACCAGTAAATTTTAAGCCTCTGTGAAGCCTGGAAAGCAGTTACTGGGTTTTTGTGAAGAGGGAAGTCTGATTAAACCGCTTTAAAATGGGATTCAATTACTGCTAAACATGATTTGACTCCCTGCTGTTTGTGCAACTAACTTTTGATTTAAAAAAAGAATGCTGGCAATAAAAATAGCTTTTATTGCTCATTTAATATCTATTCATTCAAAATTATGATGCATCATAGCATCCATAAAGGGATTAAAACATAATCACATTAAATTAATATATTTATCCTTGTTATTTAGTTTTATTTAACAAAAAAACAACAATTTTACCTTTACAGGCGTCTCAAGTTCTGGTCTCAACTTTGAGTTAGACATTTTGATAGTTTGTTGAATGGCATGTACAATAACAACTACATTACATTTAATTGCATTTTTTTAATCTAAGCAGTGCTACATCTGCTGGGAATCCAATTACAACAATCTGTAATAGCTCCAAAATATGTAGTAAGTCTGTGACATGAATACTGAATGAGAGCTTGTCTTTAGATTGAATTAATTCAACAAAATAATCAGCTATAGCTAAACATGTCTGCACATAAGTTCAACCGTTTTCATAACAACAGATACAAGAACCCTGGTGGTTAGCAAAATCATACCCTTTTAGTTCCCTTTACTTCCCTTTGTTACTTAACAAACTTGTTACGTGCTTCATAATGCTTCCATCAAAGTTGCCACCAAATAGCAAATGTTCTTTATCTTGTTTAATCTTGTAGTTTTGGAGAAATCTCTGAAAAAACACAACACAGGCACATGGAATTCCCATGTGTATGTGATCAGTAGGTTTTTTAGTTTCCCCGGTGCTGATACAATAAAGCAATACAATGTAATTTTGTTTAAGAGAAATTCAAGAGGTGGGCTTCATTTAATTAGTAGTCTTTGAGGACACGATTTTGGTGGTTTGTTTTTTTTTCCCCCTACAAAATATAAAATATCATTCCAGTCAACTGTTAAAATATTTTTTATATTTTGCAGCCGTAAGTGTCCCAAAAACAATTTCTATGCCCATTTTTGACCCAGATTGTTTTATATATTTGTCCCAAATCAAATATGCATCAGGTTTTTGCAATGCGCACTCAGTCTGAACTGTCATATTTATCTATCTTTTATCATCGAGCCAAACTCCAAAGAGTAGCTTTAGCTATCAAAAATACTTTCAGTGTTGGGGCTCATTGCAGAGAATTTGTAACTATTGCATGGCTGCATAATGAATTTATCGATGCACCAAGAAGTGTTTTTCATCATTTTAGACCACACATAGATCAAAGAGTGTTGACAGAGATGATTCCTTGCAAATTTAAAATATTATTCTAATCTATGCTTTAAGCCCTAAAGACTCAAAGCTTTGCCGTTTAAAAAGCTCACCCATGAAAATAGCATTTTTTTATTTGCTTGGTCTATCATTGGAAACTGAATCGCTAGGAAGCCTGCAGCAATGAGTCATGTTAATGACTCACAATCATGACGCCATAAGAGATGGGACACATTTCCACCTAAATCTAAATCGAACATTTGGCCACAGCTTCTACACTTCTCCTAAAGTGAGTCTTGTGCATTGGGAGTTTGTGTTTCTAGCTTATACATTGTTGGTTTGTTTGGTGAGGAAAGGTTTTTTACTGCACCATTAATTACCTATTGATAATTACCTCAAAGGGAAGCTCTTTAGCCAGCTGCTGAATAAAGCAATTCTTTAATGAAATGCCTGCATGGGAAAAGGCTCCTGATTCAATAAAATACCCCTACGAGGCCTGTAAAACAGTCAAGGGTCAATAGTAAAATGATATCCATGCTTAAAATGGGGTAGTTACAGCAGTGCTGTTCATGAGCCATTACCAAAACCTGATTGAATAAATACTGTTCACTCATTTAGTTGAAGAACTTTAATAAAGAAACTTCTCATTGTGTCTTTCCAGACCATTAACATTCTTTAATCAATAAAAAAGCTTATTTTGTTTGTGATAGCCAAACACTCGTTTTGGAATTAAATAAACCTAAAATGATGTTACAGAAAAGGCTAAAATGACAACCTGAAAATTGTGCAATTAATCGTCCAGGTGGAAGTGGAGTTGCTATTGTTTTATATCTTAGGGAGTGGAAGGAGGATTGAAATTACCTGCTGATGTAAAACATTTGTTCTCCCATGCATTTAAAATCCAGAATTCTACAGAATTATCAAAAAAAAAAAAAAAAAAGAAAGCCCAAGCCTGACAAGTCTGCTCTTGAGGGAGATGTTTTTTTACTGATATTGCATGTTCTAAAAACTTACCGTTCATTTCCTCTCCACCCTCCAGACTTTGTCCAAGCTGTGTGAGTAGGTGGGCTTGAGCTGCATTTTTCTTGTGCTTCTTGCCATTGTAGTGTTGTCTTGCCATGCCTGGATTGTTGAACCATGCCTTACACATCTGACAGTAGCGCTGGGAGAGTCTGGGATGTAGTGAAGGACATCCTGGGGACTCTGTAGTCCCCAAATGGTCTGAACCCACTGTAATTTCTGCAAAAAAGCATGTAATGGGCAAACATCACTTCACAAACAGTTTCTGAAGAAATAATGTTGGTGGCTTACCCTCTTTGTGGAGGGTGTTGGTAACTGTCTTCAGCTGTATCTATTGACTAGAATAGTACACAGTGCAGAGCCAAAATGGAGGAGCTTCCCCTCGAATTGCGTGTGGGGAACCTCGACTGACTTGCTTATAAGACTTTACTATTGTTTCAAGAAACTAATTTAAAAATCCCTCAAATGGATGTTTGTGACATGAGGAGGAAACGGACATCAATCATGTGTTGGGGTGGCCATACTTGAGTGAGTGGGAACTGGAGCTCAGTTTAGAGTGGGAGGGTGTTCTATTTTGGATCTGCTGCAAGGATCCTCTCTATTGACTCAGACTTGTGCCATTTGTTGACACAAGTTTCTTTTTTTTTCCCTTAAAATCTCTTCTGTTTCCTTCAAAAATTAAATATAACCATTTTAGGTCTAAACCGTTTTTACGTCATATACTTGTCTTCTTAGATGTGCAATAACTGTATATAAAAAATATATGTAAATATTAAACTAATTCAAATTGTGATGCTAATATTTTGAATAATAAAACAAATGGTTTCAATCACATTATTTAATCAAGCTAAATCAAGCTTGCTTCTATTATTTCATTTTTCTGTTATTGATAGATTCTTGTTATATTACAATGTATAGCATCATTTTATTGTTTCATTGTGTATTCATTTTATGACTTTTTAAATGGTAATTTAGTCTGTTTTTAGCCTAAACTGGTGTGCCTTACATTTTAATATTAAATGCTTGATGCCATACCATAGTAGCCTGTTGATGTGTCCATTTTTTTTTTATTTAACAAATTCAGTGAAAGCAAGTGTGTGGAAGCCCATTAGAAACTCAAACACAAGCAGACAGTATTCCGTTGACATATTTAGTTTGAGTCTGTCTCATCTGTCAAGGAATGTGCCACACACTTGTGTCATTTTGAAATATTTTGAGGGTAGAGTCTGCAAATTAAGAACACGGGATGTCCCCGGTGGCTGCAACTTCATAAGATGTCGTCTGAATCCTGTGACACTAATATGATGAATATGTTTCATAAACAGACTAGAGGTAATTTATCTCCCACTAGCAGGTATGAACTCACTTCTACAAAGAATTTAAATATTATTACAAAGGTGGGAGATGTAGACATTAGGATTCTGTCATAGTAAAGCAATTAATGTAAAGCATGTAGAAAATATAAACAGTGAACTCTTCATATGATATTCATGATGTCCAAATAACCAGGGAATATGAAGAATTAGGTTGCATCCATGTCTCTAAAATATATGAGGTATTTAATGGAAGGTTGCTTTAATAACATCAGACTGTAATATTAAATGTCACACACTTGTTTTACAGTACAGTTCAATCCACTATTTGATAATATCAATGAAAATCAGGGTACATTTAATTAAATTACCCTCAATTTATTGCAACTTCTTGACATATGCACTTATTTTACAGTGTAACTCCTTTAAGACTGTGTCAACACAACCATTCAGTTGAATAATGCTGAGTTACTATTAGAACAAATGAGCAAAAACGACAGTGTCTTCCTGACCCTAACCCTTGTACTTTTTCATTTCCTTGCTTAGTGATGCTTGTTAATTGATTGAGCATTTTAAAAAGGTAGCATAAACCATGCCTCGGATCATTTTGCAGCAATATAAAGAGAGATTAAGTCAACGAATTTGCCAAAGCTTTTAAATTAAGTCTTTATTAGCACTTTTCATGTACGCTTGGGTTATTCGATGTAGCTAGCAATGGAAACATTACAATAGGGCACTTAAAAAAAATACTTGAATAGATTAAAACTGCTTTTCAAACCATATAAAATTATAGAAACTATGTTTAAAAGTTTACAGGAATATGTAATCAAATTGCAACTGTTTGGACATCAGTGGTTCAGTCACTAAATGCAGGCTCAGAAAACGTTTGATTTTAGTCAGAATTTAAATATGATTTAAAATATGATTAAAGTGATCATCATATGCTAACTTCATATAATTCTTTGGGGTGTAACATTGCTCTGCGGTTAGGGAATGTTGGTATGAGTGATGCTTAACAGCATGAGCTTCAGTCAAGTCTCACTCTAAAAAAACCATGCAGAACAGGAGATGCTCATTTGTTCTAGTGATGTCCTCTCCAAAGTAAGACATTTGGGATAAAGATCCATGTAAATAGTTTGCTGTTGTGTATTAGCCCAAAGCGACTGTCTGCTTTTGTTCTGCTCTGCTTGTTCCTCATCTGCTTGTTCCCCAATCGTCCATCAGTTTTTGTGAGGCAGCTGCTTGATAGACTTTGGGGGCTTGCCAACATAACAATAAAGAAGGCAGTGAGGTGTCCAATTATTTGGTTCTTTGAGGTTTTATGATAAGTTTGTGAAATGTGAGGACCTGTGATGAGCGGAGGTCATGGAAATGAGGGGCAGGGCTTATATGACATAATATATAATGTCACAAACAAAGCATTTCATATCACCTCGTTTTTAGAGGACAATAAAAAATATGTTGTGACTTTTGTGAAATAATCAATAAAAAATAATTTTAACATTTTAATTTTTTAAACCACCCGATTTTTGTCTCAGAGATTTCTTTAAAAATCTGAGTTCTTTTGTAAGGCCGATTCAAGCTATGAGCATGATTATAACTGAAAGCAAGTAGCTTTAGGAGGAAATTTAAGAGGAATTTTTAGGAGGGATTAGAAGGAAATTTGTAGTATTTGGTGGATCTTAGAGCTCCTTTGTTTTAAAAAGTCAGCATACTTCCAAAATCTTGTGCATGCTATTAAGTGATTTATTGATAAGAAGCAGTGCTTTAAAATGTATTTTAAACATAATTGGGATTTCAGAGCTTCAGATAATTTGAACAGCTTTCTCAAGCTTATATCGTTATTTATTTTATTCTGCCTTTCTGATGTTTTCATTTTTTTCTTCATTTTTGGGTCATCTTCCTCTGGTACCTTTGTCATGCACAATTCTGCATGCAAAATGAGTAAAGTGTTGTTTCTGCTTAGGGCATTGTGCTTATCATAAACAAGCATTAAGCAACTGCACACTGTGGCTCACACTTGTAAATTAATTGAAAAGGACATGCAATGTAGTTTCAGAATTTAATTGCAGAGGATACAGAGCTCAATAGAGGTCAATGCCTTCATTTTGTAGATAAATTCTTACCTTCAACCGTTATGGAAGGTGGTTCACCCAGAATAAGCTTTAGTCTCTTGGCGTGGATCTTGCCCTGATAGTGTGACTGAGCCACCACCGCTGAAGTGAAGGACATGTTGCAGAGTGTGCAGCACTTGTTCCTGTCCACATCTCCCTCCCCACAACCCTTGTTTGTCACAACAGCAGATAAACAGAATGTGCTCCTTTAACAAACATGTCTTTTTCAGCTTATCAAGAAATAAACAGATTTATAAAAGTATTGCTTTAAGAGGAAATACTGTATGAAATGCTTCTGTCAGTTTGACAGATGTGGGTTACACCATGAAAAATGTTTAATTTTCAGACTGACATCTGCTCTGAGCATTTTTAGCAAAAACAATCGAATGAATGTTTCAGAAATCAAGAAGAATTGTTCTTGAATGTACATGTTGTCAGAACATTTATATAAGGAACATTCCGCTATATATCCCTTTCATAAGCAAAAGAGGGGGGTTTAGAAATGCTTTGGGATTTGCTATTAGTTATTGTGGTGATTGGATAGATCTGGTTTCAGTCCTTCCCCCTGAACTAAACTCATTAAACCTATTTCTATGTGATTTCTGAGGGTTTATGTGTGGAGATATTATGTATTTGAAATTTTGAAAACATTCACAATCTCACCAAACAATCGGGAGCTTCCTATAGTTTTACTGTGACGTGGTTAAAAAGCTATTTCGCCTGTGGGAAAAGTGAGTATGATGAAATTTTCTTGCATCCATTCAGAGACCCAATCTTGGTTTGATCAAGCCTTTAGAAGTTTAAAAGCAAGTTTTCTTTTCTGACATAAACATAATATATTTTCCTTATGTTCCTGCTTATTCTTTAGTATTTCATGTTTAATGTATTCATGTAATCTTATACTAGTTATCTATTGACAAGTGCTTCAGACATGCAATTTGTTAGTTAGCGACACGGCAATGTTAGCATGTCTAGCATAGATGGTTTAATGACTGTTTGCATTCTTAAAAGACAGAGGAAATCTTTTAATTGTAATCGGAAAGTTGCATTCTGGTGTTTACTTAAGCTTGATTCTTTGACAGTATAATTTAATGTAGAGACAATAACTAAATGAATCACATTTGGTTATTGATTGTTTGATTGTTTGGGAGATGTGACTGGAATTGATGTGACTAAATGTTCAAGTTAAAGTTTAGTGAGCTACTCACCATCACTAGCGCTCATCTGTTGTTTAATCGCTCTTGAAGATCATTGGATAAATCAATAGTCAATATCCTGAGTGCTAAGAAAGCGGCGACCCAAGGTCAATGTCACGCAAGAGTATACAGCTTAATTGAGTTTTTTAAGACGTTGTTGTCCTTTTTCCTAGTACTAAAGAATCTGCTCAGAATGATTGACTTCTTGAGCTTTAATTCTTCTAAAAGCCACATATTCAAGGGGATTTTCCCAGCTGAAAAGATGCAGGTCATTGATCGGTCTGCTTTTCTCCTGACTTCCCATAATTCCTTTTTTTAACTCCCCAGTGGAAAGACCTCCCCTCATCAACCACCAAGCTTGGATTTAGTCTCAGTACTCTAGATAGAGTCTTGTCTAGAGTCTAGATGTATTACGCTCATGAAACCACTAACATCAACTCAAAAGCACAAATAATATATAATTTATTAGAATAAACACTCTAATGTTAGTTGACTCAACATAGTATTGTTAAGCAAAAATCTATGTTTCGTCTTAAAATTGACTTGGGAGAAAGAGAGAGAGAGTGATAATTAACTGACTGAAGTATGCCTTTGGTAAAAATTGCTATGTGCTCAAGACACGTTATTCAATGGTTTTTTTTGTTTGTTTTAGATAGAGTTAGAGCAACATTGTTTTTTACAGGAAGAAAATGTGCATGTACGTGACAAACAGAACAATTCATAATGTAATTTGTTCAATCTCACAAACTTCATCAATACAACAATACAAATTATTTTCAAAAGATTTTATCTTTCTTTATAGCTATATTTTCCCTGAAGATGAGATTAAAGTGTTGTGAGACTCGAGAAGAAATAAGCTGAGATGAGCATGTCATCCATGTCAATCGATATGTTGTGAACATAAAACTATTAGGCTCCCTCAAAGGTGCAATATAACCTGCCACGTTCCCTTTTTCAAAAGAAAGAGCTTTGAATCAATAGTGCTATTTGTCCGCCTGCTATAAATGCAAAAAGCATAACCAGCAACAAAGTGCAAATCGTTGCATCATTAAGTCTCAAATATTCCACTCACATTATCTGTTTGAAGCTTCTTAGCTGGGCAACCACCATCGACGGGGTGTAACATGTAATAAAGACGAACTTTGTTTGCATGCTTTCGACTCTGCAAGAAAAAAGAAGAGAGAAAGATTGGACAGTATTTGGACCTGTATTGCTGAGAAACTTATCTTACAATGAAAATGAGAAATATTTCTCAACCGAGCAAACAGAACAAATTAATGGAGCATCACTTTCATTTCTCAAAGCCTGACACACCTCAGTCTCTGAATGATTTGGGTTGGGTGAATCAAGGTCTGTATTGATTGATGTTTAGTAGACATATGGTCGGCCTTATGAGAACTGAAAAGGCAGCAGAGCAATAAGTCTTAAACAGACTTCTTCAATCCGTTCTCAAGAAGAGAGAATTTCTTGCCACAAACAGCGAGTCTCTTTGGCCATAGAAGAACATAAAACATCACTTTGTAGCAGCTGCTGAAAAAATACATTAATAAAGACGGGTTTTTGACTCTCTCATGTTTTGGCCTAATATATTTTGGATACAGTTCAATCCTACAAATCTACATCATCTTCAAACATTTATTTTAATGTTATGAATTGGTGCTACAGCTTCATACTAAATCATTCATAACTGAAATAACACTTTGCCATTGCCACTTGTGGGAACGATTCCCAGTCCGTTGTTCTCAAGCCATGTCTGCTATTAGTCCCGTGGTCTGTTTTTTTTTTTTTGATAAGTGAAGTATACTGGTGATGAGGTTGTTGCTTCCTGTGCGCTAGGCTCTTCTCTGCAGGGTGGTGGAACTGCGATCGGTCTCATTAAATGCGTAAGCACAAACCTCACGGCTCTGTCTGCTACTACTTCTTTTGGCCTCATTATAACTGCCAGTGGCTGACAATAACAAGCCTGCACCTAAAGGTTTGCTGGCCGAATACTGTGGGGAAAAATACCAAGAACATAAAGCAAACGTGATGCTGAGAAGATATGTGACTGGGTTATAATGGGAACATGATGGTTAAATTGGTTTTTAGATGCCTGTGGGTATAAAGTTAAATGTGTGTTTTGAGATCTCTGGAATTTTCACATTTAGTGGCAACACACATCTTACTAATATGAGAACCAAGCCAATCATTTGCTTGTTGGGTAGCTTTATATGTTAAATTACTTGTTTTAAATGGAAGAGCATTCCAGCCATTTTCAGAAAAATCCCCTGCTGTTTTTTTGAAGAGGGTAGCTTCAAGCAAGCCATGGGGAGCTTAATTAGTGGTATCAGGTGTGTTGTATGAACAAGGAAGAGAATCTTTGCAGGACTGTAGCTCTCTTTGCCCATACCTGCTTTAATGGTTTTTAACTTTATTAGAAAAGTAAAAGGAAATTTTTATTGAACTTAAAAACTTTGTAACTTTTATGCTAAATAATTTATGTTTATACATAGGATTAAAGTCATTGTTTAATGTTTAATGGAAAAGTCATCTATTTACTCATTTACACACATACACACACGCACACACACGCACACACGCGCACACACACGCACACACACATTTTATAAAATAACTGATGTTTATATTTAACAATTTAACAATAAAGATTTATGTTTAACAAATGGAACACCATATGTTTTTCTGTAAATATGAAATTTAAACAAGTTGATGTTAGGTAGTTCTTAACTAATGCAACACATTATAATGGACCTTTAAGTGTCTCCATAGCTTATTATTACATGATAAATTAAAAATATAAACAGTCCAATTTTAAAAAGTATGGCTTTGTCTCTATTCACTCTTTTCTATCCCTTTGCCGCTCTCTTTTTTTTCCCAAATTAAGAGCTATACAAAAATAAGAGATTTCCTTTGCAGTCACCAGACTTCTAAATATTGATTTTGATTCTTAACCAATCCTCTTTGTAAGAATAAATGGTAATAAATGTTATCCACCTGTTTGTATTGGCCATACTCCAACAATAATTTAAAAAAGTCACTTCATCCGAAGTTCTGGAAGGCCGATGCCAAGCAATAAAGCTCAGATTCTGTTACTGTAAATTATAGCTTCTCATATTGCAAACCTCGTCATTTATACATGAGCAACATTACCGTAGACGAGAGGAGGCTTTATGTTGTGTGAACAAACTCACAGCTCAGCCGACACATGGCTGCAGAGCCTCAGGGAAATGTGAGAGGTAATAATTAGAGTAAAGTAACCAACAGCAAGCAATAAAACAGCAACCATGGCTTGAGAAACAGGTTAAGTTGGAGTTCTTAGGTAAAAGCAAATTCACAATCACTCATTAAACTGTAAAAAAAAATTGTAAATAATAAAACTTGATTTATATAGCACTTTTACCTAGTACATTCATTTTCATGTCGGCTTTCTTCCCTTTCGGGGTCGCCACAGCGGAATGAACCGCCAACTCTCTGGCATATGTTTTACTCGGCGGATGCCCTTCCAGCCGCAACCCATCGCTGGGAAATAGTTGCACTTTAAAAACTTAAATTTATGTTGATGGTTACTGGTTATCAGGTAAGTTGAGTTGGAGGGAACAAAAAGAATCAGCTTGAGAAGCTGTTTCTGAGAACTACCTTTTTCACCGCTGAGTAATTGACAGAAAGGCATTTTCAAAGCCAAAGCATGACATTTTCTGATCAGCATCCTGCTTTCTAAAGCATTTGTGACCAAGAAGAGAGATAAAGATAAAGGCTACAAACAGAGAAGGCAGTTTTTGATAGAAGTTGCAATTGAGGTGCATTGTAAACTATTAACTGTAATCAAACTTAAACAAAATGTGCTCAAATATTTATCCTAAGAGAGCACTAGGACTCTGTCTCAGGGTTGTATTTAACATGCGACTTTCATCCTCAAATGCATATTTTTTATCATACCTAGAGAGCAATGTGTTATTAAGCTACTGTATATGATACAGACGTCCTAATAAAACAAAACCATGTCTCCTCCCTCATGATCTCAACAGAACATAATAATTTGTTTTGAATATTAAGAACGTAAAAAGAGCCTACACATAGATGATCACATTAATTTTTACTCTAACCAGACCATCTCTCAGACTGATTACAGTTACAGTTACATTTATGCGTTTGACAGATAATTTTATCCAAAGCGACTTGCATTACAAGGCGAGAACACATGTATACAAACCTTGCAATCCCTGTAAATAAACCTGTGCTAGTAACATAACACTCTAACTGCTGAGCTACAGGAAAGCTGTTGCAGCAATGTTGATGCAATGACGAAGGATTTCAAGTTATACATTAGTATTGTGAGGAAGGGAGGAAAAGCTGTCTTGATCACAACAAAACAAGATAAAAAGGGTATACACCTACCTGCTTTAGAACTGCTTTGACAGAATTATGAATATTAACTAATCTTAAAATGTGGTACACATTATTGTATGTTTATGTTTTAGTGCTGAGTGAACTTGGACCTATTCTGAAGAATCTTTCAAGATGGTTTACAACTAAGCAGTTATATTTTGAACTCAGATCATTTGAAACCTAAACTAAAAATTCTTTCTGAGATTTAAAATCTCAATGAACCTTGCAAAATGTGCTCTGTTGGATTCATTTAATTATTGCATGACCAATTAATGTATTAATTAACTTAAAATTATTCCATGTAATCAGTACTTTATAGCATTAAACTGCTATTTACTGGATTTTGTGTTTCTGGGGCAAGCTGTATGCATTTTCTTTATTTTAAGATAATTTTAAAATAGTAATTCTGACTCTTACATTTGCATTTGCATTTATTCTTCAGCATGAATCCTCAAGGAGTTGAGACGGTGCCTCACTGGGGATGGAGATTCAAAATTTTGTAAAATGTATTATTCATGAATACTTAGGTTAAGAATAATATGATTGTAGGCTCTTGTCTGTCATTTCTATTTAAAATTGGTGTTTAAAACTCAACATTTCTCAAAAAATTAATTGTTAAATTCAACATTTTTGTCATGTATCCAGAGATTTGATCAAAGGGTGTCCTGCAACATCACTGAAATACTAATATCTCTGAAAACATTTATGACAATGTGATTGATGGTGGGTGGAATTAGTTTTTTTATGTTGCGTATGATTATTAGCTGCAAAAACCTAATTAACCCACTTATCTGGCCTCATTCAAGAAAGCACAGTAGATTATGTGCGATTACGTACAGCGATCAAATTAAGAAGTTTAAGTAAATGTTTACTGGTGTGTGTTCCTCACCTCGTAGTGGGCGACTCTCTGTGACTCAGAGATAAGCTGAGCACTGCACACTTTGCAGTAGCTGTCAGTGAACAACCCTGGATCCACTTCTGTAGACTTCATCTGAGGAGGAAAGAGTCTGATCAGAAATTGGATTATGATTCATTGGAAGGCACAAAGCATGATTGGCATCTAAACTTCATTGGGTGTACGAATCACTCCTACTATGAAGCTTGTTAAAATCAAGAAAAACACACAAATGTGTTTATCAGAAACTTTTTTAACAGACAACATGACTAATATTGAAACACTTTTCTTTGCACAACACTGATTTGTTAATTTAATGTGAGATATTTGCATGGAACCACTTCATATGAGGTTAATCAATATATGAAAATAGGGAGAAGCTCTGTGGATAATTAACGCCTAAACCTACTCATTATCTATCCATCATATGAGCTCATAGCAACTGGACATCACTGTTTATGCAAGCTCCCAAATTTCTATTCCTTCTCCACTCTTATGAGGCACTTTTGGGTCCAGGTTGCTTCCTGGTCCAAGAACCCCTAATTTGAACAGCTTTTCTAGTACACTTCTCAATTTGCTTGCCATTTATGGTTGCGGTACTAGCCAATTATAAACAAAAGCAAACTTTTGATTATACTTTTGTTAATGAACGAGGTCATTAAATCTTTGCTGAGCTTTCTATGCTGTAAGGTATAAGTGTAAGTGTTTTATCTGTATTTTTGCTCATGTTTATCTTGAATCATTTTGAATTTGAGTAATATAGTTGTGTACCTTTGTATTTGAGAATGATGGTGTTAATTAATTAACCTGGGACTGTAGCTGACACTACAGTAGTGTACACTGACACCTAAATTGTCATCTACATTGTGCCCAGTTACAAATAAACGTACAAATGGAAAAAAAAAAATCAAGTCTGAAAAGTAATTGAAATAGTTCAAGTAATTTAAATGTATCATAGTGACTTTTATTGGTTGTGTACTATAAACTTAATTAAGTTTGAAAACTTTTGTAAGCGGCACTAATAAGAACAATACAGCTAATCAAAAAGTATTTGTATGCGATTGAGAGGCTAATAAGTAGTATTCCTATAAACAAACCTGACAACAACCAAAATCTAAGACAAGAAGCTCATATCATTTTCCCCCCATACATTTGGGGCAGTAAATTTGCTTGTAAATAAAGGATGCTAAAATGTAAAATGTACCAACTTTTTTTTTTCCTTTCCAACAATGTCTATTCTTTTAAAGTTACAAAAAAATTACATTTTGCAAATGTTAGTCATTTTGAACCTCTATTTTTTATGTTTTTTCCTCAGAAGGCGCTATATTATCAGCTCTCCCTGAAGCATTCACTTAAACTTAAATTTACGCTTATTGGGAGACACTGAAAAACATACAGAAACATTCAGATGTAAAGGAAAATCCTGTTCTGAACTGAAATAGGAAATCTAAGCCTGATTTACTGCAACACATTTAATAGATCTAGCTTACATGCATCCCCGTCCACTCTTATATGACTTCCACTTCTCTCTCAGATGCAGACTGAATTTTTTTAAATGACAAATTCTGTTAAAATGTATAGATACTGGCTGACTTAATGTAAGTTTCACTGATGACTGTGTAAAAGGGTTCATGCATATGAATTATTTCAGATAATCGGAATACTTTGGAATACTGTCCAAACATGATCTGTCTTCAAATTTTAACATCTTGTTTTATCATAGACCAGCATTCTCTGTGCAAACTGATGAAAATCTGTGACGTTTGGCAGAGCAAGAGGGGGTAATGGTGAGCTGAATGGGGGAGTTGGTTTAACTCTGACAGGCTAGGTGAGAGATAAATCAGACATCGCTCTATGTCAGAAGCGCCAACAGCTCCGGCTGGAGCAGAAAGCACTGACACACTGTGTGCTTAATAGCTCTCTGGGATCCGCTGCCGCCAGACTCTTCCTGACCTTTAATAATCTAGACATGACAAATAATTACAAACCATAAAATTGAGATATTTCAAATGACACAAGCAGATGAGCTCATACATTTGCATCATGTCTTCTACTTAAATGTAATAGAGTAAAGCTTTGAAGGATTTTTTTTTCTTAGTTGTGTTTATTGTTTTGCTATTTATTTTACAATTCCAGTGTTTATTTGTGTAGAAGTCAGTCTAAAGTCTATCAAAAAGAAGCATTGTATCTTAAGATATTTTACTTATATTAATACATTTTATTTTAGGCTTTCAGGGCTCTCACGATCACGGTATACACAAGCATAAAACAAGGAGTAAAATACAGATTTAATAGTTACAATAAAAATAAATACAATTAAAAATTATTCAATAAAGAGCATGAGCACAGTACTGCAACACAGTACTGGTAAAACGATGAGTAAAACACAAATGCAGATGATTTTACTGCAACAGAGTAACTACTAGAACCTCATAAATTATATGCTTAAAAAAG
This sequence comes from Danionella dracula, assembly GCA_900490495.1. Classification (NCBI taxonomy): domain Eukaryota; kingdom Metazoa; phylum Chordata; class Actinopteri; order Cypriniformes; family Danionidae; genus Danionella; species Danionella dracula. The sequence goes on from UELW01000006.1 coordinate 2,634,951, forward strand.
AAAGGTTTTAAGGTTGTACGTCATACAATGGGTACTAAGTTTGACATCATAGGACTGCTGCGAACTCACTCCAGCAGCTTGTTGCTGATAATTTCTACTAATTATTATGCTTTTAAAGCCTCATTCCTTGCCTTTTTTAATCTCTGATCATTTTTTGTTCTTCTCTAAGGAACTTTGAATTGTCAATATTTATGAAAATGTTGTATGCAAATAAAATTGCCTTGCTTTGCTTTTCCTTATAATACAACTGTGGCTCCAAATCCCTTGAGATTAATAACCAGAAGGTCAAAAGCAGATTTACCGAACCATGAGACATGTTTCATTTGGATATCTTAATTGATGTTAAGGAGATTTGCATATAAATTGCAAACTACCTGCTAATACAAGGTCTATAACAACCAGAAATCTTAATAACAAAACAATCACATATATCACTTGAGAAGAAAAAAAAATCTATATTCATTTTAGGAGGAAAAAACTGGTTGGGAATAGTTTTCTGAAGAAGTGTATTGTATCACATTCTCTTCTGTCAAAGTTAATCTTGTCAATAAAAGCTCCAACAATCAAAGTGCTGAGCGGAGGAGCAGAACGCTCTTTTTCATCTGTGGAAAAGTGATTTCTTTCCTCGCGTAAGCCCTGGACCTAATATTGATTTCCCTTAAGTCAGAAAAAAATGCAATTTCCATCATTTCAATGGCTATTATAATAGGAAGTGAAGTGCGAAGGAAAAAGCACAGGATCACATGTGCTCTCTTTTTTCATATAAAGTTAAATGTTCCTAAGATGAGCAAAAACAATTATCTATACCTATTATATCCTCCTGAGTCACAAACTGTTCTTAACTGGAAACAAATTCTGATATCAATATCAGAATTATCGACTGAGTAACGAAATATTGATTTATTATAGATAACTGTTTATAATCTTGCGGCTGGAAGGACATCCGCCGCGTAAAACACATGCCAGAGAGTTAGCTGTTCATTCCACTGTGGCGACCCCGAAAGGGAAGAAAGCTGACATGAAAATGAATGAATGAATGTTTAAAATCTTGAACACTTTGAGTATGTATATAATGTTTCAACTTTGAAACCTGTAAAAATCAATCAAGAACCATATCTTGTTGTTGTTGTTTTCAAAGAAAAGTTATTTTAATTTTTAGTTTTTTTTTACAAACAATTGCTTTTTCTACTATTTTCAAGTTACTTTCTATTTTATGCGAGAGACTCAAACGGGAATGAGAGGTGTAGCTTGGAAATAGGACTCACCTGTTATTCAGAGTGTATCCCCGGTGCAGGTGTTCAGGAGCGGCTCTCAGATGAGCGCTGATCTCACGCTCCACGCCAGTGAAGTGATGCGCGTGCACGGCTCCATCAGCGTGGACCCATGTTCATCCGCCACTCTCCTCCCTGCGCCACGCTCATTGGCTGCTCCAACTATACACACACATTGGTCCATAAAACTTCGATTTTTAACAGACAAAAAGTTGTTTAAAAGTGTTCGTTGGTGTCGTTAAATATAGATTTTGTTTTGCTTTAGATGCGTAGTTTTAAATTTGATCTTTTTACTACCATTTAGGAGTTCTAGATATATTCAGATATAATTATATTAACCTTTCTTTCTCTAAATATGTCTTGTACGTTTGTCTAGAAATTACAGTGAATTAAAATTCAGTGGGCTGCGATTTAGAAGAGAATTCATCATTTGAAGTTTACAGGTAACTCACAATCAATTATGAAAAGTGGGTGGGCTGCCCTCTGTTGGGAATTTTGCTTAAGTGCGTGCAAGTATAGACACGATAGATGGAGAGATGGCGCAAGGAAAATATTAAGAATAAACATGATTACTTTTTATACTCATCTTGAAAATATTTCCGGATGCCATTTAATCCATGGGAAAAAAATTAAGTTATGTAAACTATCGTTTTCTATTGTCTTTGCGTAAAGGCATTTTTCTCTAAAAGGGTACTCAAGTGAGTCACCACGTACGCTTTTGTTTTTGTCAGATTAGAGGGAAATGAGGATTTTGTTTTGCTTCATTTTCTTCGTTGCGTTTTAAACACATGTTTTATTGTCTCTCAGAGTTAATGTTGGTTAAAAAAAGAAGCTTCGTTAATTTAACGCAACACAAAATGAAATTGAAAATGTTGAGGTTTTGGTTACTTCTGTGCAACTAATATTCTAAATAGTATCAAGAATATTTTAAAATACGTTTGTAAACAGCGAAAGTAGTCGGAACTGAAAACAATGCCCGAGTTCCATTCCGGACTGTAATTTGGGAAGAACGGGAGGAGGCTGAACAACAGGAAAAGCAGCTGCAGCCATTATGGCGGAGGTACGTTCAGCAAAACATACATTTGTTATATTAATATGATAAAATGACCGAGATTGGCAGTATTAAATTATATTAAATAACAATGTTTAATTTGTTCACCCGTCGTCATGGTTCTCTCGCGTTTATGTTCCCACTTTGTGACGATAGCGCATAGTGGCCGTCGAATAATATTTTCAATGGTTAACTTGTGTTGTTATTAGAATCTTTGTCAACTATAGTAAAACAAAGATTAGACTTTAAGCTCTATTTCCCACTAGTTTATTTATTTTTTATTCTTGCAAAATCATTGAACCTGATGCCAGACTAAAGGGCGTTGGGAGTTTAGGTTGTCTGTGCACGGGAACCGTATATCCGGTGGTCTTTAAAACAATTACTTCAGTTTAAACTTAAATACTTTATTTTTTATAGAAAAAAAGTTCTGAATGGAATGTTGTGATGTTAGAATGTATGTTGTTTTGAAGTTGAATTAGATTAAACTAAAGTAAACTAGATGAAAAAACATTGTATTTTGGATGAACACGCTTGAGTTAAAATATCAGAGTTAAAATATATTAAAAAATTATATTTTTATAGAAAACTGAATATATTACATGTTATTTTGGCATATGTAATCCCAAGTCTGTTCAGTTATGAGATACTAAAATGTAATTTTTCTTATTTGTTATATTGTTAATGGTGTTTTTTTGTTCTATTCAGACTCACAGCTTGCAGGACCTGCGGCAAGCAGCCGTGTCCTCCAAGGTTTTTGTTCAGAGAGATTACACAACTGGAACAATCTGCAAGTTTCAGACCAGGTTCCCGGCAGAACTGGAGAGCAGGGTTTGTATGGAATACGTGTACTGTTTCCTAATAACGTGTTAAAGTGACTAGTGTACTATTATTTCAGCTGTATTGCTAATCTTTCAAATAATTGTGCTGTTACTAATGACTTGTTAGTTTGCATTTACAGTTATGACACAATTACCATTAAAACGTAAATAATGTGTGTTCAAAATAGCTGCTTTCTGATATTTAAGGTCTTATTAAGTATAACAGATCATATTTTTATTTTCTGATGGTAATCCTGCAGCTAAAGTGAACAACTAACAATAATTTTCCTTGACTGTTAATTGACAGACAAGAAAAATTAACTAAAGTAATTCTCTTGTGTAGCACTTTCATACTTTTAAAGTCACTTGAGATTATAATTTGTTTCATTGCCAAGTGAATGCTTTTCAGTCAGAAAATGTGTATTTACTTAAGTGCCAGATTCTATTGTCAATAAACAGTTTAAACATAATCATGTGAAATTATACAAATAATTTAATTTCTGATTCAGAGCAGCCATCATTTTGTTCTTAAAATGTCTGCTGGTGATGTTTCTGTATTTTACAGATGTGATCACTGTAAACCTTTCCCTTATTTACAGTATACGAAGCAGAAGCGCAAAAGTAACAATAATCCATCACCGCCACCTCCATCTGAACCTTGACTGTTGTTTTGCTTTAGTTGGACAAAGTACAGTTTGAGGAGACCATCCAGACGCTGAATAATCTCTACGCTGAGGCAGAGAAGCTGGGTGGCAGGTCGTATTTGGAGGGCTGTCTAGCTTGTCTCACAGCGTACACAATCTTCCTCTGCATAGAGACGCATTATGAAAAGGTGAGCCGTGTCCTTTAGTTTTCTTCAGATGGTTGAAGCTAAACAGAGATTAAAACTATGCCTCTTTTATTCAGGTGCTGAAAAAGATTGCAAAGTTCATCCAGGAGCAGAATGAGAAGATCTACGCTCCTCTTGGGCTTCTCCTGACTGACCCCATAGAAAGAGGGCTCAGGGTCGTATCCTTGCTTACATGAAAAGGAGACATCATATGTTGGACATTGAATTTGCGACTTGATTGAAAGAATGCTGTGTGAAGATTTAATAGAATTAACAACTTGTGTTTTTCCTTAATAGATTTTTTTTAAGGTGGAGATCACTATTTTTGAGGACAGAAGTATTGGATCAAGATAAAACGCACCGTAGGTAATCATTTATTAATTTCTTATCTTGAGATTTAGTTGCATGCTCTTTTTGGTGCACTTTAAGTTCCCATTGGTCTGTGTATTAGTACACTTTTAGGAAAGCACTTATTAATCGAAAATAAGACAGAATAAAAGTCTTAGATCCAGATTTAAAGGTGTGACCTAATGTAATGTTGTCTTCTAGTCCCTGCTTTTGATTTTCATACAGGTGAGGATGAGGGCTATGGTTGCCAGATCCTGAAAATCACATTTATTTTATCTAGTGATTCAGAGCAATGTGGAAGATGTGTGTGTTATATATATATATATATATATATATATATATATATATATATATATATATATATATATAATTTAAATAATAGCAATTCAAAAGCTTCCTCTATATGCATTTGTATAAACATACATACTTGGTTTAAAAGAACACCTTTTGAGGTTAATTATATATCCAGTTTTTAAAAATATTTGAATCAATTGCATTCCCGCCAGAATCGTAGATTTTAATTTTTAGAAAGCCCATAAAAATGAACATTGCTCATATTTTTATTTGACGAAAGTATGCAGATCAAACCTGAAGTAGTTACATCCCCCCCAGATGGGTTTTGTGCCACTGTTCATATCTGAGTCTGTGAGAAGATGTTTTCTTATATAAGGGTCAGAGGCCCCTAAGGTAAGCAGGGAGAAAGAGAAGCTCAGGAGCTCTGTTTTTTTAAACCTTTTTTTTTTTTTTAAATGAAATCTGGTTTTTTGAGTGCTTTTTCACATTTTACGCAACTTGTAGCCGTTCTGTGCATGAACACAATCCATTCACAATTCCATCTTGAAAATATCAGATACAGGTCACATATGGGCAAATTAATAGGATTCACTTTGAAAAATAGGGTCACTTTGGGCTGCAGTCTGAATGTAACCATAGAGAAGACTTGAGTTCAGCTCTGTTTGACACTCACCCCGGCTGTTAGAAAGCAGGAGGGGGTTGAATGAACAGGAAGTTGCTCAAACTTTGGGGTTTTGTATTTTGGGGAAATTTAAAAGACATTAGATGTAAAAGAAAAAAAAATGTTGTTTTCTGTTGAGTTTGTCAGTTGTCTTCTACATATCCCTAACAAGTATTCTCTTCTTCCATTTGATTGGTCCTCTTGATTGATGAATTAAGTTGAGAAGTTAACTACGGCAGGAATAATCTGATGTCTGATTTCTCTCTGCAGGATCTTGAATTGATTCGACTCAGAGCCTGCTTCTCCATTTCATGATATCACAACCCTATTGCTTGAAATGTAGATGACACCTTTATGTTCAGACCACTGATAAATTCATATATTTCTTCTTTAGGGAGAATGGTATTATTAATCTTATTGAAACTCTCCAAATCAACTTTCCAACATATTTCCTGAAACTGAGTTGTTTTGTGTCTGTGTTGTGCCATATTGTTTCAATTTCGCAGCTTTCAATTTCTTGGCTTTTTTGTATATACCTATATTAACATTGGTTTACGTGCACCATTCGTGTATTGTTAGGAATATTCTGCTTTTTAATTTATAAATCTGATTATCGATCAGATTTATCGATAACAGTGCACCCATAACAATGATTTGGCTTGTGTATTTGGAAGTTATTTATGGTTATTTTGTATTTAATAGTTGCAAATACTTCAAATTCAGTGACAACACCCCCTTCTGTTCTAATTTTACACTACAATTGTTTAATTTTACTAATAATCTACTGAACATTTGTTGCTATGTTCATCTGATCCATCTTCATGCTTATGCCATATAATCATTAAAAATTGTTTGTATCAGCGTTTCTTGCTCAGTCAGTGCTGTATTATAGGCTTTTTTGAAAAATGTTGACATGTATTTAAAACGGTATCGTACAATAAAAATTGCTTTCTTGAACAAATTAACACTGTTACGTTCTGATTCTGTGACTGGTGTAATTCTACTCCTGGGCAGTAGAGGGGGCCGAAAAACCACACTTTGTGGAAGTTTCAATGACGTCAGAGTGAGGCGCTGGCGCTGTCTTGAGTTGTCAGGTTAGATTCAACGTTTGGGATAAAATGTAATATTCGCGTGAATAGGTTACCTCTGCTCGGAATAAGTACATCTGTTTTGTAAAAGACGTCTGTGATTCGACTTGAATTCAACGGTAACGTTGCTAATGTTGACGGTCTATGTAACCTTAACCACTTGATGTCATGTGTGTTTCTTGTAACAAACATGTGGTTTAAACAGTGTAATGAACACCGTGTTTAACGTCTTAAAGGGAGAACCGTTTACTGCATCTAGTTTTATTCATCAAAACATTAAACAATTAGTATTTAACGTTATATTGTAAGAAAGTTGTGCCTCCTTTATGTGCTCGTCCATAACGCGAGGACCCGTTTTTTATTTTCTTAAAAGAGCTTTTGAAGTCCTTCCTGAAATCGTCTTCCTCTCGTCTCTGGATTAATTCCTGGCGCACAATGGCGGGCGGCGCTTACCTCTCCAAACAAGAGAGCGACTTCCTCCATGCAGTCCGTGAGGAGCTCCAGATATTTCTACAAACAAATGAGATGAAAAGGTAACTTCATAACACATCTCACACAAACTACAGGTATGTGCGAAAACCAGAGGGGAAAGTCTTTTTATTTCAACCATTTGGATCAAATAGTGAAACTTGTAGTGTACTGCACAAAGTGAAATATTTCGGTCCAAATTCGGTGTTTAGAATATCATGATACAGTTCCATATTGTTGTTTCCTTGTGTCCCAAACTAGTGAGCAAATTAATAAAAACTGCAATTCTCGAAGCCTTGAAAAGGGTTCATAATATGACTTATGTAAAAGACCATCATTGACCCCCTCCATAAGGGGACAAAGCCTCAACATGTAATGAAAAAAGAAGCTGTATACTTACAGAGCTCACTATCAAAGTAAAAGTAAACTATTATGCAACAAGAAGGTTTCGTGTATTTATCAAATAATAACAAAAGGACTTTCCCTTGTTATTTTTTTTAGTCATATACCTAAAAGTTTAGCTGCAACTTAAACAACGCATTTACTGTTGCGTTCCATAGATAGGCCCTGTAATCTTCACATGTCTTTCAGTTGATGGGTCCCTCACAACAAATTTTAAACCCATAATCATAATTATATTAGCTAAATGTGTCAGTGACCGTAGATTCAAAATGTAAGATCCTGATTATAAAACAAGCAATGGCTTTCTTCCTTTGATTGCGGGGGAAACTGAAGTAAACCAAGTTTACGGATCACACAAGAAATTCATAAAGGGTTTAGTTTGAAGTAAATGGATTAATGGAAAAAGCAAAGTTATAAGTAAACTGTAAGTAACGTTTCAGCTGCAGATGCTTCTACGTGGAATCTAAACATCTCTTCTGTAATGAACATTTTTCTCAGTCACTTGTTTGTCTTAATAAAGGTATTTATTGTACATAAAATATTTCGTAATTTCTGTTAACTATGATAATTTAGAGGTAAAACTGTTGCTCAGATAGACAATATGATCAAAAGTATGTAATAATTGTATTAACAAATGTAAACACAACAATATGCTTTCAAGAACTGCAGCATTTAAAAATAATATACTGGACATCTTTATGTTGTACAATTTTCATTAAAAAGTAAGCTTTCAGGAAAAAGCTGAAATCATGGCACTTTTTCTAGAACATGCCCAGAAATTCTGTTGATCTATGTTTGCCATTGTGTCCAATTATGAATTGTTAATTTGGCTGCAGATTCAGTAGCATTTGCCATACTTGTTACATTAGGTTAGTTAATTAGGTCACACATTATGTTGTGTGTCAAAAGATGCTTAGCAGCTATGCTTGCTTCCAAATTTGCCTTTTGATGACCTTTTATCATTTTGTCAAATGTAGAGTTCTCCTCTTCCCACCTTTGCCAAGCCGATTTCGGTTCCTGATTCACCAACTCTCCTTGGATTACCATAACCTTAGCACCTACTCTGTTGGTGAAGGCTGTACCCGCCGAGGCGTGCTGTGCCATTCTGACCTCAAGTAAGACTTTCATCTTTTCAGACTTTCTCTAATTCCAGCGCTGCAGCATCCATACTGGTCACCGTTTGCTGTTGTGTACTGATCTAACAGGTTGCCAGATTCAAATGGCTGCTCGTATAACCAAGCGCATGGTACACCCCGAGAAAAAGTGAACAAGGATAGGAGATCACAAGAAAGCAAAAATAATAAAATCAAAGAAAGAAGACCAGATAAGGCTATTTATGTTCCTCCCGTTGCAAGAGAAAAGCTCTGCATGGACAGACCAAATTTGGAAGAATCAACTGAGGAGTTTATCTCTGAAAATACAAAGGAGCAACGTGTATCAGATCAAGGCCCAAAAGTGGACGTCCTTTTAGAGTCAGAGCCTTCCCTTTGGCCTGCAGCTTGGGAAAGGACTGTGTCTTTCTGGTTGTCTTGTGATTTGAATGATGAAGAGATAGAAGACTGTACAAGCAAAGCAAACCTCCCCACCAGTGACCCGGTCCAGGAGAAGGATATTGACGAAGACTTGGTCTCTGAGGTAATGCTCAAACCAGTCCATGCGACTGTTAGTTCGTAGATGCCAATATGGACCTAATTAATGACTTTTTTTTATTATTTTGAAATGTATCAGATCAAAGCCAAGCTCTGTGATGGAGATATCACCATCCAGAACACACACAGTGATTTCCATACTTTTTTAAATATTTGGCTCAACCCGGAGGAGTTTGGTCACGTTATTGAGATCTACGACTTCCCTGCCATGTTGAAATCGGAAGACCTTCATGATGCGTTTTTAGACTATAGGTAATGTTTAAAGTTTAGTTTCAAAGCAGAAGTTCTGCTTCAAATGCATCAAGTGACAGCATGTGCTTCTGAGTGCAGTGAAGGAGGGATGAAGATCAAATGGGTTGACAACACTCACGCTCTTGGGATATTTTCAAGTCATTTAGCAGGTTTTGTTTTCTACATTTTTAGAATATGATCAAAGATTACTTTCTTAACTTTGACTGAGGATTTTCCGATTCATTTCAGCTACCCAGGCGCTTTCTATTAAGCATCCGATTCTTAAGACCCGCTTACTGATAGACGGGAGTGACAAATCAAAGTGGAAAGCCTCCAGACATGCAGGTACACTCACCTGAACATATGTGGATCAGTTTAATAGGCTTGCTTTTTTTTTTAATTGCAAGCAATAATATCACTTGAAAAGCCCCATAGAGTAAAAATTAAGGCCAAATATAAAATATTTATAAAATAGCCAACTGTTTATTTATTATTTAACCAATTTACTCAAATACTTTACTCTTGCTTACAGTATTTTTAAAATAATACAAATTATATACATTTTTATAATATAAAATATTTTTTTGTTTAAATAGCTTATGTAACTTGATACCTGAATGTATTCAAGAGATAGTGAAAAACTTGGATGGAATCTAGATTTGTTCTCTGGTGGGTTTGGTACAGAGTTCCTGCTGCCGGTGAAAGAGCGCCCCCGCACCGACGCTGTGGTGGCTCACAGGATGGTCAGCAGAGGGCTTGGCCTCAAGGGTAACCCTGAGAAGCACTACAGCTGAGCAAAGGATCGCAGCTCTTCCATTCCTTCATGTGAGGATTATCTGTTATTTCTCTCCTTAAGTCGTCAGACTGAAGTTACATATATAACACCTTAAATGTTTGCAGCAATGTTTAGTGTTTGGAAGAAGGGAACACATTTGTTTGATTCTAATGTCGTTCTGATGGTACTTTGCTCAGGAGAATATTTTTCTCTGTGCTACAGTCCATTCCATATGATTACTGAGGTTGGCTGTTTCAGCCTTTAATCTTATGATGTTGCTGTTTCTTTCGTTAGAAAGCAGGTTTTGCTGCTGAGTTGAAGCGTTGTTATGTTGATTGTCATTTATATGATCAATATATAAGATTTGGGCTTTGCTTCAAAATTATACATTGATCCCTAATTTTTGTTGTCAAGTGTGCTTAATGGTAATTAAATACTTATATAAATGTAACTAATTTTGTTAGGTTTCAAACTTAAGTTTTTTTGGTGTTACTTTCATATTTACCTCAATCTGTTTTTCAATAAACTGTTCAGTTGTTTAAAAGTGCAAAGTTATTACTTTGTGTGCTAAATTGAACATTTATGCATTTTATCTAAAGCTGAATTATTAAATTGATAAATTATCATATTGTCTATTATGCATTAGTTGCCATGCGCATGGGTTAAATCTCAATTTTATTTCAAACACTCAGTTTGTGAACAGCCTCAGCAACAGAAAAGCTTTTTTTTATATACACGTGCAGTAATAAAAAAAAGTCAGGTTTTGAATAAAAGTCAATAAAAATCCACTTCTTTGGCTGAACAAATGAAGTTAAACAGAGTCCTATTATGATGTTTTTAAAGCGTTTTGAATAAAAAGATAAAACATTTGATTAAAAAATGAATTCAAAATTCAATATCGATCATCTACATCTTTAAATTCCCTGATATTTTCAGTCTTGTCAAAAAGCAACATTGACCCTGTTCTTTCCACAGCCATGCTTGTACTACTCCCCCTTAATAACAAACCCCAACTGCTGGTCATAACTCGCTGAAATATATGCATAGAGCGCTGCTTTTAAAGTTCTGTTACAGTGATTTAGTTATATGTAGAAAACTAGCTATGCATGATTTTACTTCCTTACATGTATGACTGAGTCTGCTGCGGAATTAGTCTACTAACTAAACAAAATGAAAATATGCTTAGACAGACTGCATGTTTGCTCTGTATGGAGATGAGCTGCCTTTGTGGTTAATCTAATTCGTTAGTAGGCAGAGAAGGAAAAAATTCAGGAGGTTAAGTTTCTTAAGCTGAGCTCCCAGTAATAATGGATTTTTAAAAATGTATTTACTGTAAATACAACTTCAGGGTGATCTGTATTGAGGGACAAACTCTAAAAGCTGGTGAAAAGCTTTAAAAAGCCAAGCTTGCATAATAGGACACTAATAAAGTAAAGCATGTTATAAACAACATTATTTTTCAGCCCAAGAAATACTCAATACCCAAAGTGCAAAAAACTCAAGTACAGATTTTATTACAGAAAACCAGGCAATGGTTTCACAGTTTAGTCAATCACACTGTATCTCTAGAAACAATTGAACTGGTCTTAAATGTCCTCATAAAACGGAGGATAGATGCTTCACAAATTCTTACAGTTTCACATTTCGACACAGAAGTAGATGACTGAATTTTTAACCGACTCATAATAAATTACTTACATCCTCATGTAATAACCACTAAAAAGTCAGACAGCTGAAAACTGTAATGAGTTGTGTAAACGGAAAGTTTTTTAATATTAACTCAGCTTTAGAGGAAATAAAAAAGAATTCCTTAAAAATAGCTAATTCACTCTAGAACTGCAATTTCAAGGCTTGAATTCCAACTAATGATTGCAATAAATGCTGATGTTTTAAAGGGTCATGAAACCTTCAAGGTAGATATTGTCTATTAATATTTCTTCTTTCTTCCCCCCTATTTCTAACTCTTTTAAAATCAACTGTGCCCATGATGATATTGTACGAAGGTATGTCCAAGATGCGTCGGACCATATAACCAGGGCCAGATGGAAGCTGTGTAGTGTTTTGGTGATATTTGTGCTAGGATTTTAATTGTATGGGAGAACAAAAGCTGGTTAAAGCTCATCAACATTTAAATTCTTCTGATGTCAGCCATGTTAGTTGATAATAATGGTTCTCATTCCAAGGCACTAACGATTTCTGCTTGCCGCAGATTAAGAACTTAACACTTGATGAGCCTGAGTAAGTTTATCCAATAAAAGAATGTTATCAGCTGTACACATTACCTTGTATTACCCCGAACTGCCGTCCATGCAAAATACAGGAACAATTTTAACTTAAGCAATTTTGGTCGTCTTGAAAGGAAAATGAAATGTCATGTCCCTTCAAGTTTTCTTAGAAATGTTGATTGAATTTACCAGTAACGCAGCAACAGTTTTGAAGTGCTGGAGTCTCTCAAGTGGTCAGGCATATTTTAATATTAGTCTATTTAATATCCTACAACTCTGCATGTGCCTCATCTGAGGTGCAGCTGGTTACTCATTCCAAAGTATTCATCCAGGTCTGAACTTCGAGAGCCTCCTGGGAAAAAGAAAAAAAAGATTGTTTTTTCACAAAAAAAACTGTCTTTTACTCTGTTAAATGAGAGTGTTTTCTGAGATTAATCATACTCACCTATATGACAGTTATACGTCCATATTCTGTACCCATCATAGCGGGACTTGCACTTCATGACGTTGTTTGAATAATCTGATTCAGCAACATCATAATTTGGATTGATTACTACCTGTAAGGATAAGATAGGTGTCAAAACATTTTAAAACTCAGTCATGGTAAACTAAAACAAAAGCTAAATTAATTTGATACCTGTAAAATGTAATCTCCTGGTTTGACATCTGTGATATCAATCCATTGACAATCGATGTCATGTCTGTAGGTGTCCCAGCACCCAACGGTGATGCCTTGTTCACCAAAGTTGGCACAAAGATAGCGTTTGGATATCCCTGAATGAAAGACTCAAGCTTTATCAATGTTTTTTTATTGGAATAGATAGACTGCTCTTCATTGCTAATTCTCACCTTCATCACATTGAGTGTCCTCGAGACAAAAACTAGCCTTGTGACCCTCGGCGACTTTGGTGCCATTTAAACTCAGAAGGTCATAATGGGTGAAAACCTCCATGCTGTGATAGTGTCTGCACAAGATATTACCAAATAACTAATTAAAACATTTTAAACACAGAATTTTTGCGCATCTGTGTTCTCTGGTTTTGTAACATTATGCGTTTGATTTTTTTTCTTCAAGATGTAAATTACATACAAATACCTCTGGCTCAGATTAATTATTGTTTCTGCTTAACACATGTTTTTGGCACTCAGAAAACATAAATGTAACTGTTTGGTGTACAAAAGTGATCGGTTGGCATGATTCGATGTTAGACAGGGAGAGAAACTCTAGCGCTATACAGCTGAGAGAGAAAATAATAAAGAGAAGGAACATTTTATCAAGTGAAAAATAAAAGTCTGGCTTATGGAATCGGTGTAGTCTTTTTTTGTGGAAAATCTTTCTTATTTAATTCCAGGTGTTCATATTATTCATTATTATTATTATCAATATTCATTATTGATTTAAAATATTACAATTAACTGTAATCACAATAATTTATTAAAATACATTGTGTTTTCACTTAAAGGTCATGGTCTTTTTTCCTACTGTGTTTTTTTTTGAGGGAAATTAATAAAAGTGGACATTAGATAAAGCTAGATCAGTTACTTTAAAGTACTTAAACATATATCTCTGAAAACTAATGATAATCTTAAATATAAAATCTTTGTAAAGATACTGCATAACTATTAATTTATCATTTTACCCATAATCAAGCAGCTGTAACTTCTGTTGTTCGAAGAAACTTTAACATTTATTTGTATTATATACTATTATGCTAAAGTAGGTTTGCTTTGAAATGACCATTTTATATGCATTTTTTTAGCGACAACTATGAAAAATTTAAGTACAATCTGTTAACTGTTTTTGAGTTATAGTACAATGTAATAGAATATTTAATCATTGTAAGTGATTCTCAAAGAAGAATGTATTTGTATGTATATTTGGGAGGAAACAGGAAGTGATGTAGAGAGGCGGGATTTATACTGAAAGTAATCTCAAGGAGGGCCCTGGTTAACTGGCCCAGAGAAGGGCTGCTCATTTCTCTCTCTTTCTCTCTTTCCTTCCTTCTCTCTCTTCTCTTATTTCCTTACTCTCCCTTTCTCCCTCCATGATGCTTGCAATGTGATCACATGCTTCGTTGATATCAAGGTATGAGTTCAATTCATGTTTTGGAACAACTAATAAATTGCTGTTTGCGATTGTGTTCATAAATCATGTCTCATGAGTATAAAAATACTATTACAACTATAACTTACTAGATCTCATTCAGAGAAGTATACAGAGGTGTTTGTGCTCTTGCCTGTGACACTCGTGCCAGGTCCAGGCGTGGTATCCCAGTTTTGGTCTGAAGTCTGCTAGGCCTACGTTGTGAATCTGAGATGAAAATCGGAGAAGGCGGCGGTAGGAGCTCTGGTCGCTGCTCTTGGCAGTAGTGGACAGGCAGTTCTCCTCCAGAGCACACTGGAGAGCATACATGGGCCGGTCCTCTAGATAGGTGGTCTGCTCCACTAGTTGAGCGTTTAGCACCAGGTCAGGAGCCGCTGTGAAGGATGAGATCAGAGGTCAAATCCAGAACATTCCTCAACGTGTGTTAGTCTAGACAATTGGGTCAGATGGGCTTCACTGCTTTGATTTGTTATGCAAAACACAGCAGGCTTTAAATGAAGACATTCATTATAAACAGTTCACAGGAGTGAAAAACAATCTGATACAAATAGTAGTCAAGAATGTTCAGAAGACAATAATAATTTTCAAAATAAATAAGTATATATATATATATATATATATATATATATATATATATATATATATATATATATATATATATATATATATATATATATATATATATATATATAATAAGTATACTTTTATTTAAATAGCTATTTAGATTTTGTTTCCATCACCATATTTTATATTCTCTTTTTACCATATTAACAAATTAAAAATCCTAGTACCAAAAGCAGTCAAATGACAACCACAAAAGCATGAACAATAATAGATAAAATAAATAAAAAAAAAATGTCACAAAAAATATTTTACTATACTGTATTTATGATAACTGTATTTATGATAAGTAAACAATTTGTAATGAATGTGTACATATCATTTCTACATTTTGTATTTCTTATATTTTACAATATCATATAAACCATCAACACCACGAGAAATGGCCAACACAAATATCCAAGTCATTTTGGTAAAAAAAAAAAACTTTCTTCTCATCATTCAATGGGTATGTCACTGACCCAGATATACTGGTTCAGCTACAGCGCTTACATTGAACAGCTTATTAACATAAATGAATTGTAACTTGAGTGAGGGGATTATGAGCCATTGGAGTAGATTGATTCTGGGGATGAGAGTGATCAACAAATATCACCTATGAACAATACAGGTACTCAGGCACATGCACAGGTAGAGCTCAACCTATACAGCGCAAATGCACTTTTTGTTATTTAGCTTGGGAGTGCCCTTTTTAGGAAGATATTTTTATTTTATGAAACTATATTATTTGTAACACTTTATGTCTGTTTGTCATTTTAACAAATATTTAACCAGTTAAAAGCATTAAAAAGTGCATTTCTAATAACCGCTCAAATGGTCAGTCAAACTTCACACCTTTCAGGGTATCAGCGCGATTTCACCAAAACGGTGGATTTTACGACTCAATTGAGAACATCGTAAGCTAAAAAAATGAAAGTTCCTGAAGAAGCGTTCATTTAAAGCAGATTAGAGTGTTCAGTTTTTGCTTTATTTTGCCAGAGAGAATGCTAATCCAAGGTGCCTGATATACACAGAGACTTTTGCTGTCTCCAAAGTGAGCTCTCTCCCTCTAATTAAATTGTAACTTAATTATTATAAATAAATTGCACAAATATAGATTGAAAAAATATACATATATTGCTCAATATTATCTGTATAAAACTTTAACACTATGAAATAACACAACACAATTATTTTATTTAATTAGAGGGTGTTTGGAGGTTGGCTGGTTATTACAGTGGTTGCAAAGAACCACCCTACACGCATAGAAGTGTTCGCATAATTCACACACTAATAGTACTTCATGGTGGATTGTTTACCAATTGCAATTTCTAAATTCACTGTTTAAAATATAAAACTTTAACACACAACTCCATCCCTTACACATGCGGTAGAATTTTTCCACAAACCTGGAACTTACAGTTGCCCTCCACTTACTACTCACATAATAAGTAGTGTCTGTTTGACTTATTTTTGTAAATTAGTCAAGTGAAGCAATTGTCTTCCATAACTTACCCCACCCCATACTAATTAAATCTTTCCCTGACAAGGTGACCATGAGCAAGAGAGAGCTAAAACTCAACCAGACTGGATGCAATAGTGACCATTCCTGGTTTACGCCATGGTCAAGTGACATGTGATGCAAAAATAAACTGTCACCACAATCACTTGTAAATCATTATATAATGTTATATAATCTGTTTTAATATGGCTTAAAGTCTTATTATACAAGAAAAAATATTAGATATTCCTTCGTACTCTCATTTTTCTCAAATCTGCAACCAATTCTTGTCCATCAATTAATTTAGAGATTCAGAGAATGAATATGGTGATCTAGTGCTCATATGGAATGTTTGTCATTATGGCTACCACTATGAATTGTTGTGTGACAGGATCTGGTTATCATTGAGTGAACAAACTGACCTGGACTACCCCTGCGGGTTGCACTGAAAATAATCAACACCTGTCAACAAATCAGAATCTTGTTTTCAGATAAGTTTATAGCATCATAAATAACACTTACTTTCAGTGCATGAGACTCCAGCAGCAAAGCGCCCTCCTCCTTTGGGGCAGTTTAGATGTTTACCATGATGAAGACACTGAGGAAGACTCATTTCAGTCCCTGAGCATCTCACCCCACTTAGAACTACTTTATCTGAATTCGCATCTCCAGCCCAGTACCACGTCTCCTGTACAAACACATGTCAGTATGTTAGTACCTAACTCATCGTTTCAACTTTGCAACAGTGTTTTCAGAGTTGTTTGGTATTGTAAGACGTTGATTCACATTTTGAGATTCATAGAATGTTCCTGAATGTGTACAGAGGATCTGCTCTCCTTTCGTTCCAGCAGTTGCATAAGCTCAGGGGCTTGTAACACAGAAAAAGGGGTACCCCACAGAGTAGGAAAGCATATGTCTGTGTCTGACTTCACAGGCTGATGTTGACAGTGAATCATCATTCAGTACAAAGCTCTGTTTTCCATGTGCTGTCCTAGTCTGCACGGGTCTGAGTCACAGCTTCCGCTGATTGATAACCCTGCAGGGTTCCACTGATGCGGGCACATTTTCTCAGACTTTCCATGGGCTTTCTCCAGCTCACCCCCCTTAGGTTGAAATGCTTGCACACATGCTGTCTGAAAAGACCCACCAGTATAGACTGTCAGACAAATCACTTTAATGGCCACACCGACATCTGGAAGTTGTATCATGCACTTTTGAGCCTGAATAACAACTTCACTGAAAACGTGACCACCAACATATCAGTGCTGTTTCATGAATGAAATTCAATTCACTTGAGTAACAGGTGTATTATTAAAGGAATACTATATAAGGTTAAATTCGCTCTCAAATCAACCGCTTGAGCATTTGAAAACTTGCCAATCCCAGGTTCTACCACCCTTTGTGCTCGAAACAGCACACAACCTTCAATTTCTTCTGATTGTAAAAGAGGATGAAAGTTACACCATATGTTGCGCATCATGTGACCAACCAGCTCTCTCATTCCGAATTTTTCTTCTGTTGCATCATGGGATTGAGAGGAGTGGTTTCTGCCTTGTGTGCTAAACTAACCGAGCGTACTGATTTGTATGCAAGAGCATATTTTCAAATCCAGCTCTAGTGACAATATCTGGTTTATGCCATTGTTATGTATGCCCCCCCCCCCCTTGTACATGACAATGTGACCATGAGCGAGCGTGAATATGAGAATATTATTGCAAGAGCAAACAAGATCGTCTGCGTGCACAAACACAGAGTTTACACTCAAAATATGTTTTTCTACACGAGAAGAACATTTCAATTACAAAACACAGCTCACACATGTGCAAATTAACTTTTTGCACTCTCAAAATTTTTATGATTTGTAGGAAGCGGTTTGCTTCCAAAAAAGAAAAACATTATCTGATGACCGTAAAAATAATGACTTTCAGGAGAAAACATTTTAAGTTGATGTGTTATGGGAAATTCACTTTTTAAAAGATGAAAAGCATAAAACCAGTAAATTAATCAGTCTGACTTGGTGGGAGACCACATAAAAAGTCTGTTTAGCATCTAGATTTAGGAGATTAAATCAATTTAAGTATGCTCGAAAGTACAGATACAGACCCGTGTGAACTAGCTTCTTCAGAAGTTTCAGTAGATTTATGACCACTTACACCATTATATTACAGTTATTATGGCCTTTTGACAAATGGCCATTTGCCTCAACTAGTAGAAAATTACTGTCAATTGAGGTAATAAGGCTTAATCATGGCTTGAGCCTGCAGAAACGCTTTTCCAATTTCCACTCGTAAAACCATGCATCAAACTATTCCCTCCACACTGTTTGCAATGAAATAATGGTTTCCAGACCCATACCACAACCAGTAAATTTTCTCTTTACTCGATCGTACTTTCAGTTATGCTAGAAATAAATCATGATTATAGTTTGGTTTGTGGCATGTTTTACCTGAAAAGCATGGCTGGCGAACCCCAATCCAAGCTGTCTGCAGACCACCATGGCCTCTACAATGCCCCAGTTTTCACTACAAACTGTTCCCCAGGTCAGAGAACCGTTCTTCTCAGCGAGAACCTCCACACGTCCCTCAAAAGGGTTTCTTCCTCCACTTAAACGTATCTGTTTAAGAGAATTAATCCATTAAAAGTTCAGATTATGTGATCATTGAGTAAATCTTGTGCTCACCCTCTTATTGAAGCCCATGGCAGGAACGCTGCAGCGTACGGCAGCGTCCTCCTCATGACTGCAGCCAAGGGCATCATTATTGAAGTAACACTCAGTCAGAGACTTCTCAAACCCAGAACACTCCACTTCATTCATGTGAACCGGACCCATTCCTGAGAAACAGCACAAACCATTTACAACATTTACATTTGAAAGAAAATGGGATTAAAGATGGGTTTTCTATAGCTTGCTGTTGTGTATATCATACTTACAGTTCATAATTTGTGGACTGACAGAAACTTGTATTCAAATGTCTGGTACGATATAAAAATTAAATGCAACATAGTTCATCCCCTTGGTGTTATAAGCTGTTTGTG